>CM071935.1:49710679-50310679 GCA_016081115.2 Rehmannia glutinosa
CTATTTTGAGACATCAATAATTAAATAAATCGTTGATATGATTTAAAGACAATTATATAATTTTGTGTTACTAAAATATAGCCTAAAAAGTGTTACAATTAATAAAATATAGTGTTGCCAAGAGTGATTTTTAAATAAAGTGATACCTATTAACAAAAAAAAAATGATACTTAAAAAGTGTTTCTTATTTAAAAGTGTTACATAAAAGCGTTACATATTGATAAAGTGCTACAAAAGTGTTACATAAATATTGTAATGTAAAATGTGTTACAAACACGTGTTACATATGTACCTAATATAAAAAGTGCTATAAAATTTGTGTTACCTAATATCATTTATGTTGTAGTGAAGGTTTAGGCAATGAATTAATGAGTGATTTGGCACAGTGGTTGCACTGCTTTTTATGTTCCAATCCCAATAGGAGCAAATTAAAGATCGATTTTTTAGCCATTCTATTTGGTTTTCATTTTTGCCTTTCAATCTAACGATATTTTTTCTTTTTGCCTTTCTATTTGGTTTTCTTTTTTGCCTTTCAATCTAACTATATTTTTTCTTTTTGAAAAAAAAAATTATATGTGAAGGTTTTCTTTTTTGCCATTCTATGTAACAATTTTTTTCCCCGCCTATCTATATAAGTATTTTTTTTATCTAACTGTACTTTTTTCTTTTTGCAAAACCCAAAAACATAATTGAATAATTGAAATATGTCACGCCCCAAACGGGACGCGGCGAATGATCCACAACTTAAATACAAAACCAAATAGTCCAGACAAATATCAATGAGAACCCAATGAAACAGAGTCTAAATAGCAGCGGAAATAAAATAACAAGTACAAATACAACTTACAGTCTACGATCCAAAATCCATATTACATCCCGAAATTCAACAAAATATAGCAACTTAAAGTCAAAGGGTCCTACGCCCTTCAGTTACAAACTGGAATGGAAAGAAATACAAGAGTCCGACAACAACATAAGAAAAGAGTCCAATCAACAACAAGAAGAAGTAGTAAATCCAACAAGCGGAGTACAAGGTCTCAATCCAGGGCCGGTTCCGCATCTTCAACGAAATCCTCATCTAAGGTTAGAATATAGGTGGGGATGAGACATAAATCTCAATGGATGGGGTGATCGTGTGCAAGTGTGGCGGAATATAGTTAATGTGAGAAAACAGTTATATGAAAACGCGTGAGTATGATGCATGAATTCACACACAATCCACAGGCGTCGTGATAAAAATATTTAAATAATATACTTATACAGATTCAAGAAAACATTTCATGGTCACACAGCACTATGTGATTCAAAAAGACAGTAGGATTGCGTGCGGAAATGTAACGCCAATCCCATGCAAGGTAAATAATGGTTGCGTCACGGATTTGTAGCGCCAACCAATGCAAAACAAGTAAGCGGTTGCGTGGATTTGTAGCGCCAACCAAACGGGTCCGATAACTCCGGAATCGTGTGGATCGACAAATGATTCCTTCGTTCTTCCTTGTAACTCCCGAGGCGGATGGTCCAAGACCGCACCTTATCGCTCCATAGGCAAATACAAAATCCACAGTGGAGCTTGCAAGGCTCGGATTTGTCATAATCATGATTATACCTCAAGTACTACGACCCGCTTCCCTTGGACACTCCGTCCCTCAGTTGCGGGATTAGGACGATGGGGCCGGAAGAGTGGAATAGTAGCCGAGCTGCCCGGTTCCATCCCCGACGTATCCATTCCGACTGTGAGCTCGACACACCAAGTTGACTCAGGCAAGAAAGTAAATACAAGTACAGGCAGTCAACCAGGATGTCGAGTATTATTGATTTAGGAAAGCAGTTCAGGAAAATTTTTGAAATAACGCGAGGGTAATTTTGGCATTGGTGGAGTTTTTGGATGAAGATGATTATCGGAAGGATAAGCAACCTTCGATATCTTGAATGATTAGGTGGAACATAAGTCCCGTTATAGATTCAAATCGCAAGGCGAGGAAGTCGCTCCGCGATTGGGTATTAATCGGTCAAATTGATCCGATAAGTCAAGGATTTTTTTGGAAAAGTAAAATACTTAAATTGAATCTCCAAGTCAGAGGGTCCAGGGCTATTTTAGTAAAAGAGGAAATAATTTGAGTTAGGTCCTTTATAAAAGAAGAATTGCAATTTAGCCCCGTTTTGTAAAAACCAACACTTTTGGGGTTACAAATTGAATAAATAAATATCCCGACCTTGAAAAATTATGAGGTCAGTTCCTAAATTCTCCAAATTGTCCAGATATTCAGGTTTTTAAAGTTTTGAGGTCGAGCTTTTGTAAAATTCTCACATTGGCCCCAAATTTGTAAAAATTGCCAATTCGGACCTTAAGTTTAAAATAATCGGAACTCACAAACCGGAAGGGCTTTTAATGTAATTCTAGTTGGAAAATATCACTAAGGTTAGTAGGATATTGGGACAAAATAAGTTTTTAAAAGAAATATGTGTAGGTCCTTTAGCTTTTGAAAATATCATTTTTGTCCCATTTTGAAATAATTGCCTTTAAGGCTTTTAGGGGTCCAATTGTTATGAAATTTGAACCTTGGGTCCAAAATATAATTAAGTTATAGTTAAGTTAGTATTTCCAGGTGCATGGACTGCATAAGTCCTGGAAATTTCATTTGGGTCCTCAAGTTTAGTATTTTACACATTAGTCCCTCAATTTTTGTAAAATTGCTTTCCAAGCCCTAACCACTTGGATTTTTGGAATACTTTTAAAATATGTAATCCCCAGTACCTTAAGAGTAAAAATTTCAAATTTTAAAGTTTAGGTCTGGTGTAGTTTTAAAAATTGCAAAGTAGCCCTTAAACTTTCAAAATTTTACAATCTAGTCCTTGGGCTTTTAAAGGTTGATTTTATTTATCATAAAACTCTTAAAACTTTATTAAAATGTCCAAAAGTCATTTTTGAACCTGAGAACAGTCCCAAATTTCGAAATTTGCAGAGGGGTCCTTTAACTTTTATTTTCTTGCAATTTAGTCCACCAACTTTCCATTTTTACATTTTTAAGTCCAAAATTAAATTTTAATCAATTGTGCTCGACTTTTCCAGGTTATAAGGCATCCAAAACATAGATTTTTAAAGATCATACACATGCATGTCCAATACATACAAGAATTCATCAATTAAAACATTGAATTGCACATGCATGCACCTAAAATTCAATAAATAGCAAATTTGAGCAACTCTTGAGAATTTTCATGACTTGATACATAAAATTGACATGCAATACATAGATTATATATATCTCAAGGCTCATGATCAAATTTTCTACATGCATTTTAATAAAACACCTAATAGTTGGAAATTATTTTTCCACCCACCTTAAAATTGGAAATTGTGAAATAAAAGGATAATTTCACAATTTTTGAATGAGGCTTCTTAGGTCAGCCCCTAATTCAAAAAATATCAAAAATTTGAAGTTAGAAAAATGAGAGAAAAATTAAGGAGAAAAAAGAAGGAAATAAGGAATGAGAAGGACTACACTTTACCTTGTGTAGTAGGTGTTTGGAGATTAGTTGAAGCTTAAAAATTGGAAATTTTGGCTCAACTCCAAAATCACCTAAGGTCAGCCCCTATTTCTCAAAAATAAAAAAGGGGTGTTAAAATTTGAAAAAAAATAGAAAGAGTAGGAAAGAAGGGGTCTAGTACTCAATTCTTACCTTGTAGTCCAAATTCCTCTACTAGTTCTTCAAGTTTGAAGTCCTTCTTCAAAAATGTTGTCAAGCTCTAATCTTCAAAGTCTTCTAAATGTACCTCCAAACCAAATTCAAACTTAAGTTAAGAAGGTGGAAGAGATGAACTATGTAATATCAAAAATGGATTGAAGATAAAATTTCTTACCTTGTAGTATGGTTTGGTTCGAATTTTTTGAAGAAATAGGGGAAAAAATCTTGAAATTTTTCTAAGTATAGAAGAAGAAAGTAAGAAGAAGAGTAGAGAGAAGTTGGGAGTTTTTAGAGAGAAGGAGGAGGATTTTGCTAGAGAATAAATGTGTTAGATGAAAAATGAGATGAATTTGGCACAAAATTAGCCATATGGCCGTCCAAGTGAGAGGGAGAGAGAGGAATTTTTGTTCAATTTTGTGTCTTGCATTTTTCCTCATGCATGGGAGACAATTTGAGGGTCAAAGGTATGGGCAAGACTTGGTTTGAATGGAATGTTGGAAGACTTCCAACATGTTGGCAAAAATAATATTAAAGAAGTAATATGAGAGATGATGTGTATAATGTTTGAATTAATGGTATAATTATACACAAGATGACTAATATAAGGTGTAGGTGTACAAGAGTTGGATGATATTTTTACTCCAAAATTCACCATGTTGGCTGTCCACTACAATGGCATTATGGTAATTCCATATATTTTTTTTTTGTCCCAAATTTGATGATAATAGATGAAATATATCAATCTCCAAAATAATTAGTGATTTCCTTGATCACTCATAAGTCTCATGATTACTTAATCTAAATCAAAATCTTAATTCGATAAGGTAAAAGTCTCTAAAATAAATAGTCTCTTAAAATTCTAAGGTGACTAATAAATACAAAAATAGTAATAATGATCAACCAAGTGATCATAAATGCAAAATAGAATTAATGATGATCATGATCACAAGTAATTAAGTAAAATAAAATAAAATACAAAATGTATATATTATTAATAATTACCCGTCAAAATGACGCGGTAAAATAGTCGATCAAAGGTATAAACGACAATAAGGATCAATTATAAGCTCGGAAAAAAAATCGGGGCTTCACAAAATAGATGTCCACCTTTAAGTCCTCATTATGTCCTTCATATTTGCCATTTTTTTCCTTTAGCAAAATCAAAAAATAGAATTGAAAAATTTAGAAATGCAAGTATATCAATTTTTCATAGCTAATTTATTGGTTTTGTTTTGTCTTTTTCTCTATGGTAAATTATATTGAACAATCTTTTTCATAATTTATTTTAATAAGACCGAAATGTTAATATTGGAGTATCATATTTTTGTTATTATATATCTTATTTTTTAATGTTAAATCAATGAAATTATATTTGTACCATTGATGTTATTATTTTTTATTTTTTTTATTTAAATAGAAGTGCCCCATTTTTTTATTCACTCCAGGTTCCCTCGAAACCTAGAACCGACTATGTGGACATGTGTTGTTTAGCTGTGGAGAGAGATAAAAGTAAAACTTGTTTGCTTGTTTCTAAATTGAAAATGAGACTTGTGAGGATATTTTAGAGTTAGTGATCATTATGGATTAATCAAAAGGGTTGGCCTCCAAACAGACGTGGGCTTGTTGGTAATTAAATGTGTACGTTAAGTCTTACACTGTATTTGTATATCTTAATGTGCTACAAATTTCAGGTGGGAATTCAATTAATTTATGGGCTAAAATCTATCCAACAGTTATTACAAAAGTTCGACATGTTTTTGGTTGATTTGGTGTCTTAATTAATCAAGAAAATGTTTACAAAGTCATTTAACTTTAAAAGGCTATGAGGTGCATGGGGTTCCTGATTAGGTTCATGTACTAAACTAAGTCCATAAAAAAATAATCTGGTTGGATAACCTTAAAGGAAATTACTGCAAAAGTTCTAATAATCCCTAAATATAAATCTAACTGTTATTATATATAATATTATTCACAAAATAATATAAATAATTAAGGAATAACTATATTAACATAAAATCACGAAATATAGGCATATTATTTTTAAATATTTATTTTGTCGTTAATACATCATTATTCACATATGGGGTCTCACATTGATGGTGTAGACATAGATGGAGAAGTTGAAACTGGTCATTAGCAACAAACTCTTAAAAATTATAATTTTCATGAAGAAGATGATGCATAGATACTTATGATATTATTGGGTGCAATTAGGTTGCATCCATATTTGAGATAATACGGAGTCCTATTTAGATGAGGTTTATCTAGAAACCTCTCCCATTATGACTCTAACTGAGATATGGGATTGAGATATATATTGATATCTCTCCTACAATATCAGTCAAAATTTGAGAAAATCGTCCCTCACAAGAAAATAATAATCTCTCTCCTAAAATTTCTCTCTACGGTTTTCTTCTTGGAGTATCACCGAAGTTCTCAAAGGGTTTAAGGTGTGCATATCCAAGTAAATAATTCTAGTAATTGTTTACACCAACGAGAAAGGCGGTTCGTGATCTTGTTCGTGGTTCAACCAACCCATGGGGTTTGTCCGTTGCTCGCGATTTCATCAAGAGGAGGCTTGTGGATGAATTAATCATGGATCAAACGGAGGCTTGTAGACGGGCTTAATCCTGGCTATGTGGATCGACAGTTCAGCTGCAAATAGGTATACTCGATCCACCCTATATGTGCAAATATGTGATTTAGATATAACCCATATTTGCTAACAGTGGCATCAGAGCTATTAGGGCTCGTTCTCGCCTATTTGATGTGCTTGAGTTTGATAACATATGAGATTTGATTTTTTATTGGAAAAAATTCGAGTCTGATTTTTCTGTCTTTATATATGCAATGTTGGTGTCAAATTGTAGATCTCGGAAAGACGATTAATTTGATATATTATGCATGAAAAACGGATTTGAAACGAATAAGTTATGGCGATTTAAGTTTATGAGATAAAAACAAAAATCTGCCTCGATATCCGTGCAGCTACATGTTTGATATTGATTTTTACTGTTGTGCGCTGCGTACATGCACCACTTGGTGTTTTTTTTAATTGCTATGGGGCAATTTGTGGTTGGCTTTGTGGATGTTGACTTGATCATGTGTTGAATGGTAAAGCAGATGAGTTGCTGACATGGCGCTGGTTTGTGGGCCATGAGTGCTGACATGGTACTGAGTCATGCCACCAAGTGGCGCGATGGCTGCCACACGAGCAGGCAACATGGCATCTGCTTGGACGCCATACGGGTGATGATGTGGCACTTAGTAGTGCCTAAGTGGTATATCGCTTTATTTGAAAAAAAAAAAATGGATTGTTGGTATAGCATATATTAGAACCCAAGACCTTTTGTTTTATCATATTGATGTCTACCATTAGGCTAAGATGGTTTCTTGTTATTATTCCAGCTTGTTTTTTATTTATGTAGAAACTGGATAACATGTTATTTTTTGCGCGTTGGGACGCTTGCAAAATTATTTTTTGTGCATTATTTATTTGTTATAGTGTTAATGCATGTAAAAATATTTTGCGCAATTTAGTGCTTGCAAAATTTATTTTTGCGCATGAGAATGCTTGCAAAATTATTATTGTGCAATATGATGCATGAAGAATTGTTTATTGGTGCAGGTCCCAAGGGGTGTGAGTGTAAGGTTTAGAAGGGGGGGGGTTGAATAAACCTTACCAACTTTTCGATTTAGTCCTTTTTGAATATCAGAGTTGATACTACACAGCTGTGTCCTTGGTGGACAACCAATTTAGTTAATCAGTAGAGTTAGTCACTCAACGACTCGATCGAGTTTGTTGATAGAATAACTCAGCTGTTAAGACTGAATTAGCTCAACTGTGATTTGTTTTCAGCGGAAGACTTAACACCCTTAATTATGGTTAAGCAGAGATTTAAAGCTTGATTTAGTACTTAGAAATTATCAAGTAGATAGCAAATTTATCAGTAAAGTTAAGCAAATAAGATGCGAGAATTTAAAGTCTTTGAAATGTAAATGACACGATAAGTTTTTATAGAGGTTCGAAGATGGGGTAATTCTTCTACTCCTCTCTTCTCCAACTCCCGGAGGAATCTACTAGGTATTGATCAAGATACAAAGTGGTAATCCGGATACAAGTCTTGATCACACAAACACTTGATCCTTTGGGACTCGATGAGACGCCTTGATCACTCGGACCGGCTTCTCGTGACGACTCGGCCTTCTTCACACAGGGCACCGCCTTTTGCTACCACACCCACTTGCTCAAGCTCTTTGGATTTGATCACGAAGCCCTCCAAAAGCTCAAGACTTGGTTCGACCTTGAACCTTCCTACAATCCTTCGTGGAATGTAGACCCCTTTATTCTTCAAGATAAATTCCTCTTCAACTGATTGAAGTTATCTTTCCTTCACAAGTGAGTGTTGGATTGATGTTCTTCGTAATGTAGGCTTGAGGATTGAGCGTTTAATAACTTGAGAATATTTCAGGTTACAAAATGTTTCTTTCTTGCATGTATTCAATTCTCAGATGGTCAAGGTAACCTTCGTAACTTTTTCTCAGAGTTATTCCTCAGCCTTTTATAGTGAT
This sequence comes from Rehmannia glutinosa, assembly GCA_016081115.2. Classification (NCBI taxonomy): domain Eukaryota; kingdom Viridiplantae; phylum Streptophyta; class Magnoliopsida; order Lamiales; family Orobanchaceae; genus Rehmannia; species Rehmannia glutinosa. Next base: position 49,718,939 of record CM071935.1, read on the forward strand.
CTTTCAAAAATCTGCCCGTTGAAGAGATAGGCTTATTTTTGAAAGTCACTTATGGTCGTTGGCTTGTCTTGTTGCGATCCTTGGAATTGCCATTTCCTCGTATGAATTGTTCTTGACTTTTCGTAGTTCGACACGGTGTAGTGCTTCCCATTGGTTTATTCCTTTTGCACGCTTCGAACTGAGCACTTTGAGAAAGGTAGCATGGAGATATTACTTGTTTAAGTAATTCTCTTGATTTACGTGCAACGGATCTTTTTCGATTATCTCGACTTGACCGCATTTCCTTGCTTTCCCCAGGTGACTTGTGAGTCGACCTTCCAATCATCGGATGACTCTTCTATCACTTCAACTTGAGACTTGGCTTATCTTGAGTTGACTTGACCGATACTCCTCTCACCGCATCTTTAGTCCGCTCCTTCAATCGAGTTCCCGTCTTCTCTTCTTTGCCATACTCACTGCCTTGGCAATGAGTCTTCCTTCTAGTCTCCATTGTCTTCTTGCATGTTTGGGCATAGCCGACTTAACTCGGCTTGGCCACCCTATTTATTTATTACAATGCGGTTTTACAACAAAAATTGGGGTGCCAACTTCCTATTCTAAGTTTTACATGGCATTCATCAAAATCTAAACAATAAATTTCCCAACAATTTCCCCTTTTTTGATGATGCCAAAACTTAAAACATTCAAAATGTAAATAGCAAAGATACATACATATAGTGCATTCACATAGAATGTATGCGTAGAATCAATCCTTTTATTGATCATAACATTCTTGTTCTTTTACACAATCAAGCATTTTACAAGGTGTATCGAGCAAACATTTGTCTACACAAAAAGATAGAGAATTTACTGACTTTATTGCGAGAAGACTTATATAGTATGTATTTACATAGTAAAATACATAAAGGGGTGGACAACAACACTTCATCTCCTTCGCTTGCCTCCTTCTTTCATCTTCTTCTTGATTCTGTCATCTTCCTCGGTCTTCTTCTCTTTTTCTCATCTTCACCGCCTTCTTCTTCTTTTCATAAGACTTCCTAAGCAACTTCATCTCTTCTTAATCTCTCTTGTCTTTCCTCCCATAGCTGAGTTTGTCTCTTATTTTCTTCTTCTATTCTTTTCGCATACTCAACATTGCTTTTAGCCACTTGCGATTGGCTACTTGGTCAAGACCACCAAGAGATCCCTCCTTTCTTGCCTGGATCTATGTACTCAATGTTTTTTGGGCGAGGCCTGTGTCCAAACCTCTTCCTCCACCACATCGCTTCTTCCTTTCCTCCGGGCGTGTATTGTCTTTGGGGTCTTCTTTTTCCAAATTGAGTGACTAGCGGAGTGACCAAAGCAGAGCGATCGCCGGTAGTCTCGTCGCTGTCGGCCTTCTTCACATAGCGTGAGACCCTTTTCCCAAGACAAGTCCCAAGCTTGAGCCATGGACATGTTTGCAAAGTATCCTTCGAGATGCGAGCATTTTAAATTCATCAACCGACGTGGCTCGCCCCGATCCGAGATGGCATAAGTATCTCTCGCTCACCGAATGCCTCCATGTTGTTTCAAGATATTCATAACTCGGGCATCCATCCTTCCTTCCACTTCCTCCATCCCTCGCTTCAATTGTCTTTCTCTTTTCGGCCATAGATATAGCAGAGTGTTGGAGTGGCGAGTCACTGAGTTTGTCACGATAATATCACCGTGAAAAGACCTTGTTGGGGGTTTGTGCAATCATTAAGGTCACATCTCTCGATTCTTCCCCCTCAACAGACTTTCCTTTCTTTTTCCTTGTAACTTCCTCGAGTCAGTCTTTCCTTCACAAATTTTCCTCCCTTTTCACCTTCGGATCTCTTTAGCGCTTTAAAGTATTCCTCTTCCCCCTTTTTGGCATCATCAAAGGAGAGAGGAACCCCTGAAACATATCTTGTGCGGGAAGTCGAGCTCACGATAGCCGAGTTCTCCCGAGTCTCGCTGCGGAGTATGCAACACGAAATTCGGCGAGTAGCGTTGGACTCTGCGAAATTAGCTTCATCTCACCATGAGAAGGCTGAATTTTCTATCCATGTTTTCTTCCATACGCCGGAGATCACTCTTATTTTGCTCACGCAGCAGCCTTTATCTCAAAGAAAGTGTGAGCTTCATGCATGTGCTCAATGTGTTCTCTCAATTTCGTTTTTGCATCAAAGATTCTCGGCTCTCCATACCAAAGCTTGTTGAACAATGTTCTAAAATATCTAGCTTGTTCCACACGCATTGTTTCTTCTTTGTTGCCACCATTCCCCGATTCTCGACTCTTATGCCTCTCAAGTCGCCAGTAGTTTGGCATCTCTCGTTATCCATCTCATGTCCATAGAGGCCTGGTGCCTCTCCATCCGCTTCAATTTCAAAGAAATAATGCTTTGAACACCTCCCGAACTTCGTTGTTTCTTCCGTTGCGGTGACGGCCACGCAGTCAAAGTCATAGTCACCGAACGATGGTGTCGGATGGAAGAACAGGATCTCGATCTGTGGAAGCGCACGAGATCGTTCTCGACTCGTCGGGGAGGTCGGGTACCTCTAGAGAGAAAGGAAATGATTCTACAAAGGAATCATCACGCCAACCGGGATTTGTTCAATGATGAGAGGTGCGCGTGAAGTTCCTTGTGGAGTCGAACTCCGCGGCAGCTTGGGAGCCTGCGCGATGGACTCTATTTCACCGAGGTCTTTTGTGAAGTGGACCCGACTTTTGCCGAGCCTCACTGTCCTCAACAACCTTCGTCGGTCTCACCGGTTTCTCCAATTGAGTGGATCGGTCCTCGGCCGTATCGTCGAGCGTTATTGAACGATGATGAGATTTCCATTGGTGGCTCACCATCAAAATTGAAAGTTTGACGAGTAGTCTTGAGATCGACTTGCTCGTGCTTGGAACATCCTCACCGAGTCTTTTGGATCTGCATCACGGGGATGACTCGGCTTTTCTTCGCGCCTTCCGATCCCGAAAAGGTTACATCAGGATTATCCTGGGAATCATGAAATGCGCTTATTTCCTTTTCGGATGGATCAATCATAGCAGGGAGGAATGTTCTCTACTTCAGACTTCTTTACCCCGGAAGTCTCAACCTCCCGTTGGCCTTCATTACCTCCCGCAGCCTCATCTCGCAATGAGGCCTTGACCTCCCTTTCGACAAAGTGTCAACCTGTCTTAGGGTCTTCTCGTGGTGGCATCCATTGGAGTCTCAACCCCATGGATTGTACTTTCATCGCCAGTGTTAACTCCCGTGGCTGTTCCGTCTGCGCCTCGACCGCATCGCCAGCGTCATTAGCCTTCGTGAGTCAGTTGGCACCTCACCGAGATAGTCTCAATCGCCTGAGCTTCGTTGATGGCAACTTGCTGTGTATTTTATTTTTGTACTTTCTCCACTTCGCCTCCTAAGTACGTTGTGGAGTCATCTGCAAAGATCCTCCGACCTTGCTGCAGCCGGGAGGAGTTTCCTCTCACCGGTGCGCACCACCGAGTGAGTGACTTGGAATGGGGTCACTCGTCTCCAAACTCCCTTTGTTTCTCTGAGTGTTCAACCGTTGTTGGGGCGGTGTGGTGAGACACCTTCATTAGGGGTTAGCTCGACCGGGGTCCCCACTAACCCGCCATCGCCAGCCTCTTAAATCCTTCTTCCGAGTGAGTGGGGAAGTGGTGGCAACAACAACGGTGGCGATTTGCTGCACTACTCCCATTGGATCGATTTCACCGTGTGTTTTGGAGGACTCTCCTGGTCCTTCCACCATGCTCTTCTCATGAAGAATTCTGATTCATTCATTGCTTGCTGCATTTGCAACTCTTCTCGTGGGCGCAAGCAGGGTCCGTGATCCATCATCACTGCGATAAGATAAAACATCAAGAGATGATGTGTGTGTTTCGTGGTGCCGGTGATAGGGCGATATCGCCTTCTCACGTGCCTCGCCTTCCTCTCCTCTCTCTCTCTCCTTCTCCTTATCGTTGAAGATCCGCAAGATATCTTTGCGCTTTTCTTCATCCAAATCTTGAGATCACGAGGTCACCCAAGGAAGTTCAGCAGCTTCCTCTTCCTCTTCTATAAATTTAGGCCGTTGGAACTGTTCCCTTGATCGACTCAATTTCCACTTCCTCCACTCTCGCAGCGATTTTGGATGTCCGGGTAAGGTGGGGATATGATCATCACATCACTATCATCTCTATCGCCTTCTTTTCTTGTGTCTCAAATTTGTGCGAACTACAAATGTGTCTTGATTTTGCCTCTGACGCGCCTTGGCAGAGACTTAGTTGTTTCATCTATAATATCCGGAGACTCTACTTCTCCAAAGCCTCTCCGATTCTGCTCCACCGAGTGGTGACTCGGCCGGTTTCTCAAGCTCGGAGTGCTTGATGATTCTTCATCGTCTCTTAGTTCGTACTGCAGGGGGACCTCCGGTTCGAGAGAGTTTCTTCGAGTCTTGGGCGGCGGGGGGCCGGTCTTTGTTTTTTTCTTCGAGGAGCTGGCCGTCTTGGCTTATCGATCTCCTCTTTTTGACGATCGGAGAAGGTAGTTGAGAGTCCTTCTCGACCACGGCCGCTTTCTTTGGGGCGGGAGACACGGCGCGGGGGAAGGTGACTCGGCTGCGGGGCAGGGGCGGAGCAGTTTTTGTTTTCTTTCTTTGCAGAGAGCGGCGATCTTCTTAGCACCGCAGCGAGGGCGTGCTTCTCTTAGCGGCTGCAGGGCATCTTTCTTCTTTGGTGGAGAGGAAACAATCGTATCTTCGGGGTCACTAATTCCCCTCACTCGTGTCGCCTCTCTTGGCGTAGGCTCTCTTCTATGCGCGCCAAGTGGTTTGATCTCGAACATCCTCTTGTTTACATGGAACGCCTTTCCATGTCTAAGAGGGACTCCTTTCACCTCCATCACCGGCCAATCACTGTGGCCATATCCTAGGGATCCTCCAAATGCACCATCTTCCTTGAAGGATTTGTTCCCTACATTCTCGCGAGTCTCTTGAGACAAACTCAGCCAGTTTATTTTCCTTTCTTCAATAATCAAAGATCAACTTTGCTTTGTGATTGGTCAAAGCCAAATTTGATGTTTATGCATTTGGCAACTATGTCCAACAGCTTTGTGGTAGTCCTCCTTCAAGACCTCTTGTTTGCTTTGTGTAAACTATTTTATCAAAGATAGTCGGGCTTGGCTATTTCCTTCCAAGCAAAGATCCATGTTTACATCACCTTCGTTGATTTCTCGATGCTCCTTCCGTCGGTAGTGAGCAGTGTTCACCAAATCCTTGGCGAGATGGTGAAATTCTTTCCATGAACAGAGGATCTTATCCCTCATCGTGAATCTCGGCGTTCACGTAGAATCGTGCGACCTCTTCCACATAGGTCATCGAACTCCATCGTTAGAAATGGTTTTAGCCCGGACGTTTCGAGCTTTTCAGCGATTTTCTTTATGAGGGCATCATCGGACCCCTGTTTGACCATGCCCTCGAAATCCACGGTCGACCCTGTGTGGATTTGCTTTCCTAGCTTGACAAAATCATAGGTTGATGCCATTTTTTAGGATTTCACCGAAAAGAAACTTAGAAATTGATTTGAATACTGATAGGGTTTTGAGAGAGTTTTGCCTTTGCTTCTGAGATAGAAATGAACCGTTTTGGTAATATGTGAGAGAAAACAGACGAAAATGAGTTAAGTATGGTTTCTGAAAGGACGTGCGGGTGGTTTTTGAAATGTGATCGAAATCAACGGCTTAGATTTTGCACGCCGATTAGCATTTAATGTCTCGAATTTAATGCGGCAACATTTATATCCAATCATAAGCTTGGTATGCAGCTTTTTGTCTGTACACATCATCATTATGTTGACGTCATTCTTAAAAACATTCCCGATTAGTAAAAACGACTGCGTTTTTGTCACTTTGCTCATAAATGACTCAGCTTATCCCTTAGCCGATTTAACTCTTCCGTCACAGCTTCTCTCGACTGACTCAATTGTCACTAATTCGGTATAGTCATTGTCTTTCCGACATGGTGATTCATTTAGGCCGATTTTGAGAATTCATCCTTTTTCTCTTTTTGTGTTCCATTTCTTTTCTTTGAGTCTTCCGAGTGTCACTCACTCGATTAACCCTAACTCATGCTTGAGTTCTTCAAATCTTGACTCACATAATGGTTTTGTGAATATGTTAGCTAACCTTTTTATCGGTTGAGATATATTCCAATATGATGTCCTTCTTTTCAACATGATCTCTTATGAAGTGATATCGACATCGATATGCTTTGTTCTTGAGTGCAACACAGATTCTCGAGTGATTGCAATTGCACTTGTGTTATCACACATGATTGGAATTTCCTTTTCTTCAACTTCATAGTCTCTCACCGCCTCATCCATAGGATTTGGGCACAAAGAAATTTGCCCCCAGCCTATGTATTCTCGCTTCACCAGTAGAGGTGGCTATTAAATTTTGCTTCTTGCTAAACCAGAAAATCAACTTTGTTTCCAAGCATTTGACATGTGCCGAGGTGCTTTTCTGTCAACTCGCATCCAAAGATAGTCGAGTCCAACAACCAATTAGCTTGAATCCACCTTCCTTTGGATCCATAAGCCAACTTCTTGGCTTCCTTTCAAGTATCTCAAGATTCTCTTAGTCATTTTTTGTCATATGACTCTCTTTTGGAGCAGATTGAAATCTTGCACATACACCTACAACAAAGGTGATGTCCGGCCTCGCTTCTTTGTGAGATAGAGCAATGATCCAATAAGTGCTCTATATCTTTTTTGATCTACAGTGCTTGCCATCCGCATCCATGTCCATTTTGATGATGTATTCATTGGTATTTTCACAGAAGACTTCTCCTCCATACCAAACTTCTTCATTAAATCTCTGGTGTATTTTGTTTGACTTATGAAGGTTCCATCCTTCAGTTGTTTCATTTGGAGTCCAAGGAAGAATGTCAGCTCTCCCATCATGCTCATTTCAAATTTACTTTGCATGAGGTTTGAAAATTTTTCACATAGCTCTTTGTTTGTGGATCCAAAAATAATGTCATCCACATATATTTGAACAAGCAGTATACTCTTCTTGTCTTGAATTCTGAAAAGTGTTCTATCTACTTTTCCTTTTGTGAATCCATTCTCAGTTAGGAATTGTGACAAAGTATCATACCATGCTCTGGGTGCCTGTTTCAATCTATACAGAGCTTTCTTGAGTTTATATACCTTATCTCCAAGAGTCTTCTGCTCAAATCCTGGAGGTTGTTCAACATACACTTCTTCTTCCAACAAACCATTTAGGAATGCACTTTTTACATCCATCTGATATACAATGAAATTCTTGTGAGCTGCATAGGCAATTAGGTTGCATCCATATTTGAGATAATAGGGAGTCCTATTTAGATGAGGTTTATCTAGAAACCTCTCCCATTATGACTCTAACTGAGATATGGGATTGAGATATATATTGATATCTCTCCTACAATATCAGTCAAAATTTGAGAAAATCGTCCCTCACAAGAAAATAATAATCTCTCTCCTAAAATTTCTCTCTACGGTTTTCTTCTTGGAGTATCACCAAAGTTCTCCAAGGGTTTAAGGTGTGCATATCCAAGTAAATAATTCTAGTAATTATTTACACCAACGAGAAAGGCGGTTCGTGATCTTGTTCGTGGTTCAACCAACCCATGGGGTTTGTCCGTTGCTCGCGATTCCATCAAGAGGAGGCTTGTGGATGAATTAATCATGGATCAAACGGAGGCTTGTAGACGGGCTTATTCCTGGCTATGTGGATCGACAGTTCCGCTGCAAATAGGTATACTCGATCCACCCTATATGTGCAAATATGTGATTTAGATATAACCCATATTTGCTAACAGATATGATAAATATAACTATAGGATGTTACATAGTTGAAAACTATACAACAAAAATCAACCAATTATGCATTCTCTAAAAGTTATCTATGCAGTATAAAAAAACTAAATATGCAATACATATACATAGCTATACAAAGTGTCAAACTATGCAACAAAATCAACTAACTATGCCTTATCTGGAAGCTATCTATGCAGTGTGTAAAAACTAAATATGCATTATTTAATAATTATCTATAAATTGGAGGGGCTTATCAGGGACACTCACGACACTCTTTTAACCCTCTTTGCATGTTGAAGGCCGGTTACAGCAGGTATACACACACATATATATACTGCTTTTATTTGTTAACAAATTTTAAGGTTCCGTATTATAATCTACTAACTTTGGGGTGGCATTGCAGCAATATAATTATTATAATCCATAAGAGATCTCTTTTGGCGCATCATGTCTCATATGGTGTTTTAATTTATCAAGTGAAAGCCACGTGCACATGACACTATAAGAAAACTTCTAGTTTATGGATAAAAATAATTTTGTCAATAAATTTTATAGTTACTTACTAAATACCGACAAAATAAAATAATTATTTTCCCCCAAAATTATAGCGACCAGTTACCAATAAATCACCAATAATTTTTAAATTTATCGGCTGAAATATTATATGTATTTATCAATACTTTAGATTTTATTGGTAAATATTTTCCTACAAAGATTTTATCTACGAATAACTTTATAGTAACATACAAATTTTTCCATAGACAAAATTATTTTTTACCCTCCAAACTTTACCTATTTTTTCACTTCACCCTCTAAACTTTAATTTGTGATACATTGCCCCCTAAACAATGAAATTCTTTACACTTTACCCTATATGGATAATTTTGTCCCCCATAGTTTTCTTCTATTCTAACAATAGTTGTAATTATCCCTCTAAACTCCAATTTGTGGCATATTACTACATAATTATAATTTCATTACATTATTCAATAAACTTAAAATTTTGCTATGTAATCAATTTGTTTTTCGGATTTTCGAGAAATGAGAGCCTTTATTTTCTGTCACTTGTTTTGTTCGTGGCATTGTTACAACTACTTAGATCCAGTCTCTACTCAGAGGTTTTAAGTGGATCATGTCAGGTTTTCAACATATAAATTCAGCAGGACATACTTCTTCAAAGATCTCATTCTAAGTATATATCGGTATACAAATTGGGTCATTAGATTGAAAATGAAAATAGTCCATTACGACCATATCAGGCGCAACATACTTCCGTAAAATTAATAAATCCTTTAAAATTCATACCTTCTTTGACCGAAACAGCACCGGGTGAGATTGGTCGCAACACCACCAGTCGGAAGATTACTGCCCCTAGACCCTTTGACAAACAGTTCACACTGTTCAACTTCAACCAATAGGGAAGATGATCTACAAGTTATCCGACTCTTTCAGCAACTGCTCAACACAGCCTTGGTTTGTATCCTACTCTAGGCGTGTAAGATAATTCTCAAAAGGGATAAATTAACATAACATTATGAACACATGTTGAAGCAAAAAGGCCTCTTTTTATTAAGAACTTGAAGAAATGTTTATTGCATCAGTAATCTTTTTTTGGGAGGAGAATACTTGTTTTGCATCTCATTACTGAGGCTTGCACTCAAAAATACATAAAACTTAGAATACTAAAACATTAAGATATTACAAATTTTTACTCAATTTTTATTCTTAAGAAAACTAAGGAAAATGTTCGATGTCCCCAGCTTCCTTCAACTCTTGATATTTTTAGGCTTGAATCTGGACTTGAAAGGCGGACTCCAAATCTTGTTGAAGTATATGACGTCATTACTTTTGTCACATTCCTGAATTATTGCCTCGCCAGCTGTTTTTTTTTTCTTCCGCGTGATTCAGCCCATGTGATGGTTGTCAGGGAATATTTTAAAAATTTGGTTTGCATGGTCCCCGAGGATAACGCGTCTTATGAGCTGGACCCTTATCCTTTCCAGCTGTATGGTCTTGTCAGTTGGATTTGGGTCGGAATCCTTTCCCAAACTCGGGCTCTTTCTGTTCGGGGCATACCTGATAGATCCGATCAATCCAATGGCCAACATGCGCCATGTTATAGAATTTTCGGTAAGTTTCTTTATTGGCCGAAATCTTATTTTCCTAGAGTATTCTTCTCCTTGTCTCGAAACATTCCTCTGCAAATCCTTTTGTTGATCCTGTCATTGAATTCAGAAGGAAAGATCCATTTGCTGAATTCTGGAAAAACTTGAATTGGATACTTGACTTTGTCTATTTCAGTTAGACAAACCCAAAGTCCCCATGCTCGCCTTGTAGAAACTTCATCTTCTGAGATTGCTCCTACTAGTAATGGTACTTCTTCCTGTGAAGCTGCCTTAATGTATTTCAAAGCATTTCCATCTGGTCTTTTAAGCTTGACAGTACTAAAATGTCTCCTCTGGCCAAATATGGATTATTGACCCAAGTCCTTAACCTGCTTCCCCGATCTATTTTGATAACATGGAAATTTCTAGGAATCCTGGTGCCACAGTATATATTGAAGCTAAAGCTCCAAAAGTATATCATTCTTGTACTTCATTTGGATGACTTCCTAGTTTTATCCAATCTTTTGGATATTTTCCTGAGATATCAACCATTATTTTTTCTGGGTTAATACCTCTTCTTGTAATCAATTTCTCCTATTGTTGCTGATAAACCTGCATTGGAGAAATCTTAATCTCGTCAATTTCAACCTTAGATTTTCCTATCTGTGGCTTAAGATTCGACTCTCCCTCTTTAACCCCGGAGGTGCTGGGTTGACTTGGAGACTCGGGTTGTGACACCGGAGCTTTAATATTCGTTACAGTTTGTACACCTTCAGAGGATGCAACACCTGCAGTACTTGTGATTATGGTATCTGAATCCATAACCTCCGGGTTAGAGCTCCGTTCTCTAATCATCCCTTTCTGTATCATAGGAGATGCGGCCTGGAGGAGAGGCCCTTGCAGTGCTAAGAACAGTTGTCCTTGAGCGAACTGGCATGGTCGTATTTGACTAGAAATGGATTTCTGGCCGGTCAGCCTGTTAAAGTTGTCCAGCGACTTCTGCATTGAGATATAATGTCCCAAAATCTTGTTCTAGACTCTCCAAGTTTTCCCTGAGATTTCTTACTCGTTTAAGGACCTCGTCAGTAATGCGTCCTTCCATCTCGTGTCAAAACATCTGCAAGAACATTTACATGAGATTTTATATTGACAATATCATAATCATAATATTGGCATTCAGCTTGCCATCTGAGTAATCTAGCCTTTTCTGGTTTAGATTCAATTTTGTTTTTCAGAAAAGCCTTAACACTTGAATTATCAATTTTTAAAGTAAACTTTTTAACCAGCAAAAATAAAGGTCATTTTTTGAAAGCCTTTCTGACTGCAAAGAATTATTTCTCGTTGATATGCCATCGATTTACTTCACTGTCTATAAATAGACTGCTACGATATCTGCATGACACTTCTCTATTCGATATGGCTTTCGTAAGGACTGCTACACACCAATAATCACTGGCATCTGTATATAGAATCAGTTCATCCTCGTCTTATGGAATTGGAAGTTTCGGAAGCTTTTTACAAACTTCCTTGAGTTGCTTTATCCCTTCTTGATGTTCATCTTCCCATTTGAATGTAGCATCTTTTTTGAGTAATGGGCTAAACACCTTCCTGTAATGTGCCAGAATGCTTATAAATATTTTAGCAAAATTAAAACCTCCGAGAAAACTTTGAAGTTGTTTCTTGTCTTTGAGAGTATCTGGAAATCCTTGTATTTTTCCCTATGACATGGCTTTGTAGGATGATTCCAGATTCATCGATTTCAATTCCGAGGAATTCAATCTGTCTTGTAGCAATCACTGTCTCCTTTTCTAAAAGCACTAATCCTTCCTTGTTATAAACATCTGAATATATTTCCAAATGTTTAAGATGCTCCTTCAAGGTCTTTGATATGATAAGAATATCATCGATATATACGAACATGAAATTGAAATAATCTTCAAAGAGATTATCCATCTTCCTTTGATATATCTGGGGTGCGTTAGCCAATCCCATCAGCATCACGTTCCAAATATAGTGACATTGTGGTGTGGAGAAATCTGTGAACTTCTTACTTTCTTCCTCCATCTTAATCTAGTAGAATCCAGACTTGCAATCGAACTTTGAGAATATCTTGACACTTTTGATGCAGTTAACCAGACGTTCTCTGCTTGAGATATAGTATCCATCGAATTCCAAAATATTATTAATCCCTTTGTATTTAATAACAAGTCTTGGCTTTCCTCTTTTGATTTCTCCATGGTTCCTGACTAAGAATCCTGGACTACTGTATGGAGAAACTCCTGGTGAAATCAACTTAAGGTGAAGAGGTTCCTTAAGTATTTTCTGCATATCCTCACGATCCTCCTGGTTCATAAGAATTGGTTTGAATCTCATGAACTCATATTCCTTTCCTGGTTTCACTTTTAAGGACGCTTTGAGCTAGTTCTTATCCCACCAGACCAAAGGATTTTCATTATAATTCCTTTGGATCTTCTTCTTGATATCTTCGAGTGATATTTGTTCCTCTATTGTAACATCACTCTGTGTATTTTCCATTAAGCTCTTCATCAGTTTTGCAATAGCCTCTGGAGATACTCGTTCTTCTCCTTGTATCCTGAATGAATACAAATTATTATCACATCTCTTTGTATCTTTCTGCTTTGAACCATATTGCCGAAAGGATAATAATGCATCACCAAATCTTTTTTATCCACCATTTTTGGATTTTGAAGTTTGGCTTCATCACCACGCTTGCTGCGAAAACTAATAGCCATTTTCCTGTAGAATGCTTTTCGCAGTCTTTGGACAATAATCTTATGATCACATAAGGTTGTGAAAATAAGCCTTCTTGTCTCATTTTCTTGTGTAAATCGCTTGAATGTTTGTAGGAAATTGTTTTCTAACAAAAAATCTGCTCCTGTATCATGGAAATAGATTGGTGGCATCTTCACTTTGTACCATGGGGTACCGCCTGCGCCTTCGATCATTATTTCTGCTTGTTTAATTCCTTGGTTAAGGATAAGAATACTTTTAGAGAAATCTCTTCTTGTAATAGCTGGTAAATCTTCTCCAATTGCTTTAGGAAAAACATCCGGCTCTGCAGTACATATTCCGGCACCTGAATCAATATAGGCTAAAAAATACTCGGCTTTATACTCAACATTTAACATTCTAATAGAAATGTATATGGAGAATGGGCTAGTGGTCATCTGATTCTATATCTTTTATCAGCCACTGTGAACTCCATTCCATCTTGTAATTTTTCCCAAGGTTTATGATCCTCAAGAAACTCAATTCCTAATATTAGTTGCTCAAGGTTTTTTCCTACTGTTCCTATGATAGTTAGCTCAATTTCACCCATTTTTAGGCTTCCTTGATACCTTCCAGCTATAGGTTGTTGGAGATAATATAGAACATCACAAGAAAAGATATGATCCTTTTGAGTGATGTCAAATATTACTTTAACTTCTCTCCATCCTTCTGGACATTTCAGCTCTCCTTGTGTTTTGAAAATATCTGGGATTCGATGAACTATACTCGGTCTTTTTTTATTCCCAACAACTACTGCTAATCATTCTTTCTTGTTGGAAAGACATCATTCTTGGCTCAACTCCAAGACTTCGACTTTTGTTGAAGATTGGTTGATCTTGAATTTTCATATCTATATCCTTTATAGTTGGAGACTCAATAAGTTCTGGTAGAACTACCCTGGCAAAGTCCTCAAAGATTCTTGGGTCTTCAATAAACACCTTTCTCAAGAATACTTCTGAATGATATGTATTCGAAAGAACGTAGGAAATCTTGTATGTGATTGAGTAAGGTCTATTTCCTTATTTCATCAAATCAACTCTTTTGAAGTCTTGATGAAGGGTTAAGGCTCTGTTAAAATCTCAATCTCCCAAATTGTATGCAATTCTAGGATGAAAAATTAAATGCTAATTTTCCTGCATACAAATATCTTGTAACCGCTCCAAGACATGATTCCTTGAGATTTGAGATTCGCTTGTCAAAAATAGCAAGATAAAGTGGCGAATCTATTCCCTCTTTGAATGTTGCCTTAAAAATAACTCTGATTGCTCCGATATGAATCTATGAAAGTGTGTTTGCAACTTCTCTCTTGACTTGTACTTTTAATCACCTGGACTTCTCGGTAAGGGACCAACTGCATCTCGATCAGGTTATTAGTGAGCTCCATTGGGATGGCAAATTCTCCGGTAGTTACTCTGTGGATAATTTGGTGCTTTCTATTACGAAATTCAATCTTATTCAAAGCCTTTTCCATAGCTCCAATTGTAAAGCCGTCATATATCTGAAGCTTTGGATCTTCTTTCATAATCCTCATTAGAGTCTTATGAGAGCAGTAGTATGGGAGAGGAATCCTGACATATCCTTCATAACCGTTTGTTGAAGAATTTCTTCTTCACTCTGATTCTGAACTAGATTCACTTCCATCGTCAGAATTGATGCACCTGTATGTAGTTTCGAATTCTGGTGTAGCTTTGAACTGTCTAATTCTTCGCTTTTGATTTTCCGGGAAATCAGTTGAGATATGCCCTCTTGCTCCGTATGTCCAATAATTGCAATCTTTGAAACTTTCATTAGCTCTGGTGTGAGCCCGTCTGAAAGTTCGTCTTTCTAGAGTCCTGCTGGTACTCACTTGGTTACATCCTGATGAAAAGGCTCTACTCCAACTTGGTGCTGGCCTTTGCCCTGATTTGTAACTTCAGGCCTTTTGTTTTGACCAAAACCTTCTAGGTCTCCATGAAAACCTATTCCGTTTATTACTAATTCCACGGTTGTAACAACTGCTGGGATGTCATCATCTTCACAACATTGAGGAACAATTTTATTAATTCCTCGTAGTCTCTTATAGTTCCTGTAAAGTGCTACCTGGTGGCGCCATTCAGATAGCTTGGTCTTCAGGAAAGACATTCGGCTGGCAACTGTGTCTAAATCAGCTGCACTCTTGTATTCCCTGATGAGCATTTCTCTCCAGGGACTTGGTATCTTCGCAAAGAATTCTTTATCTTCCACCTTGGACTTCCATCGGTACTCGGTGAACAACTTGATATATTCATCAATATGACAAATATCATGTAACTCGAGGCAATAGAGGTCTTGTTTGTATTTTATTATTTTCTTTTCTTCCAATCCCTCAAAATAGCCTGTGCCGATAAAATAGATTTTAAATAATTTTGCCGTATTATCGACTATTCCTTTCAATGACTCTCCAACTGTAATGGTACTTTTCATTTCTGATCCAGCCATATCCCATGCAATCTTTACAGATCCTTCAAGACTCATCTCAAGGAGTAAGATGAATCCATCCTTCATAAGATCGAGGGTACCTGCTGCAATCCTCATAGACGATGTCCAATCATAAATAAGGACTTCTCGATTTTTGAAATCTGGGATATCCAGATTTAGCATCAATCCATATGAATGTATCGGATCGAGCTGCAATTTTCCATAAGGCGTATTATATAGATTTGGCCTCCTGGAACGTTGGCGAGTTCGTGAAATAACATGAACTCCTCTTGTGGCAAAATATCCCGCGTGCGGCATTGGTTCTTCTCCATGATGTGAACATGTACTTTCTGAAATGTTGGGATCAGCCAGTGGTGGTGGAGGTGGTCTTTGATGTTGGTCATGATAACCAAGGCTGAGCCATATCCTATATTCATCTTTAAATCTACAATTCCTAATCCTGCGAAGGATTCATCAAGGTCATGTAGATCTTTAAGATTAATCTTCTCCATATCCATCACTTGTTTAGTTTATGACGGATTTTCCTTTGATGATAGCAACGAGCTTTTCATCGTCTGTCATTTTTCGTACAACTTCGGTTGGTTTCCTATTTTGGTGTAAATAGGGTACTGTTCCAAAATCAATACGATTCTTTCCTCTGGATGAACTTGGTCTATTCTCCAGATTCTTGACACGTTTCTGAATATCATGAAGGATTTCAAGTGTTTCCTTCTGATATTTCACCATCGCCTACATCTGGTTTTGGATCTGATGAACTTATGTTGGTAGATGATTATGGTGGGTGCCATAATTCTGCACCGTCTTCTGGAGCTCTCTAAGATCTTTTGAGAACTTAGATGTGTCTGGAAGTATCTCGTTCCATTCTGGTGTCCCATCAGGAATCATAATTTTGATGGACTACTTCGTGATGATTCATCAGATCAACATATAATATCTGATTTACCATAAGGAAACTCATATAATATGTTGCTTGTCTATTGCAGTATCTCAAGGTTTCCCTATCGGCTCCCGCGAGTTCTTTTTCAACATATTGATTGTTCCAATATGTTATCTTGTCCTGGTGCTCTTGTGCATACATCGTCAAAATTTGACGATTTCTCCTATAAGGTATACATCTTAGACAATTGTCCAGATCCATTTCCTTGGAGAAAATTCTACTCACCAATTGTTAATTACATAAATGTAATAAATATAACTTAAAGTTCTTAATAAACCTATGGTCTGATACCATTTTCGAGGATCGCAAGACCTTAGGAGTAAATGTAGAAAATGTAATAATGTTTATAACTTAGATGGTAAAGTGCAACAAATCTTTAAAGTTTGGAAGGCGAACTGAAAAACAAACTTTAATGTCCATAATGGTAAATCAGTAATTTTAGGCAACGTGTAAAATTTTACAAAGTTGGGATGGCAAAGTGCAACATTTAAAAGTTCAGATGGCAATGTGTAATGACTAGCTTAGTTTGGGGGGCCAAATATTTTTATCCCTTTTCCATATGTAAACTGATTTTTTTATCGTGAATAATGACATCATATTGTATATGTGATATTCACCTGATAAATTAAAGCACCAAATGAAATATCTTATGGTGCACGTTACCCCTCGTATGGAGTATACAAAACACTCCTAGCTTTAGTAATCCATGTTTGCAAATTAATCTATAGCTTTAATGTTGACGCATTTGATCACCTGATGATGGGGTGTAAATTTCGGTCATCTGTCACCAATTGGCATTTGCAAACACTTAAAAGAAGTGATTGATGCATAGAGAAAATCATGAGCATGATTAGATTAAACCATTATCAGTCAATTTTTTTAATCTATGGAAGTTGTCATTTGACCAAACTTTTAATTGGTTCTTGAGCATAGCGGAGGCGTGTTGTGATCCGAGATTTTATTTTCCGGAATATCCAAAAAATCACACCAACAAGATGAAGGAAAAAAATTAAATGACATCGACAAAATAAAATGGCACGCAGAGATTTTTATGTGGTTCGACGAAACTCGCCTACATCCACGAGAGTTTCCGTTCTTTACTAATAAAGAATATTTGGTACAAGAAAATACACCTCTTGAGTTTTATAGACCAAAGACAATAAAATAAAATGCTCGTATAACCACTATATTAGATATCAAAGAACACTCTCCCCAAGCCCTTTTGTATTACCCGAGAGAAAAATACCCCGAGTGTTTCACCGCATCTATCATAATTTGAATCACCCAAATTGATCTCTCCAGATGTGTACACTCATGTTTCCTCTTATAACCGGTTAGATGGCCAAGTAAATTACCTTTCTTGCAATGGTTTTGGATTCTGCTACCACAAGCCTTTTATAGGCAAGCCAAGGGGGAAGTAAGTGCAATTCAATACAATTTTCTTATTTAATTTCTTGACCAGTGCTAACAAACAAAAGAATTATCATATTTCAACTTGTGGTGGAGTCCACATATTTGGTAGTGAACTCCCAACAATCTCCACCTACACCCAAAAACACTATTGTTAGTTGGTTTTATACCAACAAAATCGGGTATCTTGAGCGAGATATTTTCTTGTAATTGAGTAATTTAATTTGTTTTGCGTTAATTTCATGGTGTTTTGTATCATCGTCGAGTTGGTACGTGTAGAAAGGATAAAAATCATGTTCAAAAGAGAAGAAACGAGCTTGGAAGATAAAAAAATCGTGTTTGAAATAGACAAAAAAACATGCCAGGAAAATGAACAACGTCGGGCGCTGTAGCACCCGACACCCCCGTGTTGTAGCGCGGGGGCCAAAAAGCTCGCAGGGGACTTCAACTGTTGGGCACTGCAGTGCCAAAAACTTGTTCGAAGAATTCTTACCGCAAGTGTACGGTGTCAAGTTTTAGTATAAAGTGTAAATAAAGTTATCTTCTCCACAGGGAATAATATCGAATTATTGCCAAGTATTGTAAATATAATAGTCTAATTTTATTTAGAAATTCGAATATGGATGAAGTATATTACACTAAAAATCAATTATAAAAAAAATTAAGAAAATGATAATTAGTCAAAGATGATACTATACAAAAGATCAAATGAATTCTAGAGGTTTGATATATCTAATTTCCCTTATGTTATCAATATGGTTTATCAATCACAAGTTATCAATCTATAAGCCAAGATTCCTCGAATAATCATTTCCAATCTCAAGTGACAAATGATTGTAGATTTCAATTAGGGTATCAATATCTCTATAAAGATCACCAATTAAAATCTCAAGATAAACCATGAATCTCAATAAATGACTCCGAAGGTTTTATAAATTTCTCAATTCTGTGAAATCCTAGGTTACGCTATTCTAAGGTCATGCATTCAATCACCTTTTTCAAGTGGCAAATCAAACACACCCAACTATCAAAATTATTGATCAAGTAATTTAGAAGCAATAAATCTAAATAGCACAAATGAATTGAAGCATATAGATTGATAAACCACAATCTCAAAACATAAGTTCAAACATAGATTACATCAACCTCTAGGTTGATATGTTCATAGCAAGACAACAAAACATCACAAAAGATAGATGAAAAGCAACAATAATAAGATTTAAAGAGTAAAGAAAAATCTTCTCTATTTCTAGATGATAAATGCCTTCAATCTTCTTCCCCAAACCTTCTATTTTGTCTTCAAGGTGTTAGGTTGGTTGCCTAAGATGCCATGATCCCTAATTTCATGCCCCAAAATGTGTATTTATATCCCTACAAAAGTCCAAGATTAGAGAATAAAAAATCTTGTTTTGTCCGCCCAGGGGCAATGCGGCACCAAGAAACGGACGCTGCAGCGCCGGTCGTCCATCAAGCATGGCGCTGCAGCGCCAAGAGGGGGGCGCTATAACTGAAGCCCCCTACTAGCTTTTTGGCCCACGTGCTGCAGCGCAGGGGTATAGGGTGCGGCAACGCCCGGCGTTGTTCATTCACTGGCACGTTTTTTTGTCTATTTCAAACACATTTTTTTATCTTCCAAGCTTGTTTCTTCTCTTTCGGATATGGTTTTTATTCTTCCTACACGTACCAACTCGACGATGAGACAAACACCATGAAATTAACTGAAAACAACTTAAATTACTCAATTACAAGATAATGTCTCGCTCTAAAATACCAGATTTCGTTGGTATAAAACCAACTTAACAAATACCTCAAACTTGAAATATTGCTTGTCCTCAAGCAATCCACTGACTTCAACAACACAAAAGATATCACTATGAACTTCACAAATATCCATAGATTGCAACCATTTCATAAGCAAATGAATCAAACCAATCACAACAATGTTTCATTATCAATCTTGCACGAAAGATTTACATCAATCATGTGACCTTGTGTGTGTGTGTGTTCAATCAATTTCTCAAGTATTGTTTCATTGTCTAGAGAAATTTTACAATCTCAAGCACTTTTAAAGTAATAATCTTTTTAAAGTAGTTACTGGACTCATAAACATACCTTTCACACTAATCTCCACTAATGTTGGTGATTGTAACATAAGAATCAATAGGGCTTTTAAGCTTGTAATGTGGTCTTGGGTTAAGGTAGGAAAATATGGAATTTAGTAGCTCAAGTCACCCAAAATACAACTTTTATGAAGTCAACTCAATCGAAAAAAAACAATATCCCACCATAAGTTTCAATATATATCCTAATCATCCCATTTTTTCACAAGTTGCTTTATATATATATATACCCCCAAACTTGATCGTTTGCTTGTACAAATATGGGGTATCCACATCCATTGACTTCGACAACTTTACAAACTTCTTATCAATGTACCCTTTCGAAACAAATGAACCTCCAACTTCTAAAAATATCATTCTAGAAAAATGTGTGTGGGTGACGGGTATCTCTCGGATAATGTTCATGTAAAGTTTGGAAAGTGTACATGTTGTCAAAGAAAAGATCTCAATAAGCTCAAAAAGGGACACTAGGGATTATATCAATGCACGGGTAGAAAATATAGGCTCTAGCTTTCAAAGATGGCCTAAATCATTTCCCTAATGTTATATCACCTTTAATTTTGCTTCGGTTAGTGTTCAAACAAGTTTAAGAGTCCGGTAGGATCATTCAATTAGCACTTAATCATGCACCCCGTCTCTAAAATAATCAACAACATTAATCAAAAGATTTGTGCAAGTAAAGAAGTCACAAATCAAAGTTCAACATCATACGTTTTCGATAACTCGACATATCCTGTGTAGCAAATTCAAAATAGTTATGCAATTTTGACAATCATCAAGACGACCCGACAAAATACAAAGACAAAGACTCGACTCTTTTTTATCACAAATACAAATAACACATTCCAAACTTAAAACAACCATTGTCCTCAAAGGAAAAATAATGGAAAATTTCTTGGTAAATGAGGAATTAAGATTCCTCATCCAAGTCCTGTGGTGGAAGAAAAGTGACGGGCCTGGGTGGTGGTGGTGGTGGAAATGGAAACTGTGAGTACATCTGTCCATAAATCTGAGTGAGTACTCTGTTGTGCTCGTTGTCATATTCTTCCCCTACTTCTCGATGGCGTTGTTTGTGTCACGCCCCAAAATGGAAGCGGTGACACAAACAATCGAACTTATGCCGGTTTACAAGCCAACTCATTTATTCATTAATAATCCAAACATAAATAGAACTTCCCAAAAATATTCATAGATATTAAAATAAACTAAGTCTAGTACAGTCGCAGCCGAATTAGAAAATCAAAAATTACAATCCAACGTCGCATTGTTCCTACGTGTCCTACGCCCGGCTATTACAAGGAAATTGCTTAGAACTTGTCTATTACATAATAAAATCGAAATTGTCTTAAACAGTTTGCCAAATACAACAGAAGCTACTCCGTAGTTTCATAATCTTCACTGTTGTCCTCCTGAAGTGGGTCCTCATCTTCTGGTTGCGAATACAGGTGGGAGTGAGAGAAAAATTCTCAGTGGGTGTGGTGCATGTGTGCGAATGAGGCTTACAATTATGCAGAAAAATCATTTCATGGAATTTCATGCATGAAACGTGCTTATGTCATTATCATATTCTTAATAATAAATATTATCAGTTAACAAGTCATGTCGGTCTGATATCAGTTAAGAGATTTGGTTGCACACGGAAGTGTGAAACTAACCCAGAAATCAATTAGTAATGTTGAACACAAAAGTGACACAACCAGTCCGTCTTTATTCGACAGAGAAGTGTTGATCAAACATCGGCTCCCCAATAGTTCACCTTATCCCTCCAATGGATAGGGCCGTGACCGTTATCTTTTAGGAAAATTTATGTTCAGATTTTGATGATACCATGTAAAACTTAGATTAGGAAGTTGACACCCCATTTTCTATGTAATTCAACTTGTAATAAATATGGTTGAATGAGCTGAGTTGAAGTCAGCTAAGTTGAAGATTACAAGAGTCGACTGATGATCGAAGAGGAGACCCAACTGTGTGTCAGTTGTGTGAAGCCAAGTGAAGACTCAGTCAAGTGACAAAAAAGTTGTCTCAGTCAGCTGACTGACAGCTAAGTCATTCCAAAATGATTGGAATTGAATGTCAAAGAGGTATGCAGTAGACAAGACTTGAAGAAAGCTGAAAGACATCTATTGTCAACACAAGTCAAGGTTTTGCTGGAAATAGGCCTGTGTCATACTGCCAGCAATAAAGTTGTTTTGCTCAAAGAGTGCAAAAAGCAAAGAACCAATAAGATGTACCTGAAAACCTGCAGAGACTAAGGAAAGGTTGCCAAGAATTTAATTCATGGTACGTCCACATCAATGCTGCAAGACAAGACAAGCCAACAACCTATGAGTGTGATTTGAAATGTGTGTCTATCTCTCCAACGGGCATAATTTCAATTCTACACTATAAAAGGCTAAGGAAGAAAGTGAGAGAAGGTTACGAATTTCTTAAGACTATCAATCTTTCAAGCAAACAATAATCTGCAAATTATCTAAAGCTTTTCAAAGATATCCTCAAGCATAATTTCGAAGGAACTCAATCCAACACATTCAGTGAAGGAAATATTACTTCACTAGTTGAAGAGGAAATTATGTTTAAAGAACAAAAGGGGTCTACTCTCCAAGGTTGAAGGAGAAGTAGTAAGGTTCAAGTTCGAACCAGAGGCTTTAGACTCGTCGGAGGGCTGTGTGAATAAATCCAAGAGTTTGAAGGAGCTGAAAGCAAGACAACAGTTTTGTGAAGAAGCTGAGTCCCAGGAGCAACTGGCTGTGTGATCGAAGCTGACTCGGACTGTTGACTGCTTTGTAACCAATATCTTTTACTTAGTGGAACCCTCCAGGAGTTGGAGAAGAGTGGATTAGATGAATTACCCCATCCTCGAACCACTATAAAAATTATTTGTGTCTTATTTACTTACAACACATTTAATTCTTGCACTTATTTTATATCTGTTGCGAAGTTATAATTGATGAACTCGACTGATAATAACAATTGCTAAATTAAAACAAATATTGTAAAACAAGTTTAAAATCATAAGGGTGAAAAGTCTTCCGCTGAACGAAATCAAATCAACTGCTATTCTAAGTGTTAGTTGAAATCAACTAAGTTATACTATCAACAACTCAGTCGAGTCTGTTGAGTGAGTAACTTTGCTGAGTAAGCCAACTAGCTATCCATCAAGGACTAAGTCGATTTGAGTTAGCTCTGAAAACATTTCAAAAGGACTAAATCGAAATGTTGGTAAGGTTTATTCAACCCCCCTTTTCTAAACCTTACACATCACCCCTTGGGACCTACAAGTGGTATCTAAACGGTTGGCTCATTGAGCCTTCCGCATTGGTTAGTGAACTTGATATCATTCTTTTTCAAAAAGGATCAACACTTGAGTTTTTAAAGCTTTTATTTCAAAAGCAAAGTTGTTATCATGGAAGCAAATCTAACTCGCATTCCTATGTTTACTGTGGAAGAGTTTGATGATTGGAAAATTTGTATGCATGATCATCTATCAGCTCTGCATGATGAAATGTGACTAGTGATTGAGGATGGGCCACTACAAATTCTAAAGGTCAACACTGATGTAAGAAGGGCACCTCCTGCTGAAGGAGAGGAAGCTACACCAGCAGAGCCCAGATCTGCTATGGTTGAAAAACCTCGTTGTGAATGGACCAACGAAGATCGAAAGAGATATCAAAAGAGATACAATCTTGATTAAGTTGCAAAGGGTATTCTTTATAAAACTCTTGATAAGGCTATGTTTAATAAAATCAAATCTTGCAAATCAGCCAAAGAAATTTGGGAAAAACTCACTTTGATTTGTGAAGGGTCTGGTCAAATCAAAGGAAACACATTGATTGTTGCACTCCAAAAATTTGATAATTTTAAAATGATTGCAGGTGAAAATCTGGATCAACTGGATGCCAGCTTCATAGAAATCACCAATGAGCTTTCAACTCTGGGAAATGAGTATACACAGAAGGAGATGTGTATGAAGATCTTAAGGTCTCTTCCAGCTGAGTGGAAAATAAAAGTCATAGCCCTTAGACATTCTATGGATCTCACCAGCACACCAAACCATGAATTGTTATCCGATCTTAAAGCATATGAGTTTGAGCTGAGAAGGAAAGAACAAGATTAGATAGTTGTGCCCAAGGCAGTTGCACTCCTGGTTGGTGAAGGAAAGAAAGCTGAATCTAAGGAAACCATAGACCAAGAGGAAATTGCCCTGATAATAAAACAACATTCAATAAATTCTTCAATAAGAACTATAAAATGAACAAGGGTGAATCATCAAGAAGACACTCAGCACCCTCCGAAGCAAGCGAGGACAGACTGCCCAAGAGAGCTGAACATCAAAGAATTGAGTATCAGAGAGCTGATAATCAAAGGACTGATAGAGCTGACTTGCAGAGAGCTGAGAGCCTGTGTTGGAATTTGCAGGCAACCAGGACACTTCCCTGTTGATTATCCCTATCCACCAGTCAATAAGTGTTCGCCAAAAATATTTTGGATCATACAACTGCAAGTGTACAATGTAGTATATAGAATAATGGCAAGCAATGTCGTATTTATCAGGGATTGATATGTGAAACACTTAAGCTATAATAACATCGTATTCCAATTTTATTGAAGCGAACGAATATCAAGTTTATAAAAATCAAAAATAAAGAAAAAAAAATAAATTTGCAAACCCCACAAGTATATTCAACAACTACAAGAGCAACCTTAGGCACATAATCTCAACATATTTCTTTAATATTAAATCCAATTAAAGTTTCAAAACAAATTCATGCAATTCTATGGGTTCAATTCCTAAGATAGTCTATTCCCCCTCCCCGGCGGCGCATAAACAGTAGATTAATAACAATTGTAGGTCTCCTGACTCAATACAACTATTATTAACTCCCAAAAGATCTATGAATTGAATGACTCCCCACAAACAGTTGTAGCTCTCTCGACTCGATACACCCGTTTATGTCTAAATTTGATTTCCATCTTTGTTAGAACTCCTCTTCCGAATTTCGCACTAACAAATATGACATGCAAATTATTGACCAAATAAAAAGCAATTAAGAATAAGTACTCGAATTCATAAAAAGAAAATATGAATCAATTAAGAAAGTAATTAATCAAAAATTTAACATGAATCCACAATTTTAATTATGCCACTAAGATCCGAAAGATTAGCCATACATTGATAGCAAATTCATAGAAAAATTCAAAACCAACATTATGACATCGTTTAAGCATAGACAAGAGATCTAGACATAGAAAGAAAACCCATTCTTGTCAGGATGGATTCTCCTTCCAAGCCTTCGAAGATCTTGTGCTCCCATAGATGCGAAAGGCCTTATGGTGTTCTTCGCGACCTAGCCCTCCTCTCTCAGAAGACTTCGAATCTTGTGTTCTGCGTAATTTGATGTGTTGTATATGGTATGAATTGATGATTTTTCGTGCAAGCCTTGGGTCCCTTTTATAGATGCTGGGAGAGATCACTTGTAGAGTTGGAATGAGAAAAGAACTCCAGAAAAATGCGTTGCAGAGTCCCACACGGCTAGGCTGTGTGACATCACATGGCCTGTGTGATGTCTTGTGCTGCCCAATACCACACGCCCGTGTGGGCCCACATGGTCCGACCGTGTGGCCTGGTTCTGTCCACTGTTTTCGTCCCTTTTTCTCATGGTTGTGCCACTTTCACACGGGTATTTTCACACGGCCGTGTGACACCACATGATCCGGCCGTGTGTCACGTTCTTGTCTATTTTCTTCGCCTTTTTTGATCTTCTCTTCGCATGCATCAGTCCAATCCGAGCCTTCCAATTGATATTTCTTCGTTTTAAGCTCGATTTCCTGTAAAAAAGTTACAAGAATACGCAGTATCATGCCCTTACCAAATAAAATACACTAAATATGCGCGCAAATGCATCAAATATATATCATTTTAAGCCCCAAAATGCACGTACATTTTACACCCATCAAAATCCCCCAAACTTAAAGCATTGCTCGTCCTCAAACAAATTAAGAAAAATAATATCAAGGGGCAAAAAGAACACACAAGAACACTATGAACATTAAATCTCATTCGACTCCATACTCAAGAAAACCATGTAATTTATAATCATGAAGTCATCATTCATATACTTGACATTGTCAATACTCTCTTGGGTACTCGAAATCGTGACTCACAAGTAGATGGTGTATCACTCGACTCTAAAAAATGTATGGATAATGTTTACACTCAAATTCAATTCAGTGAAAGTAGAACTACCATAGTCTTGCAAATCGTCTAACATCTCGACCACTTTTGTGTCCACAATCTAAGAATCAAAAAGGACTTTTTATTTAATTGTTATGTAAGCTCTTTGGTAAGGGTAGGGAAAATTTGGATTGAGTGGCTATGTTTGAGCAAATATAATTTAAGCATACAGACTTGCAATTCACCAACCCAATTTTATCATGATACTTATTTTCTCTTTCAATTTGATTCCAACCTTATTTCTCCTTTTTTTTTCTTAGGCCTTTTTGCCTTCTTCTTTTTCTTTAGCCTCAAGCTCTCATTTTTTTTTTCACAATTTTCAGATTTTTTCTTTTGCTTTTCTCGATTTTCTATTCTTTTTCAGAGATATTTCTTTGTTTTTCGAGCTTCATGTATTTTTCATTCACCTAGATACTGCTCATCCCTTCTTCTTTTAATAATTTTTCACATCTCCCCGAAACTTATTCATTTTCTATAAGCTCAAGAAATTTCAGGGATAAAATCATTTTGCAATTTTACCGATCAATATGGCTAAGAATAAAAGTTTTGCCTCAAAATTGGCTAACAGGGGAATCATGATTTCATAGGTAGACTTTTTAGGCTAAACAAAGATGACCTTAAATAATTTTCAAAAATTGCACACACACATGGCTTCAATGGAGATACCAAATCAAGTTCTAGAGTTCTATCAATCATGAATGACACACTCAAGAAAAAAATAATTCTGCATAATATAAAAGCAGTTAAAGGGTCAAAAGCTCACATGCTTATTTTTCGCAACATGCTCAAATACCCAATTTTCTCAACTTATGCTAAGCAAATAAATGACATCTTCCCAACAATTCATCACATTATTCCCAGAAGTATGTTATCTCATTCCATAAGATGCTCATAGTAAAATCATACGGAAGCTGGGCATTTTCAAAACAACTTTGGTTAAATCACACACAAAAGCAATTAAACGTGCTAAAACGATAAACATGCTAAAAAAAAACTTAAAATATCGAAAATAAAAAAAATATCAAAAAATATTAATGCAAATTTTTATATGCTCTACATGCAATCCTAAATGAAATGCAAAATACAAGAAAGTACTAAATTACGCATTCTTGATAACGTCCCCAAACTTAAAATATGCTTCGTCCCGGACATATGAGGAAATTTCAAAAGAAAAGAGGAAAGCGTAATAAGTACTTACATGGATAATTCAAAGCAAGTAGATGGTTGAAATTTCTTGTGGAGTTTCTTTCCCGTAGTAGTGTTTAATTCTTTGCCCATTTACGATGAAAGTTCGACTATTCTTTGATAGTAATTCAATGACTTCTCCTTGTGATAGCACTTTTTTGATCACGAAAGGACCAAACCACATTGATTGAAGCTTGCCCGAGAATAATCTTAATCTTGAGTTATATAGCAGTACTACTTGCCCGAGTAAGAATTCTCGTCTCAGAATGTTTTTGTCATGCAATCTCTTTGTGCGATTTTGGGCATTTTCGTATGCATCTTGACATAATTCTTCCAGTTTGCTTATTTGCAGTTTTCTCTTTTCGCCTATTGCAGTCATGTCAAAGTTAAGCTTTTTCACTGTCCAAAATGCTTTATGTTCTAATTCCAGTGGAAGGTGGCATGATGTCCCAAAAACTAGTCGATATGGGAACATATCCAGAGGTGTTTTGTATGTCGTACGATAAGCCCATAAAATATCATCCAGCTTTAAAGCCCAATCTTTCCGATTTGTGCTAACCATCTTTTCCAAGATCTGTCTAATTTCCCTATTGGATACCTCGATGACCCCATTTGACTGTGGGTGGTATGCGGCGGCCACTCGATGTTTCACTCCATATTTTTCCATCATATTATTGAACAGTTTATTGCAGAAGTGTGACCCTCCATCGCTGATTAGGGACCGTGGGGTGCCAAATCTAGTGAAAATAATCTTTTGCAATAATTTCAACGCTATTATGGCATCATTTGTTTTATTAGGTATAGCTTCTAGCCATTTGGATACATAATCCACTGCAAGAAGAATGTATATGTATCCATTTGATGCTGGAAATGGTCCCATAAAGTCTATGCCCCAGACGTCGATTAATTCTATTTCCATTATTGGAGTTAATGGCATCTCGTGTCGCCTTGAAATGTTTCCCATATGTTGACACCTATCGCACTGTAAAATAAACTTATAACAATCTTTGAAAATAGAAGGCCAAAAGAAACCGGACTATAATATCTTAGCCGCAGTACGTGTTGGTCCAAAGTGGCCCCCACATGGGGATGCTCTAGAATGCTTGACCATTCTCCTTGAGGTACACATCTCCTAATAATTGAATTTGCATATCTTTTAAATAATAGAGGTTCGTCCCACAAAAAAATATCTCACATCATGAAGAAATTTCTTTTTAGCATGATATGTGATATCTGGTGGTAAAACTCCACTTACTAAATAATTTACAATATCAGCGTACCATGGGATGGTCATTTCGGCCATCAGGATAAATTCGTCTGGAAATATTTCTTTGATTGTTGTGCCCTTTGTTTTTTCATTAGCCATTTGCTCAAGTCGTGAGAGATGATCATCTACCACGTTCTGACATCCTTTTCGATCCCGAATTTCGATATCAAACTCTTGTATCAAGAGTATCCATCGAATCAGCCTAGGCTTGGCATCTTTCTTTGTGAATAGGTATTTCACCGCAGCGTGGTCCGTATGGACGATTGTCTTTATCCCAATCAGGTATGCCTAAAATTATTTAAATGCACACACCACTGCAGGCAGTTCTTTTTCAGTTGTGTTGTAATTTTATTATGCCGGAACCAATGTTCGACTTGCGTAGTAAATAACACGAAACTACTTTTTGCATTTTTGTCCCAGGACGGCCCCTACTGCAAAGTCGCTTGCATCGCACATTATATCGAATGGTTGACTCCAATCTGGCGTGATCAATATTCGTGCAGTCACCAGAGCCTTTTTTTGTGTTTCAAATGCCTGTAGACAATCAAGGGTGAAAGCAAAAGGTACATCTTTTTTCAAGTAAGTGGGAAAGGGGTTTAGTTATTTTTGAAAAATCCCGAATAAAGCGTCTGTAAAAACCCTCATGTCCCAAAAAGCTCCCTACTGCTTTCTCATTCTTCGGAGGTGGGAGTTTCTCAATTTGCTACCACCTTTGCTCGGTCAACTTCTAAACCTGCGGAAGAAACACAATGACCGAGTACAATGCCATCTCTTACCATAAAATGACATTTTTCCCAGTTTAGTACTGAGTTTGTCTCCTCGCATCTCTGCAAAACAATGGTTAGATTATCTAAACAATGATCAAACAAACTACCAAAAACTGAGAAGTCATCCATGAAGAGTTCCATTATGTTTTCAATCATTCCATAAAATATAGCCGTCATACATCTTTGAAATGTTGCATGTGCATTACATAGCCTAAATGGTAATCTACGAAATGCAAACACTCCATAATGACATGTAAATGCTTTCTTTTCTTGGTTCTCTGGAGCAATCACAATCTGATTACACCCTGAGTATCCATCCAGGGAGCAATAATATTCATAACCTGCAAGGCGATCTAACATTTGATCCATAAAGAGGAGAGGAAAGTGATCTTTGCGAGTTAGTGCATTTAACTTTCGATAATCAATGCAAATACGCCAGCCTGCAACAATTCGAGTAGCTAAGATTTCCTCGCCACTTTTTTGGTATCGTGTTCGCCTTAGATCAACAACTACAATGTAGTTTATAGAATAATGGCAAGTAAGGTCGTATTCCTCAAGGATTGATATTCAAAACACTTAGGCTATAATAACATCGTATTCCAATTTTATTGAAGCGACCGAAAATCCAATTATTTTAACTAAAAATCGAAAATAAAAGAAAACCAAAAATAAATTTGCGAACCCCACAAGTATTTTCAACATCTATAGGAGCAACCTTAGGCACATAACACTTTTCTTCAATATTAAATGCAATTAAAGTTTTAAAAATCAATTCATGCAATTCTATGGGTTCAATTCCTAAAATAGTTTATTCCCCCTCCCGGGTGGCGCATAAATAGTAGATTAATAATAATTGTGGTCTCCTGATCCATCACAACTATTATTAACTCCAAAAAGATGTTTGAATTGAAATACTCCCCACAAACAGAAGTAATATCCCGATACATTATCCTATTTATGTGTGAATTCGATTTTCGTCTCGTTAGAATTCACCTCCCGGATTCTGGACTAACAAGTATGACATGCAAATTATTCCCGACAAATAAAAGCAATTATAAATAAGCACTCAAATTTATAAAATAGAAAGCATGAATTAATTAAGAAAACAAATAATAATATTTAACATGAATCAACAGTTTCGATTATGCCCCTATGATCTGAAAGATATGCCAAACATTGATTACAAACTCATAGAAAAATTCGGATCAACATTATGACATCGTTTAAGCACAGACAAGAGATCTTAGACATATAAACAAAACCCGTTCTTGTCAGGATGGATTCCCCTCCTAAGCATTCGAAGCTCTTGTGCTCTCGTTGTTCTTCGCGACATAGCCTTCTTTGCTCAGAAGATCTTCGATTCTTGTGTTCCTGTGTTATTTGATGTGTTTTCTTTGTATGAAGTGATATATTTTCGTGGAAGCCTTGGGTCCCTTTTATAGATGCTTGGAGAGATCACTTGTAGAGTTTCAATGGGAAGAAAATTCTGAAAAACGCGTCGAGATAGAGTCCCACATGGCCTGGCCGTGTGGTGTGTCCTTTAGCCCTTCTTCGCACGCCCATATTAGCTTACACGGTCCGGTGGTGCGGTGTGATATCCTTTCCCACACGGCCGTGTGAGATCACACTGTCCGGCCATGTGGGCCTGTTCCGTCCCCTGTTTTGCCTTTCCTCACACGGTTGTGTGGTTTCACACCAGCAATTCCACACGGCTGTGTGGCACAACACGGTCCAGCCGTGTGAAGTGTTTTTGTCCACTTTCTTCGTCGTTTTGATCTTCTCTTTGCATTCGTCAATCTTAGTCGGGCATTCCAACTGATATTTCTTCATTTTAAGCTTCGTTTCCTGCAAAATAACAAGAATATGCAGTATCATGCTCTTTTAAGGAAACCAAGTAAAAACATAGTAAATATGCGTGCAAATGCATTAAATATGTATCATTTTAAGTCCCAAAATGCACTTATATTTTACACACATCAAAATCCCCAAAACTTAAAGCATTGCTCGTCCTCGAGCAAATTAAGAAAAATAATATTAGTGGTAAAAACGAACGAACACCCAAGAACACTATGAAAATTTAAATAGCATTTGACTCCATACTCAAGGAAACCATGTAATTCATCATCAAGAAGTCATCATTCATAAACTCGGCATAATTAATACTCTTTTGGGCAGTTGACATCGCGACTCACAAGTAAATAGTGTATCACTCTACTCTCAAAAATGTGTGGATAGTATTTACACTCAAATTCAATTCAGTGAAAGTGAACTACCATAGGCTTGCAAATCATCATAATATCTCTACAACTTTTGTGCGCACAACTTAAGAATCAAAAAGGACTTTTATTAGGTTGTAATGTAGGCTCTTTGGTAATGGTAGAGAAATTTGGATTAAGTGACTTGACTTGAGAAAATAGAATTTAAGCTTACAGACTTGCAATTCACCAACCCAATTTCAACATAATACCAGTTTTCTTTTTCAACTCAATTCCACTCTAATTCTCCTTTTTTTTTTCATTCTTAGGCCTTTTTGCCTTTTTTTTTTCCTTTAGCCTTAAACTCTCTTTTCTTTTTTCACAATTTTCAGAATTTTCTTTTGCTTTGCTCGATTTTCTCTATTTTCTTTTCAGAGATTTTCTTTCTTTCTCGAGCTTCATGTATTTTTTTCATTTACCGAGATACTGCTCATCCATCTTTCTCTTGCCAACTTCCTCTATTTTTCATAAATTTTCGCCACTTCTTCCCAAACTTGTTCATTTTCTATAAGCTCAAGAAATTTTAGGGATAAAACATGTTCAAATTTTAAAGATCAATGTGGCTCAGAATAAAAGTTTTAGCTCAAAATTGGCTAACTAGGGAATCATGAGTTCATAGGTAGGCTTTTTAGGCTGAGTAGGCTAAAACAAAGGCCTTAAATCATTTTCAGAAGTTGCACACACACATGGCTTCAATGAAGATACCAGAGCAAGTTCTAGAGTTCTATCAATCATGAATGACACACGCAAGAACAAGTAAGTCTGCATAATATAAAGCAGTTTAAGGCACAAAAGCTCACAGTCTTATTTTTCGCAACATGCACAAATACCCAATTTTGTTAATAAATGCCAAGGAAATAAATAACTTTCCTCCTAACAATTTATCACATTATTCCCACAAGTATGTTATCTCATCCTATAAAATATTCATAGTAAAATCATAAGGGAGCTGGGCATAACATCTGAATTAAAACCACACACACAAAAGCAATTAAACGTGCTAAAGCAGTAAACGTGCTAAAACAATAAAACAAAAAAAGAATAAAAAAATTGAATTATGCAAAATGCAAGAAAGTACTAAATTATGCATTCTTGACAACCCCCCCAAACATAAAAATATGCTTCATCCCGAACATATGAGAAAATTATCAAAAAAAAGAGGAATGCGTAATAAATACTTACATAGATCACTGTGGTGGTGGAGGTGGAGGGTAGTGGCCTTATGAGATGTGCCACTGGTCTATACGAGACATCATCTCATACATGTGCTGCTGCTGCTAGGTGATTGCATCAACATGATGTAAGTACTCATGGTGATATTCATTAGCTGTGGCTGTCAACTTATATGTGCCATCTATCAATTTGCCCACATCAACTTCTACCCTTTCGAGCCTCTCACTCATAGGGGATTCCGATATCTCCCTCATTGTCTCATCCTGCTCTTCTTGAGCAGCAGCCACCTCTACCTCTCTAAGCAACCAGTTACCCCTATTTCTAATGGAAGTGGCTTCGGGGTTAGGAAACTTAACCGTCGTTCTATCTACTTGATTGATCCATTAATCACGCCCATCGAATCTTATCATTTTTATAGCAGTTATAACATTCATATCAATCAATTTAGGCCCTGCGGCCTCCACATACCCCTCCAAATTAATGTTGAAATATTCAGCAATAGGGGTAATCATCCCCCCGATGCAAATTCCACCCCTCTCAGATTTTCTTATCTTATCAAATTGTCGGGATATCATAGCCACGATGTTTGGCACAATTTCAGTCCCTGACGCCATACACTATATTATAAATAATTCGTCTACCCTCAACGCCCCTCTACTATCCTCCCTCGCAAAAATTGTTTCAGCTAAGACTCGTTGAACATATTGAAATGCTGGGTTTCGAATACTAGACGACTTTGAGGTGCCTGGTGTGTATATTCATTTCCTAGTTATCTTTTTTCAAAACATATCCTTATCAAACTTCTCGTGCTCCTCAACCCCATAAGCTGGAGTTATGTAAATTTCATTAAAATCATCGATAATAAGTTCCCTTTGCTCATTCCCCAAGCGAAACCTAACTCCCATCAAGTTTCTTTTTCGAACCACCAATTCAAAGCTACTCAAAAAATCAAGTGTGATAAAGGAATAAGTGGTCCAATGCCCATTTAAAAATTTATGCCAATCAATTATACCACACAAAGCTCGAAAATCATCCAATAAACCTAAATTCGTAAGAGTAGGCTCATCGGGATACTTTTATTAATCCATGGACGAAAGTAGAGTATCGTCCATCTAGCTCGGTGTGTTTTGTTTGACAAGATTACATTTGAAGCTTCGGGCTCCTCGGTTTTGGCAAAATTGGTTAAGGCTCGAGTTCGGGCTCCGGAGTCGGCTCCCTTCTTCTTCTTGTATTTCTCCTTGTTCCTCTTTCATCCCTAGAAGTCATGAATTTTAAGATTTTGAAGAGGAAATTTTGAAATTTTGGAGTTTTTGGAGTACCCCCGAACTTGGTGTAGAACTTGGAGAAGTTGGAAATTGAAGGTATTTGGTGGTTGGTTTTTTGAGAGGATGAAGAATTTGTGTTTCTGGTTTGAAATTTTTGGTGAATTTGGAGAGATTTGGAGAGTAGTTTGGGAATTTAGGGAGAGAAATTTCATGGATTAGGATTTGTGTAGAAGAAATTGGGGGAAAAAGTGTCAATTTAGGGTTAAAATAGGGGGTATTTGAATTCTGCACGATTCCAGTTTCTGGGCCACACGGCCGTGTGATCTCACATGGGCTAGCCATGTGGCCCTGGGTATGCTGCGGTCCATGCCTGTTCTTCGGCCTTTTGTCACACGGCTGTGGGATGGCCACACGGCCGGGAAAATGCAAAAATGCACATATATTTTACACACATCAACTTGTACTGGACTTATCCAATTGCTGTCAGATATAGCAAAAAGTATTCCATTATCTAACCATTTAAGTCTCCGTTGGTGTTGCATAGAAGGTTTACAATCATTTTCCATTCTTATCTTATGCAAGCAAATCGAATGAATTATACTTTTTAAGTCAAAAAAAGATCATCCAATAGCAGCTTTATGTTCCCTTAAGACATGTAGTTGTTATTCCAATTGATTTTCAGTAAGGGAAGAAAAAACTATTACCGGATAGGTTTCGTTGTCGCTTAAGAATGCATATTTTAAATGATCCAAAAGAGGTTTAAGTTTTAGAGAAGTCGGGAGATCATATTCCAAAATTTCAGCTGAAAACACATGTCGCATGGTCGGGCTGTGTGACACCACATGGCCGTGTGCAATTGGGATGTCAGAGGTTGATCGCACGGTCCAACCATGTGATGTCACACGGGCATGTGAGCAGCCTTCCTTCCTTTAAATTGTGCACGGGCGTGTGGATGGCTTTGTGTTGTTGTCACACGGCGTGTGTGTCGCACGACGATCGGTTCAGTGTTTCTCTCACACAGGCGTGTGGAGTGTCCAGAATGCCATTTTCTGGTATTTTCTCCTCTGCTGACTCTAAGGCAAGCACAAAATCGATAACCTCATTGTTAGTAATATCAAAACACATACCTTGGGACTCCCCTGAGTGGCTTAAGCACTATTCTAATGCGTCTTTCATCATAACTTGTTCAAACTTAGTTTTCATGCATGGGGTTAGCACATCAATCATGTTGCAATGTTCGATAGTTTCATGAAATTGCATAGCTTTGTAAATCAAAAATAATATGTGTTCATCATTTACTCGCAATCTTAATTCACCTTTTTGCACATCGATTAATGCTCTACATGTGTCCAAGAATGGTCTTCCCATAATTAATGGAACCTCTCGGTCTTCTTCCATCTCTACACAATAAAGTCTGCTGGAAAGATTAATTTGTCTACCTTCACTAAAACGTCTTCAATCACCCCTTTTGGATATGTTATCGAGCGATCTGCTAATTGTAGGGTAATTGTCAGGGGCTTCACTTCGCCTAATCCCAGTTTTCGAAATATTGATAACGACATCAAATTAATGCTCGCACCTAAGTCGCATAGTGCTTTATTAAAGGTTGTCCCCCCTATTACGCATGTAATCATATGTTAGGAATTTTATTGTTTAGATTTTGATGAATGCCATGTAAAACTTAGAATAGAAAGTTGGCACCCCAATTCTTGTTGTAAAATGCATTGTAATGAATAGAGCTGGCCAAGCTGAGTTAAGTCAGCTATGCCCTAACATGCAAGAAGACAATCAAGATCGGAAGGAAAACTCTGTGAGAGACAACCGTGAGTATGGCAAAGAAGAGTAGACGGGAACTCTATCAAGAAGCAAACAGATGCAAACAGTGGAGCATCACAAGTCAACTCAAGAAAAGCCAAGTCTCAAGTTGAAGTGACAGAAGAGTCATCCAATGATTGGAAGTGACTCTAAGTCACCTGGGAAAGCAAGGAAATGCGGTCAAGTCGAGATAATCGTAAAAGAACCGTTGCCGAAAGCAAGAGATTTACTTAAACAAGTAATATCTCCATACCACCTTTCTTGGAGTGCTCATCCCGAGCGTGCAAAAGGAATGAACCAATGGGAAGCACTACACCGTGTCGAACTCGAAAAGGTGAAAGAACAATTCATACGAGGAAACGGCAATTCCAAGAACTCAAGCCAACGACGCAAAGTGACTTTCAAAAATAAGCCTATCTCTTCAACGGGCAAATTTTTGAAAGTTCAATATAAAAGGCCGAGGAGTTTGTTTGAGATAAAAGGGATGACACACACGTGAGATATACAAGCATATTAGAAAAATCAAACAATCTCAATCCTCAAGCCTACATTACGAAGTACATCAATCCAACACTCACCGTGAAGGAAAAGAACTTCAATCGCTTGAAGAGGAAACTTTTGAAAACAAGGGGTCTACATTCCAGAAGAATTGTAGAAAGGTTCAAGGTTGAACCAAGTCTTAAGCTTTTAGAGGGCTTCGTGATCAAATCCAAAGAGCTTGAGCAAGTGAGTCAGTAACAACAAGGCAAATGCCCTGTGAAGAAGCCGAGTCGTCGAGAAGCCACCGAGTGATCAAGGCGTCTGCAGACCGAGTCCCTAAGGATCAAGTCGGCCTTGTTGTGATCAAGACTTGTATCTGGACTGCTACCACTTTGTAAACCGATCATTACTTAGTGGATTCCTCCGGGAGTTGGAGAAGAGAGGAGTAAGAATTACCCCATCTTCGAACCTCTATAAAAACTTTCTTGTGTCATTTACATTTCAACATTTAAATTCCTGCACTTTTAATCGCTTATATCTACGATAAATTTGCTATCCATTTGATAATTTATAAGTACTAAATCAAGCTCTAAAATCTTGCTTAATCAAACTTAAGGGTGTTAAGTCTTCCGCTGAAAATAAAACCACAATTGAGTTAAATTATAGCCAACAAATTTGAGTTACTCCATCAACAAATTTCTCAAATTGAGTCATTGAGAGATTAACTCTCTCGAGCGACTAATTCGATCGGCCCATCAAGGACACAAATTGTGTAGAATCAACTCTGAGATTTAAAAGGACTAAATCGAAAATTTTGTAAGGTTTATTCAACCCCCTTTCTAAACCTTACACTACACCCTTGGGACCTACAAGTGGTATCGGAGCGGTTGGCTCATTGAACCCTCCGCACTCGTTAGTTCTTGACTAGATCTCCAAACTTTTCAAAGTCTCGCTTTAGTACTTAAACCTTCAAATTTTTTATTAAAAGTCATTATCATGGAAGCAAATTTGACACGCATCCCTATGTTCACTATCGAAGAATTTGATGATTGGAAAATTCGTGCGAGCGGGCTCATCTATCAAAGATTACATGATGAGATGTGGATAGTGATAGAAGATGGGCCTCTGCAAATATTATAGGTGAACACAAATTGCGAAGAGTTGCAAATGAAGGAGAAGAAGATGTTTGCTCTCGGATCACATGGTTGAAAAACCAAGAACCGAGTGGACAAATGATGACAGAGAAAAGATACAACCTGGATAATGTAGCCAAGGATATCCTTTACAAAACTTTGGACAAAGCCATGTTCAACAAAGTCAAATCATGCAAAACGGCTAAAGAAATCGGGACAAGCCGACATTAATTTGTGAAGGCTCGTGAGCAAATCAAAGAAAACAAATTATCGGTGGCGGTACAAAAATTTGAAAACTTCAAAATGATCTCGGGAGAGAACCTGGATCAACTAGACGCTCGGTTTACGTAAATCACAAATGAGTCAGTTTCTACACTTGGAAAGGAATATACACAAATGAAATGTGTATGAAGATCCTAAAAAGTCTTCCAAATTGAATGGGAAATGAAGGTCATGGCACCGAGACACTCCATGGACCTATCAAAGACATCCAATCATGAGTTATTCTCGGACCTCAAAGCCTACGAGTTTGAGCCGAGAAGAAAAGACCAGGAAGAGACAAATTGTACCCAAAACAAATGCTTTAATTGTCAAAGATGGGAAGAGAGCTGAGGTCAAAGAGGCAATTGACCCAAAGAAATAGCCCCGATGGTTAAAAGATTTAACAAGTTCTTTAACAAGAACTACAAGAGAGGAAAGGGTGAATCTTCCAGAAGACACTCGGCTCCCTCCAAATCAAGGGAAGACACAGCCAACCAAGAGAACAGATCATCAAAAAGTTGAGTATCAAAGGGCCGACAATCCAAGAATGGAAAGAGTCGATCAAAAGGTTGAATATCTATGCTGAACTCAGAGACAACCAGGTCACTATGCCATTGATCGTCCATATCCTCGTAGTCAACAAATACAGAGATGAAGAAGAAAGGAAGGTCTTCGAGAGAAAGAAGACAAGAAAGGAAAAAGGCAATGATGGTCTGCAGAGATCTGCCAAACAAATAAGTCAAGAGAGACAATGATTCAGAGAGCAAAGAAGCCGACTACTCAAGTGACTCAAGAAGAAGCCCGATCCGCTTGATGGCCAAAGAACAAGATCAAGAAGATGAGGTACAATCTAACTCAACAAACTCGGACACTAGTGATAGTGATCGTGACACACACACTTCATCACCTACTCGATCTTTATGATTCATTAAGCAAAATGATGAAAGATTTTGAACACATTAAATCCTCACACACACTATTGAATGAGGAAAACAACCTACTCAAAAGTCAAAACTCAAAGTCGACTAAGGAGCCGAGAACTCTAAGTCAAATAGTCATTGAAAATGAAAGTTTAAAGGCCGAAAATGCTAAATTAGTAGCGAGAAATTGCCGCTATAGAAAAGAGGGAGAATGACCTCAAGAATGTTATTGCCTCATTCACTAAGGCATCTAAATCATTGGATGATCTTATTATGAGTCAAAGAGAATGTGGAGACAAGACATGCTTAGATTTAATTCCTCTCGTGCCATGTCAAACCTCAAGAGTAATTTTGGAAAAAGGATCTTCAAGTCATGAAGAGTCCGAAAAATCCAAAACTCTAAATGTTGCACACACATTCACTCCAAAGCACAATACTAAGCAAACCGGCCTTGGTTACAAAGGAAAAGGAAAACAAATGATTGAGTGTCTTTGAAAAGGAACCGAGAAGAGATTCACCGAGTCCTCAAAGAAACTCCTAACAAAAATACTCAGAAAAAGGAAGCGAGCTATCGAAAATCCCGAAAAAATTCATAAAAGAAATACATATGATGGGAATGGTAGAAAATATCCAAGCCAAGCTGATTGGAATAATGTGAACTATCGCCACGGACTTATGGAATATAAGCCCAAATGGCAAAGGCCTAGAACTCAAAGAAAGGCCTAGAACTCAAAGAAAGGCCATTCCAAAAGCATAAGAACTTTCATCAAAGACACATATGCACCTAGGCACTACACTCAAAGACACCACAATTACCCAAGGAAGGCAATTGCTAAAACACATATGCAGCATACGACAAAAGAGACAAACAGTATGAACCTAGAATCCCCAAGCAATTTGCCAGGATTAATTATGATTATGGCATCGATAGATGGCAACCCCTTAGAGTCAAATCATTTGGCTATAGGTTGGTTGGATCATCTTACAATTCTAACCCCTCAGACCTGCACAAGCATGGGTACCTAAAACTTAATTTCCTTGATTGCAGTTCAAGGAACAAATGAGTGCCAAGGAACCTGGTACATGGATAGTGGTCATTCCGGACATATGACAGAAATAAGAGAAATCACAAAATTCAAGGAAGTCAAAGGAGCAAAAGTCATATTTCGGGAAATGAAGCTCCCTGGTGAAATAAGAGGCATTGGATCCATCAAGAGGAATGGATTAGAAATCACAGATGTTGCATATGTTGAAGGACTCAACTTCAACTTACCGAGTATCGATCCTGACAAGGGCTACAATGTTGGATTCAACATGGGTATATGCCAAATCAAAGAAATTGAGTCAAATGAAGTGGTGCTTGCAAGGATGTAGACAAAAAATATGTATGTAGTGGATTGGTCAACCGCAACACCCAAAGACTGTCTACTAGCAAAGAGCACAAATGGAATCAAGTTGGTGTGGCACAAAAAGCCGAGTCACCCGAATTTCAAAACAATTAACAAGTCGGGCAAGAAGTCATCTTGTAGAAGGACTTCCGCACTCGAGATACAAGAAGGAGAGTATATGTGATGCATGTCGAAAGGAAAGCAAATCAAGTCGTCATTCAAAGAAAAGACATGCCCATCCTCAACAAGAATATTGCATCTACTTCATATGGATCTATTTGGCCCAAAGGGAACCAAACAAAGATAAGTGGAAAGAAATACACCTTGGTGGTAGTAGATGACTACTCAAGATATACATGGACAATATTCATGTGCAAGAAGAAAGAAACTCTACAAAAACTACCACAATCGATGAAGAGGATTCAAAATGAGAAGAGTCAAACCATTATCAAAATAAG
Source organism: Rehmannia glutinosa (assembly GCA_016081115.2). Classification (NCBI taxonomy): domain Eukaryota; kingdom Viridiplantae; phylum Streptophyta; class Magnoliopsida; order Lamiales; family Orobanchaceae; genus Rehmannia; species Rehmannia glutinosa. The sequence goes on from CM071935.1 coordinate 49,759,197, forward strand.
ATCGGATAGAGGAACCGAGTTTGTCAATGGAATAATAACTCAAGATTTGTATTGAGAATGGTATTGGTCATGAACTATCATCGGCGACAAGGACTCCACAAAGAGAATGGAGTTGCGAAAAGAAGAAAAAGAACCCTCAAAGAAGCAAAAAGACCATGTTAGTCAAGTCAAGTTACCAAAAAGGTTTTGGGTCAAGCAATCAACACACTTGCTACACCCAAAACAGATGTATGATAAATAGACAAACCGACAAGAACTCCCTATGAGATCCGGATGAAGAAAACCAAGTGTTGCATATTTCGAATATTTGGATGTAAATGCTTCATCCACAACAATGGCAAAGACAACCTAAAGGCCTTTGATGCTAAAGTCGATGAAGGTATCTTCTTAGATACTCACCGAAAAGCAAAGCCTACTGAGAATACTCAACAAAAGAACTATGGTTACAGAGAGAATCCATTCATGTAGTATTCGATGAGCCAAATGTAAATGGAGAAGACATTGAAGAGTCGGTTGATAAGTCAATCATCCAATCATACGAAGAGTCCCTATGCAAGCCAAGCCGGAATTATCAATTCGTAAGAAGATGAGATAGTCAATCTCAAAAACAAATGGAAAATTTGCAAATAAGTGATAACGAGAGAGCTGACCACACCACCACAAATCGCAAGTCGATCAATCCAACTAACTTACTCCAACCTGATGTAAGATGGCCGAGAGACCATCCACCGAACTTGTCATTGGAGATATAAGAGAAGGTGTCAAAACAAGATCCGAACTCAACAAGAAGCTATGTTCACATGCTTCATCTCGCAAATAGAGCCCAAAGATGTGTCACAAGCATTGACGACACACATTGGATTCAAGCTATGCAAGAAGAGTCAATCGTTTGAGAGAAATAAAGTATGGGAATTAGTGCAAAGACCCATGCATCAAAATGTTATTGGAACCAAATGGGTATTCGAAATAAGATGAACGAGGAAGGTTCTGTGGTAAGAAACAAAGCAAGACTAGTAGCCAAAGGATATTGCCAAGAAGAAGGGATAGATTTTGATGAAACATTTGCCCCTCGTAGCAAGATTGGAAGCTATAAGGATGTTTCTTGCCTATGCACTCACAAGAATTTCATTGTATATCGATGGATGTAAAAAGTGCATTCCTAAATGGTTTATTGGAAGAAGAAGTGTATGTTGAACAACCTCCAGGATTTGAGCGAGAAGACTCTTGGAGACAAGGTATACAAACTCAAGAAAGCCCCTCGTATGGATTGAAACAGGCACCCGAGCATGGTATGACACCTGTCACAATTCCTAACCGAAAATGGATTCACAAAAGGAAAAGTAGATAGAACACTTTTCGTAATTCAAGACAAGAAGAGTATACTTGCTTGTTCAAATATATGTGGATGACATCATTTTTGGATCCACTAACAATGAACTGTGTGAAAAATTCTCAAACCTCATGCAAAGTAAATTTGAAATGAGCATGATGGGAGAGCGACATTCTTCCTTGGACTCCAAGTGAAACAATTGAAGGATGGAACCTTCATAAGTCAAACAAAATACACTAGAGACTTAATGAAGAAGTTTGGTATGGAGGAGAAGTCTTCTCGAAAAATACCAATGAACACATCACCAAAATGGACATGGATGCAGATGGCAAGCCTGTAGATCAAACAAGATCTGAGCACTTATTGGATCATTGCTCTATCTCACGGCTAGCAGGCCGGACATCACCTTTGCTTTGTAGGTGTATGTGCAAGATTTCAATCGCTCCAAAAGAGAGCCACATGACAAAGCAAGCTAAGAGAATATTGAGATACTTGAAAGGAAGCCAAGAAGTAGGCCTATGGTATCCAAAGGAAGGTGGATTCAAGCTAATTGGCTATTCGATTCTCGACTATCTTTGGATGCGAGTTGACAGAAAAGAGCACTCCGGGCACATGTCAAATGCTAGGAAACAAGTGATTTCCCGGTTTAGCAAGAAAAAACTCAATAGCCACCTCTACAAATGAGGCGAGAATACATAGGCTGCGGGCAAACACAGGCCCAAGTCCTATGGATGAGACAAAGAAATGAGAGACTATGAAGTTGAAGAAAAGGAAATTCCAATCATGTGTGATAACACAAGTGCCATTGCAATCACTCAAAATCTGTGTTGCACTCAAGGACAAAACATATTGATGTCGAGATATCACTTCATAAGAGATCATGTTGAAAAGAAGGACATTATCTTGGAATATATCTCAACCGATAAACAACTAGCCGACATCTTCACAAAACCATTATGTGAGTCAAGATTTGAAGAACTCAAACATGAGTTGGGGTTAATTGAGTGAAATGACACTCATTTAATTAAAGAAGAGAAATGGAACAGAAAAGGGGGGAAAAGGAGCAAAAAAAATCACCAAGAATCACCGGAAAAAAAGACTACACCGAGTCACCGATAGCCGAGTCGCTAAGAGAATCGTGAGAAGTAGAGTTAAATCGGCTAAGAGATAAGCAATAACTTATGAGCAAAGTGACAAAAACGCAATCGTTTTGACTAAGCGGGAATGTTTTAAGGAATACGTCAAAGATAATGATGATGTGTACGACAAAAAAGCCGCACACCAAGCTTATGATTGGATATAAATGTTTGCCGCATTAAATACGAGACATGAAATGCTCAATAAGCGTCGAAATCCAAGCCGTTGATTTCGATCACGATTCAAAACCACCCGCATGTCCTTTCATAAACCATATTTAAACCATTTTCGTCCGTTTCTCTCTCACACTTCTAAAAACTGTTCATCTCTTTCTCTCAAAAGCAAAGGCGAATACTACTCTCAAACCCTATCGATCTTCAAATCATTTTCTCGAGTTTTTCCTTGAAATAATCCCGAGAAATGGCACCAACTTATGACTTTACCAAGTTAGGAAAGCAAATCCACACCGGTTCGACGGTGGATTTTGACGGAATGGTGAAGCGGGGTCCGACGACACCTTGGTGAAGAAAATCGCCGAGAAGTTGGAAACGTCCGGACTAAAACCGTTTCTAACATTAGAATATCCGATGACCTATGTGGAGGAGGTCGCACAATTCTACGTGAATGCCGAGATTCACGATGAAGGAATCAAGTCATCTGCTCACGGAAAGCAAATGACTATCTCTCGCCAAGGATTTGGTCAATATTGCTTACTACCAGTGAAAGGAGCATCCGAGATCAAAGAAGCTGATGTAAACTTGGCCGACGCATGGAAAGAAATAGCCAAGTCCGACTTTGCCGATAAAATAATATACACAAACAAACAAGAGATCGCTGAAGGAGGATTATCACAAGTTGTTGGACATAGTTGCCAAATGTATCGACATCAAATTTGGCGGCTTTGACCAATCACAAAGGCAAAGCCGATTGTAATGGCCGCAATCATCGAAGAAAAGAAGATAAATCAAGTTTTGTCTACACAGCAGACCTCTGCCGCGTGGGAACAAGTCCTTCAAAGAAGATGGTTCATTTGGAGGTTCCTAGGATATGGCCTGGTGATTGGCCGGCTATTGGAGGTGAAAGGAGTCCCTCTTAGACATGGGAAGGCATTCCATGTTAACAAGAGGATGTTCGAGCTAACCTCTCTCGGGCGCTCGAAGCGAGCTTACGCCAAGAGAGCGACACCGATGAAGGGAATCACCGACCCAAGATACAAAAATGTTTCCTCTCCAAATTAAGAAGAAAAGTCGCCCGCACTTTGCTAAGAAAGAAGATCACCCCTCGCAAAGAAAAGAAAACCAAACATGCTCCCCCCGCAGCGAGTCACACCGCCCCAAAAAGAAGTGTCTGTCTCCCCGCTGCGCAGCAGTGCCGGGTCGAGAAGGACTCACAAATACCTTCTCCGATCGTCAAGAAGAGGAGAACGAGAAGCCACGACGGCCCGCTCCTCGAGAAAAAGACACCAAAGACGGCCCCCCCCAAGACTCGAGAGGACAACATCTCTCGAACCGTAAATTCCCCTGTACAAACCAAGAGACGAAGAAGAATCGTCAAGCGATCAATCGAGAAACCAAATGAGTCGATTCTCAAAGACAAGACAAATACGGAGACTACCGGAGAAGTAGAGTCTCCGGATGTAGTTGATGAAACAGCCAAGTCTCGAAGGTGATCAACAGAGGCAACCGGAAGACACAAATATAACTCACACAAATGAAGCACAAGAAGAACTCCGCCAGAGCGAGATAGTGATGTAATGATTCTATCTCCACCTTACCCGGACATCCAAAATCGTCTGCGTGAGTGGAGGAAATGGAAGTTGAGCAAGTCAAGGGAACAGTTCCAACGGCCTTTGAGTTCATAGAAGAAGAAGAGGAACTGCTAAATTTCCTTGGATTAACTCATCGTGCTCCCTACGGATGAAGACAATCGCACGGACATCCCGCAGATCTACAAGGACAGGGAGAGAGAAAAGCAAGTCAAAGAAGCCGAAGCACGTGAGAAGGCAAGCATTTGCCCTATCTCCGCACCACGTAACACACACATCCTCTCCTTGATGTCTTCTCCGACAAAGATGACGAGGAACCGAGAATGTTGCGCCCGTAAGAGTTGCAAATGCAGCAAGCATTGCACGAGTCAAGAATCCTTCACGAGCAAAGACTAATGGAGGGACCAGGAGAGTCCTCCGTAAGACACTAGAAATCGATCCAATGGGAGTGGTTCAAAGAAATAGCCATTGATGTTGCTGCTACCACTTCCCCCTCACTCACTCGAAGAAGGCAATAAGGAGCTGGCGATGAAATCGGGCTAGTGGGGACCCCAATCGAGCCAACCCCTATTGAAGGTGTGCTACCACCGCCCCAACGGCCGAACAATCAATCGGAACAAATGAGTTTGGAGACGAGTGACCCCATTCAAGTCACTCACCGGGTGCGCCCGGGGGAAACTCCCTCCACTGCAGCAAGGTCGGAGGATGCTGCAGATGACTCCACAACGAATCAAGGAGGCGAAGAAGAGAAATTACAATCACAAGAAGAACAAAGAAGTTGCCATCAACGAAGCTCGAGGCTTGAGACTGTCTCTGAGGTGCCAACCGCTCGTAGGAATGGCTAATGACGCTGCTGATCGATGCGGTCGAGGCACATGAAGGAACAACCCCGGGAGTTAACACTGGGGCGATGAAAGTGCAATCCATGGGGTTGAGACTCCAATGGATGCCACTCGTAGAAGACCCTAAGACAGTGACACTTTGTCGAAAGGGAGGACCAGGCCTCGCAGCAGAGAGAGACGCCGGAGGTATTGAAGGCCCACGGGAGGTTGAGACTTCCCGGGGTAAAGAAGCTGAAGTAGAGAACATCCCTCCTGCTATCATCGACCCATCTGAGAAGGAGATCAGCGCACTTCATGATTCCCAGGACAACCCTGATGTCACTTTTCTGGGATCGGAAGGCGAAGAAGAAGCTGAGTCATCCCCCATGACAAATCCAAAAGACTCAGCTGCGGGTGTTCCAAGCACGAGTAAGTCTGATCCCAAGACTACTCGTCAAACTTTTAACTTTGATGATGAGCCACCACTGGAAATCTCATCATCGTCCGATGATGCTTCCGAAAGGCCGAGGACCACCCATCGAAATGGAAAAATCAAATGAGACCAACGAAGCTGTTAAGACAACTGAGGCTCGGCTCGGCAAGCGGGTCCACTTCACAACAAGACCCAGCTCAAAAGAGACCACTCACGCAGGCTCCTCAAGCCGCAGCAGATCGATTCCCAAAAGAACCGCCCGCGCACCACTCATCATCGAACAAATTCCGGTTGGCGGTGATGAATCCTTCGAGAGTCTTTTCCTTTTTCACTTTGAAATACCGAACTCCACGAAGAGTCGAAAACGAACAAGCACGCTATCACGCACCAGCTCCTGTTTTTCACTCGTGCACCATTGTTCCAAATGATTTTGATTTTGACGATGTATGGCCATCACCGCAATGAAAGAATCACCTGAAGTTCGAGAAGTGTTCAAAGCACTCTTTGCTTTGAGGTTGAACGGATGGAGAGGCATCGAGCCTCTTTGGACATGCGATCGACAACAGAGATGCCAACCTTACGGTGACTTGAGAGGCATCACAAAATCGGGATAAGGGAATGGTGGCAACAAAGAAGAATCAATGCGTGTGGACAGGTGAGATACTTGAACTTTGTTCAACAAGCTCTGGTGTGGAGAGCTGAAAATGCCGATGCAAAAACGAAGTCTGCGAGAACACATTGAACATATGCATGAAGCTCACACCTCCGAAATCAAGTCTGCTGCGTGAGCAAAATACAAATGATATACAGCGTTTGGAAGAACACATGACTAGAAAATTCAGCCTTCTCATGGCCGAGATGAAGCTTATTTCAAAGTGAGTCCAACGCTACTCGATCCGAATTCCGTCTTTGCTTACAACGCAGCAGACTTGAAGCGTAACTCAACCATCGAAGACTTCGACTTCATGCTTGCCAAAGATGTTCCCCAGGGTTCCTCTATCCTTTGATGATGCCAAAAAGGGGAAGAGGAATACCTTAAAGCAAAGAAAATCAAGTCGAAAAGAAAGGAGCAAATGAGAAGGGAAAATCACCGAGGAAATTTTGAAACAAAAGAAAGGCAAATCTGGCTGAGGGGAAGGATCAAAAGATGTGACCTTGATGATTGCACAAACCCCTCAACAGGGTCCATGTCCAAAATGACATTATAAGCGAAGAAACTCCTCGTGACTCGCCACTCCAACACTCTATCTTTGTATCTATGAAGAGAAGAAAAAGCAATTGAAGCGAGGGATGAAGGAAGTGGAAGGAAGAATGGATGCCAGGGTGATGAACATCTTGAAAGAACATGGAGGCATTCCGGTTAGAGACACCTATGCCATCTCGGATGTCGGGACAGAGCCACGATCGATGAATTTAAAACACTCGAATCGAGGGATATTTTGCAAATATGTCTATGGCTCAAGCTTGGGACTTGTATCTTGGGAAAAGGGTCTCACGTTAGGTGAAGAAGAAGGCCGACAGCAGAGACTTCCGACAAATCACTCTGCTGGTCACTCTGCTAGTCACTCACCGGGAAGAAGAAGACCCCAAGACAAAGATACGCCCGAGGTAGAGGAAGAAGCAGTAGTGGAGGAAGAAGCTTCAGACCTAGGCCTCTGCCCAATAATATTGAATACGTAGATCCAGGAAAGAAAGGAGGGATCTACTGGGCTGGGCTTGACCAAGTGGCAAATTTAAAAGTGGCTAAAACTAACGCTGAGTATGCAAAAAGAATAGAAGAAGAAAACAAGAGACAAACTCAGCAATGGCAGGAGAGACAGGAAAGAATAAGAAGAGATGAAGCTGCCAGGAAAGCATATGAGAAGAAAAAGAAGGCAGCTGACGGCTGTGGGATGGCCACACGGCCGGGAAAATGCAAAAATGCACATATATTTTACACACATCAACTTATACTGGACTTATCCAATTGCTGTCAGATATAGCAAAAAGTATTCCATTATCTAACCATTTAAGTCTCCGTTGGTGTTGCATAGAAGGTTTACAATCATTTTCCATTCTTATCTTATGCAAGCAAATCGAATGAATTATACTTTTTAAGTCAGAAAAAGATCATCCAATAGCAGCTTTATGTTCCCTTAAGACATGTAGTTGTTATTCCAATTGATTTTCAGTAAGGGAAGAAAAAACTATTACCGGATAGGTTTCGTTGTCGCCTAAGAATGCATATTTTAAATGATCCAAAAGAGGTTTAAGTTTTAGAGAAGTCGGGAGATCATATTCCAAAATTTCAGCTGAAAACACATGTCGCATGGTCTGGCCGTGTTGTGTCACACGGGCGTGTATCGCACGACCGGTCTGTGTTTCTCTCACACAGGCGTGTGGAGTGTCCAGAATGCCATTTTCTGGTATTTTCTCCTCTGCTGACTCTAAGGCAAGCACAAAATCGATAACCTCATTGTTAGTAATATCAAAACACATACCTTGGGACTCCCCTGAGTGGCTTAAGCACTATTCTAATGCGTCTTTCATCATAACTTGTTCAAACTTAGTTTTCATGCATGGGGTTAGCACATCAATCATGTTGCAATGTTCGATAGTTTCATGAAATTGCATAGCTTTGTAAATCAAAAATAATATGTGTTCATCATTTACTCGCAATCTTAATTCACCTTTTTGCACATCGATTAATGCTCTACATGTGTCCAAGAATGGTCTTCCCATAATTAATGGAACCTCTCGGTCTTCTTCCATCTCTACACAATAAAGTCTGCTGGAAAGATGAATTTTTGTCTACCTTCACTAAAACGTCTTCAATCACCCCTTTTGGATATGTTATCGAGCGATCTGCTAATTGTAGGGTAATTGTCGTAGGCTTCACTTCGCCTAATCCCAGTTTTCGAAATATTGATAACGACATCAAATTAATGCTCGCACCTAAGTCGCATAGTGCTTTATTAAAGGTTGTCCCCCCTATTACGCATGTAATCATATGTTAGGAATTTTATTGTTTAGATTTTGATGAATGCCATGTAAAACTTAGAATAGAAAGTTGGCACCCCAATTCTTGTTGTAAAATGCATTGTAATGAATAGAGCTGGCCAAGCTGAGTTAAGTCGCCTATGCCCTAACATGCAAGAAGACAATCAAGATCGGAAGGAAAACTCTGCTGAGACAATTTGAGTATGGCAAAGAAGAGTAGACGGAACTCTATCAAGAAGCAAGCAGAGATGCAAATGAGTGGAGCATCACCAAGTCAACTCAAGAAAAGCCAAGTCTCAAGTTGAAGTGACAGAAGAGTCATCCAATGATTGGAAGTCGACTCTAAGTCACCTGGGAAAGAAAGGAAATGCGAAATCAAGTCGAGATAATCGAAAAGAACCGTTGCCGCGAAATCAAGAGATTTACTTAAACAAGTAATATCTCCATACCACCTTTCTTGGAGTGCTCGACCCGAGCGTGCAAAAGGAATGAACCAATGGGAAGCACTACACCGTGTCAGAACTCTGAAAAGGTGAAAGAACAATTCATACGAGGAAACGGCAATTCCAAGAACTGCAAGCCAACGACTGCAAAGTGACTTTCAAAAATAAGCATATCTCTTCAACGGGCAAATTTTTGAAAGTTCACTATAAAAGGCTGAGGAGTTTGTTTGAGATAAAAGGGATGACACACACGTGAGATATACAAGCATATTAGAAAAACTGAAACAATCTCAATCCTCAAGCCTACATTACGAAGTACATCAATCCAACACTCACCTGTGAAGGAAAGAGAACTTCAATCAGTTGAAGAGGAAACTTTTGAAAACAAGGGGTCTACATTCCAGGAAGGATTGTAGAAAGGTTCAAGGTTGAACCAAGTCTTAAGCTTTTGTCATTGAAAACTTCCGCCCTGTCGTCATGAGCAACTTCCTTTTCAAGATTATCACGAAAATATTGGCTACGCGTTTGGGTTCTATTATTGCTGACTATTTATCCCCGACTCAGTTTGGTTTTATCCGGGGTAGACAAATTCATGAGTGTATTTCCATGGTATCTGAAGGGTTTAATGTCTTACAGGGTCGCACGGATTCGAATATGATCCTGAAAATAGATATTTGTAAGGCATTCGACACATTGAGATGGGATTTTTTACTATATGTCTTGCGACATTTCGGATTCTCCGAGACGTTCGTGCGTTGGGTGGAGGTGGTTCTTCGGTCGTCCAGAATATCAGTACTATTGAATGGGACGCCTGTTGGTTATTTTGCCTGCTCCAGAGGAGTTAGACAAGGGGATCCTTTATCACCCCTATTGTTTTGTATTGCGGAGGAGGTCCTGGGTCGGTTTATCACATCGCGATGGATCGATCCAGCAGTTATCTCGCCTTCACGGCGCCAAGGAGTATCATCTTCCCAAAGATCCATTCTTTATGCGGATGATATCGTCATCATGTGCGGGCGTCTTCTTCCAATGCCCGGCCTTGCTTCGATTCTTACTCACTATGCGATATCTCGGTCAAGTGTTTAGTCCTCAGAAATCCAAGGCTTATTTTGGGGCGCAGGTTTCGCATTATGTCCGTGGGAGGGTGCAACATATTTTGGGGATTCATCCAGGGACGTTCCCCACCATCTACTTGGGCGCTCCAATTTTCAAGGGATCCCCAAAGGTCGCGGATTTACAACCTATTTTTGACAAGATAATCCTTAAATTCTAACGATGGAAAGGCTTGTCCCTTTCCCTCGCTGGTAGGGTTTGCCTTGTTAACTCGGTGATAACTAGTTCTTTCGTGCACTCCATGATGATTTATAAATGGCCTGCCACGCTGCTAAAATAAATGGAAAAAGCCATGCGTAATTTCATCTGGACGGGAGATGTGAATTCTAAAGGAAAGGTTGTGGTCAACTGGGATACATGGTAAACGCCCAGGGCGGAGGGAGGATTGGGCGTGCGATCGCTCAAGGCTGCTAACAAGGCTTTCTTAATGAAATTGGGCTGGAAGGTTCTGAACTCGGACTCGTTGGTTTTCAAGACCCTCAGACAACGGTACTTTACTAGAAATGGGGACATCCGGAGGTCCTTCTTTCCCTCTTCTATTTGGCCTGGGATTAAACCCTGCATTTCTGACTGTGCGGATGATTCTCGTTGGATACCAGGCGCCAATTTCGAGGTATTATTTTGGATTGATAATTGGTTGGGATATTCCATTCTTGGCTGAAATTGGCATTCCGAGGATTATATGTATTTATTCCAAAGAAACGTATCTCTGATTACTTTTATGATGGATCCTGGCACTTCACCCTCCCCTTTGTGGAGGCTTATTTGGAGCTGGTTCGAGCTATTGTGCGTGTCCCAATTGCACCTACATCTCGGGATACTCGTGTTTGGATGAACTCTGAGGATGGTTCAGTTACCTCGAAGACGGCTTATAAATTCTTACGCCCTCAGCGCCCGACAGTTAGATGGGGTTCTTGGATTTGGTCCCAAAGATATCCCTAACGGGATCAATGTGGTATGGAGGGCTATACACAACTCGATTGGCGATCCCAGATTCTTTACGAGCTAGGGGAAGTTTTACTGGCCCTTCGGTTTGTGTTCTTTGCAGGTATTCGGGGGAATCGGTCGATCACTTATTTGTTTCTTGTGCTTTTGCAGGGCATCTTTGGCGTTGGATCTTCCACGCCTTTCACGTGCACCCCTTCCAGGCTTACAGTTTCAACGAACTGCTGGTACAACTTATGGCATTTCACTTTAGTGACCAGGTCGCTTTCCTTTGGCGTGTGGCAATATTATCCTGCATCTGGCTTCTTTGGCACATCCGTAATGAGCTGATTTTTCACAACAAAATCTGGACTCCGGAGGCGGCACTCATTCACCTACAAGTACTCATTGTTGAATCAGCATCTTTGGACCGAGGATGTATGAATAACGATCAGCAGGATCTCTTCATCCTGCGTGGTTTAAGAGTCCCCGGACGAGTTAGACGTGCTCCGAAGATTGTGGAGGTCCAATGGAAAAAACCCCTCCCAGGTTGGATCAAGGTTAACACGGATGGCAGCACTTTAGGTGCGCCGGGCAATCTTACAGCATCCGGTGTCTTTCGGAATTGTATAGGATTCTTTCGCGGATGCTTTGTCCATCGCTGTGGTTCAGGGTACGCATTCGAAGCGGAATTGGTTGCAGCAATGTGGGCGATTCATTACGCATTTGCAAAAGGATGGACGAAACTTTGGGCCGAATCGGATTCAAGTATGTGGTGAACCTCATCGAGAAGAGAACGATGGAGGTCCCATGGCGCCACCTTGGCTATTGGCGCCAAACCTTGCATCTACTCAGTGGCATTGATCTTGTAGTCTCTCATATCTTTCGTGAAGGCAATCGGGTGGCAGACATGCTGAGCAAGAAGACGGAGAGTGGCGTCTGGTGGGGCGTCCCGCCCACAGACCTGCTTCAATACATCACGGATGATTATGTTGGCCAATCCACATATAGGTTTGTTAATTAATGCGCCATATGCGCCACTACTTCAGGTTTCTTTTTTAGGCGCCTTATGTTTCCTAGGGGGTACTCTTTTTCCTTCCAAGGGTTTTTCCTTGGAAGGTTTTAACGAGGCCCCAACCATTCAGCCATTTGGTCGGCTTGTGACCACTGCGTACTTTGGTTGTTGACATTATTTCCAGGCTTTGATTTGGTTACCTAATCTGCCTGTGATCAGGATTACTCTTTTTTCATTTTTATATATATTCTCAATTATTCAAAAAAGTCCCAAAATGCACGTATATTTTACACACATCAATAAATACACAAGTGATTAAGAAAGAAAAGTCTTCAGGGAAAGAAGACAAGAAAAGAAGAAAGCCATGTTGGCTGCTGAGACTGCTAAAACAGCCAAGTGCAATGAACCAGCATACTCAGATAGCAGTGAAGCAGACTACTCAAGTGATATTGAGAAAGAAGCTTTGATATGCCTAATGGACAAAGAACAAGACTCAAAAGATCAAGAAGATGAGGTACACCCTAACTCATCCTATTCTGATTCTAGTGATAGTGATTGTGACACAAACACATCACCCATAGATCTTTATAATTCAATTGGCAAAATGACAAAAGATTTTGAGCACATAAAAACCTCTCACACACTATTAAATGAGGAAAATAGCTAGCTTAAATGCCAAAACTCACAGCTGACTAAAGAGTTGAGCACTTTGAGTCACATAGCTGATGAGAACACTAAGTTGAAGGCTGAAATTGCTAAGATCGAAACAGACTTAGCTGCGAGAGAAAAGAGGGAAAATGATCTCAATAATGTGATTTCTTCATTCACTAAGTTATCCAAATCATTGGATGAACTTATAATGATTCAAAAAGAAAGTGGTGACAAGACATGCATTGGATTTAGTTCCTTTGTGCAAGCCAAGTCCCAAGAGTGGTTGTGGAAAAAGGATCCTCAAGCAATGGGGGAATCTAAAAATCCAAAGCACCATATGTTGCACCTACATCCACTCAAAAACACAATCACAACCATACTGGCCTTGGATATAAGGGAAAAGGAAAGAAACCAGTTGAGTATGCTTACAGGACACTGGAAACCAAATTCAGAAAAGTCCATCAGCAGACTCCAAATAGGAAATACTCTGTGAAATCTAAACAGAGCTACCAAAAACCCCAGAGATTTCAGCAAAGAAAGTCATATGATGGGAATGGGAGAAACTACCCAAGGCAAGCTGATTGGAATAACCAAATGAGATATCAGCCAAGACCTAGGGGATACAAGCCAATGTGGCAATGACCTCAACCTCATCATAGGTTATTCCTAAAGAAAAGGGCTATAATCAGCACACATATGCACCCAGGCATAAAACCCAAAATTAATTGAAATTCCATTATTACCCCAAGAAAGCAAATGCTCAAACACACACACATGTATACAGACAAAAGAGAGAGTTGTATGATCCTAAAGCACCCAAGAAATTTCCTAATATGCATTATGATTATGGAACTGATAGGTGGCAATCTCTTAGAGTCAGATCATCTAGCTATAGGTTGGTTGGAACACCTTATAGCACTAACCCCTTAGGACCCAGGCAAGTATGTGTGCCTAAAAACCAATTTCCTTGATTGCAGTTTCAAGGAACAGCTGAGTGCCAAGGAACCTGGTACATGGACAGTGGCTGTTCCAGACATATGATAGGAAACAAGAGAAATCTATCAAAATTCAAGGAAATCAAAGGTGCAAAATTCATATTTGGAGGAAATGAAGCTTTAGGGGAAATCAAAGGCACATGATCCATAAAGAAAAATGGATTGGAAATCACAGATGTTGCATATGTTGAAGGCTCAACTTCAACCTGCTAAGCATCAGCCAACTCTGAGACAAAGGATACAATGTTGGATTCAACATGGGAGTTTGCCAAGTCAATGATGCTAATACAAATGAAATTGTGCTTCAATGGTCAAGGCAGAAGAACATGTATGTAGTGGATTGGTCAACTACTACACCAAGCACATGTCTACTAGCAAAGAGACCAAATTAAGTTGGTTGTGGCATAAGAAGCTAAGTCACCTAAATTTCAAGACAATCAACAACATTTCAAGGAGTCATCTTGTGGAAGGATTGTCAGACTCAATATACAAGAAGGAAAGCATTTGTGATGCATGCCAGATGGGAAAGCAAATCAAATCATCTTTCAAGGACAAGCCAAGTCCTTCTTCAACCAGGATATTAGATCTATTGCATAGGGATTTATTTAGTCCTGTTGAACCAACTACTATCATTGGAAACAAATACACCTTAGTGGCAGTAGATGAATATTCAACATATACATGGACAATCTTCATGTGTAAAAAGAAGAAACGAGATTGCCTCAACTGATGAGAAGAGTTCAAAATTAGAAGAGTCAAACCATTGTAAATATAAGGTCTAACAGAGGAACTGAGTTTGTCAATGGGATTATAACTCAATATTGTGTTAAAAATGGTATTGCTCATGAGTTGTCAGCTGCAAGAACTCCGCAACAGAATGGAGTAGCTGAAAGAAGGAACAAAACTCTCAAGGAAACTACAAGAAAAATGATAGCCGAAGCTGGATTGCCTAAGAGATTTTGGGCTGAAGCCATCAACACTCCTTGTTACACTGATAATAGATGTATGATTAACAGGTAAATGTCCAAAACTCCCTATGAAATTTGGATAGGGAGGAAGCTAGATGTTGGGTATTTTAGAATCTTTGGATGTAAGTGCTTCATCCACAACAATGGCAAGGATAACCCAAAAGCTTTTGATGCTAATGCTGATGAAGGTATCTTTTTGGGATACTCAGCTGAGAGTAAAGCTTATAGAGTGTTGAACAAAAGGACTATGGTTACCGAAGAGTCTATTCATGTGGTTCTTGATAAACCCAATGTGAGGAGAAGACATATACATGTTATCTGAGAAGAAGAATCAACCAACTATACAAAATAGTTCCTATGCTGAAGTAGATGTAAGAGCACTCAACCCTGATGAAGATAAGATAGTTGAATCTCAGAGACAGCTGGAAGGTCTGCAGCTGAATGATAATGAAGAAGTTGTTCAAGATAACTTAGCTGCGAGACGACTGAATCCAGCAGACTTACCCAACTAGATGTGAGATGGCTGAGAGACCATCCACCTGAGTTAATCATTGGAAATGTTAGAGATGGAGTAAGAACCAGATCAAGAGCCCAACATGAAGCTATGTTTACTTGTTTCATCTCCCAGATAGAACCTAAAGATATGTCACAAACATTGGATGACACACATTGGATTCAGGCTATGCAGGAAGAGCTGAATCAGTTTGAAAGAAACAAATTTTGGGAATTGGTTCAAAGGCCTACCCACCAAAATGTTATTGGTACTAAGTGGGTATTTAGAAACAAGATGAATGAAGAAGGATCTGTTGTAAGAGACAAAGCAAGATTAGTAGCCAATGGGTATTGCCAAGAGGGATGTATAGATTTTGATGAAACCTTTGCTCCTGTTGCTAGATTAGAAGCAATTAGGATGTTTCTTGCTTATGTTGCACACAATTAGGATGTGAAGAGCGCATTTTTGAATAGGCTTTTGGAAGAAGAAGTCTATGTAGAGCAACCTCCAGGTTTTGAGCAGAAAACTATTGGAGATAAAGTCTACAAGCTCAAAAAAGCCCTGTATGGACTGAAACAAGCACCAAGAGCCTGGTATGACACATTGTCTCAGTTTCTAATTGACATTGGATTCACCAAAGGCAAGGTTGATAGAACACCCTTTAGAAGTCAAGATAGGGATAGTATATTGCTTGTTCAAATTTATGTGACTGACATCAAATTTGGATCCACTAATAAAGAGTTGTGTGAAGTTTTCAACCCTCATGCAAGGGAAGTTTGAAATGAGCATGATGGGAGAGCTGACTTTCTTCCTATGTCTTCAAGTCAAGTAATTGAAAGATGGAACCTTCATAAGCCAAACCAAATATACCAGAGATTTGATGAAGAAATTGGGCATGGAAGAGAAGTCATCAGTAAAGATTCTCATGAATACATCAGTCAAGATGGATATGGATGCAGATGGCAAAGCTGTAGATCAAACCAGATATACAGCCCTTATTGGACCGTTGCTCTATTTGACAGCAAGTAGGCTAAACATCACCTTTGTTGTAGGTGTATGTGGTAGATTTCAATATTCACCAAAAGAGAGTTATATGACTGCAGCCAAGAGAATCTTAAGGTATTTGAAGGGATGCCATGACGTTGGCCTATGGTATCCAAAGGATGGAGGATTCAAGTTAGCTGGCTACTCAGACTCGGACTATGCTGGATGTAGATTGGACAGGAAAAGTACATTAGATACTTGTCAAATGCTTAGAAATAGATTAGTTTCTTAGTTCAACAAGAAACAAAACTCAATAGCTATATCCACAGCTGAAGCAGAGTACATAGTTACATGCAGCTGTTGTGCCCAAGTTCTATGGATGAGGCAACAACTGACAGACTTTGATATAAAAGAAAAAGAAATTCCAATTATGTGTGATAACACAAGTGCTATTGCAATTACTCAAAATCTTGTATTGCATTCAAGAACCAAGCACATTGATGTCAGATATCATTTCATTCGAGATCATGTTTAAAAGAAAGACATTACTTTGGAATACATCTCAACTGATAGGCAGTTAGCTGACATATTCACTAAGCCATTATGTGAATCAATGTTTGAAGAGCTTAAAAATGAGCTAGTTTGATTCAGATGAGTTATGAGACTCAGAAGACTCAATCAGCAGAGTCAGAGAAGAGAGAAATGAAAATCAGCAAAGTTTCATTTTCCAGCCAAGTGAAACAGTCAAGACTGTTAGTCAGTTATGTCATGTTAGCTGACAGATGTATAATCATCATGAGAAGAGAGAAGCAGAGTTAAGTTACTTTTGGAAGATAGCTGAGTTATTTATGAGCTAAGTTATAAAAGCCTGCACATTGCCACCTTCTTTCAAGATAGCTGAAGGAAATTGCTAAAATAGATGTTAACCTGGTTGCGGTGTGGAAGGAGATCGCCAAGCTAGAGTCTGATGTTAAGGCTATTTACATAGCCAACAATTCGCTCATCAAGGACGACTACCATAAGCTGATGGATGTTGTGTCCAAGTGTGTGGACATGAAGTTTGGCAGCTTCAATCAGCTATCTCGGACGAAGCTGACAGTCATAACTGCCATTATGGAAGAAAAGAAGGTGAACTAGGCTAAGTTCATCTTCAACCGAATTTGCCAGAACGTCATAAATAAGACCATTAATGATGTTGGTCTATTTGTAAGTTCGCTGGGGTATGGCCTTGTGATTGGCCATTTGATGGAGGTGAAGGGCCTTCCCCTCAGGCATGGGAAACCATACCACGTGAATAAGAGGATTTTAAGGCAAACCTCTCAGGTGCACAAAGGTAAGCACATGCAAGAAGAGCTGACACCAGCGAAGGTGAGTCAGTTGATCCTGTCCCCGAGGACACTGCTGCAACCACCAAAGCTCATTCTCCAAAGCCTATTCAGAAAAAGAAGAGAGTTGCAACAGCAAAGACTGCTCCTGCCCCTGCAGCCGTTGAAGATCAAGCACCTACCCCAGCAACGAAGACTGAGAAGGATACCACTGCATCTTCTCCAGTCTTGAAGAAAAAGCGCTCAGCTGTGCCACACAAGCCAGCTGCAGCCAAGAAGATAAAGATGGTGGAGACAACTTCCATTGAAGAAGCTGAAGAGGAAGAGATTCTTCTTGTCAAAACCAAGAGAAGGCGATTAGTTAGAAGATCGGCCTTGGACAATCCAGTTGAGTCTGGAACTCACTTTGAAATGGAGACTGCTGATATCAAAGAGCAGCAACCTAAACAAACTGAAGGTGGTGAGGAAACCACCACTATAGTCGAGAAGACTGCTGATGAAGGTCAGCAGACTGAAGATGAAATAGATGTCCGTGAGAGAGATACAAAAAAAAAGTTGAAATAGCTGACCAAGGCAAGGAGTTAGTTGTACGCTCCCCTCAGATGGATGTTCGAACAGTTGAGAAGAAGAGGGCTTCCCTTGAGCCCATGCAGGAGGATGATGACCTTGTGATGTTGTCTCCTGCATATCCAGACATACATGAGAGGCTTAGAATATGGAGGGCCTGGAAGTTGAGCTTGTCTAGGCACAAATTCAAAATCCCGGAATTCATTGAGAAAGAAGAATACATCCTAGAGTTTTTGGGGGACGTTGGTGTACGCACGGCTCCGGATGAAGACTGTTGCATCAACATTTTATTCGATAGGAAGGAGAATGAAAAGCTTAAAGCTATTGAGAAGGCCAAGGCTATTGCAGAATTAGAGAAACCTCATTCTTGTGCTTTCACAGACGCCCCGAAACATGCCTTAGCTAACAGCAGTAACAGAGATGTTGAGGAAATTGACCCCGCTGAGGCAGTGGAAAAGGCTGAGTTTAGGCAAGCTTTAAGAGAATCCAAAGAGATGCACGAGCAGAGTATGTCAAAGTGCCCCAGAGAATCTTCCTCTATTATGATTACTCCTAGCCTAGATATAATGGAGGTGGTAAGAACAATTGATGCTACCACAACTCCCGAGCACTCGGAAGATGAAAATTCCAGGAAAGATGGCGATGAAGCTAAGGAAGGTGATATAGAAGGCACCTGATCCAAGACATTCCCTGAAGAAGGTGTTGAGACACCTTCCCAAACGGCTGATAACTCAATTGGAGACACAATCGTGTCTCAGGTTTTGAGTGACCCCACTGCTCGAGACTCAGCTGGTGCACCAACTGAGGGGGAAACTCAAACCACCACAGCCAGATCGGATGAGGCTGTGGGAGAAAAATCTAAAGAGAAGTTAGGAGGCGAAGGTAAGACATTGACAGAATAGCAGACTGAGGTTAACGAGGCTCAGACGATTTCGATTGTCTCAGTTGAAACTTCAGCTGCCATGCAGACCGATGAAGCTACTAATGCAGCCAAGGCAAAGGATGGTGTTGAGGCCATGGGAGTTGAGACTCTTGGCCATGAAAGTGCAATCCAAGGAGTTGAGACTCTGATGGATGCCCCCAAAGACCCCAAAGTAGCTCCGTCTGTTGAAGGGATTTCTATCGAAGACCCTGCTGCAGTTGAGACTGCAAAAGGGACTACTGAAGGCCCATCAGCGGTTGAGACTGCTGATGGTAATGAAGGCCTAAAGAAGGTTGAGACTTATCTAGGTAAAAAGGTTGTTGAAGAAGTGCCATCCCCTCAAGAAGAAGACATTGAAGAAGAGAAAATCAGTTTTCTTCATGATTCTCAAGAGAACATTGATGTTGAGTTCTTGGGAACTGATGACGAAGCTGAGTCCAATCCAATTGAGAAATCATCCGGGGACAAAACTTCTGAGGAGGCACTATTGGGAAATTTATTTATTAGATTTTGATGAATGCCATGTAAAACTTAGACTAGAAAGTTGGCACCCCATTTTCTTTGTAATTTGTATTGTAATAGATAGGGTTGTATGAGCTGAGTCAAGTCAGCTACGCCTGGACATACAAGAAGTCAACTGAAGACTGGGATGAATAAAAGTCTCTTGCTTAGATGAATAAAAGTTATGCAATTTCTATATTTTTGCTTAGATATAGAATACCATCTTGCTCTGATACACTTTGTAAATAGTTGTGTAAAGGACAAGAATGTTATGATCAATAAAAAGATTGATTCTACGCATACATTCTCTGTTTCTACATTGTCTGTATGTATCTTTGCTATGCATATCTTGTTTATGTTTTAAGTTTTGGCATCATCAAAAAGGGGGAAATTTTTGGGAAATTTATTTATTAGATTTTGATGAATGCCATGTAAAACTTAGACTAGAAAGTTGGCACCCCATTTTCTTTGTAATTTGTATTGTAATAGATAGGGTTGTACTAGTTGAGTCAAGTCAGCTACGCCCGGACATACAAGAAGTCAGCTGAAGACTGGGATGAAGACTCCACTGTAAAGCAGCTGAGTATAGCAAGGAAGAGAAGACAAGAACTCGACTGAAGGAGTATCAACTATGATACAGTTGTGTAAAGTGTCAGTCAAGTCAACTCAAGAAGCCAAGTCAAGTTGAAGTGACAGATGAGTCTTTCAATCATTGGAGCAGACTCAAGTCACCTGGGGAAAAGGCAGTCAAGTCAAGACAACTGAAAAGAATCCGTTGCACAGAAGTCAAGAATATTACCTAAACAAGTAATACTTCCATGCTGCCATGTCTTAAAGTGCTCTGTCCCAGAAGCGTGCAAAAGGAATAAACCAATGGGCAGATTTTTGAAAGTTCACTATAAAAGGCTGAGAAATCACTTTGAGAGAGGGTTACCTGAACCTTGCATACCTGAGCATTCAAGCTATTATTCGAATTGTAACCTGAAAAATATTCTCAAGTTATTCAAGCAAATCCTCAAGCCTAAATTTCGAAGGAAATCAATCCAACACCAAGTTGTGAAGGAAACACAACCTCAACATGTTGAAGAGGAAACTTTTGAAGAATCAAAAGGGGTCTACATTCCAAGGAGGATTGTAGAAAGGTTCAAGGTCGATCCAATTTCAAGTTATTGGAGGGCTTCGTGATCAAATCCAAGAAGCTTGAGCAAGTGAGTCAGTAGCAAGGCAAAACGAAGAACCCGAGTCGTGCGAGAAGCCACCGTGTGTGACCAAGGCATCTCCAGACTGAGTCCCAAAGGATCAAGTCAGCTGTGTGGTCAAGACTTGTATCTGGACTGATAACCACTTTGTACTCTGATCAATACTTAGTGGATTCCTCCAGGAGTTGGAGAATAGAGGAGTAGAAGAATTACCCCATCTTCGAACCTGTATAAAATTTATTGTGTCATTTACTTTCTGCATATCATTTCATATCTGCTGATAATTTGCTATCCAACTGATAATTAGCAAAGTGCTAAAACCAAGTGTTAAAACAAACTTAAACCAAATTCTAGGGTGTTAAGTCTTCCGCTGAAAATCTCATCACAACCGGGTTAAGTATTAGACTAAACAGCTGGGTTATTCTATCAACAACTCGAAGTGAGTAAACTAACTCTATTGGTTAACTAACTTAGTTGTCCATCAAGGACATAGCTGTGAAATTAACTCTGAACTAATTTAAAAGAACTAAATTCGAAAAGTTGGTAAGGTTTATTCAACCCCCACTTCTAAACCTTACTCACACCCCTTGGGACCTACAAGTGGTATCAGAGTGGTTGGTTCATTGAGCCTTCCGCACTGGTTACTGAACTAGATCTCCAATCTTTCAAAGAAGTTTTTAACACTTGTTCTTCAAAAGCCATTCTTTTTGCAAAGTTATTATCATGGAAGCAAATTTAACACGCATTCCTATGTTCACCATTGAAGAATTTGATGAATGGAAAATACGTATGTGCTCATCTATCAGCTTTACATGATGAGATATGGATAGTGATAGAGGATGGGCCACTGCAAATAATGAAGGTGAACACAACTGCAAGGAGAGCTGCTGCAGCTGAAGAAGAGGAGGTTGCTCCTCCTAGACCAGCTATGGTTGAAAAGGCAAGAGCTGAGTGGACAAATGATGACATAAAAAGATACAACCTAGACAACGTGGCCAAGGATATACTTTACAAGACTTTGGACAAAGCCATGTTCAACAAAGTCAAATCTTGCAAAACAGCCAAAGAAATCTGGGATAAATTAACCTTAATTTGTGAAGGATCTGAGCAAATTAAGGAAAACAAATTATTTGTTGTTGTTCAAAAATTTGAAAACTTTAAAATGCTTGCAAGTGAAACGATGGACCAGCTGGATGCTAGATTCACTGAAATTATAAATGAGCCCTCAGCACTTGGGAAAGAATACACACAGAAGGAGATGTGTATGAAGATACTAAGGATCCTCCCAGCTGAGTGGGAAATAAAGACCATGGCTCTAAGGCATTCGATTTACCTACCAAAGACATCCAATCATGAACTATTCTCAGACCTCAAAGCATATGAGTTTGAGCTGAGAAGAAAGGATCAAGAAGAGATAGTTGTACCCAAAACAGTTGCACTCATAGTCAAGGAAGGGAAGAGAGCTGAGACCAAAGAAGTCATTGACCAGGAGGAGATTGCCTTGATGGTTAAAAGATTCAACAAGTTTTTCAACAAGAACTACAAAAGAAACAAAGGTGAATCCTCCAGAAGGCATTCAGCTCCCTCCAAGTCAAGGGAAGATAGGGCACCAAAGAGAGCTGAGTATCAAAAGGTCGAATATCAAAGAGCTGACAATCCAAGAAATGAGAGAGCTGATAAAAAAGTTGAAAACCTGTGTTGGAATTGCACGAACCAGACACTTTGCTATTGATCCATATCCTATAGTCAATAAATACGAAATGAAGAAGAAAGAAAAGTCTTCGAGAGAAAGAAGGCAAGAAAAGAAAAGAGCAATGTTGGTCGGCCGAGATCAGACGAGACTAAGTCAAAAGAAGCGGAGACTCGAGAGAGTAGTGAAGTGACTACTCAAGTGACTCTAAAGAAGAAGCCTTAATTGCCTAATGGCTAAAGAACAAGATCAACCTGACCAAGAAGATGAGGTACACTCTAACTCATATCATTCAGATTCTAGTGATAGTGATTGTGACACACACACTTCATCACCCATTGATCTTTATGATTCATTAGGCAAAATGATGAAAGACTTTGAGCACATTAAATCCTCACACTCACTATTAAATGAGGAAAACAGCCAATTTCAAAAAAAGCCAAAACTCACAGCTGACTAAGGAGCTGAGTACTCTAAGTCACATAGCTGATGAGAACAAAGAGCTGAAGGCTGAAAATGCTAAACTAATAGCAGAGATAGCTGCTATAGAAAAGAGAGAAAATGATCTCAAAAATGTGATTGCCTCATTCACAAAGGCATCTAAATCATTGGATGACCTTATCATAAGCCAAAAAGAATGTGGAGACAAGACAGGCATAGGATTCAATTCCTTTGTGCATAGTCAAACTCCAAGAGTGATCTTGGAAAAAGGATCTTCAAGTAATGAAGCATCTCAAAAATCCAAGACACCAAATGTTGCACACAAATTCATTCCAAAGCACAATCACAAACAAACTGGCCTTGGATATAAAGGAAAAGGAAAAACAACCCTGATTGAGTATCTTTGAGAGGACAACTGAGAAGAAATCCAGCAAAGTTCCTCAGCAAACTTCAAACAGGAAGTACTCTGTGAAGAAGAAACAGAGCTACCAGAATCCCCAGAAGTTCTATCAAAGAAACACAAATGATGGGAATGGTAGAAATTACCCAAGTCAAGCTGATTGGAATAATGTGAAATATCAGCTAAGACCTATGGAATACAAGCCTAAATGGCAAAGGCCTAGAACTCAGAAAAGGTCATTCCAAATGCAACAGAGCTATCATCAGCACAGATATGCACCCAAGCACTACACTCAGAGATATCACTATTACCCAAAGAAGGCAATTGCTAAAACACACACACAAGCATACAGATAAAAGAGACAGCTCTATGAACCCGAAGCCCCCAAGCAATTTGCCAAAGTGAATTATGATTATGGCGCAGAGAGATGGCAACCTCTTAGAGTCAAATCATTTGACTATAGGTTGGTTGGATCATCTTACAGCACTAACCCCTCAGGACCCAGGCAAGTATGGGTACCTAAAACCTAATTTCCTTGATTGCAGGTTCAAGGAACAGCTGAGTGCCAAGGAACCTGGTACATGGATAGTGGCTGTTCCAGACACATGACAGGAAACAAGAAAAACCTATCAAAATTCAAGGAGATTAGAGGCGCAAAAGTCATATTGGAGGAAATGAAGCTCCAGGAGAAATTAGAGGCACTGGATCCATCAAGAAAAATGGATTAGAAATCACAGATGTTGCGTATGTTGAAGGCCTAAATTTCAACTTGTTAAGCATCAGTCAACTCTGTGACAAGGGCTATAATGTTGGATTCAATATGGGAGTGTGCCAAATCAAAGACACTGAATTAAATGAAGTAATGTTGCAAGGATCCAGACAAAAGAACATGTATGTGATAGATTGGTCGACAACCACACCAAGCACTTGTCTGCTAGCAAAGAGTACAACCGAATCAAGTTGGTTGTGGCACAAGAAGCTGAGTCACCTGAATTTCAAGACTATTAACAGGCTTGCAAGGAGTAATCTTGTAGAAGGATCCAGATTCAGTGTACAAGAAAGAAAGAGTTTGTGATGCATGCCAGATGGGAAACCAAATCAAATCATCATTCAAAGAGAAGTCAAGTTCATCCTCAACAAGGATTTTGCATCTATTGCATATGGATCTATTTGGCCCAGTTGAGCCAGCCAGCATAAGTGGAAAGAAATACACTCTAGTGGTGGTGGATGATTATTCAAGATATACATGGACAATCATCATGTGCAAAAAGAAAGAAACCTTGCAAAAGTTACCTCAGCTGGTGAAAGGAGTTCAAAATGAGAAGAGTCAAACCATTATAAAGATAAGATCTGATAGAGGAACTGAGTTTGTTAATGGAATAATAACTCAGTATTGTGTTGAAAATGGTATTGCTCATGAATTATCTACATCAAGGACTCCACAGCAGAATGGAGTAGCAGAAAGAAGGAACATAACTCTCAAGGAAGCTGCAAGGACCATATTTGCTGAAGCAGGGCTGCCTAAAATATTTTGGGGCGAAGCCATCAACACTGCATGCTATACTCAAAATAGATGCATGATTAATAGATAGCTGACAAAGACTCCCTATGAAATATGGATAGGGAGAAAGCCAAATGTTGGGTACTTTAAAATATTTGGATGTAAATGCTTCATCCACAACAATGGGAAGGAAAATCTAAAGGCTTTTGATGCTAAAGCTGATGAAGGTATCTTCTAGGGATACTCAGCTGAAAGTAAAGCCTATAGAGTGCTGAACAAAAGGACTATGGTCACATAAGAGTCTATCCATGTAGTGTTTGATGAACCTAATGTAAATGGAGAAGACATTGAAGAGTTAGCTGATAAGCTCAATCAACCAACTATGCAGAAGAGTCCCTATGTTGAACCTAAAGCTAGAGTAATTAATCAAGGTGTAGATGAGATAGCTGAATCTCAAAGACAGTTGGAAAATCTGCAGCTAAGTGATGATGAGAGAGTTGCTCAAGATAACACAGCTGCAAGACGACTAAACCCAGCTGACTTATTCCAACCTGATGTGAGATGGCTGAGAGACCATCCACCAGAGCTAGTCATTGGAAATGTAAGAGATGGTGTAAGAACCAGATCCAGAGCTCAACAAGAAGCAATGTTCACTTTTTTTATTTCTGAAATAGAGCCGAAAGATGTGTCCCAAGCATTGGATGATACACATTGGATTCAAGCCATGCAAGAAGAGCTGAATCAATTTGAAAGGAATAAAGTATGGGAATTGGTGCAAAGACCAACTCATCAAAATGTTATTGGCACAAAATGGGTTTTCAAAAACAAGATGAATGAAGAAGGTTCTGTGGTAAGAAACAAAGCAAGATTGGTAGCCAAAGGGTATTGCCAAGAGGAAGGAATAGATTTTGATGAAACATTTGCTCTTGTTGCAAGATTAGAAGCAATAAGGATGTTTCTTGCCTATGCTGCACACAAGAACTTCACTGTATATCAAATGGATGTAAAAAGTGCATTCTTGAATGGATTATTGGAAGAAGAAGTCTATGTTGAACAACCTCCAGGATTTGAGCAGAAGACTCTTGGAAATAAGGTGTACAAGCTCAAGAAAGCTCTATATGGATTGAAACAGACACCTAGAGCATGGTATGATACATTATCTCAATTTTTGACAGATAATGGATTCACCAAAGGCAAAGTGGACAGATGGACAGAACTCTTTTCAGAATTCAAGATGGAGAGAGTATACTGCTTGTTCAAATATATGTGGATGACATTATCTTTGGATCCACAAACAAAGAGCTGTGTGATGAGTTCTCAAACCTCATCTAAGGCAAATTTGAAATGAGCATGATGGGAGAGCTGACATTCTTTCTAGGACTTCAAGTTAAACAGCTGAATGATGGAACCTTTATAAGTCAAACAAAGTATACCAGAGATTTAATGAAGAAATTTGGTATGGAAGAGAAATCTTCTGTGAAAATACCAATGAATACATCAGTGAAGATGGATATGGATGCAGATGGCAAGCCTGTGGATCAAATAAGATACAGAGTACTTATTGGATCATTGCTCTATTTAACAGCAAGCAGGCTAGACATCACCTTTGCAGTAGGTGTATGTGCAAGATTTCAATCTGCACCAAAAGAAAGTCATATGACTGCAGCTAAGAGAATCCTAAGATATTTGAAGGGATGCCAGGAAGTCGGCTTATGGTATCCAAAGGAAGGAGGATTCAAGCTTATTGGTTATTCAGACTCTGACTATTCTGGATGTAGAGTTGATAGGAAGAGTACTTCAGGTACATGTCAAATGCTTGGAAACAGATTGGTTTCCTGGTTTAGCAAGAAGCAAAATTCAATAGCCACATCCACAGCTGAAGCAAAGTACATAGTTGCGGGCAGCTGTTGTGCCCAAGTCTTATGGATGAGACAACAGATGAGAGATTATGATGTTGAAGAAAAAGAGATTCCAATCATATGTGATAACACAAGTGCTATTGCAATCACTCAAAATCCTGTGCTGCATTCTAGAACAAAGCACATTGATGTCAGATATCATTTCATAAGAGACCATGTTGAAAAGAAGGACATCACTTTGGAATATATCTCAACTGATAAATAGTTGGCTGACATATTCACAAAGCCATTATGTGAATCAAGATTTGAAGAACTCAAGCATGAGCTAGGATTAATTGAGCTGAGTTAACACCCAGAAGACTCGAGGAGAAGAGATGAAATAAGAAAATATGAAAATAGAGCTGAGCTCGTGAATCAGCTAAGTGAATTAGTCATATCGGGAAATCAACGGCATCGAGTTAACTGACAGCTGAGTACCCATGTGAAAAGAGAGAAGAAGAGTTGAGTCTGATAATGAATAAGCTGAGTCATTTATGAGCTAAGTGACAAAAACGCAGTCATTTTTAATAAGTGGGAATGTTTTAAGAATGACCTCAGCATAATAATGACAGGTACAGTCAAAAGCTGCACGACCAAGCCTATGATTAGATATTAATGCCACTGCATTAAATGCGAGCAATTAAAT
Organism: Rehmannia glutinosa; assembly: GCA_016081115.2. Taxonomy (NCBI): domain Eukaryota; kingdom Viridiplantae; phylum Streptophyta; class Magnoliopsida; order Lamiales; family Orobanchaceae; genus Rehmannia; species Rehmannia glutinosa. The sequence goes on from CM071935.1 coordinate 49,786,338, forward strand.
GCTAATCGGCGTGCTAAATTTGAGCCGTTGATCTTGATCAAATTTCAAAAACCGTATGCACGTCCTTTCATAACCCATACATATACCATTTCGTCCGTTTTCTCTCTCACATTACTCAAACTGTTCATCTCTCCAAAAGCAAAGAAAGTTTTATTTTTAAAACCCTATCAATCTTAAAGGCAAATTTCTAAGGTTTCATTCGGTAAAACTCAAAAATGGCAACCACCTATGATTTCACTAAGTTTGGAAAGCAAATCCTCACTGGTTCCACCGTGGATTTCGAAGGGGTGATCAAACAGGGTTTCGATGAAACCCTCGTGAAGAAGATAGCCGACAAAATCGGGAAGTCTGGACAGTTTTCAGATGACTTACGTTGAAGAAGTCGCACAGTTTTACGTGAACGTTGAGGTTCACGACGAGGGCATCAAGTCCTCTGTTCACGGAAAGGATTTTATCATCACTTCTGAAGACCTTGCGGAGCATTGCTTGCTGCCGTCGGAAGGTGTACCGGGAATATTCGAAGGCGATGTAAACCTGGCTGCTGCATGGAAGGAAGTGGCCAAACTTGAATGTGCTGCGAAGGTAGTCTACACAGCAGACAAGAAGCTGCTGAAGGAAGATTATCATAAGTTGCTGGATATTGTTGCCAAATGTGTAGACATAATGTTTGGAAGCTTCAATCAGCTGTCCAAAACCAAACTTATCGTCATGGCTGCGATCATAGAGGAGAAGAAGGTAAACTGGGCTGAGTTTGTATACAGCATACTCTGCCAGAATGTTGGGAACAAGTCCTTCAAGGATGATGGATCATTCGGAGGATCCTTGGGCTATGGCCTTGTGGTTGACCGGTTGATGGAGGTGAAGTGTGTTCCACTCCGACATGGGAAGGCGTTCCATGTCAACAAGAAGATGTTCCGATCAAATCTTTTAGGAGCTCAGAAGAGAGCTTATGCCAAGAGGGCGGACACTAGTGAGGGGGAATCAGCTGACCACGAGGAAACAGTTGTTGCCTCCCCTCCCAAGAAGAAAGCTGCCCCTGCAGTTGGAAAGAAGACTGCTGCCCCAGCAACAAAGAAGAAAACCGCACCTGCCCCTGCAGCCGAGCCACCTACCCCTGCAGCCACGGTGGAGAAGGAATCCTTAGTACCCTCTCCAGGAATGAAGAAGAAGAGGACTGCCAAGACGGTAAAGGCAGCTGCCTCTAAGGCAACCTCAAAGGCCTTTACCATCAAGGAACCGGAGGAAGTAGAACAAGACATTCCTCTGGTGAAAACGAAGAGAAGGAGAAGAATCATCAAGCGTTCAGAGCTTGAAAAAACAGCTGACTCTGCCACTCAGCTGGAACAGATCGCTGAGACAGTTGGAGAAGTAGAGTCTCCAGAAATCATTAATGAAACAAATGCAAATCTCACCGAGGCCGATCAACAGAGGCAAGTCGAAGACCCAGCTGTGGACAGAACAACTGAGGAACAAGTAACAGCAGAGACAGCTAAATCTCCTGTCGACAGGGCTGTGTCTCCGCCCACGACAGATGCTGTTGAGGGTGTTGAGCAACAAAGTTTGCTACTCTCCATTCCTGAGAAAGAAGTACAACAGGAAGATGATGACGACGATGTGATCATTCTATCTCCACCATATCCAGACATCCAAAATCGTCTGCGCGAATGGAGGAAGTGGAAGCTAAGTTGCTCAAGGGAACAGTTCCAAAGACCTGAATTTGTTGAAGAAGAAGAAGAACTGATGTAATACCCGAGCCTCACACTGCTCACTAGCCAATATAGTTCATGCATTACATGTTTGTTATGTGTAGTTTGCATATATAATGATGTTTGCATAGTTTATTTTATTTTATATGTGAGAATTAGTTTCATAATTTTTAACTCTCATTCCGGAATGAATTGACAGATTATTAATTTGAGTAGTTAATCATACTTATGATAATTACATTGATATATTAAACACTTAGATATTACTAGAAAACACGTGGTAGAATTAGAAGTACGTGACTTACATGATTACACATGGTAAATTTAAAAGTGAGAGGTGTCATCAATATGTGTATCGGGATTAGAATATGCAATATCGTTTGATAAAATGACAAATATAGTTTTGTAAAAAAAAAAAAAAAATGAGAAAGTCATGTATTTCATATGTATAAAAGTATATTACGAATATATATATATATATATATATAAGTATGTAACTGAAATGTATATAATATAATATATAAATATAGGTTGTAATAGAATCAGAGTATATATAAGTGATATATATAACTATATAGATATATATATATATATATATATATACATGTAAAGGTTATTAGAGTGTGATATATTATATATGTATATATGTGTGTGGGTTATAAAGTGTTAAATATATACGTAAGTTGTGTGTATATATGTAACAGATATATGTGTTGGTGTAACTAACATATGTGAGTGCATGCAATTAACACCATGGACCCACTTGTCACCACCTCAAGTCTTTAGAGCTATAAAATAAATGTGTTCCAATTCAGTTAACACATACAAATTGTGATAAATATTTTATCTCCACCGCCATATGGGTCCATCAAAGTGGATAAACTCAGATGATAAACACTACTTAGATTCTCACGGCAACACACACATCAATAGAAACCGATAAAGATAGAGCAACAGAAAAATAAATATTTCAGAACAAACACGCACAACCACTAAGAAGTTTATCTAATCCAAATTTTCATGGGCTAGGTTTGCACACCAATAGAGGTAATCTTTTAATATTGTTAGAATTACTTAATTATGTCATGGATTCAATTTTTAGAGACTCTAATCATGCAATAATCAAGTCAAAGCTCAGGGATATGAGTAGATGTTATTAAACTTGGCTAATTTGACATTTAATTATTCACTGATCTTAGTGATTTGATTCTTTTAGATATATGAGGTATGAAAGCTTAGATTTAACTTAGTTGACGGTTACTTCTAATTTCAGATCATGAATGAATTATAAGAAATATAAATTAAAATAAAGTGATTATACATATTATGTAAAATAGTTACATTTATGAGATATTTATATATTTAAAATTTGCAACTAGAAATGAGATTGAATTCATGTATGTTTTGATGGAGATATAACTATCTGAAGAATTTGAAAGGAAATAGTTGGGGAAATTCATGATTTCTACAGAATTGATAAAGGTCATAAAAACAGTACACTAATGAGTGATGTTTTAAACGCAGAGCAAGAAATCAGAGATGTTGGAAAAAAATAGACTAGGCGCTAACTGGTATATTTCGATGCTTAATTATTATTTAGTAAAATTAAATATGACCTCAGGCCCTTTATAATATTCAGAATAGGAAGTTGTGTTAAATGAATTTTATAAGTTGATACCCTTTATCATTACGGATTGCTCACAAATAAAGTTAAGGACGAAAGACAATTAGTTTACTTTCAGTAGCATATTCCAGAGTACAAGGTAAGTGAAAATCCATCTGCAACTACAATGCATTAACATAGTATTTCTTGTCTTATTGATACTAAATGTGATTCTTGTATCTTGATGGATGCATTATGAATCCTTGATGTTCATATGTTGTTTGGTGGATATTGGAGTGTGATGATTATTGTTTCATTGATCATGTCATTCATCGGCATTTGCACGTGCATGCATAACATATGAGCATTGTTGAGATAATGCATGCACAAGATGAGTTTTTTTTGAGAGAAAAGATTTTCGTTGGCCACTGCTAGTGCACCGAGGCATGTGAGGCGTGCTTTATGATATGTTTTGGGGCTCAGTGGGTGTTACTTCTCGGAGGATCATAGAGGTTGACAGGGGGTGTGCCTCTGATGGTCACGAGAGGGCGGACCACTTGACTGTGCCCTTATTGACACGTCAGGGGGAAAACTCCTGAGGGATCATTGGGGAAGACAGTGGGTGGACCTCAGGTTGGTCCCAGGAGATGGCCCTAGGCGGTGTCAATTTGATTATGGCCATGTGATTAATGATATTGTATTGAGCTCTTTCCTGCATAGCGGTGGACCAAGGGCCCAAGAAAAAAGAAAGTAATTTTGAATAAAATACCTTAGTGCATAAACATGAATCAAAAGAGCATAATATATTGGAATGCACCGCATGTATATTGCTTTATTCCTTTGGCATGCATGATTTTTGCTTACTGAGCATTAGCTCACGTAGTTCATGCATTGTAGGTGATCTATGGATGATCGATTGGATGGACTTCTCGACAGTCGTTGGGCTCCTACAGGTTTTTTGAGGATCTTGTACATGGATGACGACCAGTCGGGCATGCTCTTGGATTCATTTTGGTTTTGCTTTTGTTGTGTTATATCTATGACTAGTATCTTTTTTATCACTTTCAAACCCTACTAAATATATGTAAATAGTGTCTTTGGTTTGTGTCCTAGGCGTGTATATGTAGTTATTTTGTTTACCTGCAGACAGGATTGACTGCCTTTTTCTTTTAAATGGTAAACTCTTTATTGTTGCATACAAGAGTTATTTGTTGTTGTCCGTTTTTTAAATTTTCACAAGAAAAAAATAGATTTTTACACGTTATAAATAGAGTTTGTGGTCGAGTTGTACTATTTAAATAGTTTCTAGTAGTAGTAATAAGGGTTGGCGTCACAACTGCTGAATTTCCTTGGGTTGACAACTTCAAAGATGGTTCAAGCACTCGATGAAGAGAACTGCCTGGATATATTGAATATCTTCAAAGAAAAGGAGAAGGAAAGGTTGGCAGAAGAGGCTCAAGCTCGTGAGAAGGCCAACATCTGTCCCTTCACTGGAACCACTGATCACACTCATCCCCACTTCAATGTTCTCTTAGGAAGTCATGAGGATCTGGATCCTGTTGCTGCGACAGAAGAGCTAGAAACGCAGCAAGCCATGCGAGAATCCAGGATCCTACATGAGCAACAGCTGATGGAAGGACCAGGAGAGTCTTCCAAATCACTGCTGGAGATTGACCCATTAGGAGTGGTACAACCAATTGCCACTGTTATTGCTGCAACCACTTCCCCAGCTCACTCATAGGATGGATCTAGGGGACATGGCAATAAACCTGGGAACTTGGGGACCCTTTCAAGTGTCAGCCAACCCCCTATTGATCAAGTTATTGCCGCAACCACTTCCCCGTCTCAACTTTTTTTAGCCCGATTGCAAGAAAATAAATCAAGGGCGCTAAAAATGGGCGCTAAGAGTTGGCTTCGCTTCATTTCTCAATCTTTCCCAAGATGTTCCAAGCCTTCTCTAGGTCTTCTAGGCTTGGGGCGCTAAGGATCCCTAATTGAAGACTGTATTTATACCCTCCAAGAAAAAGGATTAGCATTGTAATTTTTCGCCTGCACTTCAAATTCCCGCATCGCCATGCCATGTTTTTCACCCCGCGTCAGCGGGGTCTGGGGTCTGTAGCTGGGGTCTCAGCCGCCACGCCGATTCAAGCCCAAAATTGCGATTTTCCTCTTTTCCTTCTTCTTCAAATGCGATTTCTTCCTGCCAAACACATTTTTCGCTATTTTCATCAATTTTCGGCTACCAAAATATGTATTAACTCTTCAACGACACTTAATGAAATAAAATGGACTCTAGCGACTCTAAAAGATCCAAAATTAATATAAAATCCTAGTCTAAAATACATTATTAAGTTAGTAAAATACCAACTTAACAAATACCCCCAAACTTAAACTATTGTTTGTCCTCAAACAGTTACAGCTCTAAAATAAAAAATACAAGACAACAATGACACAAACAACTGCAAAACTTCACAACTAATAACATTTCTCTTAATACTCATTTCACTATCAATCAAGCATGCGTTTTAACTCAATTTACTTTATTCAAATAGATTCACGAAATCAAGTGTTGTCAAAATGATCCACTTTCTAAATATCAAGATGAGATGTTTACCGGATTCCATAAACTTGTCTTTCACACTAATCTCCGCTAATGTAGGCTAATGTAAGACAAGGATCAATAGGACTTTTAAAGCTTGTAATGTGGGCTTAGGGTAAGGTAGGAAAATATGAGATTCAGTGGCTCAAATCATCCAAACACACAATTAACACTTCGACTTATCAATAAGCAACTACCCTTCACTTTTTTGGCATCCCCAATGTTTATGAACCTTCAATCCCGCTATTTTTTTATTTTTTTTCAGAACCCCCAAACTTATTCTTTTGCGTACATGGGATTCCATATTTTCTTTTCTCGGGCAACTTCATTCAATTAAATGTCCACTCTACTCATCACACCCTCCTCGACTTCCAATATTTTTCTATACTTTGTGTGTATGAGTGATGGGTACTTCGGATATTCACATTTAAGCTCTGAGTATAAAATCGGTTGCCAAAGAGACGGGTTTATAAGGCTCAAAAGGGGACACTAGGGAAAATATAATGCAAAGGTAGGCATTCTAGGCTCTAGCTTGTTCAAAGATGGCCTAAATCATTTCCTTAATATTACTTCACCTAAGATTTCGCCTCGATTAGTAATCAAACAAGTTCTAGAATCCGGTGGGATCATACAAGTAACACTCAACTTCATTAATCATTTTCGAATAAGTTAACAGAATTATGCATGAACATGAATTCAATGAAGCAATATATAGATCACTAGTGAAAAGCATGCTCTTGTGACAGTTCAATTCATAATCAACAAATAAACTTAGTCATGCAGTTGTACAGTTCAACATACTACAAGACTCGATTTTTTTTTTATTATTTTTTTTTATCACTCAAAAGACACAAAATGAAGCACAAAAAATAGATTACACTCCCCCAAACGTAAAATGAACATTGTCCCCAATGGAGAGTGAGAAAAACTTTCCTGGTAGCCAAAGTGATTAGGACTCCGTATCGGAATCCCTATCAGAATCGTGCGGTGGAAGATGAGCAATAGGACCCGGTGGTGGTGGTGTCGGAAATTGGAATTGTGGGTGTGTCTGGCCATAAATTTGAGCAAAAACTCACAGTGCTCATTAATATACTCTTCCTCGCACTCGATGACGCGTTGCTCGGCTACAAAAGCTACAACTAAGCGGCGATGAGCCCTTCGCAACTCTTGTACCTCACGCATTAATGCATCGAAGGGTTGTCATCATGATGAGAGCTCGTGTGACGAAATGACCCGCCACGTAAACCCGGATGTAGCACCAACATCGTGTGATCGGGCCGAGCCTCGTGCTCAACGGGTGGAAGGACAAAATCGGGATCAAGTATATAGCCCGCACTTTCGGGTTAGGTACACCGCCTGCCCATTCTTCATAAGAAGCAATAATGGTAGAATCAATAGGCCCTTTAGGCCGCTCCAATGGTTCGTTCTTGTCCCACGTAATTTTCTCCTTTTTACACAGACCACAAATCAAAGCCGGCATAATCAATCCCCCAGATTTACAATGTCGGATGGTGTAGCAAATGGATTGTGTGATAATTACTGCTGGATCGAACTGGATGTCGGTAATAATCGCGTATAACAGATAAGCTCGATGCTTCGTGACATCGCTGATATGCTTTGTCGGCATTAAATTGTGACATATGAAATGAAACCAAGCACGTCCGTACCAACTCAACGTAGTGTGGGAGAAGGCAAGGGATCTGCCAGAGACCTTTGTTGGACGCAATTCTATACCCGGGCGGCAAAGAGCACGACAAATCATCTCTAAATCCGGTGGCTGAGAAATGAACTCGGTATAAGGTGAGTGATCCATCTCAGGTAATCCATAATACTGTTGTATTTCTGATGGATCAATATACACTAATCACCACGCACATAAATCTCGTTAGGGTTATCGAGTGTGACATTCGCATTTGCAAAGAATTCTCGAACCACATTTGTTGCATACGGTCCGGGTTGAGCACATAATTTTTTCCATCGCCTTTGGTTTATCATTTGTGCAAGATCACCATCACTCGAACTCGATTGCAACCCCCGCTCCGCGGTTATGCTCTTTGTGCTTAATTTATCAAAAAAAAGATTTTGTGCCTCTAAGCTTGTGAAACGGCTAGTATCATATTCCTCGGAGGTACTCGCTTTGCTTTTGCCTTTGCTTTTGCTTGTTTTATTTGACTTCCCTATTTAATTGATCGTCTAATATCCTGGAAGAGTAAATAACCAAGACAACACGTAGAAACAAGCAATATGGATTAGGGGTTAGGAATTCTCGCAATATCCCAAAAATATGCATCCGTGTCATCAATTAATGATCAAATTGTACTTGAATAACAATGAAGACAAGAATGGAATGCATATGTGTAAGATTTTTCATTGGAGCATTTTGACAAACACGTTGTGAGCATAGTGATGACAAGAGATTAACACCAAATTCATAGAATAATTCATGCCCAATCATCAATACCAACCTAATTCTAACATACATCAATCATATATCCCAACAATTTATCCAACAATTAAACATGAATTTCGAAATTGAAAGGAATATTGACATGTTCTTCCTATTAGGTTAATAATTGGGGAAAAAGGGATGTACAAATTAAACCACCTTACCTAGATGATAGAGAGGATGAAGATGAGGATTAAGATGCTTAAGTGCTCCCTTGAGTGGTGCAAGATTGAGGGCTTGTGTGTGCTTATGTATAGAGATGATGGGAGAGGATGAGGGGATGTGTTTTGTTGAGAAAGAAGTGAAGGAAAACATTTTACGTTCAGCACTTAAAGAGAAAGACCTTGGGCGGTCGGTAAGTGCGGCTTCAAGATCCTGCATGAGCTGCTGCGGCGCACGCAGAAATTGCGTACTGCCTCATTTTTCCACTCGGCTGCAGCTGCAATCACTAATCCGTGACTTTGCGCTAACCCCCTTTTATATATATATAAATATAAATGTTAATAAAAACAAATTAAAACCACACAAAATTTAATTCACACAAATAAAAAAAAAAAAATCACACCAAATCCAAATAAATAAAAATAAGCCAAAATTAAAGAAAATAAAATCACAGATAAAATGCAATCACACAAAAATCACTTGGGTTGCCTCCCAAGAAGCGCTAAATTTATAGTCGTTAGCCGGACTTGACTACTCGGGCTCACGAAATGTCATCACCAAGTGGAAGATTTAAAACCTTCCTTGCTTCATTTCCAAAATAATGTTTCAATCGTTGTCCGTTCACTTGGAATGAATTCCCATCGTTTCCTCTCAACTCGACGGCACCACCATAGGAAACACACGTTCCACCACAAATGGCCCTGGACCATCGTGATTTCGATTTTCACGAAATAGTTTCAATCTCGAATTGAACAATAACACTTGTTGGCCGGGTAAGAATTCATGTCGCAAAATCATTTGATCATGCCATTTTTTTGTTTTTTCTTTATACATTTTGGCATTTTCATATGATTCGTGACGAAATTCATCCATTTCGTTCAATTGAAGTAATCGGTTTTCACCGGCCTCTTTCAAGTTAAAATTCAACTTCTTAATTGACCAATAAGCTCGATGCTCAAGCTCAACCGGCAAATGGTACGCTTTACCAAACACCAATCGATATGGTGACATACCAATGGGTGTTTTATAAGCCGTGCGATAAGCCCACAAAGCATCATCAAGCTTTTGTGCCCAATCCTTTCGATTAAAACTCACCGTTTTTTCAAGAATTTGTTTCACTTCACGATTGGAAATTTCAGCTTGACCATTAGATTGAGGATGGTAACCAAGCGCAATCTTATGATGCACACCAAATTTAGCAAGAAGGTTATTAAATAATTTATTACAAAAATGCGTACCTTCATCACTTACAGTAGCTCGAGGAGTACCAAACCGGGTCAAAATATGCTTGTGCAAGAATTTGAGTACTACCTTAGCATCATTCGTTGGTGTAGCAATCGCCTCAACCCACTTGGAGACATAATCAATCGCAAGCAAAATGTACAAATTTCCATAGGACGCGGGAAATGGCCCCATAAAGTCAATACCCCATACATCAAACAACTCCACCTCCATTATGTTTGTCAAAGAAAGCTCATGACGCCTTGAAATATTACCAACCCTTTGGTATCGATCCCAAGTCTTTACAAAAGCATAACAATCTTTGAATAATGTTGGCCAATAAAAACCAGATTGTAGTACCTTTGCAGCTGTTCGAGTTGGCCCTAAATGTCCACCGTAAGATGAGGAATGACAATGTTGAAGAATCTCTCCAATTTCTTCCTTAGGAACACAACGGCGAATGATAGAATCAACGCATCTCTTGAACAGTAACGGATCATCCCACAAATAAGACTTAACATCATGTAGGAATTTTTTCTTTTCGTGTGAAGTCAAGTCCGGTGGCAAAACTCCTCCCGCGAGGTAATTAACAAAATCTGCGTACCAAGGTAATGATGTCTCGACACGCATAATTTATTCATCAGGAAATGATTCTTTTATTGGACTCTAATTCACCTCGTGAGGTTGCTCAAGGCGGGATAGATGATCGGCAACCACATTTTCGCTTCTTTTTTTATCCCGAATCTCAATATCAAATTCTTGCAAGAGCAAAATCCATCGAATTAACCGAGGTTTTGCATCCTTTTTGGAGAAAAGATATCGGATTGCCGCATGATCCGTATAAACAATCACCTTTGTACCCACCAAGTAAGCTTAGAATTTATCAAATGCAAAAACTACCGCCAACATCTCTTTTTCTGTGGTGGTGTAGTTTTGTTGGGCGTTGTCCATGGTCCTGCTTGCGTAGTAAATTGCTTTAAAAATTCTTTCTCGCCTCTGACCAAGAACGATACCCACTGCATAATCACTTGCATCGCACATAAGCTCAAATGGTTGAGTCCAATCCGGCACTATCATAATAGGAGCTGAAACGAGTGCCTTTTTTATCTGTTCAAATGCCTGCAAACAAGACTCGTCAAAGCAAAATATAGCATCTTTTTCAAGGAGATTACAAAGTGGTTTAACAATTTTTGAAAAATCTTTTATAAATCTCCTATAAAACCCTGCATGTCCTAAAAAGCTTCTTATGCCTTTCACATTTGAAGGTGGGGGTAGCTTTTCAATAGCCACAACTTTCGCCCTGTCAACTTCCAAACTTGTACAAGAAATACGATGCCCAAGTACAATCCCTTCTTTGACCATAAAGTGACATTTTTCCCAATTAAGTACAAGATTAGTTTCCTCACAACGTTGCAAAACCAGAGATAAGTTATGCAAACAATGGTCAAAAGAAGTACCAAAAACAAAAAAATCGTCCATAAAAATCTCCATGATTTCTTCGACCATACCATGAAAAATCGCCATCATACACCTCTGAAAAGTAGCAGGTGCATTACATAATCCAAATGGCATCCTGCGAAATGCAAAAGTACCATATGGACATGTAAAAGTAGTCTTTTCTTGATCCTTAGGGGCAATGGCGATTTGATTGTACCCTGAATATCCATCAAGAAAACAATAGTATTCGTAACCTGCCAACCTGTCCAACATTTGGTCAATAAAGGGGAGGGGAAAATGATCCTTACGAGTAGCTTTATTCAATTTCCTATAATCAATACATACTCGCCATCCTGTGACAGTTCGTGTAGAAATTAATTCATTGTTATCATTTTTCACAACTCATCATACCTCCCTTTTTAGGAACAACTGTGCGGACTCACCAATGAACTATCAGAAATGGCATAAATGATACCTGCCTTTAGCCACTTTAAAACCTCATTTCTCACAACTTCTTTCATTGCGGGATTAAGTCGTCTTTGGTGTTCAATAGATGGTTTATAAGATTCTTCCATTAAAATTTTGTGCATTACAATGGAATGACTTATACCTTTCAAATCAGAAATATACCAACCCAAAGCCGACTTATGTTCACGAAGCACCCGCAACAACTTATCCAATTCGGGTGAAGATAATGAAGCAGAAACAATTACCGGGTAAGTTGTATCTTTTCCCAAAAATGCATATTGAAGATGTTCCGGAAGTTCCTTTAGTTCTAAAGTACCTTTCGGAGTATTTTCAATATTGGCATTTTCCAATGCTTCTTTATGTTTTTCTTTTACAATTTCTTTAGCCTCAAGGGAAATAATAAACTCAAGCAAATCAATATCATCACTATCTTCCTCATCACATTTCATTATTGAATTAATCAAACAATGTTCTAACGGATCTTTTAAATCTTGTTTTATAACTTCCGTTTGATCACATTGTTCGATTTTATCAATAAAATGACATGTGTGAGGTTCTTCTTGAAATTTCATTGCTTTATAAATGTTAAATAGTACCTCATCATCATTTACCCGTAATGTCAACTCTCCTCGCTGCACATCAATTAGAGCTCGTCCCGTTGCTAGAAAAGGTCTCCCAAGAATCAATGGCATTTCATAATCTTCCTCCATATCCAACACCACAAAGTCCGCCGGAAATATGAATTTATCCACTTTGATCAACATATCTTCAATCACTCCTCTTGGGTAGGTGAGTGATCTATCGGCTAATTGCAATGTGATGGTGGACGGCGTTATTTCTCCAAGGCCAAGTTTCCTGAAAACAGACAACGGCATAAGATTAATGCTAGCACCTAAATCACAAAGAGCTTTATTAAAATAAGAATCACCAATAGTGCAAGGGATAGTGAAACTCCCCGGATCTCTTAATTTTTGTGGTAGCTTTCTTTGCAAAATGGCGCTACACTCTTCTGTGAGATTGACCGTCTCGTATGCCTCCAACCTTCTCTTTCTCGACATCACATCCTTCATGAATTTTGCATAGTTTGGCATTTTCTCAAGTGCATCGGCAAATGGGATGTTGATGTGAATTTTCTTGAATATTTCCAAAAACTTGGAAAATTGAGCGTCCAACTTTTTCTTCTGAAATCTCTGTGGAAAAGGAAGAGAATTTGGTAACACATTATCAGAATTGGAAATTGGTTTTACCTCAATTTTTGCCTTTTCTGATTGCTTATCAATGCCCTCTTCATTGTGGAGTGTTTCAGAGCTTGCTTCTGGTTCATTGGTGGCGTGAGTAGGCATCTTTGGTTCATCATATTCCGTTCCACTTCTCAACTTAATGGCCTTGCAATGCTCCCGTGGGTTCACCTTGGTGTTACTTGGAAACGTATCAACTTTCTGTTGTGAATTAATAGCCGTGGCCAATTGACCCACATGTGTCCCCAAAGATTTGAGATGACTTTCAATTGTTGTAACCCTAGAACCCAAATTTTCTATGTTAGAATCGGCCTTGTTCATCCTTGCTCTTGATTCTACAAGGAATGAACTAAGTAATTCCTCCAAAGATGGCTTTTGTTCTCCCACATATGTACTCGTACTTGCTTGATTCTGATATCCCGGATGTGGTTGCAACACATTTCTCGTATTGCTATACGAGAAATTTTCATGATTGCGAAGTCCCGGATGATAATGCGTCAGCAATTGATTCCCTCGATTGTTGAAACCCCGATTGTTCACATAATTCGCTTGCTCCGTATCGGGATTCACAATTTCTTGACTTATCTCCATGACTGCCTTTGGTTGTTGTTTTCCACCCGAATTTAGAGTAGCAATTTGCTTTGACAAAGCGGAAATTTGAGAGGCCAATGCGGACATAGTATCAAGTTCAAGAACACCGACAACTTTTCTTGGTGTTGATCTTTCAGAAGGCCATTGATAACTATTGGCAGCCATTTCTTTGAGTAAAAGCATGGCTTCACTTGGAGTTTTAGCCATCAATGTACCTCCCGCTGCAACATCTATAATAGTTCTCGAATGCCCATTCATACCATTGTAGAAATACTGAACTTTTTGCCAATCTGCGTACCCGTGTTGTGGACACCTCCTCAATAATTCTTTGAATCACTCCCAAGCTTCGTAGGGTGGCTCAAAGTCGAGTTGATGGAATTGAGCAATCTCACTTTTAAGTTGAAGTGTCTTGCTAGGTGGAAAGAATTTTGCCATGAATTTTTCAGTGAGATCATTCCAACTAGTAATACTTCCAGGTGGGAAGGTTTGAAGCCATTGTCTAGCTTTATCACGAAGTGAAAACGGAAATAACCTCAATCGAATAGCTTCATCGGGAACCCCATTCATTTTGATAGTGTCACATATCTCGAGAAAAATAGCCAAATGAGCGTTCGGGTCGTCTACGGCACTTCCCCCAAACTGATTATGTTGCACCATGTTTATTAGGGCCGGCTTCAATTCAAAATTATTCGCATTAATAGGTTGGCGAACAATGCCCGAATAGTTTTGATTCGTGGTTGGTCGAAAATAGTCACGAATGGCCCTTTCCGGTGGTGCTACAATAGGTATGCGGTCTTCATCATCACCGATTCCTGCCATTTTTGTGAATTCGATTCTTCGTGTGGCTCTAATCTTTCGAAGCGTTCTTTCAATTTCTGGATCAAATAAGATTAAATTAGCACTTTTATTTTTTTGCATCAACAAGAAAACACAAAAATGACAATGACTCTATTGTAACTAAAAAAACCAATCTAAATTAAAGTAAAACTACTAAGTAATAATATTAGCGCAAATAAGATGAATTATTCCCCGGCAACGGCGCCAAAAGCTTGTTAGAGAATTTTCTAACCGCAAGTCTACGGTGTCAAGTTTTAATATAGAGAAGTAAGGTTGTCGAATCCACAGGGAATAATTATCGAATTATTGCTAAGTACTATAATATAGTAGTCTAACTTTATTTAGAAATTCAATATATGATGGAGTTGATTATACTAAAAATACTAAAAATAAATCAAGAATATGAAAATATTAATGAGTTTATCCAAATGATTAAATGAATTCTAGAGGTATGATGAATCTAGTTATCCCTTATGTTGTCAATATGGTTTATCAATCATAAATTACCAATTTATAAGTCAAGATTTCTACAATAATCATTCCCTCTCTCAAGTGCCAAATGATTTTAGACTCAATTGGGAAATCAATATCTCTATAAAAATCACCAATTAAAATCTCAATAAAAGCTATGAATCTTGATAAATGACTTCAAAGGATTCACAAATCAAAAAACTTGTTAGAGAATTTTCTAACCGCAAGTCTACGGTGTCAAGTTTTAATATAGAGAAGTAAGGTTGTCGAATCCACAGGGAATAATTATCGAATTATTGCTAAGTACTATAATATAGTAGTCTAACTTTATTTAGAAATTCAATATATGATGGAGTTGATTATACTAAAAATACTAAAAATAAATCAAGAATATGAAAATATTAATGAGTTTATCCAAATGATTAAATGAATTCTAGAGGTATGATGAATCTAGTTATCCCTTATGTTGTCAATATGGTTTATCAATCATAAATTACCAATTTATAAGTCAAGATTTCTACAATAATCATTCCCTCTCAAGTGCCAAATGATTTTAGACTCAATTGGGAAATCAATATCTCTATAAAAATCACCAATTAAAATCTCAATAAAAGCTATGAATCTTGATAAATGACTTCAAAGGATTCACAAATCAAAAAACTTGTTAGAGAATTTTCTAACCGCAAGTCTACGGTGTCAAGTTTTAATATAGAGAAGTAAGGTTGTCGAATCCACAGGGAATAATTATCGAATTATTGCTAAGTACTATAATATAGTAGTCTAACTTTATTTAGAAATTCAATATATGATGGAGTTGATTATACTAAAAATACTAAAAATAAATCAAGAATATGAAAATATTAATGAGTTTATCCAAATGATTAAATGAATTCTAGAGGTATGATGAATCTAGTTATCCCTTATGTTGTCAATATGGTTTATCAATCATAAATTCAATTTATAAGTCAAGATTTCTACAATAATCATTCCCTCTCTCAAGTGCCAAATGATTTTAGACTCAATTGGGAAATCAATATCTCTATAAAAATCACCAATTAAAATCTCAATAAAAGCTATGAATCTTGATAAATGACTTCAAAGGATTCACAAATCTCTCAATTCTATGAAATCCTAGGTTATGCTATTCCAAGGTCATGTATTCAATTACCTTTCTCAAGTGTCAAATCAATTACACCAAACAATCTAAATTATTGATCAAGTAATTTAGAAGCAATAGATCCAAATAGCACAAATAAATTGATAGATCTAGATTGACAAACCAAAATCTCAAAACATAAGTTCAAACATAGATTACATCATTCCTCTAGAATTATAGAGTTTAGCTCATGATTGAAGAAAATAAATCCATAGGAGTACAACAATACATCTTACAAGATATGAAGAAAGCAACAAAATAAGAATAAGAGTTGGGGAATCTTCTCTATTTCTAGATGATAGAATCCTTCAATCTTCTTCTCAAAGCCTTTCCCAAGATGTTCCAAGCCTTCTCTATTGTCTTCTAGCTATTTTGTTGGCTGCCCAAGGGTCCAAGATCCCTAATTTCACGCCCCAAGACTTGTATTTATACCCCACAAAAGTCCAAGAAAAAGGAATAAGTTACATTGTAATTTCGCCCGGGCGCTGCGAAGAAATGCCAAAAGACGGGCTGCGGCACCGTCTCAACTTTTTCCGCCTGACAGCAAGGGCGCGCAAAAAATGGGGGCACCGCCGCTTTTTTCGAACCGCATTCTAGGCACAATGCGGGCGCAAGGATTGTCGAATTAAATAGCAAAGCTGCAACTTCCTTCAAATTCCCGCACTGCCATGTTTTTCACCCCCAAAATTATACTTTTATTGCGCAGCGCCACGCCGATTCAAGCCCAAAATTGCGATTTTCCTCTTTTCCTTCTTCTTCAAATGCGATTTCTTCCTCCCAAACACGTTTTTCGCTGTTTTCATCAATTTTCGGCTACCAAAATCTGTATTAACTCTTCAACGATACTTAATGAAATAAAATGGACTCTAGCGCCTCTAAAACATCCAAAATTAATATAAAATCCTAGTCTAAAATACATTATTAAGTTAGTAAAATACCAACTTAACAGCTCTGCAAACTGAGGACGCTACTGATGCAGTCGAGGCACAGGATGGATCTACCCTGGGAGTTAACACTTTGGGCAATGAAAGTGCAATCCACGGAGTTGAGACTCTTGTGGATGCCACCGTAGAAGACCCTAAGACAGCTGAGTCTGTCGAAGGGAATGTCCAAGGCCTTGCTGCAGTTGAGACTGCAGGAGGTAATGAAGGCCTACGGGAGGTTGAGACTTCCCGAGGTAAAGAGACGGAAATGCATAACATTCCTCCTGTTATCATTGATGCATCTGAGAAGGAGATAAGTGCCCTTTATGATTCCCAAGACAACCCCCAAACTAATGTTAGATAAATGTTTTATCATAATTTTGATTTTTATAAAATGAGTTTTTTACCACATAACTTTTCTGGTATCTCAAGGTGAAGATGAAGCTGAGTCATCCCCTGTTGAAAATCCAAAAGACTCAGCTAAGGATGTTCTTCCAAGCACGAGTAAGTCAGATCTCAAGGCTACTTGTCAAACGTTCACTTTTGATGATGAGCCACCCCTTCAAGTCTCATCATCGTCCGATGACGCCACTAATACGGTCGAGGACCAGACAACTCAAATGGAAAAACCAGCTAAGACCGACGAAGCTGTTGAGACAGCTGAGACTCAGCCAACTGGGTCCATACCACAACAGAACCCAACAGAATCACAGTCAACTGCGAAGGCTCCCAACGCTGCTGCAGAATCGACTCAACCGGGCACAAGTCACAGTTGAACATATTCCCTACGTCCATGATGATGCATTTGAAGCAACTTTCCCTTTCTCACTGGAGCTGCCTGATCTGGATGAAGAATCAGCTAGAGATCAGAGACGCTTCCACAAACCTAATCCAGTCATTCCCACAGATACCATCGTCCCAGCAAATTTTGATTTTGATGCTGCTTGGCCACCAGCTGAGATAGAGGTGACAACTGAGGTTGGAGAAGTCTCCAAGGCCATTTTTGCAGAAATAGAGAAGATGGAAAGGCACCAGGCCTCATTGGACATGCGGCTGGACAACAAAGATGCAAACCTTACAGCCGATCTGCGCGGAATAGTGGTCAGAATCCGGGAATGATGGCAACAACAAGAGACAATGCGTGTGGAACAGGTAAAATATTTCAAAGCATTGTACAATAAAATGCTAGTCTGTTGGTCGCAAGGGGTGTGAGTGTAAGGTTTAGAAAGGGGGTTGAATAAACCTAACCAACTTTTCGATTTAGTCCTTTTAATACATTCAGAGTTAATACTTCACAGCTAAGTCCTTGATGGACAACAAAGTTAGTAGATCAGTAGAGTTAGCCACTCAACAGATTCGACTGAGTTGTTGATAGAATAACTCAGCTGTTTTGACTAAAACTTAACTCAACTGTGATATGTTTTCAGCGGAAGACTTAACACCCTTGAATTTTGGTTTAAGTTTGTTTTAATACTTGATTATAGCACTTTGTTATTTATCAGTAGGACAACAAATTTATCAGCAGATATCAAAATAATATGCAGTAATTAAAGTGCTGAAATGTAAATGACACAATAAGTTTTATAGAGGTTCGAAGATGGGGTAATTCTTCTACTCCTCTCTTCTCCAACTCCTGGAGGAATCCACTAAGTATTGATCAATGTACAAAAGTGGTTATCAGTCCAGATGCAAGTCTTGATCACACACCGACTTGATCCTTTGGGACTCGATCCCAGAGATGCCTTGGTGACACAAATTTGGCTTCTCGACGACTCACTTCTTCTTCACAGGGCGTGCTGCTTTGCTACTACAGCCCACTTGCTCAAGCTTCTTAGATTTGATCATGAAGCCCTCCCAAAAATTGAGACTGGTTCGACCTTGAACCTTTCTACAATCCTTTGTGGAATGTAGACCCCTTGATTCTTCAAATGTTTCCTCTTCAACTGATTGAAGTCGTCTTTCCTTCACAGATGAGTGTTGGATTGATTTCCTTCGTAATGTAGGCTTGAGGATTGAGCTTAAATAACTTGAGAATATTTCAGGTTACAGATATTGCTTTCTTGCTTGTAGTGGTTTTCTCTAGTAATCAAGGTAACCTTTTCTCAAGGTGATTCCTCAGCCTTTTATAGTGTTCTTTTGAAAAATTTGCCTGTTGAAGAAATATGTTAATTTTCAAAAGACACTGGTGGTCGTTGGCTTGTCTTGTTGCAGTCCTTGGAATTGACATTTCCTCGTATTGAATGAGTCTTCAGCTTTCCAGAGTTTTGACACAAACAACCAGTTTCCCATTGGTTTATTCCTTTTGCACGCTTCGGGGATTGAGCACTTTAAGAAAGGCGATGGGAGTATTACTTGTTTAAGAAATTTTCTTGACTTCTGTGCAACGGATCTCTTTCAGTTGTCTCGACTTGACTGCATTTCCTTGATTTTCCCAGATGACTTCGAGTCAGCTTCCAATCATTGGATGACTCATCTGTCACATCAACTTGAGACTTGGCTATCTTGAATTGACTTGATCGACACTTTACTCACCGAATTGCATCTCACCGCACCTTCATCGAGTTCTGTCTTTTCTTCCTTGCTATACTCACCGCCTCACACGTGTCAAATGAGTCTTCCTTCTAGTCTCCAACACTTCTTGCATGTTCATGCATAGCCGACTTAACTCAAATCGACCAAGATCCTATCTATTACAATGCAAATTACAAAGAAAATGGGGTGCCAACTTTCTATTCTAAGTTTTACATGGCATTCATCAAAATCTAAAAATTAATTTCCAAACAATTTCCCCCTTTTTGATGATGCCAAAACTTAAAACATGCATTCAACAATTAAATAGCAAAGATACGTCACGACAATGTAGAATCACATAATGTATGCGTAGAATCAATCTTTTATTGATCATAACATTCTAGTTCTTTACACAGCTGTTTACAGAGTGTATCAGAGCTTAATTAGAGCTCAAGGTAATCATGCTATTCTATATCTACGCAAGTATAGAAATTATGCAATTTTATTCAATGTACGTAAGACTTACATACAAATGCATTTACATAGTAAAATACATGAAGGGTGGGACAAAGAACACTTCATCTCCTTCGCCGCTTCTCCTTCTTTCCTCATCACTCTGCCGCTCTTCTTCGATCTTTTTCTTTCTTGACTTCTTTCTTTTTCTCATATGCTTTTCTGGCAACTTCATCTCTTCTTTTTCTTTCTTGTCTTTCTTCCCACAACTGAGTTTGTCTTCTATATTCTTCTTCGATTCTCTTCACATACTCAACATTGTTCTTGGCCACTTGCGTATTGGCTACTTTGTCGAACCGATTGATATGTTTATTGAATAGATCCCTCCTTTCTTACCTGGATCTATATACTCAATGTTTTTGGGCGAGAGTCTTTAGGTCTAAACCTCTTCCTCCTCCACCGCTTCTTCCTCCGCCTCTAGACGTGTATTGTCTTTTAAAATTGGGGCCTTCTTTTTCCCAAATGAGTGAGTGACCAGTTGAGAGGAGCGATCCGATGAGTCTCGCTCTGCTCGTCGCTTCTTCACATAGCTCGAGGCCTTTTTCCCAATACAAATCCCGTGGCTTGGGCCATGGACATATTTGCGAAGTAACCCTGGATGCGAGCGTCTTGAATTCATCAACTTGATCTTGGCTCGCCCGACGTGCGAAATGGCATCGATGTCTCTCTTCCCGCCGAAATGCCTCCATATTGTTTTAGTATATCCATCACTCGGGCATCCATCTTTCCTTCCACCTCCTTCATCCCTGATTTTACTATTTTTCGCTTTTCAGCCATGGGTACTGTGGAGTGTTGGAGCGGCAGAGTCACTGGGAGTTTGCTGATGATGTCAGCTGTGACAAGTCCTCGCTGGGGGGTTTTAGCAATCATCAGGGTCATATCTTTTGAAACTTCCCGCCTCAACAGATTTTCCCTTCTTCTCTCTTCTTAGTTCTTCAGTTGTCTTCTCCTTCACAGCTGCATCATTCTTCTCAGCTTCAGAACCTTTCAAGGCCTTTAGGTATCCTTCTTCCCCCTTTTTGGCATCATCAAAGGAGAGAGGAACCCCTGGAAACAAGCAAGAAATCATGAAGTCTAAGCGGTTGATAGCTGAGTTATGCTTCGAATCTGCTGCGGAGTATGCTGCACGGAATTCGGAGCGGGTGGCGTTGGATTCAACTGCCACCAGCTTCATTTCAGCCATGAGGAGGCTGAATTTCTTCTCCATGTTCTCCTCTACGCGCTGAAGCTCTTTCTTATGAAATTCACGCAGCAGTTGCATCTCTGTGTTGTGAGATTCATGCATTCGATCGATGTTTTCTTGCATTCTTTTCTTCATATCAAGATTGTCGGCCCGGCCAGGACTAGCAAGCAATTTATTGAACAATGTTCAAGTATCGAACTTGTTCTACGCGCATTGTCTGTTGTTGTTGCCACCATTCCCGGATCCTCGACAATTATTCCTCGCAGACGATCGCGGTAAAGATTAGCGTCTCGGTTATCCGATCTCATGTCCATGAGGCATGGTGCCTCTCCATCTTCTCTATCTCTGCAAATATGGCCTTGAAAACTTCTCGAACCTCACCGTCACTTGTCTCGGTGGCGGCAAAGATCAAAGTCAAAGTCTGCTGGGACGATGGTGTCTGTTGGAATAACGGGATCAGGTTTATGGAAACGTTCTTGATCTATAGGTGATTCTTTAAGAAAGTCAGGTAGATCCAGATAAAAGGGAAACGATTCTTCAAACGGATCATCACGATGGTGTCTTAGCTGGTTTGTCTATATGAGTTGACTGGTCCTCGGCCGTATCAGTAGTGTCATCGGATGATGATGAGATTTGCATGGGTGGCTCATCATCAAAAGTAAAAGTTTGGCGAGTAGCCTTAAGATCGTACTTACTCGTACTTGGGAGAACATCCTCATCAAAAGTAAAAGTCTTTTGGATCGGCAATGGGGGATGACTCAGCTTCATCTTCACCTTCAGATCCCAGAAAGGTTACATCAGGATTGTCTTGGGAATCGTGAGGAGCACTTATCTCCATTTCAGATGGATCAATGATAGTAGGAGGCATGTTCTGTGCTTCCGTCTCTTTACCCCGGAAAGTCTCAACCTCCCGTTGGCCTTCACTACCTCCTGCAATCTCAACTGCAGCGAGGCCTTGGACAATCCCTTCGACAGACTCAACTGCCTTAGGGTCTTCAGAGGTGGCATCCACTGGAGTCTCAACTCCATGGATTGCACTTTCATCGCCCTGATTGTTCACTCCCAGGGCAGATCCATCCTTTGCCTCGACTGCATCAGTAGCGTCATTGGCCTTCAAAGCAGTTGGCACTTCAGCTGAGACAGTCTCAACTGTCTGAGCCTCTTCAGTGACAACTTGCTGTGTATCCATTTGTTTTTCCTTCTCCACTTCACCTCCAAGATTCATTGTGGAGTCAGCTGCAGCATCCTCCGTCTTTCTTTGCCGGTGGAGGGAGTTTCCCCTCACCGGCACACACCCGGTGAGTGACTAGAATGGGGTCACTCGTCTCGGACTCCCTATTTCCCCTTTGAGTGTTCAGCCATTGGGGCAGGTGGTAAGACACCTTCATCAGGGGTTGGCTCGACTGGGGTCCCCACATTCCCAGTTTCATCGCCAGTTCTCTTAACACCTTCTTCTGAGTGAGTTGGGGAAGTGGTGGCAACAACAATCATTGCAATTGGCCGCACACTCCCATATGATCAATCTCCACCGGATTTGGAAGATTCCCCTGGTCCTTCCATCACCGTGGGCTCATGTAGGGTCCTGGATTCCCGCATGGCTTGCTTTGCATCTCCAATTCTTGATGGCAGCAGGTCCGATCCTCATTGCTCTCTCGACAAAGATATCAAGGTATGGATGAGTATGATCGGTGGTTCGATTAGAGGCGATATCAAGCTTTCTCACGAGCTTTACTTCCTCTGCTAGTCTCTGCTTCTCCTTGTCTTTGAAGATCTGCAGGATATCTTTGCTGTTTTCTTCATCCAGTGCTTGAACCACTGTGGTCAGACGGAGGAAATTCAACATATCTTCTTCTTCTTCAATAAACTCCGGTCTTTGGAACTGTTCCCTGGATCGACTCAGCTTCCACTTCCTCCATTCTCGCAGACGATTTTGGATGTCTAGATATGGTAGGGATAGAATCATCACGTCATCATCTTCTTCATCATTATCTCCTTGCTGTCCCTCGTTCTCAGGGATTGAAGGTAGCAGACTTTGTTGCTCAACATCCTCAGCAGCGTTGGTCGCAGGCGGGGATATGACCCTGTCGACAGGTGAGTTGACTTTGTCAGCTACCTTTTGCGCCTCACTATTCGACTACATTGTGTCTTGATTTGCATCTGGACGGATCGGCCAAAGAGACTTGGTCATTTCACCAATAATTTCAGGAGACTCTACTTCTCGCTTGTCTCTCAATGCACTGCTCCACCGAGTGGCGGACTCGCTTGTTTTCTCAAGCTCTGATCGCTTGAATATTCTTCTCCTTTTGGTCCTTACCAGAGAATTTCTGGTTCGGATGCAGTTTCCTCCGAGTCCTGGGCGGCGGGGGCCGATGCTATTATCTTTTTCTGAGGAGCTGGCTTTCTGGGCTTGTTAGTCCTCCTTTTCTTGACAACCGGAGAAGGTATTTGAGGTTTCTTCTCCGCTGCGGCTGCAGGGGCAGGTGACTCGGCTGCAGGGGCAAGTGCATCTTTTGTTTTCTTTTTTCTTTCTTTGCAGGGTATCGGTCTTCTTTGCAGTGCGGGCAGGCCTTTCTTCCTGGGGGAGAGGAGGAGACAGCTGTTTCTTCAGGGCCAACTGATTCTCCCTCACTTGTATCAGCCCTCTTGGCGTACGCTTTCTTCTGTGCTATGGAAAGGTTTGATCGGAACATTTTCTTGTTTACATGGAACGCCTTTCCATGTCGAAGAGAGACTCCCTTCACTTCCATCATCCGACCAATCACCAGGCCATATCCCAAAGATCCTCCAAACGAACCATCCTCCTTGAAGGATTTATTCCCAATATTCTGGCAGAGTCTGCTGTATACAAACTCAGAACAATTCACCTTTTTCTCCTCCATGATCGCAGCCATCACGATCAACTTGGTTTTGGACAGCTGATTAAAGCTTCCAAACTTGATATCTATGCATTTGGCAACAATGTCTAACAACTTGTGGTAATCCTCCTTCAGCAGCTTCTTATCAGCTGTGTAGACAACCTTTGCAGCACAGTCAGGTTTGGCTACTTCCTTCCATGCAGCAGCCAGGTTAACATCAGCTTCATAAATCTTCGGCACTCCTTCCGCCGACAACGAACAGTGTTCTGCCAGATCCTTGGCAGTGATGGTAAAATCTTTCCCGTGAACAAAGGACTTGATGCCCTCATTGTGAACTTCAGTGTTCACATAGAACTGTGCGACCTCCTCCACGTAGGTCATCTGAAACTCCATCGACAAAAAGGGTTCTAGTCCTGATTTCTCCAACTTCTCTGCTATTTTCTTCACAAGGGTTTCGTCTGACCCTTGTTTGATCATGCCTTCAAATCCACAGTAGATCCCATGTGGATTTGCTTTCCCAACTGGACGAAGTCGTACGTAGATGCCATTTCTCGAAGATTTACCGAATGAAACTTTGAAAATAAGCTTTGAAGATTTGTAGGGTTTTGAGAGTAAAAATGCTTTCTTTGCTCTTGAGAGAGATGAACATTTTTGGTAAAGTGAGAGAAAATCGGACGAAATGGTATATGTATGGGTTATGAAAGGATGTGCGGGTGGTTTTTGAAATTTGATCAAGATCAATGGCTCAGATTTTGCACGCCGATTAACATTTAATTTCTCGCATTTAATGCGGTAGCATTAATATCCAATCATAAGCTTGGTATGCAGCTTTTGACTGTACACGTCATAATTATGCTGACGTCATTCTTAAAAACATTCCCGCTTAGTAAAAACGACTGCGTTTTTGTCACTTTGCTCATAAATGTTTCAGCTTACTCCTTAGCTGATTTAACTCTTCACGTTTTGCACATAGGCACTCAGCTATCAGTTAACTCGATGCATCTGATTCTCCGATACGATTGATTCACTTAGCTGATTCAGGAGTTCAGCTCTTTTTCATCTTTTCATGTTCCTTCTCTTTTCTTTGAGTCTTCTGAGTGTCAGCTCAGCTCAATTAACCCTAATTCATGCTTGAGTGTTGGGAAATTATTTTGTAGATTTTGATAAATGCCATGTAAAACTTAGAATAGGAAGTTGGCACCCCATTTTTGTTGTAAACTGCATTGTAATAGATAGGGCTGGTCAAGCTGAGTTAAGTCAGTTATGCCTAAACATGCAAGAAGACAACTGGAGACTAGAAGGAAGACTCATTGCAAAGCAAAAATATGGCAAAGAAGAGAAGACGGAACTCGATCAAGATGCAAAAGAGAGATGCACGGTGAGTGAAGTATCGATCAAGTCAACTCAAGACAAACCAAGTCTCAAGGTCGGAATGAAAAGAGTCATCAAATGATTGGAAGCTGACTCGAAGTCACCTGGGGAAGTTAAGAAAATGCAGTCAAGTCAAGACAATTGAAAGAGATCCATTGCACAGAAATCAAGAGAATTACTTAAACAGGTAATACCTCCATACCGCCTTTCTTGAAGTGCTCAGTTCCAGAAGCGTGCAAGAGGAATAAACCAATGGAAAGCACTGCACCATGTCAGAACTCTGAAAAGCTGAAGAATCATTCATACGAGGAGATGGAAATTCCAAGGACTACAACAAGACAAGCCAACGACCACAAGTGACTTTCAAAAATAAGCCTATCTCTTCAACGGGCAGATTTTTGAAAGATCACTATAAAAGGCTGAGGAATAACTCTGAGAGAAGGTTACCTGAACCACGAAAATTAAACAAATATTTGAACTGTAACCAAGAATATTCTCAAATCATTCAAGATCAATCCTTAAGCTTACATTACGAAGGAAATCAATCCAACACTCACCTGTGAAGGAAAGATAACTTCAATCAGTTGAAGAGGAAATTTTTGAAGAATCAAGGGGTCTACATTCCACGGAGGATTGTAGGAAGGTTCAAGGCCGAACCAGTCTCAAGTTTTTGGAGGGCTTCGTGATCAAATCCAAGAAGCTTGAGCAAGTGGGTTGTAGTAGCAAGGCAGCTGCCCTATGAAGAAGGTGAGTCGTACGAGAAGCCAGCTGCGTGACCAAGGCATCTCCGGATCGATTCCCAAAGGATCAAGTCGGTTGTGTGATCAAGACTTGCATCTCGGATCGTTAACCACTCGTATATTGATCAATACTTAGTGGATTCCTCCGGGAGTTGGAGAAGAGAGAAGTAGAAGAATTACCCCATCTTCGAACCTCTATAAAAACTTATTGTGTCATTTACATTTCAAAGACTTTAAATTCTCGCATTTTATTTTTATATCTGTGATAAATTTGCTATCAAATTGATAATCAATCGAGTACTAAAACCAAGTATTAAAACAAACTTAACCAAATTCAAGGGTGTTAAGTCTTCCAAAAAACAAATCATAGTTGAGTTAAGTCTTTAGTCAAAACAAATGAGTTATTCTATCAACAACTCGATCAGTCATTGAGTGACTAACTCTGATTAACTAACTTAGTCCCCAAGGAAACATCTCGTGAAGTAGTAACTCAATATTTAAAAGGACTAATTTGAAAAGTTGGTAAGGTTTATTCAACCCCCCCTTCTAAACCTTACACTCACACACCTTGGGACCTACAAGTGGTATCAGAGCGGTTGGTTCATTGAGCCTTCCGCACTGGTTACTGAACTAGATCTCCAATTTTTTTAAAAGCCTGTTTTAGTACTTAATTTTTCAAAACTCTTTTTACCATCAAAAGTTATTATCATGGAAGCAAATTTGACACGCATCCCTATGTTCACAATTGAAGAATTTGATGATTTGAAAATTTGTATGCAGGCTCATCTATCAGCATTACATGATGAGATGTGGATAGTGATAGAGGATGGGCCACTACAAATTTTAAAAGTGAACACAATCAGTAGGAGAGAGCTGCAAAATTTGAAGGTGAAGAGGATGCCGTTACGGACTAGTCATGGTTAAAAACCAAGAGCTGAATGGACAAATGATGACAAAAAAAGATATAACTTGGACAATGTGGCCAAGGACATTCTTTACAAAACCTTGGACAAAGCTATGTTCAACAAAGTCAGATCATGCAAAACGGCTGAAGAAATCTGGGACGAGCTAACATTGATTTGTGAAGGCTAAGAGCAAATCAAGGAAAATAAACTATCAGTTGTTGTACAGAAATTTGAGAATTTCAAAATGATCGCAGGAGAGACCTTGGATCAACTGGATGCTCGGTTCACAGAAATTACTAACGAGCTATCTGCACTTGGAAAAGAATATACACAGAAGGAAGGTCATGGCACTAAGACATTCCATGGACCTATCCAAGACATCCAACCATGAGCTATTCTCAGATCTCAAAGCCTACGAATTTGAGCTGAGAAGAAAAGACCAGGAGGAGACAATTGTGCCCAAAACAGCTGCTCTAATTGTTAAGGATGGCAAGAGAGCTGAGGTCAAAGAAGTCATTGACCAAGAGGAAATAGCCCTGATGGTTAAAAGGTTTAACAATTTCTTTAATAAGAACTACAAGAGAGGCAAGGGTGAATCCTCCAGAAGACACTCAGATCCCTCCAAGTCAAGGGAAGATAGGCCAACCAAGAGAGCAGAACATCAAAAAGTTGAATATCAAAGGGCTGACAATCCAAGAATGGAAAGAGCTGATCATAAGGTTGAAAATCTATCTTGAACCGCTAGAGGCAAACCAGGTCACTATGCCATTTATTGCCCATATCCTGTAGTCAACAAATACAGGAATGAAGAAGAAAGAAAGGTCTTCAGAGAAATAAGACAAGAAAAGAAAAAGGCAATGTTGGCTGCAGAGACTGCTGAGACAGCCAAGTCAAGAGACACAACTGATACAAAGAGTAGTGAAGCTGACTACTCAAGTGCCTCTGAAGAAGAAGCCTTGATCTGTTTGATGGCCAAGGAACAAAACCAACCTGATCAAGAAGATGTGGTACACTCTAATTCATCACTCTCAGATTCTAGTGATAGTGACTGTGACACACACACTTCATCACCCACTGATCTTTATGATTCATTAGGCAAAATGATGAATGATTTTGAACACATTAAATCCTCACACACATTACTAAATGAGGAAAATAGCCTACTCAAGAGCCAAAACTCACAGTTGACTAATGAGCTGAGTACTCTAAGTCAAATAGCTGATGAGAATGAAAGTCTAAAGGCTAAAAATGCTAAGCTAATAGGAGAGATAGCTGCTATAGAAAAGAGGAAAAATGACCTCAAAAATGTGATTGCCTCATTCACTAAGGCATCTAAATCATTGGATGATCTTATTCTGAGTCAAAGAGAATGTGGAGACAAGACAGGCTTAGGATTTAATTCCTCTGTGCTATGTCAAGCTCCAAAAGTGATTTTGGAAAAAGGATCTTCAAGTAATGAAGTATCTCAAAAATCCAAAACTCTAAATGGTGCACACACATTTATTCTAAAGCACAATCACAAGCAAACTGGCCTTGGTTATAGAGGAAAAGGAAAACAGCCAGTTGAGTGTGCTGAGAAGACAGCTGAGAAGAAATCCAGCCAAGTTCCTCAGCAAACTCCAAACAAGAAATACTCTGTAAAGAAGAAACAGAGCTACCAAAAACCCCAGAAGTTTTATAAAAGAAACACATATGAAGGGAATGGTAGAAAGTACCCAAGCCAGGCTGATTGGAATAATGTGAACTATCAGCAAAGACCTATGGAATATAAGCCCAAATGGCAAAGGCCTAGAACTCAGCAAAGGCCATTTCAAAGGTATAAGAGCTTTCATCAGCACACATATACACCTAGGCACTACACTCAAAGATATCACAACTACCCTAAGAAGGCAATTGCTAAAACACATACACATGCATACGGACAAAAGAGACAAACAGATGAACCTAAACCCCAAGCAATTTACCAAAATTAATTATGATTATGGCACTGATAGATGGCAACCCCTTAGAGTCAAATCATTTGGCTATAGATTGGTTGGATCATCTTACAATACTAACCCCTCAGGACCCAGACAAGTATGGGTACCTAAAACTTAATTTACTTGATTGCAGGTTCAAGGAACAACTGAGTGCCAAGGAACCTGGTATATGGATAATGGCTGTTCCAGACATATGACAGGAAACAAGAAAAATCTGTCAAAATTCAAGGAAGTCAGAGGTGCAAAAGTCATATTTGGAGGAAATGAAGCTCCAGGAGAAATAAGAGGCATTGGATCCATCAAGAAAAATGGATTAGAAATCACAGATGTTGCATATGTTGAAGGACTAAACTTGAACCTGCTAAGCATAAGTGTAGGTCCCAAAGGGGTGTAAGTGTAAGGTTTAGAAGGGGGGGTTGAATAAACCTTACCAAATTTTTGATTTAGTCCTTTTAAAAGTTCAGAGTTGATACTACACAGCTGTGTCCTTGGTGGACAACCAATTTAGTTAATCAGTAGAGTTAGTCTCTCAACACTAACGAGCCATTGATGGAATAACTCAATCGTTAAGTCTAAATTAACTCAATCGTGGTTTGTTTTCAGCGGAAGACTTAACACCCTTAAGTTTGATTAAGTAGAGATTTAGAGCTTGATTTAGTACTTAGAGATTATCTAATAGATAGCAAATATGTCAGCAGAATTAAACAAATATGATGCAAGAATTCAAGTGCTGAAATGTAAATGACACAATAAGATTTTTATAGAGGTTCGAAGATGGGGTAATTCTTCTACTCCTCTCTTCTCCAACTCCCGGAGGAATCCACTAGGTATTGATCGATATACAAAGTGGTAACAGTCCGGATACAAGTCTTGATCACACAACCGACTTGATCCTTTGGGACTCGGTTTGGAGACGCCTTGATCACTCACCGGCTTCTCGACGACTCGGCTTCTTCACAGACACCGCTTTACTACTACACCCACTTGCTCAAGCTCTTTGGATTTGATCACGAAGCCCTCCAAAAGCTAAAGACTTGGTTCGACCTTGAACCTTCCTACACTCCCTCGTGGAATGTAGACCCCTTGATTCTTGATAATTTCCTCTTCAACCGATTGAAGTTATCTTTCCTTCACAGTGAGTGTTGGATTGATGTTCTTCGTAGTGTAGGCTTGAGGATTAATCTTGAATGATTTGAGAATATTTTAGGTTACTGATTCAAAATGTTTTCTTGAAATGTTTGTGGTTCGAGTAACCTTCGTAACTCACTCTCGCAGTCATTCCTCGGCCTTTTATAGTGATCTTTCAAAAATCCCGTTGAAGAGATAGGCTTATTTTTGAAAGTCACTTGTGGTCGTTGGCTTGTCTTGTTGCGATCCTTGGAATTGCCATTTCCTCGTATGAATTGTTCTTCACCTTTTCGAGTTCGACACGGTGTAGTGCTTCCCATTGGTTTATTCCTTTTGTACTCTTCTCGGGACCGAGCACTTCGAGAAAGGTAGCATGGAGATATTACTTGTTTAGGTAATTCTCTTGATTTACGTACAACGGATCTTTTTCGATTATCTCGACTTGACATTTCCTTGCTTTCCCCAGGTGACTTAGAGTCGACTTCCAATCATTGGATGACTCTTCATCACTTCAACTTGAGACTTGGCTTTTCTTGAGTTGACTTGATGATATTCCACTCAACCGCATCTCACCGCTCCTTCATAGAGTTCCCGTCTACTCTTCTTTGCCATACTCACTGTCTCTCGCGGAGTCTTCCTTCTAGTCTCCGTTGTCTTCTTGCATGTTTGGGCATAGGCGACTCAACTCAACTCAACTTGACCAAATCTATTTATTACAATGCGATTTACAACAATAATTGGGGTGCCAACTTCCTATTCTAAGTTTTACATGGCATTCATCAAAATCTAAACAATAAATTTCCCAACAATTTCCCCCTTTTTGATGATGCCAAAACTTAAACCATTCAAAAATGTAAATAGCAAAGATACATACATATAGTGTATTCACATAGAATGTATGCGTAGAATCAATCCTTTTATTGATCATAACATTCTTGTTCTTTTACACAACTGTTTACAAGGTGTATCAGAGCAAACATTTGTCTACACAAAAAAATAAAGAATTTATAGATTTATTGCAGAAGACTTACATAGTATGTATTTACATAATAAAATACATGAAGGGGTGGACAGCAACACTTCATCTCCTTCGCTGTCTCCTTCTTTCATCTTGTTCAACATCTTCTGCTCTTCTTCTCTTTTTCTCATCGTCACCGCTTTCTTCTTCTTTTCATATGCCTTCCTGGCGCTTCATCTCTTCTTAATCTCTCTTGTCTTTCCTCCCATAGCTGAGTTTGTCTCTTGTTTTCTTCTTATATTCTTTTCGCATACTCAGCATTACTTTTAGCCACTTGCAAATTTGCTACTTGGTCAAGACCAGCCCAAGAGATCCTCCTTTCTTGCCTGGATCTACGTATTCAATGTTTTTGGCGAGAGGCCTGGGTCCGAAACCTCTTCCTCCACCACCGATTCTTCCTCTACCTCGGGCGTGTATTGTACTTGGGGTCTTCTTCTTTCCAGTTGAGTGACCAGCGGAGTGACCAGCAGAGAGATCCGTGTCTAATCATGCGTCGGCTTCTTCACATAACGTGAGACCCTTTTCCCAAGATAAGTCCCAAGCTTGAGCCATAGACATGTTTGCAAAGTATCCTTCGGATGCCACCGTTTTAAATTCATCAACTGATTGTGGCTCGTCCCGACATCCGAGATGGCATAAGTGTCTCTGTCTCTTTGGAATGCCTCCATGTTGTTTCAAGATGTTCATAACTCGGGCATCCATTCTTTCTTCCACTTCCTCCATCCCTCGCTTCAATTGTCTTTCTCTTTTCACCATAGATATAGCAGAGTGTTGGAGTGGCGAGTCACGGGAGTTTGCTTCTTTGATAATGTCACTTGTGACAAGACTTTGTTGGGGGTTTGTGCAATCATCAAGGTCACATCTTTCGATCCTTCCCCCTCAACGGACTTTCCTTTCTTTTGTTTCAACACTTCCTCAGCTGACTTTCCCTTCGCAGCTGCATCCTCTTTTTCACTTCGTATCTCTTTTGTGCTTTAAGGTATTCCTCTTACCCCTTTTGGCATCATCAAAGGAGAGAGGAACGCTGAAACATATCTTGGCAAGCGAGAAATCGAGCCTGCTTGATAGTAGAGTTCTATCTCGAGTCTCGATGTGGAGTATGCGGCACGAAATTCGAGCGAGTAGCGTTGGACTCTGCTGAAATTAGCTTGATTTCAGCCATGAGAGAAGGCTGAATTTTCTGTCCATATTTTCTTCCGGCACGCCGGAGATCACTCTTATTTTGCTCACGCAGCAGCTTTATCTCGGCAAGTGTGAGATTCATGCATTTGCTCAATGTGTTCTCTCAATTTCGTTTTTGCATCGGCATTCTCGGCTCTCCATACAAGCGACTTGTTGAACAATGTCCTGAAGTATCTAACTTGTTCCACACGCATTGTTTCTTCTTTGTTGCCACCATTCCCTTATCCTCGATATTTATGCCTCTCAAGTCGGCCAGTAAGGTTGGCATCTCTTTGTCCAACGCATGTCCATAGAGGCCTGGTGCCTCTCCATCCGTTCAATTTCAGCAAATAATGCCTTGAACACTTCCCGAACTTCACTTTTTTCTTCCGTTGCATCGATGGCCACGCAACGTCAAAGTCATAGTCACCGAACGATGGTACTGACGAAATGACAGGAGCTGGTCTATGGAAGCGTGCGAGCTCGTTCTCGACTCTTCATGGAGGTCGGGTACCTCCAAGGAGAAAGGAAATGATTCTACAAAGAAATCATCACGGCCAACCGGGATTTGTTCAATGATGAGAGGTGCGCGTGAAGTTCCTTTTGAGTCGAACTGCTGCTGCAGCTTGAGGAGCCCGCGCAGACTCTGTTTGGTGGGTCTTTGTGAAGTGGACCCGGTGGGCTTGCTCAATCGTTGTCTCAACAGCCGTTGGTCTCACTGGTTTCTCCAATTGAGTGGACTGGTCCTCGGCCTTATCGAGCGTCATCGGACGATGATGAGATTTCCATTGGTGGCTCATCATCAAAATTGAAAGTTTGACGAGTAGTCTTGAGATCGAGACTTGCTCGTCTTTGGGAACATCCGCACTGAGTCTTTTGGATCTGTCACGGGGGATGACTCGGCTTCTTCGTCGCCTTCGATCCCAAAAAGGTTACATTAGGATTATCCTGGGAATCATGAAGCGCACTTATCTCCTTTTCGGATGGATCAATGATAGCGGGAGGGATGTTCTCTACTTGACTTCTTTACCCCGGAAGTCTCAACCTCCCGTGGGCCTTCATTACCTCCTACGTCTCAATCGCTGCGGTGAGGCCTTGGACCTCCCTTTCGACAAATGTCGTCACTGTCTTAGGGTCTTTCTGTGGTGGCATCCATTGGAGTCTCAACCCCATGGATTGCACTTTCATCGCCCAGTGTTAACTCCCAAGGCTGTTCCTTCCTTCATGTGCCTCGACGCATCGCCAGCGTCATTAGCCTTCGTAGCATTGGCACCTCACCGAGATAGTCTCAACTATCCGAGCTTCGTTGATGGCAACTTGTTGTTCATTTTGTGTTTGTTCTTTCTCCACTTCGCCTCCCGGATTCGTTGTGGAGTCATCTCGCAAAGATTCTCCGACCTTGCTGCAGCGGTGGAGGGGAGTTTCCCCTCCGGGCGCACTAGGTGAGTGACTTGGAATGGGGTCACTCGTCTCCAAACTCCCGGCTTTTTCTACTGATTGTTCAGCCGTTGGGGCGGTGGTAAGACAACTTCGTTAGGGGTTGGCTCAACCGGGGTCCCCACTAACCCGTTTCATCGCCATTCCTTAATTCCTTCTTCCGAGTGAGTTGGGAAGTGGTGGCAAAGCAACAACGGTGGCGATTTGTTTGAACTACTCCCATTGGATCAATTTCTGGCCGTGTTCGAGGACTCTCCTGGTCCCTCCATCAATCTTTTCTCGTGAAGGATTACGATTCGTGCAATGCTTGCTGCATTTGCACTTCTTCGTGGTGGCGGCAACGAGTGCGGATCCTCATCATCACGATAAGACATCAAGGAGATGATGTGTGTGTTACGTGGTGCCGGTGATAGGGCGATGCTGGCCTTCTCACGTGCCTCGCTTCCTCTCCTGTCTTTCCTTCTCCTTGTCCTTGAAGATCCAAAGATATCCGTGCGCTTTTTCTTCATCCATCTTGGACCACGTGGTCACTCCAATGAAGTTCGCGAGTTCCTCTTCCTCTTCTATAAAGTCGGGCCGTTGGAACTGCTCCCCTTGATCGACTCAATTTCCACTTTCTCCACTCTCGCATACGATTTTGGATGTCCGGGTAAAGTGGGGATAAGATCATCACATCACTATCGCTCTTTCGGCTTCTTCTTGTGTCTCAGTGTCTCACATGGACTAAATCTGCGTCTTGATTTGCCTCTGTCACGACGCCTTGGCAGACTTAGTTGTTTCATCAATTACATCTGGGGACTCTCTTGCTTCAAAGAGCTTTAATTATTTGTTCGGTGAGTGGTCGACTCAGCCGGTTTCTCAAGCTCGGATCGCTTGATGATTCTTCGTCGTCTCTTAGTTTGTACCGAGAGGACTTCCGGTTCGAGAGAGTTTCTTCGAGTCTTGGGCGGCGGGGGCCGTCTTGGTGTCTTCTTCTCGAGGAGCCGGCCGTCTTGGCTTGTCGATCTCCTCTTTTTGACGATCGGAGAAGGTAGTTGAGAGTCCTTCTCGATTGCCGCCTTTCTTGGGGCGGGACACGGCTGCGGGCGGTGACTCTGCTGCGGGCGGGAGCGAGTTTGACTATCTTTCTTTGCAAGAGCGGCCGATCTTCTCTTAGCGGGGCATCTTTCTTCTTTGGTGGAGAGGAAACAATCAGTATCTTGAGGGTCACCGATTCCCCTCACTCATGTCGCCTCTCTTGGCGTAGGCTCTCTTACGTGCGCCGAGAGGTTTGATCTCGAACATCATGTTGTTTACATGGAACGCCTTTCCATGTCTAAGAGGGGCTCCTTTCACCTCCATCACCGGCCAATCACCGGGCCATATCCTAGGATCCTCCAAATGTACCATCTTCCTTGAAGGATTTGTTCCCTACATTTTGGCATACTCTGCTGTAAACAAACTCAGCCCAGTTTATTTTCCTTTCTTCAATGATCGCCGCCATCACGATCAATTTTGCTTTTGACAGTTGGTCAAAGCTGCCAAATTTGATGTCAATACATTTGGCAACTATGTCCAACAACTTGTGATAATCCTCCTTCAAAGACCTCTTGTTTCTGTGTGTAAACTATTTTATCAAAGATAGTCGGGCTTGGCTACTTCCTTCCAAGCGGCGGCCAGGTTTACATCGCCGTTTATTTCGATGCTCCTTCCGTCGGTAGTGAGCAGTGTTCAGCCAAATCCTTGGCAAAGATGGTGAGCTTCTTTCCGTGAACAGATGACTTTATCCCTTCATCGTGAATCTCAACATTCACGTAGAATTGAGCGACCTCCTCCACATAGGTCATCCGATATTCCAACGTCAAAAACAGTTTCAGCCCGGACGTTTCCAATTTCTCAGCAATTTTCTTCACTAGGGTGTCGTCGGACCCCTGTTTCACCATGCCGTCGAAATCCACAGTAGACCCGGTTTGGATTTGCTTTCCTAACTTGACAAAATCATAGGTTGGTGCCATTTTTCAGGATTTCACCGAAGAAAACTTAGAGATTGATTTGAAGATAGATAGGGTTTTGAGAGAGTTTTTGCCATTGCTTCTGAGAGAAAGAAATGAACAGTTTTGGTAGTGTGTGAGAGAAACAGACAAAAATGGTTTAAGTATGGTTTATGAAAGGACGTGCGGGTGGTTTTTGAAATGTGATCGAAATCAACGGCTTAGATTTTGCACGTCGATTTAGCATTTAATGTCTCGTATTTAATGCGGCAAAGATTTATATCCAATCATAAGCTTGGTGTGCGGCTTTTGCTGTACACATCATAATTATCTTGACGTCATTCTTAAAAACATTCCCGCTTAGTAAAAACAATGCGTTTTTTGTCACTTTTCTCATAAATGATTCACTTTTACCCTCACCGTGGTTTAACTCTTCTTCTCACAAATCCTCTTTTGTGACTCAAATTGTCACCGACTTGGTATAGTCAGTCTTTTCCGATCTGGTGATTCATTCAAATTGATTTTGAGAGATCGATCCTTTTTCTTTTTTTTGCTTCTTCATTTCTTTTCTCTCGAGTCTTCCGAGTGTTAGCTCAAGCTCAATTAACCCTAACTCATGCTTGAGTTCTTCAAATCTTGACTCACATAATGGTTTTGTGAATATGTCGCCTAACTCTTGTTTATCGGTTGAGATATATTCCAATATGATGTCCTTCTTTTCAACATGATCTCTTATGAAGTGATATCGACATCGATATGCTTTGTTCTTGAGTGCGATCGGATTTTGAGTGATTGCAATTGCACTTGTGTTATCACACATAATTGGAATCTCTTTTTCTTCAACTTCATAGTCTCTCGATTCTTTGTCTCATCCATAGGACTTGGGCACAACAAATTTTGCCCGCATATGTGTATTCTTCCGACTATAGAGGTGGCTATTGAAATTTGCTTCTTGCTAAACCAGAAATCGATCTGTTTCCTAGCATTTGACATGTGCCTGAGGTGCTCTTCCCAATCAACTCTGCATCCAAAGATAGTCGGACTAAATAGCCAATTAGCTTGAATCCACCTTCCTTTGGATACCATAAGCCAACTTCTTGGCTTCCTTTCAAGTATCTCAATATTCTCTTAGTTGTTGTCATATGGCTCTCTTTTGGAGCAGATTGAAATCTTGCACATACACCTACAACAAAGGTGATGTCGGCCCCTTCTTTTTGTGAGATAGAGCAATGATCCAATAAGTGCTCAGTATCTTGTTTGATCTACGAGCTTGCCATCTGCATCCATGTCCATTTTGGTGATGTATTCATTGGTATTTTCACGAAGACTTCTCCTCCATACCAAATTTCTTCATTAAATCTCTCGGTGTATTTTGTTTGACTTATGAACGTTCCATCCTTGATTGTTTCACTTGGAGTCCAAGGAAGAATGTCGACTCTCCCATCATGCTCATTTCAAATTTATTTTGCATGAGGTTTGAAAATTTTTCACACAGACTCTTTGTTTGTGGATCCAAAAATGATGTCATCCACATATATTTGAACAAGCAAGATACTCTTTTTGTCTTGAATTCTGAAAAGTGTCCTATCTACTTTTCCTTTTGTGAATCCATTCTCAGTTAGGAATTGTGACAAAGTATCATACCATGCTCTGGGTGCCTGTTTTAATCCATACAAATCTTTCTTGAGTTTGTATACCTTATCTCCAAGAGTCTTCTGCTCAAATCCTGGAGGTTGTTCAACATACACTTCTTCTTCCAATAAACCATTTAGGAATGCACTTTTTACATCCATTTGATATACAATGAAATTCTTGTGAGCTGCATAGGCAAGAAACATCCTTATTGCTTCCAATCTTGCTACAGGAGCAAATGTTTCATCAAAATCTATTCCTTCTTCTTGGCAATATCCTTTAGCTACTAGTCTTGCTTTGTTTCTTACCACAGAACCTTCCTCGTTCATCTTGTTTCTGAACGCCCATTTAGTACCAATAACGTTTTGATGTGTGGGTCTTTGAACTAATTCTCATATTTTATTTCTTTCAAAATTCAGCTCTTCTTGCATAGCTTGAATCCAATGTGTGTCATCCAATGCTTGTAACACATCTTTGGGCTCTATTTGCCAGATAAAGCATGTGAACATAGCTTCTTGTTGAGTTCTGGATCTTGTTTTGACACCTTCTCTTATATCTCCAATGACAAGTTACTCGTGGATGGTCTCTCGGCCATCTTACATCAGTTGAAGTAAGTTAGCCGGTTCGATTGTCTAGCAAATTGTTGCTTTGATCAGCTCTCTCGCACTAACTTAGCAAATTTTCCAAAGATTTTATGAGACTCGGCTATCTCATCTTCATCCGAGTTAATAGTTCCACTTGACTTGACAGATAGGGACTCTTACGTATGGTTGGATGATTCACTTATGAGCCGACTCTTCAATGTCTTCTCTATTTACATTTGGCTCATCGAATACCACATGAATGGATTCTTCGCAACCATAGTCCTTTTGTTGAGTACTCAGGCTTTGCTTTCACCGAGTATCCCAAGAAGATACCTTCATCTCGCTTTAGCATCAAAGGCCTTTAGATTGTCTTTGCCATTGTTGTGGATGAAGCATTTACATCGAAATATTCTAAAATATGCAACATTTGGTTTTCTTCCAGTCCAAATCTCATAGGAGTCTTTGTCACCGTCTGTTTATCATACATCTGTTTTGAGTGTAGCAAGTTGTGTTGATTGCTTGACCCAAAAATCTTTTTGGTAACCCCGTGACTAACATGGTCCTTCTTTGCTTCTTTAAGAGTTATGTTCCTTCTTTTCGCAACTCCATTCTCACGTGGAGTCCTTGCTGCAGATAGTTCATGACCAATACCATTTTCAATACAATACGAGTTATTATTCCATTGACAAACTCGGTTCCTTTGTCTGATCTTATTTTGATAATGGTTTGGCTCTTCTCGTTTTGAATCTTCTTCATCAGCTGTGGTAGTTTCTGTAGAGTTTCTTTCTTCTTACACATGAATATTGTCCATGTATATCTTGAGTAGTCATCTACTACCACCAAGGTGTATTTCTTTCCACTTATGCTAGCTGGTTCTACTGGGCCAAATAGATCCATATGTAGTAGATGCAATATTCTTGTTGAAGATGGGCATGTCTTTTCTTTGAATGATGATTTGATTTGTTTTCCCTTCTGACATGCATCACATATACTCTCCTTTCTCGTATAATCGAGTCCGGAAGTCCTTCCACAAGACTACTTCGCAAGCTTGTTAATCGTTTTGAAATTCGGGTGACTTAGCTTTTTGTGCCACGACCAACTTGATTCAAATTTGTGCTTTTTGCTAGTAGACATGTGATGGGTGTAGCGGTTGACCAATCTACTACATACATGTTCTTTTGTCGCATCCTTGCAACACAACTTCATTAGATTCAGATCCTTGATTTGGCATATACCCATGTTAAATCCAACATTATAGCCCTTGTCACAAAGTTGATGATGCTTAACAAGTTGAAGTTGAGTCCTTCAACATATGCAACATCTGTGATTTCTAATCCGTTCCTCTTGATAGATCCAATGCCTCTTATTTCACCGAGCTTCATTTCCACCAAATATGACTTTTGCTCCTTTAACTTCCTTGAATTTTGACAGATTTTTCTTGTTTCTGTCATATGTCCTGGAAATGACCATTGTCCATGTACCAGGTTCCTTGGCACTCACTGTTCCTTGAACCCGCAATCAAGGAAATTAAGTTTTAGGTACCCATATTTGTCTGGGGTCCCGAGGGGTTAAAATTGTAAGATGATCCAACCAACTTATAGCCAAATGATTTGACTCTAAGGGGTTGCCATCTATCGAGTGCCATAATCATAATTAATCTTGGCAAATTGCTTGGGGATTTTAGGTTCATACAAATTGTCTCTTTTGTCTCGTATGCCTGTGTATAAGTTTTAGCAATCGCCTTCTTTGGGTAATTGTGGTGTCTCCGAGTGTAGTGCCTAGGTGCATATTTGTCTTTGATGAAAGCTCTTATATTTTTGGAATGGCCTTTCTTGAGTTCTAGGCCTTTGCCATTTGGGCTTATATTCCATAAGTCTATCTTTGATAGTTCACATCATTCCAATCGGCTTGGCTTGGATATTTTCTACCATTCCCATCATATGTATTTCTTTTATAGATTTTAAGGGGTTTTTGTAGCTCGCTTCTTCTTTTCTGAGTATTTTCTATTTGGAGTTTGCCGAGGACTCGAATGAATCTCTTCTCACTGTCTTTCAGCGCACTCAATCGGCTGTTTTCCTTTTCCTTTATAACCAAGGCCGTTTGCTTGTAATTGTGCTTTGGAGTGAATGTGTGTGCAACATTTAGAGTTTTGGATTTTTAGACTCTTCATTGCTTGAAGATCCTTTTTCCAAAATTACTTTTGGAGTTTGACATAGCACATAGGAATTAAATCCTAAGCCTGTCTTGTCTCCACATTCTCTTTGACTCATAATAAGATCATCCAATGATTTAGATGCCTTAGTGAATGAGGCAATAACATTTTTGAGGTCATTCTCCCTCTTTTCTATGGCAGCAATTTCCTGCTATTAGCTTAGCATTTTCACCTTCAACTTTCATTCTCATCGGCTATTTGACTTAGAGTACTCGGCTCCTTAGTCACCGTGAGTTTTAGCTTTTGAGTAGGCTGTTTTCCTCATTTAATAGTGTGTGTGAGGATTTAATGTGTTCAAAATCTTTCATCATTTTGCCTAATGAATCATAAAGATCGGTGGGTGATGAAGTGTGTGTGTCACGTCACTATCACTAGAATCGAGTTTGAAGAGTTAGAGTGTACCTCATCTTCTTGGTCGAGTTGATCTTGTTCCTTGGCCATTAAACAAATCGGGGCTTCTTCTTCGAGTCACTTGAGTAGTCGGCTTCACCGCTGCTCTCAATCACTTTGTCTCTCTTGACTTGGTTGTCTCGGCAGTCTGCGACCATCATTGCCTTCTTCTTTTCTTGTCTTTTTTCCCAAGACCTTTCTTTCTTCTTCATTCATGTATTTATTGACTACCGGATATGGGCGATCAATGGCATAGTGACCTGGTTGTCTACATTTCCAAAGATAGATACTCAACCTTTTGATCAGCTCTTTCCATTCTTGGATTGTCAGCCCTTTGATATTCAGCTTTTTGATGATGTGTTCTCTTGGTTGGCCTATCTTCCCTTGACTTGGAGGGAGCTGAGTGTCTTCTGGAAGATTCGCCCTTGCCTCTCTTGTAGTTCTTATTGAAGAGCTTGTTGAAACTTTTAACCATCGGGGCTATTTCTTACGGATCAATGACTTCTTTAACCTCGGCTCTCTTTCCATCCTTAACAATTAGAGAGTCTGCTTTTTTGGGTACATCTGTTGTCTCTTCCTCGATCTTTTCTTCTCAGCTCAAATTCGTAGGCTTTGAGATCTGAGAATAGTTCATGGTTGGAGGTCTTCGATAGGTCCATGGAATGTCTTAGTGCCATGACCTTCCTTTCCCATTCAGTTGGGAGACTTTTTATGATCTTCATACACACTTCCTTCTGTGTATATTCCTTTCCAAGTGCAGATAGCTCGTTGGTGATTTCTGTGAACCGAGCATCCAGTTGATCCAGGTTCTCTCCTGAGATCATTTTGAAGTTCTCAAATTTCTGTACGGCCACTGATAATTTGTTTTCTTTGATCTGCTCTGAGCCTTCACAAATCAGTGTTAGTTTGTCCCAGATTTCTTTGGTCGTTTTGCATGATTTGACTTTATTGAACATGGCTTTGTCCAAGGTTTTGTAAAGGATGTCCTTGGCTACATTGTCCAGGTTGTATCTTTTTCTGTCATCATTTGTCCATTCAGTTCTTGGTTTTTCAACCATGACAGTGTCAGGGAGCAAAGATCCTCTTCACCTCACCACCGCACTCTTCTTACAATTGTTTCACCTTTAAGATTTGCGTGTGGCCCATGCTCTATCACTATCCACATCTCATCATGTAATGCTTTGATAGATGAGCCGCATACGAATTTTCCAATCATCAAATTCTTCAATTGTGAACATAGGGATGCGTGTCAAATTTGCTTCCATGATAATAAATTTTAATGTTAAAAAGAGTTTTGAAAGTTTAAGTACTAAAGCGGACTTTGAAAAGTTTGGAGATCTAGTTCGAAACCGGTGGGAAGGCTCAATGAACCAACCGCTCGATACCACTTGTAGGTCCCAAAGGGTGTAAGTGTAAGGTTTAGAAGGGGGTTGAATAAACCTTACCAAATTTTTGATTTAGTCCTTTTAAAAGTTCGAGTTGATACTACACACTTGTGTCCTTGGTGGGCCGGCCAATTTAGTTAATCAAGAGAGTTAGTCTCTCAACGACTCAACCGAGTTGTTGATGGAATAACTCAAATTGTTAAGTCTAAATTAACTCAATTGTGGTTTGTTTTTCATTGGAAGACTTAACATCCTTAAGTTTGGTTAAGTAGAGATTTAGAGCTTGATTTAGTACTTAGAGATTATCTAATGGATAGCAAATATGTCGTGAATTAAACAAATATGATGCAAGAATTAAAGTCTTTGAAATGTAAATGACACAATAAGATTTTTATAGAGGTTCGAAGATGGGGTAATTCTTCTACTCCTCTCTTCTCCAACTCCCGGAGGAATCCACTAGGTATTGATCGATACAAAGTGGTAATGATCCGGATACAAGTCTTGATCACACAAAATGACTTGATCCTTTGGGACTCGGTTTGGAGACGCCTTGATCACTTTGGGTGGCTTCCGCTTCTCATACGACTCAACTTCTTCACAGATACCCTTGCTTGCTACTACAGCCCACTTGCTCAAGCTCTTTGGATTTGATCACGAAGCCCTCCAAAAGCTAAAGACTTGGTTCGACCTTGAACCTTCCTACACTCCCTTGTGGAATGTAGACCCCTTGATTCTTCAGTAATTTCCTCTTCAACTGATTGAAGTTATCTTTCCTTCACAGATGAGTGTTGGATTGATGTTCTTCGTAGTGTAGGCTTGAGTACTAATCTTGAATGATTTGAGAATATTTTAGGTTACAGTTCAAAATGTTTTCTTGAAATGTTCGTGGTTCAGGTAACCTTCGTAACTCACTCTCAGAGTCTGCCCGTTGAAGAGATAGGCTTATTTTTGAAAGTCACTTGTGGTCGTTGGCTTGTCTTGTTGCAGTCCTTGGAATTGCCATTTCCTCGTAAATTTGTTCTTCACCTTTTCGAGTTCGACACGGTGTAGTGCTTCCCATTGGTTTATTCCTTTTGCACGCTTCGAAACTCGAGCACTTCGAGAAAGGTAGCATGGAGATATTACTTGTTTAGGTAATTCTCTTGATTTACGTACAACGGATCTTTTTCATTATCTCGACTTGACCGCATTTCCTTGCTTTCCCAGGTGACTTAGAGTCACTTCCAATCATTGGATGACTCTTCCATCACTTCAACTTGAGACTTGGCTTTTCTTGAGTTGACTTGACGATATTCCACTCACCGCATCTCACCGCTCCTTGATAGAGTTCCCGTCTACTCTTCTTTGCCATACTCAAATTGTCTCACAAATGAGTCTTCCTTCTAGTCTCCATTGTCTTCTTGCATGTTTGGGCATAGGCGACTCAACTCAACTTGACCAGCCCTATTTATTACAATGCGATTTACAACAATAATTGGGGTGCCAACTTCCTATTCTAAGTTTTACATGGCATTCATCAAAATATAAACAATAAATTTCCCA
This sequence comes from Rehmannia glutinosa, assembly GCA_016081115.2. Lineage (NCBI taxonomy): Eukaryota > Viridiplantae > Streptophyta > Magnoliopsida > Lamiales > Orobanchaceae > Rehmannia > Rehmannia glutinosa. The sequence goes on from CM071935.1 coordinate 49,829,712, forward strand.
ACAATAAGTCAACTCTGCGACAAAGGCAATAATGTTGGATTCAACATGGGTATATGGCAAATCAAGGACACTGAATCCAATGAGTTCGTGTTGCAAGGATGCAGACAAAAGAACATGTATGTGGTAGATTGGTCAACTGCAACACCAAGCACTTGTCTATTAGCAAAGAGCACAAATTTGAATCAAGTTGGGTGTGGCACAAGAAGCTGAGTCACCTGAATTTCAAAACAATTAACAAGCTTGCCAGAAGCAATCTTGTGGAAGGACTTCCAAACTCAATATACAAGAAGGAGAGTATATGCGATGCATGTCAGAAGGGAAAAAAAATCAAATCATCATTCAAAGAAAAGACATGTCTATCTTCAACAAGAATATTGCATCTGCTACATATGGATCTATTTGGTCCAGTTGAACCAGCTAGCATAAGTGGAAAGAAATACACATTGGTGGTAGTAGATGACTACTCAAAATATACATGGACATTATTCATGTGTAAGAAGAAAGAAACTCTACAGAAACTACCACAGCTGATGAAGAGGATTCAAAATGAGAAAAGTCAAACCATTATCAAAATAAGATCTATGAGAGGAACCGAGTTTGTCAATAGTATAATAACTCGGTATTGTATTGAAAATGGTATTGGTCATGAATTATCTGCAAAGAAGGACTCCACAAAGAGAATGGAGTTGCGAGAAAGAAGGAATAGAACTCTCAAAGAAGCGGCAAGGACCATGTTAGGCCGACGGGGCTACCTAAAAGATTTTGGGTGAAGCAATAAACACAACATGCTATACTCAAAATAGATGCATGATAAACAAACACAATGACAAAGACTCCTATGAGATTTGGACAGGAGAAACCCAAGTGTTGCATATTTTAGAATATTTGGATGCAAATGCTTCATCCATAACAATGGCAAAGATAATTTAAAGGCTTTTGATGCTAAAGTCGATGAAGGTATCTTCTTGGGATACTCACTAAAAGCAAAGCCTACAGAGTACTCAACAAGAGGACTATGGTTACGAGGAATCCATTCATGTGGTGTTTGATGAGCCAAATGTAAATGGAGAAGACATTGAAGAGTCACCGATAAGTTTGAATCAACCAACCATGCGAAGAGTCCCTATCTTTGGCCGGAAGTGGAATTATAAACCCGGATGAAGATGAGATAGATGAGTCTCAAAAATGGCCGGAAAATCTGCGGCTAAGTGATGACGAGAGAGCTGATCAAAACAACCCGGTTGCAAGATGATCAATCCACTAACTTACTCCAACCTTGATGTAAGATGGCTGAGAGACCATCCACCAGAACTAGTCATTGGAGATGTAAGAAAAGGTGTCAAAACAAGATCCAGAACTCAACAAGAAGCAATGTTTACCTGCTTCATCTCACAAATAGAGCCTAAAGATGTGTCACAAGCATTGGATGACACACATTGGATTCAAGCTATGCAAGAAGAGCTGAATCAGTTTGAAAGAAATAAAGTATGGGAATTGGTTCAAAGACCCACACATCAAAATGTTATTGGCACTAAATGGGTGTTCAGAAACAAGATGAACGAGGAAGGTTCTGTGGTAAGAAATAAAGCAAGATTGGTAGCCAAAAGATATTGCCAAGAAGAAGGGATAGATTTTGATGAAACATTTGCTCCTGTGGCAAGATTGGAAGCTATAAGGATGTTTCTTGCCTATGCAGCTCACAAGAACTTTACTGTATATCAAATGGATGTAAATAGTGCATTCCTTAATGGTTTATTGGAAGAAGAAGTATATGTTGAACAACCTCCAGGATTTGAGCAGAAGACTCTTGGAGATAAGGTATGCAAACTCAAGAAAGCTCTATATGGATTGAAACAGGCACCCAGAGCATGGTATGATACATTGTCACAATTCCTGACTGAGAATGGATTCACAAAAGGAAAAGTGGATAGAACACTCTTCAGAATTCAAGATAGGAAGAGCATACTGCTTGTTCAAATATATGTGGATGACATCATTTTTGGATCCACAAACAAAGAGCTGTGTGATAAATGTTCAAACCTCATGCAGAGCAAATTCGAAATGAGCATGATGGGAGAGCTGACATTCTTCCGTGGACTCCAAGTGAAACAGCTGAAGGATGGAACCTTCATAAGTCAAACAAAATACACCAGAGATTTAATGAAGAAATTTAGTATGGAAGAGAAGTCTTCAGTAAAAATACCAATGAATACATCAATCAAAATGGACATGGATGCATATGGCAAGCCTGTAGATCAAACAAGATACAAAGCACTTATTGGATCATTGCTTTATCTCACGAAAAGAAGCGAGCCGACATCACCTTTGTTTGTAGGTGTATGTGCAAGATTTCAATCTGCTCCAAAAGAAAGCCATATGATCGCAGAAGAGGATCTTGAGATATTTGAAAGGAAGCCAAGAAGTTGGCTTATGGTATCCAAAGGAATGTGGATTCAAACTAATTGGCTATTCGGACTCGACTATCTTTGGATGTAGAGTTGACAGAAGAGAGCACCTCGAGCACATGTCAAATGCTTGGAAATAGGCTAATTTCTGGTTTAGCAAAAAGCAAGACTCGATAGCCACCTCTGGTGGAAGCGGATATATATAGGCTGGCGGGGCAAAAGTTGTGCCCAAGTCCTATGGATGAGACAAAGAAGAGACTATGAAGTTGAAGAAAAGGAAATTCCAATCATGTGTGATAACACAAGTGCAATTGCAATCACCCAAAATCATGTGATGCACTCAAGAACAAAGCATATCGATGTCAGATATCACTTCATAAGAGATCATGTTGAAAAGAAGGACATCACCTTGGAATATATTTCAACTGATAAGCAGTTGGCTGACATATTCACAAAACCATTATGTGAGTCAAGATTTGAAGAACTCAAGCATGAGTTATGGTTAATTGAGCTGAGTTAACACTCAGAAGACTCAAAGAAAAGAAATGAAACACGAAAAGAAGAAAAAGAGCTGAACTCTTAAATCAGCTAAGTGAATCAGCCGTATCAGAAAGACATCTGTACCGAGTTAGCTGACAGCTGAGTATTTACATGCGAGGAGAGGAGAGTTAAATCTGCTAAGGGACAAGCTGAGTCATTTATGAGCAAAGTGACAAAAATGCAGTCGTTTTTACTAAGCGGGAATGTTTTTAAGAATGACGTCAGCATAATTATGACGTGTACAGGCAAAATCGGCGTGCAAGATCTAAGCCGTTGATTTTGATCACATTTCAAAAACCACCCGCACGTCCTTTCATGAACCATACTTAAACCATTTTGTTCGTTTCTCTCTCACTTTACCAAAAACTGTTCATCTCTCTCTCGAAAGCAAAAGCAAAATTTTCTCTCAAAACCCTTTCAATCCTCAGATCAATTTCTAAAGTTTCGTTCGGTAAAATACTGAGAAATGGCATCCACTCATGATTTTGTCAAGCTTGGAAAGCAAATCCACACTAGGTCTACTGTGGATTTCGATGGTATGGTGAAACAGGGGTCCGACGACACCCTAGTGAAGAAGATTGCTAAGAAATTGGAAATGTCTGGGCTGAAACCATTTCTGACGTTGGAGATTCTGATGACCTATGTGGAAGAGGTCGCACAGTTCTACGTGAACGCTGAGGTTCACGATGAGGGCATCAAGTCCTCTGTTCATGGAAAGGAGTTCATTATTACTGCCAAGGATTTGGCAGAACACTGCTTGTTACCGACGGAAGGAGTGTCGGAAATTAATGAAGAAGATGTTGACCTGACTGCTGCTTGGAAGGAAGTAGCCAAGTCCGACTATCTTTGAGAAAGTAGTCTACACAATAATAAGAGGTCAAGAAGGAGGACTACCACAAATTGTTTGGACATCGTTGCCAAATGCATAGATATCAAATTTGGCGGCTTTGACCAAATTATCCCAAAGCAAAGTTGATCGTAATGGTGCGATCATTGAAGAACGAGAAAGTGAACTCAATGAGTTTGTCTACGGCAGACTCGCCGAACGTTGGGAACAAATCCTTCAAGGAGGATGGAATGTTTGGAGGTTCCTAGGATACGGCCCTAGTGATTGGCCGGTGATGGAGGTAAAAGGAGTCCCTCTTCGACATGGAAAGGCGTTCCATGTAAACAAGAGGATGTTCGAGATCAAACCTCTCTCGGCGCACGAGAAGAGAGCCTACGCTAAGAGAGCGTCGATACGAGTGAGGGGGAATCACCACTGAAAATACAATTGTCTCCTCTCCTCCAAAGAAAAAGGTTGGTCTGCCCGCTAAGAAGAAGATCACACGCGCAAAGAAAAAAAAGAAATCGCTCACCTTTGCGCACCGTAGCGGAGAAGGAATCTCAAATACCTTCTTCGATCGTCAAGAAAAGGAGAACGATAAGCCAAGACGGCCAGCTCCTCGAGAAGAAGACAACGACGCCCCCGCCGCCCAGATTCGAAGAAACCTTATCCGAACAAATCCCTCGGTACAAACAAAAAGAAGGAGAAGAATTTTCAAGCGTTCCCGAGCTTGAGAAACCGACCGAGTCGACCACTCAATTGGAGAAGATACCCGAGACCTATTGGAGAAGTAGAGTCTCCGGATATGATCGATGAAACGGCCAAGTCTGGCTGAGGCCGATCAAAGAGAGGCATCTCGAAGACCCAGATATAGACAGAACAACCGAGGAACAAGAAATAGCCGAGACAACCAAATCACCTATTGACAGAGGTTGTTTCTCCACCATTGTAATGAGAGCTATCAAGATGTCGAGCAAATGTCTGCTACCCTTAATACCGGAAACGAGGGCCGGCAAAGAGAATGATGAAGACGATGTAATCATGTACTCTCCATTGTATCCGGACATCCAAAATCGTCTACGAGAGTGGAGAAAATGGAAGTCGAGCCTATCCAGTGCGTGTTTGAAAATCCGAGTTCATTCTTTGAGGAAGAAGAACTCTTTAGGTTTCTTGAGGTGGACACAATCTTTGCAAGCCCTTGATGAGGATAATTGCATCAATATACTGCATATTCAAAAAGAAAACGAACGGGCTAAAGTAGCTCAGGACGCAGAGGCACGTGAGAAGGCAAACATCTGCCCTCTCACTGGCACCACCGATCATACACACCGTCATCTTGACGTCCTATCAGAAATTGATGAGGATCTGGACCTGTTCTTTGCCCACGTAAGAGTTGCAAATGCAGCAAGCAACGCAAGAGTCCGAATCCTACATGAGCAAAGAATGATGGAGGGACCAGGAGAGTCCTCCAAATCACAGCTTGAAATAGATCCTATGGGATTGGTGCATCATATTGCCATCTTGTTGTTCTTTGCCACCACTTCCCACTCATTCGGAGGAAGGTGTTAAGGAATCGCGATGAAAATCGGGATAGTGGGGACCCCGGTCGGGCAACCCCTAATGAAGGTGTCTTACCACCGCCCCAACGGGCTGAATACTCGATGGGAACAGCTGCCGGTAGTCCGAGACGAGTGACCCCATTCCAAGTCACTCACCGGTGTGCCACCGAGGGGGAAACTCCTTCCACCGCAAAGGCAAGGTCGGAGGATGCTTTGCAATGACTCAACAATGAATTTAGGAGGCGAAGTGGAGAAGGAACAATCACGAGAATACACACAAGTTGTCATGACGAGGCTCGGCTCGGCCCAGTTGTGATCGTCTCGGCCGAAGTGCCAATCGCTCTGCGAGCTAATGACGTTGCGTCTTTGTCGAGGCACAAGAAGGAACGCCCGGGAGTTAACACTGGGCGATGAAAGTGCAATCCATGTAGTTGAGACTCCAATGGATGCCACCTCGGAAAGACCCCAAGACAGTGACACATCGAAAAGGATGTCCAAGGCCTCGCCGCAGTTGAGACCTGCGGGGAGGTAATGAAGGCCAACGGGAGGTTGAGACTTCCGGGGTAGAGAAATCGAAGCCGCGTAACATCCCTCCCGCTATCATTGATCCATCGAAAAAGGAGATAAGTGCTCTTCACGATTCCCAGGATAATCCTCGATGTAACCTTTCTGGGATCGGAAGGAGACGATGAAGCTGAGTCATCCCCTGTGACTGATCCCAAAGACTCAGCTAAGGATGTTCTAACCCCGAGTAAATCTGACCTCAAGAGTACTCGCCAAACATTCAATTTTGATGATGAGCCACCCATGGAAATCTCATCATCGTCCGATGACGCTTCGATAAGGCCGAGGACCGACCAACTCATTTGGAAAAACCAGGTTGAGACCGACGGCTGTTAAGACATCTCGAGGCTCGGCAAAGTGGGTCGACTTCACAACAGACCCCCACTAAAAAGAGTCCACCTTTCGCAGCACCCCAAGTCAAAGCAGTTCGACTCCACAAGGAAATTCACGAGCACCGCTTATAATTGAACAAATTCCAGTTGCGCGTGATGATTCCTTCATAGAATCATTTCCCTTCTCTCTGGAGGTACCTGACCTCCCTAAAGAATCAGACAAAGATCGCGAGCGCTTCCACAGACCTGATCCTGTCATTCCATCAGACACCATTGTTCTAGCTAACTATGACTTTGACGCTGCTTCCGTCGTCACCAAACAGAGGAAGCAATCAAGTTCGGGAGGTGTTCAAAGCCCTATTTACTGAGATTGAACGGATGGAGAGGCACCAGGCCTCACTGGACATGAGGCTGGATAACAAGGACGCCAACCTCACTGCTGATTTGAGAGGCATAATAGTCAGAATCCAAGAGTGGAGGCATAATTGTTCAACAAGTTGTTAGTCTGGCGGGCTGAGAATGCTGATGCAAAGACAAAATTGCAAGAACACATTGAACAAATGCATGAATCTCATACTACAGAGATAAAGCTGCTGCGTGAACATAATAAGAACGAGCTCCTGCGTGTGGAAGAGAATATAGATCGAAAATTCAGTCTCCTCATGGCTGAGATGAAGTTGGTAGCAGCTGAATCCAACGCCAACCGCTCTGAGTTTCGTGCAGCTTACTCCGCAGCAGATTCGAAGCAGAACTCAACTATCAGTAGACTCGACTTCTTGCTTGCTAGCTTGTTTCCAAGGGTTCCTCTCTCCTTTGGTGATGCCAAAAAGGGGAAGAGGAATACTTAAAGGCGCTGAAAGGATCTGAAGCTGAGAAGGAGGAAGCAGCTGTGAAGGGAAAGACAGCTGAGGAAGTAATAAGAGAGAAGAAAGGGAAGTCTGTTGAGGGGGAAGGTTCGAAAGATGTGACCTTGATGATTGCTAAAACCCCCCAACAAGGTCTTGTCACAGCTGATATTATCAGCAAACTCCCAGTGACTCTGCCACTCCAACACTCTGCTGTACCAATGGCTGAAAAGAGAAGGACAGTTGGAGCAAGGATGGAGGAAGTGGAAGGAAGGATGAATGCCCGAGTTATGGATATTCTGAAACAACATGGAGGCATTCCAATAGACAGAGACACCTATGCCATTTCAGATGCCGGAACTGAGCCAAGATTTGTTGATGAATTCAAGACGCTCGCATCTGAAGGTTACTTCACAAACATGTCCATGGCTTAAGCCTGGGATTTGTACTGGGAAAAAGGTCTCACACTATGTGAAAAAGGCGACAGACAAAAACCACCGGCATCACTTTCTTTGGTCACTCTGCTAGTCACTCACCGGGGAAAAAGAAGGCCCAAGATAAATACACGCCCGAGGCGGAGGAAGAAGCGATGGTGGAGGAAGAGGTTTCGGACCTAGATCTCTCGCCAAAAACATTGAGTACATAGATCCAGGCAAGAAAGAAGGGATCTATTGGGCTGGATTTGACGAAGTAGCTAATCTGCAAGTGGCTAAGAACAATGCTGAGTATGTGAAGAGAATTGAAGAGGAAAATAAAAGACAAACTCAGCTATGGGTGGAAAGACAAGAAAGACTAAGAAGAGATGAAGTCGCCGGAAGGCGTATGAGAAAAAAGAAGGCAATTTGAAGATGAGAAGAAAAGGAAAAGGTCGAAGAAGATGACAGAGTCAAGAAGATAAAAGAAGGAGGCGTGAAGGAGATGAAGTGTTGCTGTCCACCCCTTCATGTATTTTACTATGTAAATACATTTTATGTAAGTCTTCTGTACATTGAATAAAATTATGCAATTTCTATACGTGAGTAGATATAGAATAGCATGGTTAAGTCTAAGCCCCGTTTAAGCTCTGATACAATTTTTTTTTGGCTTAAGCTCTGATACACTCTGTAAACAGCTATGTAAAGAACAAGGATGTTATGGTCAATAAAAGATCGATTCTAAACATACATTCTGTGGTTCTACATTTGTCGTATGTATCTTTCTTTGTTAAATAATTGTATGAATGTTTTAAGTTTTGGCATCATCAAAAAGGGGGAAATTGTTGGGAAATTATTTTGTAGATTTTGATGAATGCCATGTAAAACTTAGAATAGGAAGTTGGCACCCCATTTTTGTTGTAAACTGCATTGTAATAGATTGGGCTGGTCAAGCTGAGTTAAGTCAGCTATGCCTAAACATGCAAGAAGACAACTGGAGACTAGAAAGACTCATTGCAAAGCGACTAAGTATGGCAAAGAAGAGAAGACGGGAACTCGATCAAGATGCAAATCGAGATGCGGTGAGTGAAGTATCGATCAAGTCAACTCAAGACAGACCAAGTCTCAAGGTCGAAGTGACAAAGAGTCATCAAATGATTGGAAGCGGACTCGAAGTCACCTGGGAAGTTAAGAAAATGCGGTCAAGTCAAGACAATCAAAGAGATCCGTTGCCGTAAATCAAGAGAATTACTTAAACATGTAATACCTCCATACGCCTTTCTTGAAGTGCTCGGTTCGAGAAGCGTGCAAGAGGAATAAACCAATGGAAAGCACTCGCACCATGTCGAACTCGAAAAGTCAAGAATCATTCATACGAGGAGATGGAAATTCCAAGGATCGCAAAAGACAAGACAAGCCAACGACCACAAGTGACTTTCAAAAATAAGCCTATCTCTTCAACGGGCGATTTTTGAAAGATCACTATAAAAGGCTGAGGAATAACTCTGAGAGAAGGTTACCTGAACCACGAACATTCAAGCAAACATTGGAACTGTAACCAAGAATATTCTCAAATCATTTAAGATCAAACGTTAAGCCTACATTACGAAGGAAATCAATCCAACACTAACCTGTGAAGGAAAGATCACTTCAATCGGTTGAAGAGGAAATTTTTGAAGAATCAAGGGGTCTACATTCCACGGAGGATTGTAGGAAGGTTCAAGGTCGAACCAGATCTAAAGTTTTTGTAGGGCTTCGTGATCAAATCCAAGAAGCTTGAGCAAGTGGGTCGTAGTAGCAAGGCACCCGCCCGTGAAGAAGGCCGAGTCGTTTGAGAAGCCACCGTGTGTGTGACCAAGGCATCTCCCGGATCGAGTCCCAAAGGATCAAGTCACCGTGTGATCAAGACTTGCATCCGGGATCGTTAACCACTCGTATATTGATCAATACTTAGTGGATTCCTCCAGGAGTTGGAGAAGAGAGGAGTAGAAGAATTACCCCATCTTCGAACCTCTATAAAAACTTATCGTGTCATTTACATTTCAAAGACTTTAAATTCTCGCATCTTATTTTTATATCTCACGATAAATTTGCTATCCAATTGATAATCAACTGAGTACTAAAACCAAGTATTAAAACAAACTTAACCAAATTCAAGGGTGTTAAGTCTTCCGCTGAAAACAAATCACAGTTGAGTTAAGTCTTTAGTCAAAACAGTTGAGTTATTCTATCAACAGCTCAGTTGAGTCTGTTGAGTGACTAACTCTGCTGATTAACTATCTTAGCTATCCACCAAGGACACAACTGTGAAGTAGTAACTCTGAATATTTAAAAGGACTAATTTGAAAAGTAGGTAAGGTTTATTCAACCCCCCCTTCTAAACCTTACACTCACACCCCTTGGGATCTACATTGAGTTCTTCAAATCTTGATTCACATAATGGTTTTGTGAATATGTCATCTAACTGCTTATCAGTTGAGATATATTCCAAGGTGATGTCCTTCCTTTCTACATGATCTCTTATGAAATGATATCTGACATCAATGTGCTTTGTTCTTGAGTGTAGCACAGGATTTTGAGTGATTGCAATTACACTTGTGTTATCACACATAATTAGAATTTCCTTTTCTTCAACTTCATAGTCTCTCAGCTGATGTCTCATCCATAAGACTTGGGCACAACAAATGCCGTAGCTATGTATTCTCGCCTTGTCACCGTGGAGGTGGCTATTGAATTTTGCTTTTTGCTAAACCGGGAAATTAGCCTGTTTCCAAGCATTTGACATGTACCTGAGGTACTTTTCCTGTCAACTCTACATCCAGCATAGTCAGAGTCTGAGTAACCAATTAGCTTGAATCCACCTTCCTTCGGATACCATAAGCCAACTTCTTGGCTTCCTTTCAAATATCTCAAGATTCTCTTGGCTGCGGTCATGTGGCTTTCTTTTGGAGTAGATTGAAATCTTGCACATACACCTACAACAAAGGTGATGTCTGGCCTGCTTGCTGTGAGATAGAGCAATGATCCAATAAGTGCTCTGTATCTTGTTTGATCTACAGGCTTGCCATCTGTATCCATATCTATTTTGACTGATGTATTCATTGGTATTTTCACAGAAGACTTATCTTCTATACCAATTTTTTTCATTAAATCTCTGGTTTATTTTGTCTGATTTATGAAGGTTCCATCCTTCAGCTGTTTTACTTGGAGTCTAAGGAAGAATGTCAGCTCTCCCATCATGCTCGTTTCAAATTTTCTTTGCATGAGATTTGAGAATTTATCACACAGCTCTTTGTTTGTGGATTCAAAGATGATGTCATCCACATATATTTGAACAAGCAGTATACTCTTCTCATCTTAAATTCTGAAGTGGGTTCTATCCACTTTGCCTTTTGTGAATCTGTTCTCAGTCAGGAATTGTGATAATGTATCCTACCATGCTCTTGGTGCCTGTTTCAATCCATATAAAGCTTTCTTGAGTTTGTATACTTTATCTCCAAGAGTCTTCTGCTCAAATCCTGGAGGTTGTTCAACATACACTTCTTCCTCCAATAACCCATTGAGGAATGCACTTTTTACATCCATTTGATATACAATGAAGTTCTTGTGAGCAACATAGGCAAGAAACATTCTTATGGCTTCCAATCTTGCCACAGGAGCAAAAGTTTCATCAAAATCTATTCCTTCTTCTTGGCAATACCCTTTGGCTACCAATCTTGCTTTGTTTCTCACCACAGAAGCTTCCTCATTCATCTTGTTTCTAAACACCCATTTAGTGCCAATAACATTTTGATGGGTAGGTCTTTGAACCAATTCCCACACTTTGTTCCTTTCAAACTGATTCAGCTCTTCTTGCATGGCTTGAATCCAATGTGTGTCATCCAATTCTTGTGACACATCTTTTGGCTCTATTTGTGAGATAAAACAAGTGAACATGGCTTCTTATTGAGTTCTGGATCTGGTTTTCACACCTTCTCTTACATCTCCAATGATTAGTTCTGGTGGATGATCTCTCAGCCACCTTACATCAAGTTGGAGTAAGTTAGCTGGATTCAGTCGTCTTGCAGCTGTGTTATTTTGATCAGCTCTCTCATCATCACTTGCTGTATATTTCCCAGCTGTCTTTGAGACTCAGCTATCTCATCTTCATCTGGGTTTATAATTCTAGCTTTAGCTTCAACATAGGGACTCTTCTGCATGGTTGGCTGATTCAGCTTATCAGCTGACTCTTCAATGACTTCTCCATTTACGTTGGGTTCATCAAACACCACATGAATAGACTCTTCTGTAACCATTGTCCTCTTGTTGAGCACTCTGTAGGCTTTACTTTCAGCTGAGTATCCTAAGAAGATACCTTCATCAGCTTTAACATCAAAAGCCTTTAAATTATCTTTGTCATTGTTATGAATGAAGCATTTGCATCCAAATATTTTAAAATATGCAACATTTGGCTTTCTCCTTGTCCAAATCTCATAGGGAGTTTTTGTCAGCTGTCTGTTTATCATGCATCTATTTTGAGTATAGCATGCTGCTTCTTTGAGAGTTTTGTTCCTTCTTTCTGCAACTCCATTCTGCTGTGGAGTCCTTGCTGCAGATAATTCATGACCAATACCATTTTCAACACAATACTGAGTTATTATACCATTGACAAACTCAGTTCCTCTGTCAGATCTTACTTTGATAATGGTTTGACTCTTCTCATTTTGGATTCTCATCATCAGTTGTGGTAGTTTCTGCAGGGTTTCTTTCTTCTTACACATGAAAATTGTCCATGCGTATCTTGAGTAGTCATCTACTACCACCAAGGTATATTTCTTTCCACTTATGCTAGCTGGTTCAACTGGACCAAATAGATCCATATGTAGCAGGTGTAATATTCTTGTTGAAGATGGACATGTCTTTTCTTTGAATGATAATTTGATTTGTTTTCCCATCTGGCATGCATCACATACACTCTCCTTCTTGTATACTGAGTCTGGAAGTCCTTCTACAAGATGACTTCTTGCAAATTTGTTAATAGTTTTGAAATTCAGGTGACTCAGCTTCTTGTGCCACAGCCAACTTGATTCGGCTGTGCTCTTTGCTAGCAGACAAGTGCTTGGTGTTGCAGTTGACCAATTCACCACATACATGTTCTTTTGTCTGCATCCTTGTAGCACTACTTCATTAGATTCAGTGTTCTTGATTTGGCATACTCCCATATTGAATCCAACATTATAGCCCTTGTCACAGAGTTGACTTATGCTTAGTAAGTTGAAATTGAGGCCTTCAACATATGCAACATCTGTAATTTCTAATCCATTTTTCTTGATGGATCCAATGCCTCTTATTTCTCCTGGAGCTTCATTTCCTCCAAATATGACTTTTGCACCTCTAACTTCCTTGAATTTTGACAGATTTTCTTGTTTCATGTCATGTGTCTGGAACAGCCACTATCCATGTACCAGGTTCCTTGGCACTCAGTTGTTCCTTGAACCTGCAATCAAGGAAATTAGGTTTTAGGTACCCATACTTGTCTGGGTCCTGAGGGGTTAGTATTGTAAGATGATCCAACCAGCCTATAGCCAAATGATTTGACTCTAAGAGGTTTCCATCTATCAGTGCCATAATCATAATTAATTTTGGCAATTTGCTTGGGGGTTCTAAGTTCATACAACTGTCTTTTTTATCTGTATGCATGTGCATGTGTTTTTACAATTGCCTTCCTTGGGTAGTTGTGATACCTCTGTGTGTAGTGTTTGGGTGCATATGTGTGCTGAGGATAGCTCGTTTGCCTTTGGAATGGCCTTTGCTGAGTTCTAGGCCTTTGCCATCTAGGTATGTATTCCATAGGTCTTTGTTGATAGTTCACATTATTCCAATCAGCTTGGTTTGGATAATTTCTACCATTCCCATCATATGTGTTCCTTTTATAGAATTTCTGGGGTTTTTGGTAGCTCTGTTTCTTCTTTACAAAGTACTTTCCGTTTGGAGTTTACTGAGGAACTCGGCTGGATTTCTTCTCAGCTGTCCTTTCAGCATACTCAACTGGCTGTTTTCCTTTTCCTTTATAACCAAGGCCAGATTGGTTGTGATTGTGCTTTGGAATGAATGTGTGTGCACCATTTGGAGTTTTGGATTTTTGAGATGCTTCATTGCTTGAAGATCCTTTTTCCAAAATCACTTTAGGAGCTTGACTTAGCATAAAGGAATTAAATCCTAAGTTTGTCTTATCTCCACATTCTCTTTGGCTCATAATAAGATCATCCAAAGATTTTCATGCCTTAGTGAATGAGGCAATCACATGTTTGAGGTCATTTTCCCTCTTTTCTATAGCAGCTATCTCTGCTATTAACTTAGCATTTTCAGCCTTTATTTCTTTATTCTCATCAGCTATGTGACTCAGAGTACTCAGCTCCTTAGTCAGCTGTGAGTTTTGGCTTTTGAGCAGGCTGTTTTCCTCATTTAGCAGTGTGTGTGAGGATTAAATGTGCTCAAAGTCTTTCATCATTTTTCCCAATGAATCATAACGATTAGTGGGTGATGAGGTGTGTGTGTCACAATCACTATCACTAGAATCTGAGTGTGATGAGTTAGAGTGTATCAAGGCTGGTCTTGTTCAGGTTGGTCTTGTTCTTTGGCCATTAGACATATCAAGGCTTCTTCTTCAGAGTCACTTGAGTAGTCAGCTTCACTACTCTCCGAGTCTGATGTGTCTTCTGACTTGGCTGTCTCAGTAGTCTCTGCAGCCAACATTGCCTTTTTCTTCTCTTGTCTTCTTTCTCTGAAGACTTTTCTTTCCTCTTCATTCATGTATTTGTTGACTACAGGATATGGGCAATCAATGGCATAGTGACCAGGTTGCCTACAGTTCCGGCATAGATTTTCAACTTTTTGATCAGTTCTTTCCATCCTTGGATTGTCATCTCTTTGATACTCAACCTTTTAATGCTCTGTTCTTTTGGGTGGCCTATCTTCCCTTGACTTGGAGGGAGGTGAGTGTCTTCTGGAGGATTCACCTTTGTCTCTTTTGTAATTCTTGTTGAAGAATTTGTTAAACCTTTTAACCATCAGGGCAATCTCCTCTTGGTCAATGACTTCCTTGACCTCAGCTCTTTTACCATCCTTAGCTATTAGAGCAGCTGTTTTGGGCACAACTGTCTCTTCTAGGTCTTTTCTTCTCAGCTCAAATTCGTAGGCTTTGAGATCTGAGAATAGCTCATGGTTGGATGTTTTTGATAGGTCCATGGAGTGTCTCAGGGCCATGACTTTCATTTCCCATTCAGCTGGGAGACTTCATAGAATCTTCATACACATTTCCTTCTGTGTATATTCTTTTCCAAGTGCATAAACTCATTGGTAATTTACGTGAAACCGAGCATCCAGTTGATCCAAGTTTCTCCCGCAAGCATCTTAAAGTTTTCAAATTTTTGTACAAAGAAAGAGATAGTTTATTTTCCTTGATTTGCTCAGAGCCTTCACAAATCAGGGTTAGCTTATCCCAGATTTCTTTTGCAGTCTTGCATGATTTGACTTTGTTGAACATGGCTTTCTCTAGGGTTTTGTAAAGAATGTCCTTGGCCACGTTGTCCAAGTTGTATCTTTTTCTGTCATCATTTGTCCATTCAGCTTTTGGTTTTTCAATCATAGCTGGTCTGGGAGCAACATCCTCTTCTCCTTCAGCTGCAGCAGCTCTCCTTGCAGCTGTGTTCACTTTTAAAATTTGCAGTGGCCCATATTCTATTACTATCCACATTTCATCGTGTAATGCTGATAGATGAGCCTGCATACGAATTTTCCAATCATCAAATTCCTCAATTGTGAACATAGGGATGCGTGTCAAATTTGCTTCCATGATAATAACTTTGCTGAATAAAAGAGTTTTGAAAGATCAAGTGCTAAAGCAAGCTTTTAGAGATTGGAGATCTAGTTCAGTAACCAGTGCGGAAGGCTCAATGAACCAACTGCTCTGATACCACTTGTTGGTCCCAAGGGGTGTGAGTGTAAGGTTTAGAAGGGGGGGTTGAATAAACCTTACCATCTTTTCGATTTAGTCCTTTTAATACGTTCAGAGTTTATACTTCACAGCTAAGTCCTTGATGGACAGCCAAGTTAGTAGATCAGTAGAGTTAGCCACTTAACAGATTCGACTGAGTTGTTGATAGAATAACTCAGCTGTTTTGACTAAAACTTAACTCGACTGTGATATGTTTTCAGCGGAAGACTTAACACCCTTGAATTTTGGTTTAAGTTTGTTTTAATACTTGATTATAGCACTTTGTTAATTATCAGCAGGACAACAAATTTATCAGCAGATATCAAAATAATATGCAGTAATTAAAGTGATGAAATGTAAATGACACAATAAGTTTTATAGAGGTTCGAAGATGGGGTAATTTTTCTACTCCTCTCTTCTCCAACTCCTGGAGGAATCCACTAAGTATTGATCAATGTACAAAGTGGTTATCACCCGGATGCAAGTATTGATCACACAAATGACTTGATCCTTTGGGACTCGGTCGAGATGCCTTGGTCACACACACCGGCTTCTCGTATGACTCGGCTTCTTCCAGGGCAGAGCTTTGCTACTACAGCCCACTTGCTCAAGCTTCTTGGATTTGATCACGAAGCCCTCCAAAAACTTGAGACTGGTTCGACCTTGAACCTTTCTACAATCCTTTGTGGAATGTAGACCCCTTGATTCTTCAAATGTTTCTTCTTCAACTGATTGAAGTCGTCTTTCCTTCACAGATGAGTGTTGGATTGATTTCCTTCGTAATGTAGGCTTGAGGATTGAGCTTAAATAACTTGAGAATATTTCAGGTTACAGATATTGCTTTCTTGCTTGTAGTGGTTTTCTCTGATAATCAAGGTAACCTTTTCTCAAGGTGATTCCTCAGCCTTTTATAGCGTTCTTTTGAAAAATTTGCCCGTTGAAGAGATAGGTTAATTTTCAAAAGACACTGGTGGTCGTTGGCTTATCTTGTTGCAGTCCTTGGAATTGACATTTCCTCGTATTAAATGAGTCTTCAGCTTTTCAGATTCTGACACACGTGCAGTGCTTCCCATTGGTTTATTCCTTTTGCATGCTTCTGGGACTGAGCACTTTAAGAAAGGCAGTATGGGAGTATTACTTGTTTAAGAAATTTTGTTGACTTCTGTGCAACGGATCTCTTTCAGTTTTCTCGACTTGACTGCATTTCCTTCATTTCCCCAGATGACTTCGAGTCAGCTTCCAATCATTGGATGACTCATCTGTCACATCAACTTGAGACTTGGCTATCTTGAGTTGACTTGACTGACACTTCACTCAGTTGCATCTCAGCTGCACCTTCAGTCGAGTTCCTGTCTTTTCTTACTTGCTATACTCAGCTGCCTCACAGCGGAGTCTTCCTTCTAGTCTCCAGTTGATTTCTTGCATGTTCAGTCATAGCTGACTTAACTCAGCTCGACCAGCCCTATCTATTACAATGCAAATTACAAAGAAAATGGGGTGCCAACTTTCTATTCTAAGTTTTACATGGCATTCATCAAAATCTAAAAATTAATTACCCAACATAGTCTGGAGCGCCGATAATGCTGACATGAAGACGAGGATGCAAAAAATATTGATAGGATGCATGCCTCTCATACCACCGAAATGGAACTGCTGCGAGAATTTCATCGCAAAGAACTTCTGCGCATGGAGGAAAATATAAATGAAAAGTTCAGCCTTCTTATGGCTGAAATGAAGCTGGTGGCAGCCGAATCCAAAGCCACCCGCTCAGAATTCCGTGCAGCATACTCCGCAGCAGACTCCAAGTAAAACTCAGGTATCAGCCGCCTGAACTTTATGTTTGCTGTCATGTTTCCAGGGTTTCCTCTCTCCTTTGATGATGCCAAAAAGGGGGAAGAGGAATACCTAAAGACGTTGAAAGGATCGACTGCTGAGAAGAAGGACGCAGCTGTTGAGAAGCAGAAGAAAACAGCTGAAGAGGAGAAGAAAGATAAGGGAAAATCCGTTGAGGGGGAAGGTTCAAAAGACATGACTTTAATGGTTGCTAGAACCCCTCAACAAAGACTTGTCACAGCTGACATCATCAGCAAACTTCCAGTGACTCTGCCGCTCCAACACTCTGTTGTACCCATGTCCGAGAAAAGAAAAATAGTGGAAGCAGGGATGAAGGAGGTCGAAGGAAAGATAGATGCCCGTGTGATGGACATATTGAAACAATACGGAGGCATTCCAGCAAAAAGAGACACAGATACCATTTCAGACATCAGAAACGAGCCTAGATCTGTTGATGAATTCAAAACACTCAAATCCAAAGGATACTTCGAAGGTATGTCCATAGCCCAAGCTTGGGATTTGTATTAGGAAAAAGGCCTCAAGCTATGCGAAGAAGTTGACAGACAGTAGACTACTGGTAGTCAATCTGCTGGTCACTCAGCTGGAAAGAAGAAGGCCCCAGTACAATACACGCCCAGAGCAAGAGGAAGAAGAGGTGGAGGAAGAAGTATCAGACCTAAACCTCTACCCAAAAACATCGAATACATAGATCCAGGAAAGAAAGGAGGGATCTATTGCGCCAGATATGACGTATTAGCCAACATGGAAGTAGCAAGGAAGAATGCTGAATATGTAAAAAGGCTTGAAGAAGAAAATAAAAGACAAACTCAGTTGTGGGAAGAAAGACAAGAAAGAAAGAGAAAAGGCGAAGCTGCCAGAAGAGCCTACGAGAAAAAGAAAGCAGCTGAAGAAGAAAAGAAGAGAATGAGACCAGAAGACGACAGAGCTGAAGAGGAAAGAAGGAGGCAGCAAAGGCGATGAAGTGTGCTGTCCACCCCTTCATGTATTTTACTATTGTAAATGCATTTGTATGTAAGTTTTTTGTATGATGAATAAAAGTTATGCAATTTCTATATTTTTGCTTAGATATAGAATACCATGTTGCTCTGATACACTTTGTAAACAGCTGTGTAAAGGACAAGAATGTTATGATCAATAAAAAGATTGATTCTACGCATACATTCTATGTTTCTACATTGTCTATATGTATCTTTGCTATGCACATCTTGTTTGTATGTTTTAAGTTTTGGCATTGTCAAAAAGGAGGAAATTGTTGGGAAATTTATTTATTAGATTTTGATGAATGCCATGTAAAACTTAGACTAGAAAGTTGGCACCCCATTTTCATTGTAATTTTTATTGTAATAGATAGGGTTGTACTAGCTGAGTCAAGTCAGCTACGACTGGACATACAAGATGTCAACTGAAGACTGGGATGAAGACTCCGCTGTAAAGCAGCTGAGTATAGCAAGGAAGAGAAGACAAGAACTCGACTGAAGGAGTATCAGCTATGATACAGCTGTGTAAATTGTCAGTCAAGTCAACTCAAGAAGCCAAGTCAAGTTGAAGTGACAAATGAGTCTTTCAATCATTGGAGCAGACTCGTGTCACCTGGGGAAAAGGCATTCAAGTCAAGACAACTGAAAAGAATCCTTTGCACATAAGTCAAGAATATTACCTAAACAAGTAATACTTCCATGCTGCCATGTCTTAAAGTGCTCTGTCCCAGAAGTGTGCAAATGGAATAAACCAATGGGAAGCACTGCGCCTTGTGTCAGACTCTGAAAAGCTTAATGTTCAATTAATACGAGGAAATGTCAATATCAAGGACTGCAACAAGATAAGCCAACGAACACAAGTGACTTTTGAAATCAGCCTATCTCTTCAACAAGCAGATTTTTGAAAGTTCACTATAAAATGCTAAGGAATCACTTTGATAGAGAGTTACCTAAACCTTGCATACCTGAGCATTCAAGCTATTATTCTAATTGTAACCTGAAAAATATTCTCAAGTTATTCAAGCAAATCCTCAAACCTAAATTTCGAAGGAAATCGATCCAACACCAAGCTGTGAAGGAAAGACAACCTCAACCTGTTGAAGAGGAAACTTTTGAAGAATCAAAAGGGGTCTACATTCCAAAGAGGATTGTAGAAAGGTTCAAGGTCGAACCAGTTTCAAGTTATTGGAGGGCTTCGTGATCAAATCCAAGAAGCTTGAGCAATTGAGCTGTAGTAGAAAGGCAACTGCCCTGTGAAGAAGTTGAGTCGTACGAGAAGCCAGCTGTGTGACCAAGGCATCTCCAAACTGAGTCCCAAAGGACCAAGTCAGCTGTGTGATCAAGACTTGTATCTGGACTGATAACCACTTTGTACTCTGATCAATACTTAGTGGAATCCTCCAGGAGTTGGAGAAGAGAGGAGTAGAAGAATTACCCCATCTTCGAACCTCTATAAAATTTATTATGTCATTTACTTTCTACATATCATTTCATATCTGCTGATAATTTGCTATCCAACGGATAATTAACAAAGTGATAAAACCAAGTGTTAAAACAAACTTAAACCAAATTCAAGGGTGTTAAGTCTTCCGCTGAAAATCTCGTCACAGCCAGGTTAAGTATTAGACTAAACAACTGAGTTATTCTATCAACAGCTCAGTCGAGTCTGTTGATTGGCTAACTCTGCTGGTTAACTAACTTAGTTGTCCATCAAGGACATAGCTGTGAAATTAACTCTGAACTAATTTAAAATGACTAAATTCGAAAAGTTGGTAAGGTTTATTCAACCCCCCCTTCTAAACCTTACTCACACCCCTTGGGACCTATAGGCAATGGCAAAGAGGAGGCAAGCCAATGAAAAGGCTGCTCCTGTAAATTTTACAATGCTAGATGGCCCACCACCCATGGTGCCATCACCTTCCACTGATGTTGATGAGTCAGCCAAGGAAACATTTACTCCAAAGGAATATACTACTGATGCCGAGGAAGCTGTTAAGATAGCTGAGGATACTGATGACGCTGAGACAGCCGAGCCACATAGAGCTGAAGAAATTTTGAAGGAAAAGGGAAAGGCTCCACAGGTCAAGGATATAGAAATTCCTATTTTTCGTGAGGATTTTTTGATGAATACTTTCCTTTCGAGGCTCATGTACCCTTGGAAGAAGCGTCCACTACTGAAAGTGCCAAATATAATGTCCAAGTCCTAGAAGAAGAACGGGGAACTCCTGTTGATACACCAATGGTGCCGGTTGGGTTTGATTTCTATGTTGCATGGCCAGAAGAGCAGTCCACTGATGCAGCCGACTTTCGCAAAGCCTTCAAAGCCATTTGTGCAGAAATAGAAAACATGGAGCATGGATTTGCAACACTTAGCCAACAACTTGACAACCGCGATGCAAACATCATAGGAGATATCCGAGGAACTGTTCTAAGAATAATAGAATGGATTGGGCGGACTAAGGCACTGAGGCGTGAGCAAGTCATATACTTCAAGTCCCTATTTGCAAAAATGGTGATCTGGAGCTCAGACAATGGAAATTACAGCGGTGTCAGAGGGACCACATGTTCAGGATGGATAAATCTCACAAGAGTGATATGGAGTTGCTCAAGGCTCAACATAAGACAGAACTTCAGAAAATGGCGGTCGATGTGCAAAAGGAGATTATGGTGCTCCAAATTGAGATGAAGTTGATGGCAGCCGAGACGAAGGCTCTGTGATCTGAATTTCGAGCAGCCTACTCCAAGACTCATGACAAGAAATACATGATTAACAACAAGATTGATCTACTCCTTCGTGGAGTGTTCCCTCAGTTAAATCTACCCATTGGTGATGATGCCAATAAAAGGAAAGATGAAAGTAAGCATCAGCAGATGAGTGATAAGGATGGAAGAAAGAGGGAAACAAAGAAAGGGGAAAGCGTGATTTGAAGAAACCGCCCTGAAAATTATGCTTTCTAAGACCCCACAACAAGGTAAAGTGACGACCTCAATTCTCACCAACTACCTAAAGAACTACCTATCGAAGAAAAAGTTGATTTGGCGTACAAACAATCGAGACAAGCCATTGAAGTGAATTTAAGAAGGTAGCCGAAACATTCTCGGAAGGATTAAAGATTTAAAATCAAGGTATGAAGGCCCCCAGACTAGACTATTGAACGACTCCCACCGTGAGACCCCTCGTGAGATCACAATGCCTCGATACAGATCTAAGCCAAGATCCCTAGAGGAGTTTCAAACTCTAGCCTACAGAAGGATTTTTCAAGAACAGGACTCTACCCGGGCGTGGGATTTGTATTGGGAGAAAGGACTCGATCTATGTAAATCACCGATAGACAAGAGAGTTCAAGCGATCGGCCGACCGCAAATCACCCGTCAAGACACTCCTAGAGGAGGAGTTGAGTCGCAACGAGGAAGGGAAAGGGCGATTTAATATAGTTTTAATATGGTTTTAATCCTAGATATAGCAAAAACCAACCTCTTTTAGTAAAATCTCATGTTTCATGGACCGTAGAAATTCGATTTAAGTTAAACCCTCTATCGAGCGAATAACTTCTAATCTCAAGTTGATTAACTCAAATCTCTTTCTAGTTAAAACCCCCAAGACAAAGATTATAACGATTTGTGAATTCCCATATTAGGTTTGACCCTAATCCAGAAGATTTATGTCGTCCTATATCTAGGATTGCATGCAACTCTTTTCACTTATATAGGTTCTATTTCACCATGAATCTCTCGATTTCCCGGATGAAAAATAAACTTCAAATCAATATTGCGCATATACCAATTTGAATGAATAAAGCATAATATAAGTGAATCACACAAAATATGAAGATTTTATTAAAAATATACAAACCTTAATCCCAAACTCATTTTAGAGTTCATTACATTCAAACACTAGAAATTTAGCTACACATGGCTTTGTCAAAAGAGTATACTACACAAGAAGATATGAATAAAATGAACATGGTGTACTTAGCTCTTATTCAAGACCAATACAAGACTTCCTCATTGGTTGATTGCAATGATGTTGAGCTCCAAGCCTTCTCCTCTATTGCTCTTCAACTTCCAACTCTACCTCTCTTTTATCCTCTCAATGTATTTTTCTTTGAAACTTAGAATATACAATGAATATACAATGAATCTCTCTATCAATGAATACTACATGAATTATATATCTTTCCCAACTCAAACTCTTGGCTTTTATAGGTATCATCATTGTGAAAGAACACATCAATAATGCTAACAAATGCTCCACTTCCATGGTTGTTGGTTGAATCATTGTGTGCACATTCATGGTTTAGTTGGTTGAATCATTGTGTCCACATGACAATTGAGGGAATAATAGAGTTTGGTGCATCAAAATGAGGTGTAAAAGTTGATCAAAGGTTGTCAAAAAGCAAAAAGGCAAAGTCTCCATAATTTCCGCCAAAGAAAAACCAAGTCTGGACGAAAAGCACGCACGTGCTTTCAAAGCACGGCCAGGCCGTGTTCGCGGATTTTCCCGAACACCGCTGTGCTTCAAAAGCACGGCCTGGCTGTGTTTGGTACGTCTTGGCCGAAAATTTGCTCGGTTTTGGCTCCTCAAAAGCACGGCCGTGCTTAAAAACACACCCTGCCCGTGTTTGACGGAAAAGGCCCCAAAATGACGCGTTTAGTTTGGGATTTTGAGTGTTTTTGCATCCAGAAACCCCCGGGTATGTTTTGACATGAAACCATGGCCCAAAATTCACCAAAAACAGCTCCAAATCATCAATCTACATCAATAAAAGCACCTCGGAGTAATGTGAACTATGTACAATCAAAAATTTATGAAACTAACAATAAAATAACTCAAATCAGACTTAAATATACACATAAAACATGTATAAAGAGACCCTTATCAAACCACCTCCAACTTTGAACTTTGCTTGTCCTCAAGCAAAACATTAAATCAATAAGAATAGTTCAATAAATTACAACACACAAGGATTTTTTTTTTCAACACATTGAACACAAGCAGTCAAGTTCTTAGCCTTCTCAACCCGAATTAACCATTCAAGTAAAAAAAACACGTTTTTTGGAAAGCGATCGAATGTCAAGAAAGACTGTAACATCAGCAGACATTATTCAAACTTGAAATCATCACTCCACAAATATTGATAGTTATGAATAACTTCAATTCAATAATGTCATGAAAATACAAGAATTCAATGGATCATTGTAGTTAGCCTACTAGTCATATAACCAAGCTTCTTGAACTTTTTTTGGAATGAGAATTCAAGGAATATACATCCTCCCTTTCGATTTTTATTTTTTTTTATAGGTCCTTTCGAGGCATTCTTCCACTAGGTTTATATTTTGAATTTTCGTTCAAACACTCCTAGGGTGGTTTCCCATACTCATATTTGTGTCGCCGTTTTACGTAAAAGACAAACATGGGGCTCATGAATGCTCCTAGTTACTAAGCAACACCAAATAGAGGAGTATAACCTCGATTGGATTCCCTTTTTTTACTAAGCTTGGTATAACAACTAGTTAACCACCACTAAATCATGAATTCTCAAACGTTCATAACACTAAGCTTTGTCGTAAATGCCTTAACAAATCAAATATTATGGAGTTGGAAATCTCGTCAAAATTTAGCCCGCATCCATGTCAATCTATCTTAGACAATCAATTGCTTCACATTAAAACACAAATTAACAAGTTAATAAATGTATAATTGGGCTAAGTTATTGACTAGCAAGCACTCAATTTGTTTAAAAAAAAAAATTATCTCTTGTCGACAAACTCAAAATAACAACAAGCACACACATACTCAGAACAAGCACACAATCATTCTAAGAATGCAATTGCCCCCACCTCCAACTTTAAAGGTTCACATTGTCCTCAATGTGAAAGAAAGAGATGAACGAAAACAAAACACTCAAAAATCAACCACACTAGAAGAAAATAAAAGAAGTGGAAAAGAAAAATACGACCTTACTAGAAGAGTGAAATCGGTATTGAGCGACCATTGGGTTGTTTAGTACGAGACCTTCATCGGCATCTTCATACCTAATCAAGGATACACAACTCGAATACCGTGAAATCATCAAATATATTTTTTTAGTTTTTTTTTTTTTTGAATTTTTTTTTATAATAAAAACACGGCCGTGCTTTTTGCCGGGGCGTGTTCGGTACGAATTTTTTCGGCCAAAAAAAATTTTTTTTTTTTTTTTTTTTTTTAAAACACGGCCGTGCTTTTCAAGCACGGCCTGGGCGTGTTCGGTACGAATTTTTCCTATAAAACCTTGGATTTTTTGAACACGGTCAGGGTGTGTTCGCGAATTGGGTGACGAACACGGCCGTGCTTTTTAAGCACGGCCAGACCGTGTTTTTTTTTTATTTTATTTTATTTTATTTTATTTTTTTTTCAATCCCCAAGCAATAAAAAAAATTAAGTAAAAGAAAATGCACACAAAATGTTGGGTTGCCTCCCGGTTAGCACTTCTTTAAAGTCGTATAGCTGGACCGTTTACCCAAATGTGGAGATTAGTCGGGTGGAGCTTTGGACTTATGAAAATACCTTAGGTATTTAGTAGTATTACCTCCAACTTTATGCTTCAAAATGTGCTCTTTGAACTTTCCGGTCCCCTTTTCGGGCATAAGCTTCCAACATGGACTTTGAACAACACTTTTCTCCAAGAGATTTTTAGATTTCTCATCGTGCAACGAAATTGAATCGGCAAAAGAACAAGTAGTATCCTTTTCAATATCAACATGAATTTTAAAAATTTTAAGAACGCCCAAGAATTAGAGGAACCTAAATATCATCATGCATGTCAAGAATAACAAAATCAACTAAGAATATGAATTTATCGATCTTGACTAACACATCATTAATAATACCTCTAGGATGTTTAATCGATTTATCGGCTAAGTGTATGTCCATCCTAGTAGGTTTCAGTTCACTTAATCCCATATGCTTGAATGTTTCATAAGACATCACATTGATACTAGCTCCTAAGTCAGCTAGTGCTCTATCAACAGGTAAACCATCAATTGTACAAGGGATAATAAAACTTCCTGGATCATTACATTTTTGTGGTAGATTATTGGAAGAACATTTATCATTCAATTGCACATTTGATAGTTCGTTAAGCTTATTTTCATTAGAAATGATGTCATTTAGATCCTTAGCATGCTTTGAAAGAGGTTGAACAAATGGAATATTAGTATGTAGTTGCTTGAATGACTCAAGGTACTTACCAAATTTGTCCTCCCTTCTATCTTCTTCTTAGACTCCGGTAAGGATCTTGGGCTTGTATTCGGCGACCACCTTTTTCATGGACTTTTCTTCGTGTTTGTCGTCCTCCACATATTTCGCATGGTGGCGTTGGCATAATCATGATCATGTGGAAAACGATGGTGATTGCCTTTACGTGCTCCCTTGGTTTGGCTCGGTGTTACCTGGCAAACTTCCTTGTGGCCTTTCGGAAATTATTTTTGCAATCTGTCTATTTGGTTTTCCGGAGTTATGGATAGATGCCTCTTGATTTCTCAAGGATGTTTCCACCGCCTGAATCGGGTATCTGTTGATTGCACAAACTTTGTTATAAGATCTTCCAAGTTAGGCTTACCTTGATTTGGCAGAAATCCGGGAGACGTGTGTAGATCGGGATTGGGATTAGGTCGTGGTTGGCCTTGGTTTCCCCAACCGAAATTAGGATGTTGTCGCCACCTAGGATTGTATGTGTTGTTGTAAGGATTACTTGGGTAATTTCTGCCTTGATTCCCAACGTAATTAGCATGTTCAGTGTGAGGTATTATGTGTGGGCAGTCCTGATGATTATGCAATCCTCCGCAAGTTTCACAAGATAAAACATGCGGTGGTGGTGGTTTAGGAGCCGCTAGATCATCGATCTTTTGGGTCAAAGCTTCGACATGTGCAGCTAGGTAACACAAGGAAGTTTGCCAGGTAACACCGAGCCAAACCCAAGGGAGCACGTAAAGGCAATCACCATCAGTTTTCCACATGATCATGATTATTCCAACGCCACCAAGCAGAAATATGTGGAGGACGACAAACACGAAGAAAAGCCCATGAAAAAGGTGGTCGCCGAATACAAGCCCAAGATCCCTTACCGGAGTCTAACCGAAGAAGATAGAAGGGAGGACAAATTTGGTAAGTACCTTGAGTCATTCAAGCAACTACATACTAATATTCCATTTGTTCAACCTCTTTCAAAGCATGCTAAGGATCTAAATGACATAATTTCTAATGAAAATAAGCTTAACGAACTATAAAAGCCAAGAGTTTGAGTTGGGAAAGATATATAATTCATGTAGTATTCATTGATAGAGAGATTCATTGTATATTCATTGTATATTCTAAGTTTCAAAGCAAAATACATTGAGAGGATAAAAGAGAGGTAGAGTTGGAACGCTTACCCTAATGTGGAGATTAGTCGGGTGGAGCTTTGGACTTATGAAAATCCCTTAGGTATTTAGTAGTATTACCTCTAATTTGAATGAATAAAGCATAATATAAGTGTATTCATGGTTGATTACAATGAATATACAATCAATCTCTCTATCAATGAATAATGTATTCATTCATATAGAGATTCATTGTGTATTCATCATAGACACTTAGAAAATATTCATTGTGTCCAACATTTTGAGTGGAATTGGGATCAAGAGGTATTGGAGGAGTAAGCTTGTAGCAACATTGGAGAAGAAGGCTTGGATCAACATTATCTATCAAGGAAGAAGTCATTGAGATTTTGAGAAAGATAAGTACACCATGTCTACAACACTTAAATCTTCTTGTGTAATTTATTCTTTTGTCAAAATCATGAGTAGCTAAACTACTAGTGTTTGAATGTAATGAACTCTAGAATGGATTTGTGATTAAGGTTTGTATGTTTTTAATAAAATTCTCATGTCTTGTGTGATTCACTTATATCATGTTTATTTCATTCAAGTTGATATTTCCGGTATATTAATTTGATATCTATTCCTCATCGGGTAATCGAGAGATTTATGATGGGAAAGAACCTATATAAGTGAAAAGAGTTGCATGCAATCCTAGATATAGGACGACATAAATCTTCTGAATTAGGGTCAAACCTAATATGGGAATTCATAAATCGTTATAATGTAATTTTGGGGGTTTTAACTAGAAAGAAATTTCAGTTAATCAACTTGAGATTAGGAGTTTTTTGCCTTGAAAAAGGGTTTAACTTAAACTGGGAATTTCTACGGTCCATATAACATGAGATTTTATTAAAAGAGGTTGGTTTTTGCTTAAGGGCTTATGGTTGTATTTTTATCTTGTTGAATCACAAAAACATTCTAGAGGGACTTACATTCAACACATTTCTATCTCTTGATTTCTCATTCCATGATCTACTTTTATTTGATTTATTGTAAGTTGTAATTACTTTAAATTCTCTATTTTTCATTTTCCACTTTAACAAACAAAACTCTGAAAATTGCTAGATTAGATAACAAAAAGACGGTAATTATTAGTACTTACAATCCTCGTGGGAATGACACTCGGTACTCAATAATCTATACTACAAAACGATAGGTGCACTTGCCAATAATTTCGAAATCAAACCGAATGTCATTCAAATGGTGCCACAATTTGTTCAATTTGACGGCCTACCGGATGAAGATCCAAATAATCATATCGCGAATTTCCTCGAAATTTGCGATACTTTCAAAATAAATGGAGTCTCCGACGATGCCATCCGTTTACGCTTGTTCCCATTCACTCTTCGGGGATGGGCTAAACAATGGCTAAACACTTTACCGAAGGGAACAATCACAACATGGAGCATTATGGCGGAAAAATTCCTTCTAAAGTATTTTCCACCCGCTAAAACCGCACGATTAAGGTATCAGATCTCTTCATTCACTCAAGAGGACGATAAAACCTTGTACGACACTTGGGAGAGATTCAAAGAATTGCTGCGAAAATGCCCACATCATGGTCTTCCCATTTGGATGCAAGTCCAAACATTTTACAATGGGTTGCTCTCATCGATAAGGCAAATGATTGATGCGGCGGCGGGGGGGACATTGAACAATAAAACACCCGAAGCCGCCCAAGATCTCATAGAAGGAATGGCCATGAATGGCTATCAATGGCAACCCATACGAGGAAAAACCAACAGGGCAGTGGGAGTATACAATGCGGACGCGGTGGTTACACTAGCCGCACAGGTCAAAGCTCTGACTCGGAAAATTGACGGGTTGGCAGCTCCAAAACCACCACCACAACAAGCCTTCTCATGCGAGACTTGTGGAGGATCGCACAACCACCAAGATTGCCCTCACGCGATACCGCCACATGAACAAGTGGATTATCTAGGTAATCAATCTCGACCCTTTCAAAATAATCCTTTCAGTAACACATATAATCCAGGTTGGCGTCAACACCCGAACTTTAGTTCACCGAGCCACAAGGAAGTTTGCTAGGTAACACCGAGCCAAACCCAAGGGAGCACGTAAAGGCAATCACCATCAGTTTTCCACATGATCATGATTATTCCAACGCCACCATGCAGAAATATGTGGAGGACGACAAACACGAAGAAAAGCCCATGAAAAAGGTGGTCGCCGAATACAAGCCCAAGATCCCTTACCGGAGTCTAACCGAAGAAGATAGAAGGGAAGACAAATTTGGTAAGTACCTTGAATCATTCAAGCAACTACATACTAATATTCCATTTGTTCAACCTCTTTCAAAGCATGCTAAGTATCTAAATGACATAATTTCTAATGAAAATAAGCTTAACGAACTATAAAAGCCAAGAGTTTGAGTTGGGAAAGATATATAATTCATGTAGTATTCATTGATAGAGAGATTCATTGTATATTCATTGTATATTCTAAGTTTCAAAGCAAAATACATTGAGAGGATAAAAGATAGGTAGAGTTGGAATGTTTACCCTAATGTGGAGATTAGTCGGGTGGAGCTTTGGACTTATGAAAATCCCTTAGGTATTTAGTAGTATTACCTCTAATTTGAATGAATAAAGCATAATATAAGTGTATTCATGGTTGATTACAATGAATATACAATCAATCTCTCTATCAATGAATAATGTATTCATTCATATAGAGATTCATTGTGTATTCATCATAGACACTTAGAAAATATTCATTGTGTCCAACATTTTGAGTGGAATTGGGATCAAGAGGTATTGGAGGAGTAAGCTTGTAGCAACATTGGAGAAGAAGGCTTGGATCAACATCATCTATCAAGGAAGAAGTCATTGAGATTTTGAGAAAGATAAGTACACCATGTCTACAACACTTAAATCTTCTTGTGTAATTTATTCTTTTGTCAAAATCATGAGTAGCTAAACTACTAGTGTTTGAATGTAATGAACTCTAGAATGGATTTGTGATTAAGGTTTGTATGTTTTTAATAAAATTCTCATGTCTTGTGTGATTCACTTATATCATGTTTATTTCATTCAAGTTGATATTTCCGGTATATTAATTTGATATCTATTCCTCATCGGGTAATCGAGAGATTTATGATGGGAAAGAACCTATATAAGTGAAAAGAGTTGCATGCAATCCTAGATATAGGACGACATAAATCTTCTGAATTAGGGTCAAACCTAATATGGGAATTCATAAATCGTTATAATGCAATTTTGGGGGTTTTAACTAGAAAGAAATTTCAGTTAATCAACTTGAGATTAGGAGTTTTTCGCCTTGAAAAAGGGTTTAACTTAAACCGGGAATTTCTACGGTCCATATAACATGAGATTTTATTAAAAGAGGTTGGTTTTTGCTTAAGGGCTTATGGTTGTATGTTTATCTTGTTGAATCACAAAAACATTCAAGAGGGACTTACATTCAACACATTTCTATCTCTTGATTTCTCATTCCATGATCTACTTTTATTTGATTTATTGTAAGTTGTAATTACTTTAAATTCTCTATTTTTCATTTTCCACTTTAACAAACAAAACTCTGAAAATTGCTAGATTAGATAACAAAAAGACGGTAATTATTAGTACTTACAATCCTCGTGGGAATGACACTCGGTACTCAATAATCTATACTACAAAACGATAGGTGCACTTGCCAATAATTTCGAAATCAAACCGAATGTCATTTAAATGGTGCAACAATTTGTTCAATTTGACGGCCTACCGGATGAAGATCCAAATAATCATATCGCGAATTTCTTCGAAATTTGCGATACTTTCAAAATAAATGGAGTCTCCGACGATGCCATCCGTTTACGCTTGTTCCCATTCACTCTTCGGGGATGGGCTAAACAATGGCTAAACACTTTACCGAAGGGAACAATCACAACATGGAGCATTATGGCGGAAAAATTCCTTCTAAAGTATTTTCCACCCGCTAAAACCGCACGATTAAGGAATCAGATCTCTTCATTCACTCAAGAGGACGATAAAACCTTGTACGACACTTGGGAGAGATTCAAAGAATTGCTGCGAAAATGCCCACATCATGGTCTTCCCATTTGGATGCAAGTCCAAACATTTTACAATGGGTTGCTCTCATCGACAAAGGCGAGATGATTGATGCGGCGGGGGGGGACATTGAACAATAAAACACCCGGAGCCGCCCAAGATCTCATAGAAGGAATGGCCATGAATGGCTATCAATGGCAACCCATACGAGGAAAAACCAACAGGGCAGTGGGAGTATACAATGCGGACGCGGTGGTTACACTAGCCGCACAGGTCAAAGCTCTGACTCGGAAAATTGACGGGTTGGCAGCTCCAAAACCACCACCACAACAAGCCTTCTCATGCGAGACTTGTGGAGGATCGCACAACCACCAAGATTGCCCTCACGCGATACCGCCACATGAACAAGTGGATTATCTAGGTAATCAATCTCGACCCTTTCAAAATAATCCTTTCAGTAACACTTATAATCCAGGTTGGCGTCAACACCCGAACTTTAGTTCACCGAGCCACAAGGAAGTTTGCCAGGTAACACCGAGCCAAATCCAAGGGAGCACGTAAAGGCAATCACCATCAGTTTTCCACATGATCATGATTATTCCAACGCCACCATGCAGAAATATGTGGAGGACGACAAACACGAAGAAAAGCCCATGAAAAAGGTGGTCGCCGAATACAAGCCCAAGATCCCTTACCAGAGTCTAACCGAAGAAGATAGAAGGGAAGACAAATTTGGTAAGTACCTTGAGTCATTCAAGCAACTACATACTAATATTCCATTTGTTCAACCTCTTTCAAAGCATGCTAAGTATCTAAATGACATAATTTCTAATGAAAATAAGCTTAACGAACTATAAAAGCCAAGAGTTTGAGTTGGGAAAGATATATAATTCATGTAGTATTCATTGATAGAGAGATTCATTGTATATTCATTGTATATTCTAAGTTTCAAAGCAAAATACATTGAGAGGATAAAAGATAGGTAGAGTTGGAATGTTTACCCTAATGTGGAGATTAGTCGGGTGGAGCTTTGGACTTATGAAAATCCCTTAGGTATTTAGTAGTATTACCTCTAATTTGAATGAATAAAGCATAATATAAGTGTATTCATGGTTGATTACAATGAATATACAATCAATCTCTCTATCAATGAATAATGTATTCATTCATATAGAGATTCATTGTGTATTCATCATAGACACTTAGAAAATATTCATTGTGTCCAACATTTTGAGTGGAATTGGGATCAAGAGGTATTGGAGGAGTAAGCTTGTAGCAACATTGGAGAAGAAGGCTTGGATCAACATCATCTATCAAGGAAGAAGTCATTGAGATTTTGAGAAAGATAAGTACACCATGTCTACAACACTTAAATCTTCTTGTGTAATTTATTCTTTTGTCAAAATCATGAGTAGCTAAACTACTAGTGTTTGAATGTAATGAACTCTAGAATGGATTTGTGATTAAGGTTTGTATGTTTTTAATAAAATTCTCATGTCTTGTGTGATTCACTTATATCATGTTTATTTCATTCAAGTTGATATTTCCGGTATATTAATTTGATATCTATTCCTCATCGGGTAATCGAGAGATTTATGATGGGAAAGAACCTATATAAGTGAAAAGAGTTGCATGCAATCCTAGATATAGGACGACATAAATCTTCTGAATTAGGGTCAAACCTAATATGGGAATTCATAAATCGTTATAATGCAATTTTGGGGGTTTTAACTAGAAAGAAATTTCAGTTAATCAACTTGAGATTAGGAGTTTTTCGCCTTGAAAAAGGGTTTAACTTAAACCGGGAATTTCTACGGTCCATATAACATGAGATTTTATTAAAAGAGGTTGGTTTTTGCTTAAGGGCTTATGGTTGTATTTTTATCTTGTTGAATCACAAAAACATTCTAGAGGGACTTACATTCAACACATTTCTATCTCTTGATTTCTCATTCCATAATCTACTTTTATTTGATTTATTGTAAGTTGCAATTACTTTAAATTCTCTATTTTTCATTTTCCACTTTAACAAACAAAACTCTGAAAATTGCTAGATTAGATAACAAAAAGACGGTAATTATTAGTACTTACAATCCTCGTGGGAATGACACTCGGTACTCAATAATCTATACTACAAAACGATAGGTGCACTTGCCAATAATTTCGAAATCAAACCGAATGTCATTCAATTGGTGCAACAATTTGTTCAATTTGACGGCCTACCGGACGAAGATCCAAATAATCATATCGCGAATTTCCTCGAAATTTGCGATACTTTCAAAATAAATGGAGTCTCCGACGATGCCATCCGTTTACGCTTGTTCCCATTCACTCTTCGGGGATGGGCTAAACAATGGCTAAACACTTTACCGAAGGGAACAATCACAACATGGAGCATTATGGCGGAAAAATTCCTTCTAAAGTATTTTCCACCCGCTAAAACCGCACGATTAAGGATGAGATCTCTTCATTCACTCAAGAGGACGATGAAACCTTGTACGACACTTGGGAGAGATTCATAGAATTGCTGCGAAAATGCCCACATCATGGTCTTCCCATTTGGATGCAAGTCCAAACATTTTACAATGGGTTGCTCTCATCGACAAGGCAGATGATTGATGCGGCGGCGGGGGGGACATTGAACAATAAAACACCCGAAGCGGCCCAAGATCTCATAGAAGGAATGGCCATGAATGGCTATCAATGGCAACCCGTACGAGGAAAAACCAACAGGGCAGTGGGAGTATACAATGCGGACGCGGTGGTTACACTAGCCGCACAGGTCGAAGCTCTGACTCGGAAAATTGACGGGTTGGCAGCTCCAAAACCACCACCACAACAAGCTTTCTCATGCGAGACTTGTGGAGGATCGCACAACCACCAAGATTGCCCTCACGCGATACCGCCACATGAACAAGTGGATTATCTAGGTAATCAATCTCGACCCTTTCAAAATTATCCTTTCAGTAACACTTATAATCTAGGTTGGCGTCAACACCCGAACTTTAGTTGGGGAAATCAAGGTCAATAGAAGCCTAATCCAAATGCACTCCCCAATTCGTCTGCACCTCCCGGTTTCCAACCGCGAAAACGGAAACCCATTTCACGGCCACCGAAACATCCTTAAGGAACCAAGAAGCATCCATTCGCAACTTGGAAAATCAAATTGGTCAAATTACCAAAATGATCTCCGAAAGGCCACAAGGGAGCTTACCTAGCAACACCGAGCCAAATCCAAGAGAACAGGTAAAAGCAATCACTCTAAGGAGTGGAACAAAGCTAGACGAAGTACGGATGCCGGAGGACGAGCCCACTCCCATACAACAAAAAGACGAACAGGTATCCAAGGAAAAAAAGAAAATGGTACCGGAATTCCAACCACCTATTCCGTATCCAAGTAGATTGCGTAAGGACAAACATGACGACCAATTTGGTAAGTTTTTGGATTTATTTAAACAATTGCACATCAATATTCCTTTTGTTGAAGCCCTTTCACAGATGCCAAAATATGCCAAGTTCCTAAAAGATCTTCTTTCAAATAAGAAGAAGCTTGAAGAAATATCCATGATGCAATTAAATGAGGAATGCTCGGCAATTTTGCAAAACAAGTTACCTCAGAAAATCAAAGATCCAGGGAGTTTCACTATTACTTGTCATGTCGGTAATTTGACTGTTGATCGGGCATTGGCCGATCTAGGGGCTAGCATTAATTTGATGCCTTATGATTTGTTCAAACAAATGGGTCTATGGGAGCCAAAACCAACTAGGATGAGCTTGCAATTAGCTGACAGGTCCATTAAATATCCTAGAGGCATTGTTGAGGATGTTTTGGTCAAAGTCGATAAGTTTATATTTCCGGTCGATTTTGTAATTCTTGATATGCATACAGATGTCGAAGTCCCCTTGATCCTAGGGCGTCCATTTTTAGCTAATGCTAAGGCAATCATTGACGTGCATGATCGCAAACTAATTTTAAGAGTCGAAGATGAACAAGTCATTTTTAAAATCGATACATCAATGAAAAATACGATAGATAAAGATGACTCATGTTTTGCTATTGATCTTATCGATATGGAGATAACCAATTCTCTACCAAGCATGATTTCTAACGAATTCTTGGAGACTTGTATTGTTCAAAGTGCAGGTATATCGGATGAAAACCCCTTTCTTAGGGAATCAGACTCGCATTGGAGGAAAACGCACCAAGCAGGCGGAAAAGAGTTCGAAAAATTGAAAACTCACAGGTGGGGCATATCAAACCATCCATTGAGGATCCACCACTGTTGGAGCTGAAAGAGTTACCCGAACACTTGGAATATGCATTTCTAGCCGAGAACGCCAAACTTCCCGTAATTATTTCCTCCGATTTATCTTCTCATCAAAAGGATAGATTGTTGGCAATATTACGGGAACATAAAAAGGCCATCGCTTGGAAAATCTCCGATATTCAAGGGATCAATCCTTCCTTTTGCACTCACAAAATTCTGATGGAGGAAAATTTCAAGCCGGTTGTTCTACCACAAATGGCGTTTAAATCCAAACATGAAAGAGGTAGTCAAGGCGGAGGTAATCAAATTACTTGATGTTGGGCTCATCTATCCAATTTTTGACAGTAATTGGGTGAGTCCAGTTCAAGTGGTTCCAAAGAAAGGTGGGATGACGGTGGTACCAAATGAAAAGAATGAACTTATTCCAATGCGGACGGTAACAGGTTGGCGAGTTTGCATCGATTACCGACGACTCAATGATGCTACTCGCAAGGACCATTTTCCTTTACCTTTTATTGATCAAATGGTTGAAAGATTATCCGGTCACTTGTATTATTGCTTCCTTGATGGCATGTCAGGTTATTTCCAGATCCCGATAGCACCGGAGGACCAAGAAAAGACCACTTTCACTTGTCCCTACGGTACTTTTGCCTATCGCCGCATGCCTTTCGGGTTGTGCAATGCACCGGCAACCTTTCAAAGGTGCATTCTTGCTATCTTCGACGAACTTGTAGAAGATATCATGGAAGTCTTCATGGATGACTTCTCGGTTTTTGGGGACTCATTTGATCTTTGTCTTGCAAATCTTAAAAAAGTCCTCATTCGTTGTGAAGAGACTAATCTGGTTCTTAATTGGGAAAAATGTCATTTCATGGTACAAGAAGGTATTATTTTGGGACATAAAATTTCTAGCAGGGGCATTGAAGTTGACAAGGCAAAGGTTGAGACAATTTCCAAATTGCCTCCACCCACCACGGTGAAGGCAATCCGAAGCTTTTTGGGGCACGTCGGGTTCTATAGGTGATTCATCAAAGATTTTTCAAAAATTGCCCGGCCACTCACTCGCCTCTTGGAGAAGGATGCGGTCTTTCATATCAATGATGAATGCCTTCAAGCATTCAATACTTTGAAAGAAAAACTCACCACTTCTCCCATCATGGTAGCTCCAGATTGGTCTCAACCATTCGAACTCATGTGTGATGCCAGCGATTATGCGGTAGGTGCGGTGCTTGGGCAACAAAAAGATAAGCATTTCTGACCAATTTACTACGCAAGTAAAACTCTGAATCCCGCTCAGTCCAATTATACAACTACAGAAAAAAAGTTACTTGCAGTAGTTTTCGCCTTTGACAAATTTTGCTCATATTTGATCCTTGCCTTACGTTATTTGCTTGACAAAAATGATGCAAAACCACGACTAATTCGATGGGTACTCTTACTCCAAGAATTTGATGTGGAGATCAAAGATAAACGGGGTGCCGAAAATCTTGCCACCGATCACCTGTCAAAGCTTGAGCACTCCGACACCGACAAGCAACACAAAGGACATATCAACGATTCTTTCCCGGATGACCAACTCTTTGCTTTAAACTCAATTTCAATTGATAATCCTTGGTTTGCAGATTTTGCTAATTATCTTGCTGGAAAAGTTCTACCGAAAGGGCTGACCCATCAACAAAAGAAGAAATTCTTTTCGGACCTCAAACACTATATTTGGGACGATCCCCACCTCTTCCAAATTTGTGCGGATCAAATAATACGAAGATGTGTCGCACTTCCTGAAACGATCTCCATTTTGAATCATTGTCACAAAGGACCCACCGGTGGGCACGATCAAGCGAATACCACGGCACGAAAGGTCCTTGAGTCGGGTTTTTATTGGCCTACACTTTTCCAAGATGCAAAACGGCATGTTGAAACTTGTGATAATTGTCAACGAACAGGAAATATTTCTCGAAAAAATGAAATGCCCCAAAACGGTATTCTTGTTTGCGAAATTTTTGATGTTTGGGGTATTGATTTTATGGGACCATTTCCTGCGACCTTTGGCAATAAATAAATTTTGGTAGCCGTTGACTACGTGTCTAAATGGGTAGAGGCTCAAGCCTTACCGAAAAATGATGCTCGAGTGGTGGTGCATTTTCTCAAAAAACTTTTTACCCGATTTGGTACTCCACGAGCCATCATTAGTGATAGAGGCACTCACTTTTGTAATAGTCAATTTGACAAAGTGTTAAAACGTTATGGTGTCACACACCGAGTCGCCACCGCCTATCACCCTCAAACTAGTGGTCAAGTCGAAGTGTCCAACCGCGAATGAAAAAGAATTTTGGAAAAAACGGTTGGACACTCTCGAAAGGATTGGTCCCTCAAACTCGACGATGCCCTTTGGGCTTATAGAATGGCTTTCAAAACGCCAATAGGGACTACTCCATACCGACTCGTTTATGGTAAGGCGTGTCATTTACCGGTTGAGCTTGAACACAAGGCCTTTTGGGCTTTTAAAATGCTTAATTATGATTTGTCAAGTGCAGGAGATAACCGTTTATTGCAGATTAACGAACTCGAAGAATGGCGAAATTCGGCATACGAGAACTCGAAAATTTACAAAGAGCGAACAAAGCAATGGCATGACAAACGCATTAAGCAAACAAGAGAATTTCAACCTGGTGATCAAGTGTCACTCTTCAATTCCCGACTCCGACCTTTCCCAGGTAAGTTAAAGTCCCGGTGGTCCGGCCCATTCACTGTTACTCAAGTGTTCCCTTACGGGACTATTGAAATCACGCACAAGGAAATGGGAACATTCAAGGTAAACGGACATCGTCTGAAGCTTTATTTTGGGGGCACCATCGATGATAGTTATCGAGATTCCATCCGTCATAACGACCCCCAAAATACACCACACGAGTAGAGGTAAAACAGGTCCAGCTATACGACGTTAACGAAGCGCTATCCGGGAGGCAACCCGGCATTTTGTGTGTAAGAAAAAAAAATTATATAAAAACACGGCCAGGCCGTGTTTATCCACCACGACCGTGTTCGTCAATCAATTGACGAACACACCTTGGCCGTGTTCTTCAATTCAGGCCATGTTGACAATTCACGCAAAAAACACGGCCTGTGCGTGTTTTTAAACACGCCCGTGTTTTAATTAGTAAAATAAATAAATAAATAAATAAATAATTTTGGGGTGAAAAATCGTACAGAACACGGCCAGGGCGTGTTAATTAACACGCCCGTGTTTAAATTCGAAATAAAAAAAAATAAAAAAAAATAAAAATTTTGGGGTGAAAACACGTACCAAACACGGCCAGGGCGTGTTTAAAACCACGCCCGTGGAGTTATTTTGAAAAAAAAAAAAGAAATTTTTGGACGAAAACTCGGCCAGGGCGTGTTTAAAACCACGCCCGTGTTTTTAAACACGCCCGTGGATTTATTAAAAAAAAAAAAAGAAAAGAAAAAAAGAGAATAAGGGCGTACCGAACACGGCCAGGCCGTGCTTTGACAGCACGGCCGTGTCCGGTACCAGCTAAAAGAGGGTGGGGGGGCGATTTCCTTCCTATTTTTTCCCCGAAACCCTTTCTTAAAAAACTTGATGGCTCAAAAGCTACTCTAGATTATTGAGTATCGAGTGTCATTCCCACGAGGATTGTAAGTACTAATAATTACCGTCTTTTTGTTATTTAATCTAGAAATTTTTAGAGTTTTGTTTGTTTAATGAAAATGAAAAATAGAGAATTTTAAAATAATTGCAAGTTACAAAAGATATAATGTCCAAGTCCTAGAAGAAGAACGGGGAAGTCCTGCTGATACACCAATGGTGCCGGTTGGGTTTGATTTCTATGTTGCATGGCCAGAAGTGCAGTCCACTGATGCAGCCGACTTTCGCAAAGCCTTCAAAGCCATTTGTGCAGAAATAGAAAACATGGAGCATGGATTTGCAACACTTAGCCAACAGCTTGACAACCGCGATGCAAACATCATAGGAGATATCCGAGGAACTGTTCTAAGAATAATAGAATGGATTGGGCGGACTAAGGCACTGAGGCGTGAGCAAGTCATATACTTCAAGTCCCTATTTGCAAAAATGGTGATCTGGAGCTCAGACAATGCAAATTCCAGCGGTGTCAGAGGGACCACATGTTCAGGATGGATAAATCTCACAAGAGTGATATGGAGTTGCTCAAGGCTCAACATAAGACAGAACTTCAGAAAATGGCGGTCGATGTGCAAAAGGAGATTATGGTGCTCCAAATTGAGATGAAGTTGATGGCAGCCGAGACGAAGGATCTGTGATCTGAATTTCGAGCAGCCTACTCCAAGACTCATGACAAGAAATACATGATTAACAACAAGATTGATCTACTCCTTGGTGGAGTGTTCCCTCAGTTAAATCTACCCATTGGTGATGATGCCAAAAAAAGGAAAGATGAAAGTAAGCAGCAGCAGATGAGTGATAAGGATGGAAGAAAGAGGGAAACAGCAAGGGGGAAGACAGTGATTTGAAGAAACCGCCCTTGAAAATTATGCTTGCTAAGACCCCACAACAAGGTAAAGTGACAGCGTCAATTCTCAGCCAACTACCTAAAGAACTACCTATCGAAGAAAAAGTTGATTTGGCGTACAAACAATCGAGACAAGCCATTGAAGCTGAATTTAAAAAGGTAGCTGAGAAACATTCTAGAAGGATTAAAGATTTAAAATCAAGGTATGAAGGCCCCCCAGCTAGACTATTAAACGACTCCCCAGCTGTGAGACCCCCTCGTGAGATCACAATGCCTGATACAGGATCTAAGCCAAGATCCCTAGAGGAGTTTCAAACTCTAGCTGCAGAAGGATTTTTCAAGAACAGGACTCTACCCAGGCGTGGGATTTGTATTGGGAGAAAGGACTCGATCTATGTAAATCAGCTGATAGACAATAGAGTTCAAGCAGTCAGCCGACTGGCAAATCACCCGTACACTACACTCCTAGAGGAGGAGTTGAGTCGCAACGAGGAAGGGAAAGGGCGATTTAATATAGTTTTAATATGGTTTTAATCCTAGATATAGCAAAAACCAACCTCTTTTAGTAAAATCTCATGTTTCATGGACCGTAGAAATTCCCGATTTAAGTTAAACTCTCTATCGAGCGCGAATAACTTCTAATCTCAAGTTGATTAACTAAAATCTCTTTCTAGTTAAAACCCCAAAGACAGCATTATAACGATTTGTGAATTCCCATATTAGGTTTGACCCTAATCCAGAAGATTTATGTCGTCCTATATCTAGGATTGCATGCAACTCTTTTCACTTATATAGGTTCTATTTCACCATGAATCTCTCGATTTCCCGGATGAAAAATAAACTTCAAATCAATATTGCGCATATACCAATTTGAATGAATAAAGCATAATATAAGTGAATCACACAAAACATGAAGATTTTATTAAAAATATACAAACCTTAATCCCAAATTCATTCTAGAGTTCATTACATTCAAACACTAGAAATTTAGCTACACATGGCTTTGTCAAAAGAGTATACTACACAAGAAGATATGAATAAAATGAACATGGTGTACTTAGCTCTTATTCAAGACCAATACAAGACTTCCTCCTTGGTTGATTGCAATGATGTTGAGCTCCAAGCCTTCTCCTCTATTGCTCTTCAACTTCCAACTCTACCTCTCTTTTATCCTCTCAATGTATTTTGCTTTGAAACTTAGAATATACAATGAATATACAATGAATCTCTCTATCAATGAATACTACATGAATTATATATCTTTCCCAACTCAAACTCTTGGCTTTTATAGGTATCATCTTTGTGAAAGAACACATCAATAATGCTAACAAATGCTCCACTTCCATGGTTGTTGGTTGAATCATTGTGTGCACATTCATGGTTGAGTTGGTTGAATCATTGTGTCCACATGACAATTGAGGGAATAATAGAGTTTGGTGCATCAAAATGAGGTGTAAAAGTTGATCAAAGGTTGTCAAAAAGCAAAAAGGCAAAGTCTCCATAATTTCCGCCAAAGAAAAACCAAGTCTGCACGAAAAGCACGCCCGTGCTTTCAAAGCACGGCCAGGCCGTGTTCGCGGATTTTCCCGAACACGGTTGTGCTTCAAAAGCACGGCCTGGCTGTGTTTGGTACGTCTTGGCCGAAAATTTGCTCGGTTTTGGCTCCTCAAAAGCACGGCCGTGCTTAAAAACACACCCTGCCCGTGTTTGACTGAAAAGGCCCCGAAATGACGCATTTAGCTTGGGATTTTGAGTGTTTTTGCATCCAGAAACCCCCGGGTATGTTTTGACATGAAACCATGGCCCAAAATTCACCAAAAACAGCTCCAAATCATCAATCTACATCAATAAAAGCACCTCGGAGTAATGTGAACTATGTACAATCAAAAATTTATGAAACTAACAATAAAATAACTCAAATCATACTTAAATATACACATAAAACATGTATAAAAAGACCCTTATCAAACCACCTCCAACTTTGAACTTTGCTTGTCCTCAAGCAAAACATTAAATCAATAAGAATACTTCAATAAATTACAACACACAAGGATTTTATTTTTTTCAACACATTGAACACAAGCAGTCAAGTTATTAGCCTTCTCAACCCGAATTAACCATTCAGTAAAAACACAGTTTTTTTGGAAAGCGATCGACTGTCAAGAAAGACTGTAACATCAGCAGAATTATTCAAACTTGAAATCATTCTTCCATACTCATATTTGTGTCGCCGTTTTACGTAAAAGACAAACATGGGGCTCATGAATGCTCCTAGTTACTAAGCAACACCAAATAGAGGAGTATAACCTCGATTGGATTCCCTTTTTTTACTAAGCTTGGTATAACAACTAGTTAACCACCACTAAATCATGAATTCTCAAACGTTCATAACACTAAGTTTTGTCGTAAATGCCTTAACAAATCAAATATTATGGAGTTGGAAATCTCGTCAAAATTTAGCCCGCATCCATGTCAATCTATCTTAGACAATCAATTGCTTCACATTAAAACACAAATTAACAAGTTAATAAATGTATAATTGGGCTAAGTTATTGACTAGCAAGCACTCAATTTGTTTAAAAAAAAATTATCTCTTGTCGACAAACTCAAAATAACAACAAGCACACACATACTCAGAACAAGCACACAAGCATTCTAAGAATGTAATTGCCCCCACCTCCAACTTTAAAGGTTCGCATTGTCCTCAATGTGAAAGAAAGAGATGAACGAAAACAAAACACTCAAAAATCAACCACACTAGAAGAAAATAAAAGAAGTGGAAAAGAAAAATACGACCTTACTAGAAGAGTGAAATCGGTATTGAGCGACCATTGGGTTGTTTAGTACGAGACCTTCATCGGCATCTTCATACCTAATCAAGGATACACAACTCGAATACCGTGAAATCATCAATATATTTTTTTTTTAGTTTTTTTTTTTTTTGAATTTTTTTTTATAATAAAAACACGGCCGTGCTTTTTGCCGGGGCGTGTTCGGTACGAATGTTTTCGGCAAAAATTTTTTTTTTTTAATTTTTTTTTTTTAAACACGGCCGTGCTTTTCAAGCACGGCCTGCGCGTTTTCGGTACGAATTTTTCCTATAAAACCTTAGATTTTTTGAACACGGTCAGGGTGTGTTCGCGAATTGGGTGACGAACACGACCGTGCTTTTTAAGCACGGCCAGACCGTGTTTTTTTTTTTTTTTTTTTATTTTTTTTCAATCCCCAAGCAATAAAAAAAAATTAAGTAAAAGAAAATGCACACAAAATGCCGGGTTGCCTCCCGGTTAGCACTTCTTTAAAGTCGTATAGCTGGACCGTTTACCCAAATGTGGAGATTAGTCGGGTGGAGCTTTGGACTTATGAAAATCCCTTAGGTATTTAGTAGTATTACCTCCAACTTTATGCTTCAAAATGTGCTCTTTGAACTTTCTGATCCCCTTTTCGGGCATAAGCTTTCAACATGGACTTTGAACAACACTTTTCTCCAAGAGATTTTTAGATTTCTCATCGTGCAACGAAATTGAATCGGCAAAAGAACAAGTAGTATCCTTTTCAATATCATTTTTAGATTACTTGTTCATCCCCCACTCTCAAAGTTAATTTTCCCTCATGCACATGAATGATTGATTTTGCCGTAGCCAAGAAAGAACACCCAAGAATTAGAGGAACCTCAATATCATCATGCATGTCAAGAATAACAAAATCAACTTGGAATATGAATTTATCGATCTTGACTAACACATCATTAATAATACCTCTAGGATGTTTAATCGATTTATCGGCTAAGTGTATGTCCATCCTAGTATGTTTCAGTTCACTTAATCCCATATGCTTGAATGTTTCATAAGACATCACATTGATACTAGCTCCTAAGTCAGCTAGTGCTTTATCAACAGGTAAACCATCAATTGTACAAGGGATAATAAAACTTCCTGGATTATTACATTTTTGTGGTAGATTATTGGAAGAACATTTATCATTCAATTGCACATTTGATAGTTTGTTAAGCTTATTTTCATTAGAAATGATGTCTTTTAGATCCTTAGCATGCTTTGAAAGAGGTTGAACAAATGGAATATTAGTATGTAGTTGCTTGAATGACTCAAGGTACTTACCAAATTTGTCCTCCCTTCTATCTTCTTCGGTTAGACTCCGGTAAGGGATCTTGGGCTTGTATTTGGTGACCACCTTTTTCATGGGCTTTTCTTCGTGTTTGTCGTCCTCCACATATTTCTGCATGGTGGCGTTGGCATAATCATGATCATGTGGAAAACGGATGGTGATTGCCTTTACGTGCTCCATTGGGTTTGGCTCGGTGTTACCTGGTAAACTTCCTTGTGGACTTTCGGAAATCATTTTTGCAATCTGTCCTATTTGGTTTTCCAGATCATGGATAGATGCCTCTTGATTTCTCAAGGATATTTCCACCGCC
Source organism: Rehmannia glutinosa (assembly GCA_016081115.2). Lineage (NCBI taxonomy): Eukaryota > Viridiplantae > Streptophyta > Magnoliopsida > Lamiales > Orobanchaceae > Rehmannia > Rehmannia glutinosa. The sequence continues at coordinate 49,873,644 of CM071935.1, forward strand.
TGGAATCGGGTATCTGTTGATTGCACAAACTTTGTTATAAGATCTTCCAAGTTAGGCTTACCTTGATTTGGTGAAATCCGGAGACGTGTGTAGATCGGGATTGGGATTAGGTCGTGGTTGACCTTGGTTTCCCCACCGAAATTAGGATGTTGTCGCCACCCAGGATTGTATGTGTTGTTGTAAGGATTACTTGGGTAATTTACGCTTGATTCCCAACGTAATTAGCATGTTCGGTGTGAGGTATTTTGTGTGGCGAGTCCGATGATTATGCAATCCTCCGCAAGTTTCACAAGATAAAACATGCGGTGGTGGTGGTTTAGGAGCCGCTAGATCATAGATCTTTTGGGTCAAAGCTTCGACTTGTGCGCGGCTAGTGTAACCACATTGCATCTGCATTATAAATGCCCATCGCTCAGTAGGTTTACCTCGTGCGGATTGCCATTGATAGCCATTCATGGCCATTCCCTCTATCGATCTTGGGCGGCTTCCGGTGTTTTATTGTTCAAAGTTCCCCGCCGCCGCATCAATCATTTTCCTTGTTGACGAGTAGCCCATTGTAAAATGTTTGGACTTGCATCAAATAGGAAGACCATGATGTGGGCATTTTCGCAGCAATTCTTTGAATCTCTCCCAAGTGTCGTACAAGGTCTCGTCGTCTTCTTGAGTGAATGAAGAGATTTCATTCCTCAATCGTGTAGTTTTGGCGGTGGAAAATATTTCAAAAGGAACTTTTCCGCCATGATGATGCTCCATGTTGTGATTGTTCCCTTTGGCAAAGTATTTAGCCATTGTTTAGCCCGCCCGAGAAGAGTAAATGGGAATAGGCGCAAGCGGATGGCATCGTTAGAGACTCCATTTATTTTGAAGGTATCACAAATTTTAAGGAAATTTGCGATATGATTGTTCGGATCTTAAATGCGTAGGCCGTCAAATTGAACAAATTGTTGCACCATTTGAATGACATTCGGTTTGATTTCAAAATTATTGGTCGCAACAAATGGCCGGGCCTACGATGCTAGATGCGTGCCGTCCATGGATGGTTTGGCATAATCATACATAGTTCTTTGTTCATCCGCCATGACGAAATCTTTACTTTCGTTAGTATCCTCTTAAGTGATACGTGTTAGTACTTTCCTTTGTGTTGCTACCGGCGGTGTCGTGCTTCCAAATTCGGCGACGAGTAGGCATACACTGCGGTAAACAAAGAACTAACACAGAGGAAAGTACTAACACAGACCACGAAGAGGATACTAACGAAAGTAAAGATTTCGTCATGGCGGATGAACAAAGAACTATGTATGATTTTGCCAAACCATCCATGGACGGCACGTCATCTAGCATCATTAGGCCCGTTGTTGCAACCAATAATTTTGAAATCAAACCGAATGTCATTCAAATGGTGCAACAATTTGTTCAATTTGATGGCCTACCGCATTTAAGACCCAACAATCATATCGCAAATTTCCTTGAAATTTGTGATACCTTCAAAATAAATGGAGTCTCTGACGATGCCATCCGTTTGTGCCTATTCCCATTTACTCTTCAGGGACGGGCTAAACAATGGCTAAATACTTTGCCAAAGGGAACATCACAACATGGAGCAATCATGGCGAAAAGTTCCTTTTGAAATATTTTCCACCGCCAAAATCGCACGATTGAGGAATGAAATCTCTTCATTCAATCAAGAAGACGGCGGACCTTGTACGACACTTGGGAGAGATTCAAAGAATTGCTGCGAAAAATGCCCACATCATGGTCTTCCTATTTGGATGCAAGTCTAAATATTTTACAATGGGCTACTCTCGTCAACAAGGCAAATGATTGATCTTTGCGCAGGGGAACTTTGAACCGTAAAACACCGTGAAGTTTCGCCAAGATCCGATAGAGGGAATGGCCATGAATCGCTATCAATGGTAATCCGTCACGAGGTGAACCTAAGCGAATGGGCATTTATAATGCGATCGTGGGTTACACTAGCTGCACAAGTCGAAGCTTTGACCCAAAAGATCGATGATCTAGCGGCTCCTAAACCACCACCACCGCATGTTTTATCTTGTGAAACTTGCGGAGGATTGCATAATCATCGGGGATCCTTTACACTGAAATACCTCACACGGAATGGGCTAATTACGTTGGGAATCAAGGCGAAAAATTACCCAAGTAATCCTTACAACAACACATACAATCCTGGGTGGCTACAACATCCTAATTTCGGTTGGGGAAACCAAGGCCAACCACGACCTAATCCCAATACTGATCTACACACGTCTCCGGATTTCACCAAATCAAGGTAAGCCTAACTTGGAAGATCGTATAACAAAGTTTGTGCAATCAACGATATACCCGATTCCAGGCGGTGGAAACATCCTTGAGAAATCAAGAGGCATCTATCCATAATATGGAAAACCAAATAGGACAAATTGCAAAAATGATTTCCGAAAGGCCACAAGGAAGTTTTCCAGGTAACACCGAGCCAAACCCAAGGGAGCACGTAAAGGCAATCACCATCAGTTTTCCACATGATCATGATTATGCCAACGCCACCATGCAGAAATATGTGGAGGACGACAACACGAAGAAAAGCCCATGAAAAAGGTGGTGGCCGAATACAAGCCCAAGATCCCTTACCGGAGTCTAACCGAAGAAGATAGAAGGGAGGACAAATTTGGTAAGTACCTTGAGTCATTCAAGCAACTACATACTAATATTCCATTTGTTCAACCTCTTTCAAAGCATGCTAAGGATCTAAATGACATCATTTCTAATGAAAATAAGCTTAAAGAACTATAAAAGCCAAGAGTTTGAGTTGGGAAAGATATATAATTCATGCAGTATTCATTTATAGAGAGATTCATTGTATATTCTAAGTTTCAAAGCAAAATACATTGAGAGGATAAAAGAGAGGTAGAGTTGGAACGTTTACCCAAATGTGGAGATTAGTCGGGTGGAGCTTTGGACTTATGAAAATCCCTTAGGTATTTAGTAGTATTACCTCCAATTTGAATGAATAAAGCATAATATAAGTGTATTCATGGTTGATTACAATGAATATACAATCAATCTCTCTATCAATGAATACTATATTCATTCATATAGAGATTCATTGTGTATTCATCATAGACACTTAGAAAATATTCATTGTGTCCAACATTTTGAGTGGAATTGGGATCAAGAGTTCTTGGAGGAGTAAGCTTGTAGCAACATTGGAGAAGAAGGCTTGGATCAACATCATCTATCAAGGAAGAAGTCATTGAGATTTTGAGAAAGATAAGTACACCATGTCTACAACACTTAAATCTTGTTGTTTAATTTATTCTTTTGTCAAAATCATGAGTAGCTAAACTACTAGTGTTTGAATGTAATGAACTCTAGAATGGATTTGTGATTAAGGTTTGCATGTTTTTAATAAAATTCTCATGTCTTGTGTGATTCACTTATATCATGTTTATTTCATTCAAGTTGATATTTCCGGTATATTAATTTGATATCTATTCCTCATCGGGTAATCGAGAGATTTATGATGGGAAAGAACCTATATAAGTGAAAAGAGTTGCATGCAATCCTAGATATAGGACGACATAAATCTTCTGAATTAGGGTCAAACCTAATATGGGAATTCATAAATCGTTATAATGCAATTTTAGGGGTTTTAACTAGAAAGAAATTTCAGTTAATCAACTTGAGATTAGGAGTTTTTCGCCCTGAAAAAGGGTTTACCTTAAATCGGGAATTTCTACGGTCCATATAACATGAGATTTTATTAAAAGAGGTTGGTTTTTGCTTAAGGGCTTATGGTTGTATTTTTATCTTGTTGAATCACAAAAACATTCTAGAAGGACTTACATTCAACACATTTCTATCTCTTGATTTCTCATTCCATAATCTACTTTTATTTGATTTATTGTAAGTTGCAATTATTTTAAATTCTCTATTTTTCATTTTCCATTTTAATAAACAAAACTCTGAAAATTGCTAGATTAGATAACAAAAAGACGGTAATTATTAGTACTTACAATCCTCGTGGGAATGACACTCGGTACACAATAATCTATACTACAAAACGATAGGTGCACTTGCCTACGGTTTTATAGAGTAGCTTTTGAGCCATCAAGTTTTTGGCGCCGTTGCCGGGGATTGTAATATTAAGAACACCTTATTTTTGTTAATTTAATCATTTTTTTTTATTTTCACCATTTGTCTTTCTAGGTATCTATCTTTGTAAGTCTTGGATTATACTTATCCTCCTTATTTACCGCAGTGCATGCCTACTCGTCGCCGAATTTGGAAGCGCGAGACCGCCGGTAGCAACACAAAGGGAAAGTATTAAATACAGACCACGAGGAGGATACTAACGAAAGCAAGGATCCCGATATGGCGGATGAACAACAAAGAACCATGTACGACTACGCCAAGCCATCTATGGATGGTACATCGTCTATTATCGTAAGGCCCGCTGTTGCAGCCAGTAATTTCGAAATCAAACCGAATGTCATTCAAATGGTGCAACAATTTGTTCAATTTGACGACCTAACGGACGAAGATCCAAATAATCATATCGTGAATTTCCTCGAAATTTGCGATACTTTCAAAATAAATGGAGTCTCCGACGATGCCATCCATTTACGCTTGTTCCTATTCACTCTTTGGGGACGGGCTAAATAATGGCTAAACACTTTACTGAAGGGAACAATCACAACATGGAGCATTATGGCAGAAAAATTCCTTCTAAAGTATTTTCCACCCGCTAAAACCGCACGATTGAGGAATGAGATCTCTTCATTCACTCAAGAGGACGATGAAACCTTGTACGACACTTAGGAGAGATTCAAAGAATTGCTGCGAAAATGCCCACATCATGGTCTTCCCATTTAGATGCAAGTCCAAACATTTTACAATGGGTTGCTCTCATCGACAAGGCAGATGATTGATGCGGCGGCGGGGGGGACATTGAACAATAAAACAACCGAAGCCGCCCAAGATCTCATAGAAGGAATGGCCATGAATGGCTATCAATGGCAATCCATACGAGGAAAAACCAACAAGGCAGTGGGAGTATACAATGCGGACGCGGTGGTTACACTAGCCGCACAGGTCGAAGCTCTGACTCAGAAAATTGACGGGTTGGCATCTCCAAAACCACCACCACAACAAGCCTTCTCATGCGAGACTTGTGGAGGATCGCACAACCACCAAGATTGCCCTCACGCGATACCGCCGCATGAACAAGTGGATTATCTAGGTAATCAATCTCGACCCTTTCAAAATAATCCTTTCAAGAACACTTATAATCCAGGTTGGCGTCAACACCCGAACTTTAGTTGGGAAATCAAGGTCAACGAAGCCTAATCCAAACGCACTCCCCAATTCGCACCTCCCGGTTTCCAACCGCGAAAACCAAGTTTGGAGGACTTACTGTCCAAATTCGTCCAAACAATGGAAACCCGTTTCACGGCCACCGAAACATCCTTAAGGAACCAAGAAGCATCCATTCGCAACTTAGAAAATCAAATTGGTCAAATTGCCAAAATGATCTCCGAAAGGCCACAAGGGAGCTTACCTAGCAACACCAAGCCAAATCCAAGAGAACAGGTAAAAGCAATCACTCTAAGGAGTGGAACGAAGCTCGATGAAGTACGGATGCCGGAGGACGAGCCTACTCCCATACAACAAAAAGACAAACAGGTATCCAAGGAAACAAAGAAAATGGTACCGGAATTCCAACCACCTATTCCGTATCCAAGTCGATTGCGTAACGACAAACATGACGACCAATTTGGTAAGTTTTTTGATTTATTTAAACAATTGCACATCAATATTCCTTTTGTTGAAGCCCTTTCACAGATGCCAAAATATGCCAAGTTCCTAAAAGATCTTCTTTCAAATAAGAAGAAGCTTGAAGAAATATCCATGGTGCAATTAAATGAGGAATGCTCGGCAATTTTGCAAAACAAGTTACCTCAGAAAATCAAAGATCCAGGGAGTTTCACTATTCCTTGTCATGTCGGTAATTTCACTGTTGATCGGGCATTGGTTGATTTAGGGGCTAGCATTAATTTGATGCCTTATGATTTGTTCAAACAAATGGGTCTAGGGGAGCCAAAACCAACTAGGATGAGCTTGCAATTAGCTGACAGGTCCATTAAATATCCTAGAGGCATTGTTGAGGATGTTTTGATCAAAGTCGATAAGTTTATATTTCCGGTCGATTTTGTAATTCTTGATATGCATACAGATGTCGAAGTCCCCTTGATCCTAGGGCATCCATTTTTAGCTACTGCTAAGGCAATCATTGACGTGCATGATGGCAAACTAATTTTAAGAGTCGAAGATGAACAAGTCATTTTCAAAATCGTTACATCAATGAAAAATACGATAGATAAAGATGACTCCTGTTTTGCTATTGATCTTATCGATATGGAGATAACCAATTCTCTACCAACCATGATTTCTAACGAATTCTTGGAGACTTGTATTGTTCAAAGTGCAGGTATATCGGATGAAAACCCCTTTCTTAGGGAATCTGTACTCGCATTGGAGGAAAACGCACCAACAGAACGACAGAAAGAGTTCGAAAAAATTGAAAACTCACATGTGGGGCATATCAAACCATCCATTGAGGATCCACCACTGTTGGAGCTAAAAGAGTTACCCGAACACTTGGAATATGCATTTCTAGCCGAGAACGCCAAACTTCCCGTAATTATTTCCTCCGATTTATCTTCTCATCAAAAGGATAGATTGTTGGCAATATTACGGGAACATAAAAAGGCCATCGCTTGGAAAATCTCCGATATTCAAGGGATCAATCCTTCCTTTTGCACACACAAAATTCTGATGGAGGAAAATTTCAAGTCGGTTGTTTTACCACATCGTTGTTTAAATCCAAACATGAAAGAGGTAGTCAAGGCGGAGGTAATCAAATTACTTGATGCTGGGCTCATCTATCCAATTTACGGCTGATGAATGGGTGAGTCCAGTTCAAGTGGTTCCAAAGAAAGGTGGGATGACGGTGGTACCAAATGAAAAGAATGAACTTATTCCAATGCGGACGGTAACAGGTTGGCGAGTTTGCATCGATTACCAACGACTCAATGATGCTACTCGCAAGGACCATTTTCCTTTACCTTTTATTGATCAAATGCTTAAATGATTATCTGGTCACTTGTATTATTGCTTCCTTGATGGCATGTCAGGTTATTTTCAGATCCCAATAGCACCGGAGGACCAAGAAAAGACCACTTTCACTTGTCCCTACGGTACTTTTGCCTATCGGCGCATGCCTTTCGGGTTGTGCAATGCACCGGCAACCTTTTAAAGGTGCATGCTTGCTATCTTCGACGAACTTGTAGAAGATATCATGGAAGTCTTCATGGATGACTTCTCGGTTTTTGGGGACTCATTTGATCTTTGTCTTGCAAATCTTAAAAAAGTTCTCATTCGTTGTGAAGAGACTAATCTGGTTCTTAATTGGGAAAAATGTCATTTCATGGTACAAGAAGGTATTGTTTTGGGACATAAAATTTCTTGCAGGGGCATTGAAGTTGACAAGGCGAAGGTTGAGACAATTTCCAAATTGCCTCCACCCACCACGGTGAAGGCAATCCGAAGCTTTTTGGGGCACGCCGGGTTCTATAGGCGATTCATCAAAGATTTTTCAAAAATTGCCCGGCCACTCACTCGCCTCTTGGAGAAGGATGCGGTCTTTCATATCAATGATGAATGCCTTCAAGCATTCAATACTTTGAAAGAAAAACTCACCACTTCTCCCATCATGGTAGCTCCGGATTGGTCTCAACCATTCGAACTCATGTGTCATGCCAGCGATTATGCGGTAGGTGCGGTGCTTGGGCAATGAAAAGATAAGCATTTCCGACCAATTTAATACGCAAGTAAAACTGTGAATCCCGCTCAGTCCAATTATACAACTACAGAAAAAGAGTTACTTGCAGTAGTTTTCGTCTTTGACAAATTTCGCTCATATTTGATCCTATCAAAAGTCATTGTCTATACGGATCACTCTGCCTTACGTTATTTTCTTGACAAAAATGATGCAAAACCACGACTAATTCGATGGGTACTCTTACTCCAAGAATTCGATGTGGAGATCAAAGATAAATGGGGTGCCGAAAATCTTGCCGCCGATCACCTGTCAAGGCTTGAGCACTCCGACACCGACAAGCAACACAAAGGACATATCAACGATTCTTTCCTGGATGAGCAACTCTTTGCTTTAATCTCAATTTCAATTGATAATCCTTGGTTTGCAGATTTTGCTAATTATCTTGCAGGAAAAGTTCTACCGAAAGGGCTGACCCATCAACAAAAGAAGAAATTCTTTTCGGACCTCAAACACTATATTTGGGACGATCCCCACCTCTTCCGAATTTGTGCGGATCAAATAATACGAAGATGTGTCGCACTTCCTGAAACGATCTCCATTTTGAATCATTGTCACAAAGGACCCACCGGTGGGCACTATCAAGCGAATACCACGGCACGAAAGGTCCTTAAGTCGGGTTTTTATTGGCCTACACTTTTCCAAGACGCAAAACGGTATGTTGAAACTTGTGATAATTGTCAACGAACAGGAAATATTTCTCGAAAAAATGAAATGCCCCAAAACGGTATTCTTGTTTGCGAAATTTTTGATGTTTGGGGTATTGATTTTATGGGACCATTTCCTGCGTCTTTTGGCAATAAATACATTTTGGTAGCCGTTGACTACGTGTCTAAATGGGTAGAGGCTCAAGCCTTACCGAAAAATGATGCTCGAGTGGTGGTGCATTTTCTCAAAAAACCTTTTACCCGATTTGGTACTCCACGAGCCATCATTAGTGATAGAGGCACTCACTTTTGTAATAGTCAATTTGACAAAGTGTTAAAACATTATGGTGTCACACACCGAGTCGCCACCGCCTATCACCCTCAAACTAGTGGTCAAGTCGAAGTGTCCAACCGCGAATTAAAAAGAATTTTGGAAAAAACGGTTGGACACTCTCGAAAGGATTGGTCCCTCAAACTCGACGATGCCCTTTGGGCTTATAGAACGGCTTTCAAAACGCCAATAGGGACTACTCCATACCGACTCGTTTATGGTAAGGCGTGTCATTTACTGGTTGAGCTTGAACACAAGGCCTTTTGGGCTATTAAAATGCTTAATTATGATTTGTCAAGTGCAGGAGATAACCGTTTATTGCAGATTAACGAACTCGAAGAATGGCGAAATTCGGCATACGAGAACTCGAAAATTTACAAAGAGCGAACAAAGCAATGGCATGACAAACGCATTAAGCAAACAAGAGAATTTCAACCTGGTGATCAAGTGTTACTCTTCAATTCCCGACTCCGACTATTCCCAGGTAAGTTAAAATCCCGGTGGTCCTACCCATTCATCACATTACTCAAGTGTTCCCTTACGGGACTATTGAAATCACGCACAAGGAAATAGGAACATTCAAGGTAAACGGACATCGTCTGAAGCTTTATTTTGGGGGCACCATCGATGATAGTTATCGAGATTCCATCCGTCTTAACGACCCCCAAAATACACCACACGAGTAGAGGTAAAACAGGTCCAGCTATACGACGTTAACGAAGCGCTATTCGGGAGGCAACCCGGCATTTTGTGTGTAAAAAAAAAAATTATATAAAAACACGGCCAGGCCGTGTTTATCCACCACGGCCGTGTTCGTCAATCAATTGACGAACACACCTTGGCCGTGTTCTTCAATTCAGGCCATGTTGACAATTCACGCAAAAAACACGGCCTGGGCGTGTTTTTAAACACGCCCGTGTTTTAATTAGTAAAAAAAAATAAATAAAAATTTTTCGGGTGAAAACTCGTATAGAACACGGCCAGGGCGTGTTAATTAACACACCCGTGTTTAAATTCGAAATAAAAAAAAATAAAATAAAATAAAAATTTTGGGGTGAAAACACGTACCAAACACGGCCAGGGCATGTTTAAAACCACGCCCGTGGAGTTATTTTGAAACAAAAAAAAAAGAAATTTTTGGACGAAAACTCGTACCCAACACGGGTTGGGCGTGTTACAAAACACGCCCGTGGATTTTTTCGAAAAAAAAAAAGAAAAAAAGAGAATAAGGGCGTACTGAACACGGCCTGGCCGTGCTTTGACAGCACGGTCGTGTTCGGTACCAGCTAAAACAGGGGGGGCGATTTCCTTCCTATTTTTTCCCCAAAACCCTTTCTTAAAAAACTTGATGGCTCAAAAGCTACTCTAGAAAACCATAGGCGAGTGCACCTATCGTTTTGTAGTATAGATTATTGAGTACCGAGTGTCATTCCCACGAGGATTGTAAGTACTAATAATTACCGTCTTTTTGTTATTTAATCTAGCAATTTTCAGAGTTTTGTTTGTTTAATAAAAATGAAAATAGAGAATTTTAAAATAATTGCAACTTACAAAAGATCAAATAAAAATAGATTGTAGAATTAAGAAATCAAGAGCTAGAAATGTGTTTGAATGTAAATCCCTCTAGAATGTTTTTTTGATTTAACAAGATAAAAATACAACCATAATCCCTTAAGCAAAAACCAACCTCTTTTAGTAAAATATCATGTTTCATGGACCGTAGAAATTCCCGATTTAAGTTAAACCCTCTATCGAGCGAATAACTTCTAATCTCAAGTTGATTAACTGAAATCTCTTTCTAGTTAAAACCCCCAAGACAAAGATTATAACGATTTGTGAATTCCCATATTAGGTTTGACCCTAATCCGGAAGATTTATGTCGTCCTATATCTAGGATTGCATGCAACTCTTTTCACTTATATAGGTTCTATTTCACCATGAATCTCTCGATTTCCCAGATGAAAAATAAACTTCAAATCAATATTGCGCATATATCAATTTGAATGAATAAAGCATAATATAAGTGAATCACACAAAACATGAAGATTTTATTAAAAACATACAAACCTTAATCTCAAATTCATTCTAGAGTTCATTACATTCAAACACTAGAAATTTAGCTACACATGGCTTTGTCAAAAGAGTATACTACACAAGAAGATATGAATAAAATGAACATGGTGTACTTAGCTCTTATTCAAGACCAATACAAGACTTCCTCCTTGGTTGATTGCAATGATGTTGAGCTCCAAGCCTTCTCCTCTATTGCTCTTCAACTTCCAACTCTACCTCTCTTTTATCCTCTCAATGTATTTTGCTTTGAAACTTAGAATATACAATGAATATACAATGAATCTCTCTATCAATGAATACTACATGAATTATATATCTTTCCCAACTCAAACTCTTGGCTTTTATAGGTTTCATCTTTATGAAAGAACACATCAATAATGCTAACAAATGCTCCACTTCCATGGTTGTTGGTTGAATCATTGTGTGCACATTCATGGTTGAGTTGGTTGAATCATTGTGTCCACATGACAATTGAGGGAATAATTGAGTTTGGTGCATCAAAATGAGGTGTAAAAGTTGCTCAAAGGTTGTCAAAAAGCAAAAAGGGAAAGTCTCCATAATTTCCGCCAAAGAAAAACCAAGTCTGGACGAAAAGCACGTCCGTGCTTTCAAAGCACGGCCAGGCCATGTTCGCGGATTTTCCCGAACACGGTCGTGCTTCAAAAGCACGGCCTGGCCGTGTTTGGTACGTCTTGGCCGAAAATTTGCTCGGTTTTGGCTCCTCAAAAGCACGGCCGTGCTTAAAAACACACCCTGCCTGTGTTTGACTGAAAAGGCCCCGAAATGACGCGTTTAGCTTGGGATTTTGAGTGTTTTTGCATCCAGAAACCCCCGGGTATGTTTTGACATGAAACCATGGCCCAAAATTCACTAAAAACAGCTCCAAATCATCAATCTACATCAATAAAAGCACCTCGGAGTAATGTGAACTATGTACAATAAAAAATTTATGAAACTAACAATAAAATAACTCAAATCATACTTAAATATACACATAAAACATGTATAAAAAGACCCTTATCAAACCACCTCCAACTTTGAACTTTGCTTGTCCTCAAGCAAAACATTAAATCAATAAGAATGGTTCAATAAATTACAACACACAAGGATTTTTTTTTCAACACATTGAACACAAGCAGTCAAGTTCTTAGCCTTCTCAACCCGAATTAACCATTCAGTAAAAACACAGTTTTTTTGCAAAGCGATCGACTGTCAAGAAAGACTGTAACATCAGCAGGCATTATTCAAACTTGAAATCATCACTCCACAAATATTGATAGTTATGAATAACTTCAATTCAATAATGTCATGAAAATACCAGAATTCAATGGATCATTGTAGTTAGCCTACTAGTCATATAACCAAGCTTCTTGAACTTTTATTGGAATGAGAATTCAAGGAATATACATTCTCCCTTTCGATTTTTTTTTTTATAGGTCCTTTCGAGGCATTCTTCCACTAGGTTTATATTTTGAATTTCGTTCAAACACTCCTAGGGTGGTTTCCCATACTCATATTTGTGTCGCCGTTTTACGTAAAAGACAAACATGGGGCTCGTGAATGTTCCTAGTTACTAAGCAACACCAAATAGAGGAGTATAACCTCGATTGGATTCCCTTTTTTTTTTTCTTCTTCTTTTTTTTTCATTTGTTTTTTTTTCACAAGCTTGGTATAACAACTAGTTAACCACCACTAAATCATGAATTCTCAAACGTTCATAACACTAAGCTTTGTCGTAAATGCCTTAACAAATCAAATATTATGGAGTTGGAAATCTCGTCAAAATTTAGCCCGCATCCATGTCAATCTATCTTAGACAATCAATTGCTTCACATTAAAACACAAATTAACAAGTTAATAAATGTATAATTGGGCTAAGTTATTGACTAGCAAGCACTCAATTTGTTTAAAAAAAAATTTATCTCTTGTCGACAAACTCAAAATAAAAACAAGCATACACATACTCAGAACAAGCACAAAAGCATTCTAAGAATGTAATTGCCCCCACCTCCAACTTTAAAGGTTCACATTGTCCTCAATGTGAAAGAAAGAGATGAACGAAAACAAAACACTCAAAAATCAACCACACTAGAAGAAAATAAAAGAAGTGGAAAAGAAAAATACGACCTTACTAGAAGAGTAAAATCAGTATTGAGCGACCATTGGGTTGTTTAGTACGAGACCTTCATCGGCATCTTCATACCTAATCAAGGATACACAACTCGAATACCGTGAAATCATCAAATATATATTTTTTTTTAGTTTTTTTTTTTTTTTTTGAATATGAATTCGAAAGGGAGAATGTATATTCCTTGAATTCTCATTCCAATAAAAGTTCAAGAAGCTTGGTTATATGACTAGTAGGCTAACTACAATGATCCATTGAATTCTTGTATTTTCATGACATTATTGAATTGAAGTTATTCATAACTATCAATATTTGTGGAGTGATGATTTCAAGTTTGAATAATGCCTGCTGATGTTACAGTCTTTCTTGACAGTCGATCGCTTTGCAAAAAACTGTGTTTTTATTGAATGGTTAATTCGGGTTGAGAAGGCTAAGAACTTGACTGCTTGTGTTCAATGTGTTGAAAAAAAAAATCCTTGTGTGTTGTAATTTATTGAACCATTCTTATTGATTTAATGTTTTGCTTGAGGACAAGCAAAGTTCAAAGTTGGAGGTGGTTTGATAAGGGTCTTTTTATACGTGTTTTATGTGTATATTTAAGTATGATTTGAGTTATTTTATTGTTAGTTTCATAAATTTTTGATTGTACATAGTTCACATTACTCCGAGGTGCTTTTATTGATGTAGATTGATGATTTGGAGCTGTTTTTGGTGAATTTTGGGCCATGGTTTCATGTCAAAACATACCCGGGGGTTTCTGGATGCAAAAACACTCAAAATCCCAAGCTAAATGCGTCATTTCGGGGCCTTTTCAGTCAAACACGGGCATGGTGAGTTTTTAAGCACGGCCGTGCTTTTGAGGAGCCAAAACCGAGCAAATTTTCGGCCAAGACGTACCAAACACAGCCAGGCCGTGCTTTTGAAGCATTCGGGAAAATCCGCGAACACGGCCTGGCCGTGCTTTGAAAGCACGGGCGTGCTTTTCGTCCAGACTTTGTTTTTCTTTGGCGGAAATTATGGAGACTTTCCCTTTTTGCTTTTTGACAACCTTTGAGCAACTTTTACACCTCATTTTGATGCACCAAACTCTATTATTCCCTCAATTGTCATGTGGACACAATGATTAAACCAACTCAACCATGAATGTGCACACAATGATTCAACCAACAACCATGGAAGTGGAGCATTTGTTAGCATTATTGATGTGTTCTTTCACAAAGATGATACCTATAAAAGCCAAGAGTTTGAGTTGGGAAAGATATATAATTCATGTAGTATTCATTGATAGAGAGATTCATTGTATATTCATTGTATATTCTAAGTTTCAAAGCAAAATACATTGAGAGGATAAAAGAGAGGTAGAGTTGGAAGTTGAAGAGCAATAGAGGAGAAGACTTGGAGCTCAACATCATTGCAATAAACCAAGGAGGAAGTCTTGTATTGGTCTTGAATAAGAGCTAAGTACACCATGTTCATTTTATTCATATCTTCTTGTGTAGTATACTCTTTTGACAAAGCCATGTGTAGCTAAATTTCTAGTGTTTGAATGTAATGAACTCTAGAATGAATTTGTGATTAAGGTTTGCATGTTTTTAATAAAATCTTCATGTTTTGTGTGATTCACTTATATTATGCTTAATTCATTCAAATTGGTATATGCGCAATATTGATTTGAAGTTTATTTTTCATCCGGGAAATCGAGAGATTCTTGGTGAAATAGAACCTATATAAGTGAAAAGAGTTGCATGCAATCCTAGATATAGGACGACATAAATCTTATGGATTAGGGTCAAACCTAATATGGGAATTCACAAATCGTTATAATGTTGTCTTGGGGGTTTTAACTAGAAAGAGGTTGGTTTTTGCTTAAGGGATTACTAAAAGAGGTTGGTTTTAGGGTCAAACCTAATATGGGAATTCACAAATCACTTATTGACATGAAAACCATAGGCAAGTGCACCTATCGTTTTGTAGTATAGATTATTGAGTACCGAGTGTCATTCCCACGAGGATTGTAAGTACTAATAATTACCGTCTTTTTGTTGCGACTCTAGGTAGAAATTCATATTAAAACTCTACCTCTCTTAGGTAGAAATAATTACCGTCTAATTTGCATTGTCTGAGCTCCAGATCACCATTTTTGCAAATAGGGACTTGAAGTATATGACTTGCTCACGCCTCAGTGCCTTAGTCCGCCCAATCCATTCTATTATTCTTAGAACACTTCCTCGGATATCTCCTATGATGTTTGCATCGCGGTTGTCAAGTTGTTGGCTAAGTGTTGCAAATCCATGCTCCATGTTTTCTATTTCTGCACAAATGGCTTTGAAGGCTTTGCGAAAGTCGGCTGCATCAGATCGCTTTTCCTCTCTTACAGCCATGCAACATAGAAATCAAACCCAACCGCACCATTGGTGTATCGCCAGGAGTTCCCCGTTCTTCTTCTAGGACTTGGACATTATATTTGGCACTTTCAGTAGTGGACGCTTCTTCCAAGGGTACATGAGCCTCGAAAGGAAAGTATTCATCAAAAAGATCCCCACGAATAATAGGAATTTCTACATCCTTGACCTGTGGAGCCTTTCCTTTTTCCTTCAAAATTTCTTCAGCTCTATGTGGCTCGGCTGTCTCAGCGTCATCAGTATCCTCAACTATCTTAACAGCTTCCTCGGCATCAGTAGTATATTCCTTTTGAGTAAATGTTTCCTTGGCTGACTCATCAACATCAGTGGAAGGTGATGGCACCATGGGAGGTGGGCCATCTAGCATTGTAAAATTTACAGGAGCAGCCTTTTCATTGGCTTGCCTCCTCTTTGCCATTGCCTGTAGGTCCCAAGGGGTGTGAGTAAGGTTTAGAAGGGGGGGTTGAATAAACCTTACCAACTTTTCGAATTTAGTCATTTTAAATTAGTTCAGAGTTAATTTCACAGCTATGTCCTTGATGGACAGACTAAGTTAGTTAACCAAATAGAGTTAGCCAATCAACGACTCGATCGAGCCGTTGATAGAATAACTCAATTGTTTAGTCTAATACTTAACCTTTGGGCTGTGACGAGATTTTCAGCGGAAGACTTAACACCCTTGAATTTGGTTTAAGTTTGTTTTAACACTTGGTTTTAGAACTTTGTTAATTATCAGTTGGATAGCAAATTATCAGCAGATATGAAATGATATGTAGAAAGTAAATGACATAATAAATTTTATAGAGGTTCGAAGATGGGGTAATTCTTCTACTCTTCTCTTCTCCAACTCCTGGAGGAATCCACTAAGTATTGATCAAAGTACAAAGTGGTTATCAGTCCAGATACAAGTCTTGATCACACAGCTGACTTGGTCCTTTGGGACTCAGTTTGGAGATGCCTTGGTTACACAGCTGGCTTCTCGTACGACTCAACTTCTTCACAGGGCAGTTGTCTTGCTACTACAACTCAATTGCTCAAGACTAATATGGTTTTAATCCTAGATATAGCAAAAACTCCACGAGGATTGTAAGTACTAATAATTCGCAAGTCTACGGTGTCAAGTTTTAATATAGAGAAGTAAGGTTGTCGAATCCACAGGGAATAATTATCAAATTATTGCTAAGTACTATAATATAGTAGTCTAACTTTATTTAGAAATTCAATATTTGAAGGAGTTGATTATACTAAAAATACCGAAAATAAATCAAGAATATGAAAAATATCAATGAGTTTATCCAAATGATTAAATGAATTCTAGAGGTGTGATGAATCTAGTTATCCCTTATGTTATCAATATGGTTTATCAATCATCAATTACCAATTTATAAGTCAAGATTTCTACAATAATCATTTCCTCTCTCAAGTGCCAAATGATTTTAGATTCAATTGGGAAATCAATATCTCTATAAAAATCATCAATTAAAATCTCAATAAAAGCTATGAATCTTGATAAATGACTTCAAAGGATTCACAAATCTCTCAATTCCATGAAATCCTAGGTTATGCTATTCCAAGGTCATGTATTCAATTACCTCTCTCAAGTGTCAAATCAAATACACCAAACAATCTAAATTATTGATCAAGTAATTTAGAAGCAATAGATCCAAATAGCACAAATAAATTGATAGATCTAAATTGACAAACCACAATCTCAAAACATAAGTTCAAACATAGATTACACCATCCCTCTAGAATTATAGAGTTTAGCTCATGATTGAAGAAAATAAATCCATAAGAACATAACAATACATCTTACAAGATAAGGAGAAAGTAACAAAATAAGAACAAGAGTTGAGGGATCTTCTCTATTTCTAGATGATAAGAGCCTTCAATCTTCTTCTCCAAGCTTGTCCCAAGGTTTCCCTAGCTTTCTTCCTTGTCTTCTTGTTGTCTTTCAAATGGTCCAAGATGCCCCAATTCACACCCTCATGTCTCTATTTATAACCCCACAAAGATTCAAGAAAAAAGTAGGCTTAGCATAGGAAAATCCGCCGCGGGCGCTGCGGTGCCCGGTCATGGGCGCTGCGGCGCCCAGAAATTAAGTGCAACATAGTCGCCCGGGCACTGCAGCGCCGAGCGTTGGGCGCTGCAGCGCCCCATCCGTCTATCGCAAGTTGTAGAGAGAGTTATGACAAAATTACGAAACCCTGCCAGTGCTAGAAATTCCAGACGCATTTGGACTTTTTTTCAAATCAATCTCTCGTTGTTTGCTCGTCCGTACTTCTTTTGATACACGATTCATTAATATGACTATAAACTCAATATAATTGGCTCTCAACATGGCTTGACCCCTCAAATGACTCGAAACAATGGAAATTATTGCCTAACCTATGAGATATAACAAAAACGACTCAAAATACTCAAAAACAACACAAAACCCTAGTATCGGAAGCCCAAATCAATGGTATAAAACCAAGTGAACATTTGGCAGTGGTGGAAGGGGCAGAGGTACTCCACCACAGCCAAGACCAAAAGATGTTAAATATGTTGATCCAAAGAAAAAATGAATCAACTATTGGGCTGGGTATGATACTCTTGCGAATATTGAAGTTAAAAAAAAAGAATGAAGAGGCTAGGAGGAGGCAAGAAGCTGAAAATGAAAGGCTTACCCACGAATGGGAAGAAAGGCGGAGAAAGGAAGACCCTACTTCCAAACGAGCCTATGAAAAGAAGAAGTGGGAGGAAGAAGACAAAAAGAGGAGAAGAGCTGAGGAAGACATGAGAAGAGCTGAGGAAGACATGAGGAGAGCTGAGGATGAAGAGAGAGGAAGGAAGCAGCCGAGGCGTTGAAGACGGTTGAACCCCTTTAGTGTATCTTACTTAGCTATAAATACACAGTTGTAAGTATTTCTGTAATATTCATAGAGCTTTGATACCTGCTGTAAAATTTTGTTTTTAGGCTCGGATACATTTATACAAGTTTTCATAGCTCTGATACATTTGTTTATACATGTATAACTCTGATACAGTGTATAGGTTATACTTTGTAAAAGCTTTGTAAAGTGCGTCTGTAAAGCACAAGTATGATATGTTCAAATAAAATTGACATATTTTACACAAACATTCTTTGTTACTGCACTATTTACTTTCCTGCATTTATTTAGGTTTTGGCATCATAAAAAAGGGGGAAATTGTTAGGAAAATTTATGTTTAGATTTTGATGATACCATGTAAAACTTAGATTAGGAAGTTGGCACTCCATTTTCTATGTAATTCAACTTATAATAGATAGGGCTGAATAAGCTGAGTTGAAGTCAGTTGTCGAAGATTACAAGAGTAGACTGATTTTAGATTTTGATGATACCATATAAAACTTAAACTAGGAAGTTGGCACCCCATTTTCCTTGTAATTTGTATTGTTATAGGAAGGACTGAAAAAGCTGAGTCAAGTCAGCTATGTCAAATATTACAAGAAGTCAACTGCGGACTGAGATGAAGACTCTAATGTGTGTCAGGTGAGTATGGATTAGAAGGAAGTCAAGGACTCGATTGAAGGAGAGTCAGCTGAGGAACAACTGTAAGAAGTGTCACTCAAGTCAACTCAAGGAGCCAAGTCCAACAGTCGAAGTGATAGTTGAGTCAATCCCATGATTGGAGCAGACTCCAGTCACCTGGGGTAAAGGCAGCAGTCTAGTCAAGACAACTGACTTAAATCTGTTGATTAAAGTCAAGAATATTACTAAATATAGTAATATGTCAAGCTGCCAGGTCTTAAAGTGTTTGGCCCAGAATTATGCAAAAAGAATGAGCCAATGGGAAACACTGCACCTTGTGTCAGAAACTTGCAATGTTGGAATGCCATTTAATACGAGAAAAGGCCAACATCACCAAGGCTGCAGACAAAGAAAAGACAAACCAACGAACACTAAGTGACATATGAAACTATCCTAACTCTTCAATGGGCAAAACTTCTAATGTGCACTATAAAAGGCTGAGGAAGCTATTGAGAAAATGTGACCTTGATTACCTGAACCACGAACGAACAAGCAATATTCAAGTAAGCAATCTGCAATATTCTCATAGCAATTCAAGCAATTTCTCAAGCCTTAAACTCGAAGAAACTCGATCCAACACAAGCTGAAGGAGAGATAACTTCAACTAGTTGAAGAGGAAACCTTTTAAAGAATCAAATGGGTCTACTTTCCAAGTAAGGATTGTAGAAAGGTTCAAGGTCGAACCATTATCAAGTTTGTTAGAGGGCTTCGTGATCAAATCCAAGAACTTGAGAAGTGAGCTGAAGTAGCAAGGCAGCTACCCTGTGAAGAAGCTGAGTCGCAAGACAAGCCAGCTGTATGATCAAGGTTGTCTCCAGACTGTTAACCACTTTGTAAACTGATTTGTTACATAGTGGATTCCTCCAGGAGTTGGAGAAGAGAGAATTAGAAGAATTACCCCATCTTCAAACCTCTATAAAATATCTGTGTCATTTACTTTCAGCAATTTACATTCCTGCATATTTACTTTATATCTGCTGTTAGTTTATATTTGCTATCCATTTGATAATCAACCAAGTGGTAAAATTAAGTGTGTTAAGTCTTACATCAAATCAAAAGATGTTAAGTCTTCCGCTGTTAAAAACCAAATCAGCCAAGTTAAGTATTTGGCTTAAGCATTCGATTTATACTATCAACAACTCTATCGAGTCTGTTGAGTGGGCAACTTAGCTAAATAGCCAGTTTAGCTGTCCCTCAAGGACACAACTATTTTGATACTCTGTTGAACTATTTAAAGGACTAAAATCGAAAATTGGGTAATGTTTATTCAACCCCCCCTTATAAACCTTACACCATTGCCCTTGGGACCAACAAGTCGTATCAGAGCGGTTGGTTCATTGAGCCTTCCGCACTGGTTACTGAACTAGATCTCTATCTTTTCAAAAAGTTTTAACACTTATGTTTTTCATAGTCTTTCATTTAAAGCAAAGTTAATATCATGGAAGCAAATCTATCTCGCATTCCTATGTTCACAGTAGAGGAATTTGATCACTGGAAAATTCGCATGCAGGCTCATCCATCTGCATTACATGGTGAAATGTAGCTTGTGATAGAGGATGAGCCACTGCAAATACTCAAGGTCAATACAGTTGTAAGAAGAGCAGCTACAGCAGAGGGAGAAGAAGTTGTTGCTAAAGCAAGACCAGCTATGGTTGAAAACGAAGGACTGAATGGACAAATGAAAACAGAAAGAGATACAACCTAGAAAATGTGGCCAAGGATATTCTCTACAAAACATTGGACAAATCCATGTTCAACAAAGTCAAATCTTGCAAATCTGCAAAAGAGATTTGGGATAAACTGACCTTAATTTGTGAAGGATCAGAACAAATTAAGGAAAATAAATTAACTGTTGTTGTTCATAATTTTGAAAATTTTAAAATGCTTGTAGGTGAAACTCTAGATCAGCTGGATGCCAGATTTACAGAGATTACAAATGAGCTTTCAGCTCCTGGGAAAGAATATATACAGAATGAAATGTGGATGAAGATCATTAGAAGCCTCCCAGCTGAATGGGAAATGAAGGTCATGGCCCTAAGACATTCAATGGATCTCTCAAGAACTTCTAACCATGAGCTATTATCAGACCTCAAAGCCTATGAGTTTGAGCTAAGAAGGCAAGAGTAAGAGGAAACAGTTGTGCCCAAGATAGCTGCATTGTTGGCCAGTGAAGGGAAAAGATCTGAGCCAAAAGAAGCCATAGACCAAGAGGAGATTGCCCATATGGTTAAAAGATTCAACAAGTTCATCAATAAGAACTATAAAAGGAACAAGGGTGAAACCTCCAGAAGACATTCACCACCTTCTAAGGTAAGGGAAGATAGGCCACCCAAAAGAGCTGAGCATCAAAGAGTTGATTATCAAAGAGCTGATAATAAAAGAACAAACATAGCTGATCAGAGAGCTGAGAACCTGTGTTTGAATTGCAGACAACCAGGACACTTTGTTGTTGATTGTTCCTATCCACCAGTCAACAAGTATAGGAATGAAGAAGAAAGAAAAGTCTTTAGGGAAAGAAGACAGGAAAAAAAAACCATGTTGGCTGCTGAGACTGCTGAGCCAGCCAAGTGCAAAGAGGCAGCAGACTCGGATAATAGTGAAGCAGACTACTCAAGTGATTCTGAAGAAGAGGCAATGATCTGCCTCATGGCCAAAGAACAAGATAAAGAAGATGAGGTACATTCTAACTCATCTCAATATGATTCAAGTGATAGTGACTGTGATACACACACTTCATCACCCACAAATCTTTATGATTCATTAGGCAAAATGATGAAAGATTTTGAACACATAAAATCCTCACACGCCATTTTAAATGAGGAAAATAGGCATCTTAAAAGCCAAACCTCACAGCTGACAAAAGAGCTGAGTACTCTGAGTCACATAGCTGATGAGAACACTAAGCTGAAGGCTTAGAATTTTAAGATCACAACAGAGTTAGCTGCTACATAAAATAGGGAAAAAGATCTCAAAAATGTGATTGCCTTATTTACAAATGCATCCAAATCATTGGGTGAACTTATTATGAGTCAAAATGAATGTTGAGACAAGACAGGCATATGATTTAATTCCTTTGTGCATAGTCAAACTCTAAGAGTGATTTTGGAAAATGGATCTTCAAGCAATGAAGCATTCCAAAAACCCAAAACACCAAATGTTTCACCCCACATCTATTCCAAAGCACAATCACAATCAAAATGGCCTTAGATATAAAGGGAAAGAAAAGCAGCCAGTTGAGTATGCTGAAAGGACAACTGAGAAGAAATTAAGCCGAGTTCGTCAGCAAACTACAAACAGAAAATACTCTGTGAAAAGCAAACAGACCTACCAGAAATCCCATAAATTTCATTAGAGAACCTACAATGGGAATGGTAGAAACTATCCAAAATATGCTGATTGGAATAACGTGAAACATCAGCAAAGACCTATGGAATATAAGCCAAAATGGCAAAGACCTAAACCTCAGCAAAGGTCATTCTAAAGGCAAAAGAGCTTTTATCAGCACACATATGCACCCAAGCACTACACTCAGAAATACCAAAACTACCCCAAGAAAGCAATTGCTAAAACACACACAGGCATGCAGACAAAAGAGACAGTTGTATGATCCTAAAACCCCCAAGCAATTTGCTAATGTGTACTATGATTATGGCACTGATAGATGGCAACCTCTTAGAGTTAGACCATTTGGCTATAGGTTGGTTGGAACATCTAATAACACTAACCCTCTAGGACCCAGACAAGTATGGGTACCTAAAAAACTGATTTCCTTGATTGCAGGTTCAAAGAACAGCTGTGTGCCAAGGAACCTGGTACATGGATAGTGGTTGTTCCAGACATATGACAGGAAACAAGAAAAACCTGTCAAGATTCAAGGAGATTAGAGGTGCTAAGTTATATTTGGAGGAAATGAAACTCCAGGGAAGATCAAAGGCACATGATCCATCAAGAAAAATGGATTGGAAATCACAGATGTTGCTTATGTTGAAGGCCTCAACTTCAACCTGCTAAGTATCAGCCAACTATGTGACAAAGGCTACAATGTAGGATTCAACATGGGGATATGCCAGATCAAAGATGTTGAATCCAATGAAATAGTTCTGCAAGGTTCAAGACAAAAGAATATGTATGTGGTAGATTTGTCTACTGCTACACCAAGCACATGTCTACTAGCAAAGAGCACAACCGAATTAAGTTGGCTTTGGCACAAGAAGCTGAGTCATCTGAACTTCAAGACAATCAACAAGATTGCAAGGAGTCATCATGTGGAGGGATTGCCAGACTCAGTGTATAAGAAAGAAAGTGTATGTGATGCATGCCAGATGGGAAAGCAAATCAAATCATCATTCAAGGATAAGCCAAGCCCTTCTTCAACAAGGATATTACATCTATTGCATATGGATTTATTTGGACCAGTTGAGCCAGCTAGCATCAGTGGAAAGAAATACACCTTAGTGGTGGTGGATGATTATTCAAGATATACATGGACAATTTTCATGTGTAAAAAGAAGGAAACTTTGCAGAAGCTACCTCAGCTGATGAAAAGAGTTCAAAATGAGAAGAGTCAAACCATTATAAAAATAAGATCTGACAGAGGAATTGAGTTTGCCAATGGAATTATAACTCAATATTGTGTTGAAAATGGTATTGCTAATGAGTTATCAGCTGCAAGGACTCCACAACAGAATGGAGTAGCTGAAAAAATGAACATAACTCTCAAGGAAGTTGCAAAGACTATGTTAGCTGAAGCTGGATTGCCTAAGAGATTTTCGGCTGAAGCCATAAATACAGCATGCTATACTCAAAATAGATGCATGATTAACAGGCAATTGACCAAGATTCCCTATGAGATTTGGACAGGGAGAAAGCCAAATGTTGGATACTTCAAGATATTTGGATGTAAATACTTCATCCAGAATAATGGGAAAGATAATTTGAAGGCTTTTGATTCTAAAGTTGATGAAGGTATCTTTTTGGGATACTCATCTGAGAGTAAAGCTGATCGAGAAATTCTTACCGCAAGCGTATGGTGCGAAATTTTAGTATAGTTTTGAAAGAAGGTTTATCGTCTCCATAAGGATTGTTATTGAATTTTATACTAAGTACTATAATTAAAATAGCTTAATTCTATATATAAATCGAAAAGAGATGTGTATTTATTAAACTAAAAATAAAACTAAAATTAAACTACCAAATTGGTTCAGACAATTAATCAAACCCTATGTTTTCAATCTAGTTCATTAATCACAAGTTATTAATCTATAAGTCGATATTCCAACCATTCATCACTTCCTCTCTCGAGTGCCAAGTGATTCTATGTTCCAATTCTGATTTTGATATCTCTATAAAAATCATAAATTAAACCCTAATACGCTCGATGAATATTCTATCACAGGCTTCAAAAGATTAAAAAACCTCTCGATTCTATGAAACCCTAGGTTGTGCTATTCTATGGCCAGGCGTTCAATTACCTCTCTCGAGTGTCAAATCAAACACGCCGAACAATCTAAACTATTGATCAGATTCAGATGCAATCAAATCAAACAGCACAAATAGACTAATTAACAAGCGAATTTCATAAACTGGAAATCAAAATATAGGTTCAAACGTAAGTTACATCAATCCCCTAGAAAAATTGGTTTTGCTCAAAATGGATGTACAAAAACTCGTGAAGAAATAATTATACATCTTAAAAATTGACAAAGAAAAACAAAGAAAGAATTGAGAAGAGAATAGAAGGAATTATCTCTGTGTCCAGATGAGAAGTGCCTTTGATTGCGGTCCCGAACCCTAGCTCTGTGTCTCTTGCCTTGCGTTGTGCTCAAAATAATGTCCCCCCACTGTTTCGTACGCCTCCTTGGTGCATTTATAGGTCAAAAACTCGAAAATCCATCAAAAAGCCCATAACTTAACACAACCCATCGTTCAGCCAGTTGCGCGCTGCAGCCCCCTATCGCACATTGCAACGCGCGCTGATTATCATCACCCATCGCACACCAGGCGCTGCGGCGCCAGCTACTAGTCGCTGCAGCGCCACCTGGACACCCTCTTGTCACACACTGGCACGCTGTGGTGCCTCTCTTCGCGCGCTGAAGACCCTCCCCTGTTGCACATCGGGCGCTGCAGCCCTTGCTTCTGGGTGCTGCAGCACCCACTGAAAGTTTATTCCTGTATGATTTTTCACCCCAGCTCAGCGGCGCGGGGGTTTTAGCGCTGCGACGCTCGTCTATGAACATTATTTTTATGGTTTTTTACTTCTAAATTGCGATCTTCACTGTTAAAATACGTTTTTCACCATTCTTGATTAATTTTGGCTACCAAGACCTATCTCGACTCTCAGACGACAACAAATAACACGAACTCGACTCAAACGACACTAAAATACTTGAAAACACCGCAAAATCCTAGTCTAGAATACTCAATACACTGGTGAAAAACCAACTTAACAAAAGCCTATAGAGTGCTGAACAAAAGGACTATGGTCACAGACGAGACTATCCATGTGGTTTTTGATGAACCTAATGTGAGTGGAGAAGACGTTGAAGAGTTAGCTGATAAGATGAATCATCCAACTATGCAGAAGAGTCCTTATGTTGAAGCTGAAGTAAGAGCACTCAACTCAGATGAAGATGAGATAGATGAATCTCAAAGACAACTGGAAGGTCTATAACTGAATTAAGATGAAAGAGTTGTTCAAGACAACTTAGCTGCGAGATGGTTGAATCCAGCAGACTTACTCCAACCTGATGTGAGATGGCTGAGACCATCCACCAGAGTTAGTTATTGGGGATGTCAGAGATGGCATAAGAACCAGATCCAGAGCACATCATGAAGCTATGTTCACTTGTTTCATTTCCCAGATAGAGCCTAAAGATATGTCTCAAGCATTGGATGACACACATTGGATTCAGGTTATGCAGGAAGAGCTGAATCAGTTTGAAAGAAACAAAGTATGGTAATTAGTTCAAAGGCCAACCCACCAAAATGTTATTGGTACAAAATGGATTTCCAGAAACAAGATGAATGAGGAAGGATCTGTTGTAAGAAACAAAGCAAGATTGGTAGCCAAAGGGTATTGCCAAGAAGAGGGTATAGATTTTGATGAAACTTTTGCTCATATTGCCAGATTGTAAGCAATAAGGATGTTTCTTGCTTATCCTGCACATAAGAACTTCAGTGTATATCAAATGGATGTGAATAGTGCTTTTCTAAATGGACTGTTAGAGGAACAAGTCTATGTTGAACAACGTCCAGGTTTTGAGCAGAAAACTATTGGAAATAAGGTCTACAAGCTTAAGAAAGCATTGTATGGATTGAAACAAGCACCAAGAGCATGGTATGATACATTGACTCAATTTCTAACTGACAGTGGATTCAACAAAGGCAAGGTTGATAGAACACTCTTCTGGATTCAAGATGGAGAGAGTATACTGCTTGTTCAAATATATGTGGATGACATCATTTTTGGTTCCACAAATAAAGAGATGTGTGACAAGTTCTCAAACCTCATGCAAGGCAAATTTGAGATGAGCATGATGGAAGAGCTGACATTCTTCTTAGGTCTTCAAGTCAAGCAATTGAAGGATGAAACCTTCACAACTCACACAAAGTATACATGAGATTTAATGAAGAAATTTGGTATACAAGAGAAGTTTTCTGTGAAGATTCCAATGAATGCATCAGTCAAGATGGACATGGATGCAGATGGCAAAGCTGTTGATCAAAACAGATATAGAGCTCTCATTGGATCATTGCTCTATTTAACAGCAAGCAGACCAGACATCACCTTTGCAGTATGTGTATATGCTAGATTTCAATCTGCACCAAAGGAGAGCCACATGATTGCAGCTAAGAGAATCCTAAGGTATTTGAAGGGATGCCAGGAAGTCGGCTTATGGTATCCAAAGGAAGGTAGATTCAAGCTGGTAGGATACTCAGACTCAGACTATGTTGGATGTAGAGTTGATAGGAAGAGTACTTCAGGTACATGTCAAATGCTTGGAAATAGATTGGTTTCTTGGTTCAGCAAGAAACAAAATTCAATAGCTACATCTACAGCAGAAGCAGGTTACATAGTTGCGGGAAGCTGTTGTGCCCAAGTCTTATGGATGAGACAGCAGCTGAGAGATTATGATATTGAAGAAAAAAGATAACACTAGTGCTATTGCAATCAGTCAGAATCCAGTGTTGCATTCAAGAACAAAGCACATTGATGTCAGATATCATTTACAAGACATCATGTTGAAAAGAAAGACATCACTTTGGAATACATCTCAACTGATAAGCAATTCGCTGATATATTCACAAAGCCATTATGTGAATCAAGGTTTGAAGAGCTCAAGAATGAGTTAGGGTTAATTGAGCTAATTTAGATCACTTAGAAAACTCATTCAGCAGAGAAAGAAGATGAGAAAATTAAAAAAAAAAAAACAAGTTTCACATTTCAGCCAAGTGAAACAACCTAGTCAGGAAGTCAGCTGTATCGAGTTATATATCAGCTGAGTGAAAATATGAGAAGAGAGAAGCAGAGTTGAGTCACTTTGGAAGAAAGTTGAATTATTTATGAGCTAAGTGACAAAAACGCAGTCGTTTTAATTATGCGGGAATGTTTTTAAGAATGACGTCAGTGTAATAATGAATGTTAGTACAAAAGCTGCACAGTAAACCATATGATTGGATATAAATGCTGCTACATTTAATGTGGGGAAATTAATGCGGTTTTGAAGACTTAATCTTGACCGTTGATTTTGATCAACATTTTCAAATTCCAAAAATCGTCCTTTCACGTCCCTTATATACGAAATTTTACTTTCTCTCTCCTCACACAAACCTATTCATCTTCAGCAAAGAAAAGCTCATACTCTCTGCAACCTTGTTCGAAACCGTAGCTACTCAAGTTCATTTCTCGCGCTTTTAATCGATAAAATCGTTTGAAAATGGCAGCAAATCATGATTTTGCTTTAGTATCTGAGAAGATCCACACCGGTTCTTCAGTGGACTTCGTTGGTATGATCAAACAGGTGTGTTGATGGTGCTCTTGTGAAGAAAATAGCTGAGAAGATAGAAAAGTCCGGCTTGAAGGACTTTTTGACGATGTTGTTCACGCATACCTACCTGAAAGAGGTCGCCACGTTTTATGTGAATGCAGAGGTGCAGGACGATGAAATATGTTCATCGGTCCACAACAAGGTCATCAAAATAACTGCAAAAGACCTTGCTGAGCACTGCTTTCTGCTCGCTGAGGGATTGAAGGACATCACTGAGAAGGATGTCAACCTAGCTGCAGCTTGGAAGGAAATTGACAAGTCGGAACTCGCTGCGAAGGCTGTGTATACAGCCAAGAAGGAGTCTCTGAACGAGGATTACCACAAACTTATGGACAACGTGTCCAAGTGCGTGGACATGAAGTTTGGAAGCTTTAATCAGTTGTCCAAGACCAAACTGATCATGATGGTTGCGATCATGCAAGAGAAAAACGTGTTGAACAGGTCCTTCAAAGAGGATGGGACCTTTGGTTGCTCGTTGGAATATGGCCTTGTGATTGGCCATCTGATGGAGGTAAAGGCCATTGCACTTCGGCATGGCAAGCCCTTCCATGCAAATAAGAAGATGTTCAAGGTGAATCTTTCTAGAGCCCAGAAAAAGGCTCATTCACGAAAGGCTGATACAAGTAAGGGGAAATCAGCTGACCCTGTTGAAGACGTGGCTGAAACCTCCCCAGCTCTCTCTCCTAAGAAGACATCTAAGAAGAGAGTTGCATCTTGTAAGCCTGTCCTTGCCCCAGCAACCAAATCAAAGAAAGCACCTGCCCCCACAGCCAAAACAAAAGCCCCTGCCCCCGCAGCCGAGATAAAGGAGGAACCCCAAATTCCTTCTCCTATCATGAAAAAAGAAGCGGACTGCCAAATCCAGAAAGGCAGCTGTTTCTAAGAAAGGAGCACATGCCTTCACTATTGAAGAGCCTACTGGAGTGGAACCAGAGATTCCGCTGATTGCTACTAAAAGAAGACGACTATTCAAAAATGCTGAATTGGAAAAGACAGCCGAGTCCGATACTCAGCCGAACAAGCAAGTTGAGACTGTTGATGCTCAAGAGGAGCAGTCTCCAGAAATTGAAGATGCCCCGGAGAAGACTGTTGATGCTGATCAGCAGAGGATCGAAGAGACCCTAGATATGCGGGAAACAACTGAGGAAACTGAAGCAGCTGAGACAACAGAGCCGATGCAAGAACAGGTTGTCTCAACTCCTCAGATAGACGCTGCTGAGTCTGAGTAGGAGCAAGGCCCATTAGCCCCCATTTAGGAGACCGGAGAAGATGATGATGATGATGACTTGATTATATATTCTCCAGTCTACCCTGACATTCAAAGAAGATTAAGGGAATGGAGGGCGTGGAAGTTGGACTACAACAGGCGTCCATTTGCTCGCCCAGAATTCATTGAGGAGGAGGAGGAACTTCTTAGGTTCCTTGGAAATGTATCTGTCCAATGTGCTCTCAATGAAGACAGCTGCATGGAAACCCTCCGCCTTATCAAGGAAGAAGAGAAGGAGAAAGCGACAGAGCATGCAAGAGTCTTGGAAAACTCCAAGATTTGTCAGCAGACTGGGATGTATGAGCACATACATGAGTTTACTGACATTGACAAAGACATAGATCCAGCTGTTGCAGTAGAGAAGTCAGAAATGCAGCAAGCCTTACAAGAATCCCGAGCCATGCACGAAATAAGCCAATGAGAGGGTCCATGAGAGTCATCCAAAGTCTCTCCCAGGACTGATCCTTTGGGAGTGGCGCAGCTGATTGCGATGGACATTGCTACAACCATGTCCCCCGTGCACTCAACTGATGGCTCTCAGGGATTTGGCAATGATGCTGGGACTTTATGTCCCCAAGCCAAGCCAACCCCTGAAGAAGGTGTTGAGACACATGCCCCTGTGGCTGTACACTTAGAGGGAACAAAAGTCGCATCTTAGGAGAAGAGTTACCCCATTGTCATTCACTCAGCTGGTGCGCCGGCTGACGGGGAAACTCTCTCCACCACAGCAAGGTCGGAGGAAGTTGTGGGAGACAAAATATTATAGTTTGGAGGCAAAGGTGGGAACATCACAGAACAACAGAGTGACATTAACGACGCTTGAACAGTTGAGTCTGTCTCAGCTGAGATGTCCACTGCTTTGCAGGCCAATGAAGCTGCTGCCGCAGCTAAAGGTAAAGGATGGAGAGACCCTGGGAGTTGAGACTCTGGGTCCTGAAAGTGCAATCCAAGGAGTTGAGACTCCGATGGATGCCACGGTCCAAGACCCTAAGATAGCCGCGTCTGTCGAAGGGATTGTAGAAGACCCTAAGACAGTTGAGACTGTTGAAAGGAATGTAGAAGGACCTGCAGCAGTTGAGACAACTGGGGGTAATGAAGGCCTAAGGGAGGTTGAGACTTCCCTAGGTAAAGAGCAAACTGAGAAGAACATTCCTCAACTCGAAGGTGCTGCAGAAGAGGAGATCAGCGACCTTCACGATTCTCCAGAGCATACTAATACTTCATTTTTGGGATCGGAGGATGAAGTTGAGTCCACTCAACACGAAAATCCAACGACAGACACAATTGAGGATGTTCTCAAATCTCAGAGCCAAGTCAGTGATAAGACGACTTATATGAGGTTTAATTTCGATGATGAGCCAACTCCAAAGGCTTCATTATCTTCCGATGACGCTGATGATACAGCTGAGGACCAGATTACTCAAATGGAAAAACACACTGATACCGACGAAGCTATTAAGACAGCTGAGGCTCAGTCAGCTGAGCAAAAAATCTCGAATGCTCCAGCTGGAACCGAGTCAACTGCACATGCTCCCACAACTATAGCAGTAATGACTACAGCTCAATCGCAGGCTTTCACAGTTGCACGAATATCTGTTGATGACGTTGCCGCAACTGAGGCACAAAGAGCTGAATCATCACAGGCAATTCAAAGTCAAGACCCTCAAGGTGAAGCCTCGGGGATACCGTTCATGCGCAATGATGTTTTTGAAGACATATTCCCATTCACTGCCAATCTGCCCGACATTGAGGATGAATCCGTTGCAGACTTAAAGAAATATACCATGCAGGAAGAGCAAATCATTCCCACAGATACGATTGTGCCAGTGAATTTCAACTTTGATGAAGAGTGGCCGGCAGCTGAATCAAATCCTACAGCTTGAGTTCCATAAAGCCTTCAAGAAGATTTGCAAAGAGATTGAGAAGATGGAACGTCACCAGGCCTCTCTAAATTTGAGATTGGACAATCGAGATGCTACCCTTATAGCCGATTTGCGAAGGATCATAGTTCGTATAAGGGAATGGGCTGCACATCAAATAGCCATGAGATCATAGTAGGTCCGTTACTTTAAAGCTCTTTTTGCCAAAATGCTTGTTTGGAGTGCAGACAACTCAATGTATCATCAGAGGATGAAGGAACATGTTGTAAGGATGGAAACTTCCTATAAGTCGGATATGGAGATGCTACAGCACTTTTACAAGACTGAAATCGTTCATCTGGAGAACAATATGAATGAAAAGTTCAGTCTTTTGATGACGGAGATTAAAATAGTGTCAGCTGAACCAAAGGCTACTCATTCCGAGTTTCGCAAAGCCTACTCCACAGCAGACTCCAAGCAAGACTCCACAAACAGTTGACTGGATTTTCTCCTAAGTTGACTATTCCCTGGGATACCTCTCTCTTTTGGTGATGATGCCAAAAAGGGGGAAGAGAAGACCCTTAAGGGATTGAAGGGAGAAGTGAAGAAAGGAGGTGACACAGTTGAGGAGGAAGGAAGTTCAAAGGATTTGAAATCAATGTATTCTGAAACCCCACAGCTAGGTGATGTCACGGCCTCAATTCTCAGCAAGCTACCTTTGAACCTACCTGTTGAGAAAGCTGCAGTGGCCATGAAAGATAAAAGAAAGGCCATCGAAGTTGCACTTGAAGAGGTAGCTGAGAAGCAATCAGCTCATGTTTAGGAGATCATGAAGCAATATAATGGTCCTCCAATCGGAAAGGACTACGCTGCGATCAAACCCCCAAGGGACATTACAATGCCTGATGATGGATCTAAGCCCAGATCAATAGAGGAATTCCAAACTCTAAAATCAGAAGGCTACTTTCAAGGGATGACTCTGCTGCAAGCCTGGGACTTGTATTGGGAGAAGGGATTAAAACTATGTCAATCAGCTGATAAGTAGCAGACTTCCAACAGTAACTCAGCTGGAAAGTCGAAGCCGCCAATACAGTATACTCCCAGAGAAAGGAGAGCTAAGTTAGGAAGGGGAAGACGTGGTGGTGGAAGAGGCTCTCAACCTCAACCAAAACCAAAAGACGTAGCATACGTAGATCCAAACAAGAAGGGTCTTATATATTGGGTTGTATATGATCACCTTGCCAACCTAGAAGTTGCTAGAAAGAACGTTGAAGCTCTCAGGAGGCAAGAAGCTGAGAATGAGAGGACTGCTTGTGGATGGGAAGAGAGGAAGCGGAGGGATGACCCTGCTGCTAGGCGAGTGTACGAGAAGAAGAATAGAGAAGACGAAGAGAAGAAGAGGAGGAAGCTAGAGGATGACAGGAAGAGAGCTGAAGAAGAAGAAAGAAGAAAGCAACAAAGGCATTGAAGTGTGTTGCGAACCCCTTCGTGCATTTTGTTGTAAATACATTAATGTAAGTCTTATGTAATAAGCTCAGTGAATTTCCCTCTAATTTTCACTCTATATGTATCTTAGCTTAGATATGCAATGTATTGTCATGTTATAAAAAAAAAAGGCTTTGATAGTTGTTGTAAACAGCTTTGTAAAGGACAAGAATGCTATGATCAATAAAATGATTATTCAAAGCATACATTCTTTATTACTGCATTGCTTGTATGTTTGTTGTTTACTTATTGAATGTTTTAAGTTTTGGCATCATCAAAAAGGGGAAAATTTTTAGGAAATTTATTTGTTAGATTTTGATGATACCATGTAAAACTTAAACTAGGAAGTTGGCACTCCATTGTCCTTGTAATTTGTATTGTAATAGATAGGACTAAAAAAGCTAAGTCAAGTCAGCTATGTCAAAGATTACAAGAAGTCAATTGCGGACTGAGATGAAGACTCTGTTGTGTGTCAGCTGAGTATAGCCTAGAAGGAAGTCAAGGACTCGACTGAAGGAGAGTCAGCTGAGGAACAACTGTGAGATGTGTCAGTCAAGTCAACTCAGGAGCCAAGTCCAACAGTTGAAGTGACAGTTGAGTCAATCCCATGATTAGAGCAGACTCAAGTCACCTGGGGTAAAGGCTACAGTCAAGTTAAGACAACTGACATAGATCCATTGATTAAAGTCATGAATATTACTCAATATGGTAATATGTCAAGAAAAGACAAGCCAACGAACACTAAGTGACATTTGAAACTAGCATAACTCTTCAACGGGAAAAACTTCAAATGTGCATTATAAAAGGCTAAGGAAGCTACTGAGAAAAGGTGACCTTGATTACTTGAACCACGAACGTACAAGCAATATTCAAGCAAGCAATCTGCAATATTCTCATAGCAATTCAAGCAATTCGTCAAGCTTTAAACTCGAAGAAACTAGATCCAACACAAGTTGTGAAGGAGAGATAACTTCAACCAATTGAAGAGAAAAACTTTTCAAAAATCAAAGGGGTCTACTTTCCAAGTCAGGAGTGTAGAAAGGTTCAAGGTCGAATCATTATCAAGTTTGTTGGAGGGTGTAGGTCCCAATGGGTGTGAAGTAAGGTTTAGAAGGGGGAGGGTTTGAATAAACCTTACCAAATTTTTGATTTTAGTCCTTTAAAAATATTCAACAGAGTTGACTTAAACAGATGTGTCCTCGATGGAGAGCTAAGTTGGCTTTTCAGCTAAGTTACACACTCAACAGGCTCGATAGAGCTGTTGATAGCATAACTCGGCTGCTTTAGCCATATACTTAACTTGGCTGATTTGGTTTTTAACATCGGAAGACTTAACACCCTTTGTTTTGTTTTATCCTTGTTTTTAACACTTGAGTTTTAGCACTTGGTTATTTATCTATTAGATAGCAAATATAATTCTAACAGCAGATATAAATTAAATATGCAGGAAAGTAAATTTGATGATGGGGTAATTCTTCTAATCCTCTCTTCTCCAACTCTTAGAGGAATCCACTATGTAACAGATCAGTTTACAAAGCAGTTATCAGTCTGGAGACATCCTTGATCACACAGCTCGCTTCTCTTATGACTCAGCTTTTTCACAGGGCAGCTGCCTTGCTACTTCATCTCACTTCTCAAGTTCTTGGATTTGATCACGAAACCCTCCAACAAACTTGATAATGGTTTGACCTTGAAACCTTTCTACAATCCTGACTTGGAAAGTAGACCCATTTGCTTCTTCAAATGTTTCCTTTTCAACAGGTTGAAGTTATCTCTTCGTTACAGCTTGTGTTGGATCGAGTTTCTTCGAGTTTGAGGCTTGAGGAATTGCTTGAATTGCTATGAGAATATTACAGGTTAAATGCTTGAGTATTTCTTGCTTGTTCGTGGTTCAGGTAACCTTTTCTCAATAGCTTTCTTAGCCTTTTATGGTGCCCATTTAAAATTTTGCCTGTTCAAGAGATAGGCTAATTTCAAATGTCACTTTGTGTTCGTTGGCTTGTCTTTTCTTGGTCTGCAGCCTTGGTGATGTTGACCTTTCCTCGTATTAATGGCATTAATTCAGCGTTTGCAGGTGCCTGACACAAGGTGTAGTGGTTCCCATTGGCTTATTCCTTTTGCACAATTCAGGGTCAAACCCTTTAAACTTGGCAGCTTGTCATATTACAAAATGAAGTAATATTATTGACTTTAATCAACAGATCTAAGTCAGTTGTCTTGACTGGACTACTGCCTTTACCCCAGGTGACTAAGTCTGCTCCAATCCTTGGATTGACTCTACTGTCACTTCAACTTGTAGGCTTGGCTTCTTGAGTTGACTTGACTGACACTTCTCACATTGTTCCTCAGCTGACACATAGCAGAGTCTTAACACAATCCGCAGTTGGCTTCTTGTAATCTTTGACATAGTTGACTTGACTCAGCTTTTGCAGTCCTATCTATTACAATACAAAATACAAGGAAATTTGGGTGCCAACTTCCTATTTTAAGTTTTACATGCTATCATTAATATCTATCAAATAAACGTCCTAGCAGAGGGCTTCGTGATCAAATCCAAGAACTTGAGAAGTGAGCAGAAGTAGCAAGGCAAACACCTGTGAAGAAGCTGAGTTGCAAGAGAAGCCATATGTGTGATCAAGGTTGTCTCCAGACTGTTAACCACTTTGTAAACTGATCTGTACATTGTGGATTCCTCTTGGAGTTGGAGATGAGAGGATTAGAAGAATTACCCCATCTTCAAACCTCTATAAAGTATTTGTGTCATTTACTTTCAGCAATTTACATTCCTGCATGTTTACTTTATATTTGATGTTAGTTTATATTTGCTATCCATCTGATAATAAACTAAGTGCTAAAATCAAGTGTTTAAAACAAGCTTAAATCAAATCAAAGGGTGTTAAGTCTTCCGCTGTTAAAAACTAAATCATCCAAGTTAAGTATTTGACTTAAGCAGCCGAGTTATACTATCAACAGCTCTATCGAGTCTGTTGAGTGGGTAACTTAGCTGAATAGCCAACTTAGTTGTCCCTCAAGGATACAACTATTTTGAGTCAACTCTGAATAACCAACTTAGTTGTCCCTCAAGGACACAGTTATTTTCGAGTCTGTTGAGTGGGTAACTTTGCTGAGTAAGCCAACCTAGCTTTCTATCAAGGACTAACATATTAAAATGACTAAATCGAAAAATTGGTAAAGTTTATTCAACCCCTTTCTAAACATTACACATCACCGCTTGGGACCTACACTATCCCAGTAGGCACGATGTCTCCATGGTGGGACCACCTAAACCCGGAGATCGTCATAATCATGATTATACCCCAGTTTATGACCCATTCGCCCACCATACTCTCCTATCTGGCTTGAGGTTGGTATTTGGATCAATTCTACAGATTCAGACAAGAGTTAGCTCATTCGATCAATTAGCCAGTCAATCAGAAAATCATAGTGTTCACACATAATCCGGTATTAAGTCAACTAAGTTCAATTTCACGATCTAGTTACCAGGTGGAAATTCTAGTCGGGTACGTTATTAGGTTCGGCATATTATGTAGAAGTCCATATTATAAAACTTTAGATTATTCGGGCGAGGAAGTCGCCTTATTGTTCGGGTATTTATCCAGGTGATGAAGTCCGACTAATAAATCGAATAATAATTATATAAATATAATTTTCATTGAATGATATTAAAATATGTCTAAAATTAATATAAATAAACTGCTTTTGAAATTATAATTTTTCTAGGTCCTTAGTGATTTTATTTTAAAATAAATCATTTTACTAAGGAAGGTATTTTCATACCGGACTTTAAAATTAAATAAGTTTTGATCCCGGACTCAGATCGAGGCAAGATCAGTTCCTTATTTTCTTAAAATTACAAGGATTTATATTTTTAGGGTCCTAGGGTCAGGTTTTAAAATTTACAGATTAGCCCATTAATTTTCCAAAAATAATATTTTGGACATGATATTTTAAAAATCAATATCTCTTAAACCGAGAAGGGTTTTTATGTGATTCCAAGCCTAAATACTTTAGGAATGTATTATGTTGAGGTAAAAATAGATTTGAAATTTTCACAGGTTAAATACCTTATTTTTTGAAAATTATATTTTTAGTCCAAAAGTGATTTTGACGTTGACTTATTTCAAATCCGATTTTTATGAAATTTGGACTAGGGGTCCATATGTTATTAAAAATAAGACCATAATATTTTTGGTGCAGTGACTGTCCAAATTTTTCAAAATTACAGTGGGGTCCTTTAAGGGTCTCTATTTTTTTGTCACTTATTATATTAAATTTACAGTTTTATAAGTCCCAAATTTTGAATTTTCTAGAGAGGTCCTTCATAGTTTTTATTATTACGATTTTAGCCCTTTATTTTGTAATAATTACAAAAATAGCCAAAGCTCAACTTTTCTTCTACTCAATCATAAATACAGAATATATAAGCATGTAAAAATTATATTTGCACATTTCTAAGCTATTTTGGACATGCATAGTAATAAGGCACCTTAAAGCATAATAAAGAGTAATTTTGTCTATTTATTATTTTTGCAAGAAAAATCATAATATATATTTTTTTGTAAAATATTCGGGATAATACTGAAAAATTTATAATAAGATTTTGTACATAACACTAAACTACCTAGCATGCTTTTTTTATGCATAATAAAAATGAGAGAGTTTGGAATAATTTTCACCCACCTCTTGTTTTGGTAGTAGGATGGTCTAGGTGAGATTTTCTCCTTGGTAATATCTTCTCAAGGTCTCCAAACTCTTAGGACAGCCCCTAGGTGGAGAGTCTGCTGTCAAAATATGAAAGAAAATGAAGAGAAGAAAAGAATTAAGAAGATTCTAGCCTAGGGGTTGTTAGGAAATTTATTTGTTAGATTTTGATGATACCATGTAAAACTTAAACTAGGAAGTTGGCACCTCATTTTCGTTGAGGAACAGCTGTGAGAAGTGTCAGTCAAGTCAACTTAAAGAGCCAAGTCTATCAGTGAAAGTGATAGTTGAGTCAATCCTATGACTAGAGCAGACTCAAGTCACCTGGGGTAAAGGCAACAGTCAAGTGAAGATAACCGACTTAGATCCATTGGAATAAAGTCAAGAATATTACTCGATATAGTAATATGTCAAGCTGCCAGGTCTTAAAGTGTTTGGCCCAGAATTATGCAAAAGGAATAAGCCAATGGGAAACACTGCACCTTGTGTCAAAACCTGCAAAGCTAAAATACCATTTAATACAAGGAAAGGCCATTATCACAAGGGCTGCAGACCAAGACAAGACAAGCCAACGAACACAAAGTGACATTTGAAACTAGCATATCTCTTCAACGGGCAAAATTTCAAATGTGCACTATAAAAGGGATAGGAAGCATTTGGGAAAATGTGACGAATGACACTGATCTTTTAAGCAATATTCAAGCAATTAACCTGCAAAATTCCCAAAGCTTATCAAGATATTCCTCAAAGCCTAAAACTTGAAGAAACTCGATCCAACACAAGCTTTCAAGGAGATATAACTTCCATCAGTTGAAGAGGAAAACATTTGAAGATAAAAAAGGGGTCTACTTTCCAAATTGAAGGATTGTAGAAAGGGTTCAAGGTCGAACTATGTATCAAGTTTGTTAGAGGGCTTCGTGATCAAATCCAAGAAATTGAGAAGTGAGCTGAAGTAGCCAGGCAGCTGCCTTGTGAAGAAGCTGAGTCACAGGAGAAGCCAACTGTGTGATGAAGGTTGTCTCCAGACTGATAACCGCTTTGTAATCTGATCTGTTACTTAGTTGATTCCTCCAGGAGTTGGAGAAGAGTGGACTAGAAGAATTAACCTATCTGATGTTAGTTAATATCTGCTATCCAACTGAAACAAGTGTTTAAAACAAGCTTTAAAACAATCAAAGGGTGTTAAGTCTTCCGCTGTTATAAAACCAAATCAACTAAGTTAAGTATTTGGTTTAAGCAGCCAAGTTATACTATTAACAACTCTATCGAGTCTGTTGAGTGGGATACCTAGCTGAATAACCAACTTAGCTATCCCCCAAGGACACAGCTGATTTGAGTCAGCTCTGTTGAACTATTTTAAAAGGACTAAATCGAAAATTTGTAAGGTTTATTCAACCCCCCCTTTAAACCTTACACCACAACCCTTGGGACCTACAAGTGGTATTAGAGCGGTTGGTTCATTGAGCCTTCCGCACTGGTTACTGAACTAGATCTCTATCTTTTCAAAAGTTTTTAACACTTGTTTTTTCAAAGTCTTTCATTTTTTAAAGCAAAGTCATTATCATGGAAGCAAATCTAACTAGTATTCCAAGGATATAATCTGGAAAATGTGGCCAAGGATATACTCTACAAAATGTTTGACAAAGCCATGTTCAACAAATTCAAATCTTGCAAATCTGCAAAAGAAATTTGGGATAAGTTGATCTTAATTTTTGAAGGATCAGAACAAATTAAGGAAAACAAATTAACTGTTGCTATTCAAAAATTTTAAAAATTTAAATTGTTTGCAGGTGAAACTTTGGATGAGCTGGATGCCAGATTTACTGAGATAACAAATGAGCTTTTAGCTCTTGGGAAAGAATATACACAGAAAGAGATGTGTATGAAGATTTTAAGAGCCCTCCCAGCTGAATGGGAAATGAAGGTCATGGCCCTGAGACATTCAATGGACCTCTCAAAGACTTCCAATCATGAGCTATTCTCAGACCTTAAATCCTATGAGTTTGAGTACATGAAGGAAAGAGTAAGAGGAAACAGTTGTACTCAATATAGTTGCATTGTTGTCCAGTGATGGGAAAAGAGTTGAGTTAAAAAAAACCATTGACCAGGAGGAGATTGCCCTTATGGTTAAAAGATTCAACAAGTTCTTTAATAAGAACTACAAAAGAAACAAGGGTGAGACCTTCAGAAGACATTCAGCACCCTCAAAAGCAAGGGAGGACAAGCCACCCAAGAGAGCCGAGAATCAAAGAGTTGATTATAAAAGAGTTGATAATCCAAGAACCAACAGAGCTGATCAAAGAGCTGAGAACTTGTGTTGGAATTGTAGAAAACCAGGACATTTTGTTGTTCATTGTTCTTATCCACCAGTCAACAAGTATAGAAATGGAAAAGAAAGAAGAGTCTTCAGAGAAAGAAGACAAGAAAAGAAGAAAGTCATGTTGGCTGCTGAGCCAGCTAAGCCAGCCAAGTGCAAAGAAGCAGCAGACTCAGAGAGTAGTTTGTTGTAGTTTCACCTCTTTGAATGGAACCATTGTGTTCATTGGTGGGATTTGTTGTAGTTTCACCTCTTTGAATGGAACCATCGTTCGTTTCAGTTGTAACCAATTCCTCATTTACACCATCCGAAGCCACATTTGCTTTGTTAAAAAGCTGTCTGATACTTCTACGAGGTGTTGAATTAGATGTAACATCCCTGGTAGTTGACTTATGAAACTTTGTTGAGAATTGTTTGAGATGATTTTTGGTTTCAATTTGCGAGCTCCTGGATCCATTTTTAATAACTCTACATAAAAACAATTAATTTCATAAGTAAATGAGTTCATTCAAAATGCTAAAGAATTAAATTAGATTCAACTATACATCATATGGCGAAAAAAGCTGTAAGTTAATCATTGTGTAGATAAACAAAATTAGATTCTATTGTGCTCTTTGCTTTGTATTGTGCTAGTTTATAAGAATTAAATTGTCTTATGATAAATATACTACTTTATGCACATGTAAGTTATATCATGATGATTTTTCAATTTTCTCATACAGTTGGAGTGACATCTGCACAACTTTTAGTTCTGAGCAATGATTTGAGAGATCCGACTTTTCAGAAACAAAGACAACGAGACTGTTAAAACTTTGTTGTCTCTAAAAGCTGTTCCTATATTTAATGAAAATGATGGAATGAGTACCAAGAGAGCTCCTTATGAGGTAAGTTTACGGCTCCCTGAATATTTTTGCTTCCATTAGTTGTTTGACAGTTTAATGGGGATACAAAGTAGGTACTTGAAACACTTTTGCTAAAAATGGTTGCATGTGCTAAAGAGCATCAATACAGGAGAAAAACCTCATCCTGCAATGGAATCACAGATTTTGAGAAATCACACTCATCCTAGCAAAACTACATATATATTTTATCCTAAAGCCGACTGCTTTTTGGCGCAGTCTCATAATATCTACACAACTATACAAAGACGACACAATAAATCTAAAACAGGATAAGACACAAGATAATGCGGCAGAAAAGAAAGATAGACACTCTGTAAGGAAACATGTGATAAGGTGATAAGGAAACAGGCTCCCGTCCGAGCTCCCAAACATTCTAGCAAACACCATTTCATTAACCATATTAATTGTCGGACTGAAAAAACTGGTACAAATTGTAGTAACACAACTAAATTCTATGTTAAATTACAATACATGTCCACTATTGGTTTCTTCCCAGAAACAAATTACTAAATAACACAAAGTCAATATATTATGGAATTAACATCAGACACAATTCGACAATTTAACATCCCAACATCGTTAATTGATTTACATCTCGCCAAACACAGTCTTCCTAGTTCTTGGCCGCAGCTATGGCCGCCACGGCGGAGTCCTTAACAGTTGACAGACCAATCTCAACCAAATTCCCATTTGACATATGTCAAGACAAGTGGGATGGATTATCTCCAATTATTTTGATTTAACAGTTGGTATATTATGTATTTTATCAAAAAAATCAAAGCCTAAAATCAAAACCTTTTTACTATTGTTTTAACAACTCACAAAACTCATGCCATTCACCTAAGGGCGGTTAATCAACTGTCTCTTTTTCAGATTTAATCACCTTTAGAAAAACAATGGGGAAGACAACATCAGAAAACTTGAAGTCGCAGGCATTCGATGTAAACATAAATGGTTAAACAAGCAGCAACATCAGTCACCTAGCAACATATATTATACATATAAACAAGCAGCACCATCAGTCATAAACTAAAGGTATTTGTGATTTCAGGGAAGGGAGAATATATTACCAATATTGCTACTTGAAAAAACGCAGATTAATTAGAAAAGAAAGGAACTAATATTTTGATATACTGTTAACCTAATATTTGAGATATATATATATATATATATATATATATATATATATATATATATGACCGTGATAAAAAAGGGAGAGATGGGAGAGTTACGGTAATATAGGATTCTTGTGTTTATCTACCTTAATTAGTTAAGAATATACATTATTTAGACTGAACTATGCGCCAAAATGAAAAAATTGGTCCGCCAAATATTGGTTTGCTATGACCAAATCTTTTATTTTCTTATTTATTTATATATTATTTTATCATATGCAATTGTTCCCAACAATCCAAAAATATCAGAATTTAAGATTAACAATAATTATATCTAAAACTAAAATTTTATTTTATCAAGCTGCTATAGAAATTAAAAATGGAATAAAATCAAATATACCTCTGTTCTTCCAGAGCAGGGCACCGATGAACAAAGTAATCCTCAGTCTGGTGAAGGGGTGAAGAATGGCTTCAATTTTCAAGCTAGGTGTGGTCTCCTCATAGTTAGGCAGAAAGGCGCGGTGCAAACCCATCGATGTTGGTCCCAGGCTTCAATGGCGCAGGCAGTGTTGAGTGGAGTTAGATCGGTGATTGTATTTTGGTGGTTGTTCGGTGACTTTACAGTGGGAGTTTCGATTTTGTTGGGCCATTTTTGCTAATTTGATCTTCAATTTCTGATTTCTCTTTCAATTACATGAGAATTGATGGCGCAGATTGATACGGGCTTGAGAAGAAAAGAACGCTGAAGATGGTGAATGGTGATTGCGTGAAAATGTCCTCTTGTTTTGAGAAGAAAAGGTTGATGATGGTTTTGAGAATTATTGGTTAAAGAAACATATTTTTGATTTTATAATTTATGTTTATTTGTATATAATACAACTTATCATAAATCAAAAAATAAGTATATAATATTCAAATTATAAATATAAATAATTCTGAATAATTTTTACATTATTCTCTTTAGGGGTGAGAATATAATTTTGGTTGCGTCGAGGTTCGGGGGTCCGGGTTCGTGGGTCGGAATAAGGCAATCCGGATTTGACATGTTTAATTATACATGTCAGAACCTTGAACCCGCACCCGACCTATTTATTTCTCAGGTAACTCAGACCCGATTCGTTTACGTATAATAAAGTTATTTTTATTTGTATTTAATAATTTCAACTAAATAAACTTATTTTTTAAAAAATTAAATTACTACAACACACTATTCAATCAATAAAAAATATCATAGTTCCTAACATTAAAAAAAATAACATATAGATAAATAACATAACATACTTATAATATTTTGAGGA
This sequence comes from Rehmannia glutinosa, assembly GCA_016081115.2. Lineage (NCBI taxonomy): Eukaryota > Viridiplantae > Streptophyta > Magnoliopsida > Lamiales > Orobanchaceae > Rehmannia > Rehmannia glutinosa. The sequence continues at coordinate 49,916,688 of CM071935.1, forward strand.
TAACGCTCGTTTGAGATCCGTTTGTTAACATAAATAACATAAAAATTATTAAGTTGCATGCTCGAGCTCGTTGTTGTTTAGTTCGACTAAAGTTCGTTCGAGCTCGATTCCATTAATAATCAAACCAATCTCAAACACAATGTTAAATTTCGATTAAGTTCAAACAAGCTTGAACAAATACTATGTTCGAATTGACTCGACTCGTTTACACCTCTAGGGATGACAGTGGTAGGGTATTCACCCATTTAATGATATTCATACTCGTACTTTGTAATATTAATACTTCACATACCCGTCCCAAACTCAATTTAGAAATTGCACAAATTATATGTACCCGTCCTATATACCTACTTGTCGATACTCGCATACTCCGTACACACTCAACCCATTTTATTTTAACAGTTAATACAAACTATCATGAAAAAAATATGTAATATGATGTCTTTTTTAACAATTAATACTAGGGATGACAATTTCGACCCAATCTGCGGTACACGCCCCGCCTATATTTTTTTAATATATTTAATATATATTTTGTATAAATAATATATATAATAATATTATTTTTATCTTTTAATATTATATCTAATATTTATAAATTGATAATAAATTTTTTGTAAATAATATTTTATAAATATATTAAAAATAAATATATTATTTTCTTTTTCATCATTTTTTCTATTTAAATTAATTTAATATGTGCAGGACTGGTCGACCTGTCTTGCCCCGCTCTGTTCTAAGGATAGGGCGAATATTGGTATCTAGATATCTTACCCTACACAACCCATCCAAAATCTTTTACACAAGTAATGCATAAAGTGAAATGTTGATAAATCCAGTCAAAACGCCAAGTAGAAAGTTGCCTCTTCAAAAATAGGTATTTAGATACCACACGTTTTCTGAATCCATTAATATATATATATATATATATATATATATATATACTCGTTAGGTAAAGTTGGTAATTCTAATATGATTTTAATGTCTTTCGAAAAACAAGCTTTTGCTCCCACAAAAAAATAAAACAAAAGTCGAACACTACTGCAAAAAAATAAAAACAAAACAAAATAGGACTCTATACAATTCGGTTAACCGGACGAATCAAATCGGAATTGAAAATTTGGTTCGAACCGAAACCAAACCAAAATATGATTACATACATATTTTCTCTAATTTTCGATTTTTTTTTGTCAAAAGATAACATAATTAAAGCAACAACATTATGAGGGCTAATTAATAATTCTTGTAACTAATAGCAACTTTAGGTAGGTTCAATAGCAACTTTATTTAAAAATGTAAAGCCCTTTTTCTAAATTTGCAAACACATTGACAAAGACAAAAGGAAAAAACAGAGACCGACCAACTCTTGAATATTTCTAAAAAAAAAGTGATTTGATAACAACTTCTGCTTCTATCCATCTCGCCTCTACTGCTTTTGTCAATCTCGACTTTTGTCTCCGGATCAGTCCTGGAGTCACCAGAAACCGCAGGCGTTGCTCAGTCCGCTTTTCTTACTTCGTCTCAGAAGCGGCAGCTCCGTAGAACTCTTGCGCCTCAACCATTTCAACCAAAATCCGCCAATTGCAGGTACAACCCTATCTCCCACTTAGACTGTCCGTTGGTTTGAGATATTAGTACCAATGTTATGGTTTAATTCATAGCTTTCAATCTGAATATCTTTTACTTTGTTTCTCCCTATTATCTAGGATTTGAAATTGTTTCTGGCAAAAAAGTCAGTTTTTCCGTTTTATCATAAGATAGGACAATTTTGATTATTTTAGGTCAGGAGAATAATTAATGATTATAAACAATGTGCTGATGTGATTGGGTGCATAAAGTTAATGGAAAGCAGGTTCATATTTCACTTATTCGATAATGGACAGAAATACATGTTATTTTCTTTTTTCTATTTTGTTGCCTTAAGCTTTCATCTGCTTCCGCAATTATTCGGTTCATACTTTACCACAAACTGTTGTTGGGCGGTGATGGTGCAATCTCAAGAGTTAGGGAATTTTGTAGAACAATTTCAGAGAACTGTTCTTGATTGTTAGAGATCGGCCAAAATGTTTGGTTGGTTCTCTATTGTATTTTTAAGCAAATAGGAAACGTAATCATTGATCTAGGAACTTGATACACCATATTGTGAGTTTACCTTTGTCTATAACGTAATGTTTTGTTGACTTGCTATTGTCTTTTTAACCAAGAGGAAAAATATTATTGTCTATAACAAGCTTTTTGAAATAACAAGCTCGCCCCTTTATAAAAAACAATGTTTGGTGAAATCAGGTATTTAAACCTGGATGTGCCAGTTGATCCAGGTCAATAGTTACTAAACAAACATGATTCTGAATAGTTTAAAAATTGAATAAGAGTGTAAAAAAAATATATGTGCCGGAAAATAATATTCCATTTATATGTCATGTGTCTTTCGTTCTAATCATTGGGGAATCTGAGTGCACAGGTAGGTGTTTAGATAGAACCTTCACTCGTTAAATAATGAATAACCAAATAAAAAGGGTGAGAAAAATAATAACCACTGTCCTAAAAATTCCCGCCTAACCTGACTAGTCCCTGCCTAGGTGCTAGGCTCCGCCTATGTTTTTTCTTTCGATTAAGCGTCGTCTAACCTCTGTGAGGCTCTGTCTAGGAGCTAGACCCCAGCCTGCCGCCCGACTAGCGTCTAGTACTTTTTAGAACAGTGATAATAACCAAGTAAAAAGGGATTGGAAACTAAAGCAATCTCCAAATATAAAGTAAAAAAATATTTTTCCACAATATGAAATTGTGACAATGCACATTCATTGTCACTAAATATGTGTTTTCATGACGAAATAATGGCGTCATTACTTTGTGAAGAAATAAATGATAAAACATGATATTGTCATGACAAAAAATATTTTCATCATTGTCAATCAACAAATTATGACAAATATTTGACAAAATATTTTGCCACAATATAAAATGGAGACAAATGCACATTCATTGTCACTAAATATATGTTTCTGTGACGAAATAATGGCGTCACTATTCATTTGAAGAAATAAATGACAAAATGTGATATTGTCATGAAGAAAAATATTTTCATCACTGTTAATCAACAAATTATGACAAATATTTGACAAAATATTTTGCCACAATATAAAATGGCGATAAATGCACATTCATTGTCACTAAATATGTGTTTCCGTGATGAAATAATGACATCACTATTCGTTTGGAGAAATAAATGACAAAATGTGATATTGTCATGAAAGAAAATATTTTCATCACTGTTAATTGACAAATTATGACAAATATTTGACAAAATATTTTGCCAGAAAATAAAATGGTGACAAATGCACATTTATTATCACTAAATATGTTTTTTCGTGACGAAATAATGGCGTCGCTACTTTTTTGAAGAAATAAATGACAAAATATGATATTGTCATGAAAGAAAATATTTTATGACACCAAATGGCGTCACGGATTATGTCACGCCCCAAACGGGACGCGACGAACGATTCACAACTTAAACACAAATGGACTAACCGTCCAGACAATACTAATGAGAACCCAATAAGACAGAGTCTAATAGCAGTGGAAATAAAACAGTTACAAGTTATCACTTAAAGTCCACATTCCAATATCTAAAATTACAACCCGAAATTTCAACAAGGTAGTAACCTAAAGCCAAGGGGTCATACGCCCCTCAATTACAAATCCGAATTGATTAGGATACAAAAGTCCAACAACAACATAATAAGAAAAGAGTCCAATCAACATCAAGAAGCAGTAAATCCAACAAGCGTAGTACAAGGTCTCAATCCGAGAGCGGTTCGGATTCCCAAATGAAATCCTCATCTAAGTTAGAAAACAGGTGGGGAATGAGACAAAAATCTCGATGGATGAGGTGATCGTGTAATGCGAGTGTGGCGCAATATAGTTAATGTGAGAAAACAAGATTAATGAAAACGCGTGAGTATGATGCATGAATTCACACACGATTCACAAGCGTTGTGATAAAATATTTAAATAATATACTTATACGATTCAAGAAAACATTCATGGTCACACAGCACTATGTAATTGATCAAGAAGACAGGTAGGATTGCGTGCGGAAATGTAACGCCAATCCTATGCAAGGCAAATAATGGTTGCGTCACGGATTTGTAGCGCCAACCAATGCAAAACAGTAGCGGTTGTGTACGGAAATGTAACGCCAACCAAAACGGGGCGATAACTCCGGAATCGTGTGGATCGGAAAGCGATTCCTTCGTTTCTTCCTTGTAACTCCCGATCAAGTATGGTCCAAGACCGGCACCTTATCGCTCCGTAGGCAAAGACAAAATCCCGATGAGAGCCGGCGAGGCTCGGATCTGTCATAATCATGATTATACCTCAAGATCTACGACCCACTTCCCTTGGACAAACTCCGTCCCTCGGTTGCGGGATTAGGGCGATGGGGCCTTAAGAGTGGAATAGCAGCCGAGCTGCCTTGTTCCATCCCCGACGTATCCATTCCGATTTGTGAGCTCGACACACCAAGTTGACTCAGCAGAAAGTAATTATAATTACAGTGATCAACCAGCAATGAGTATTATTGATTTGGGAAGCACTTTAGGAAAATTTTTGGAAAACGCGAGTGGCAATTATGGCGTTGGTGGAGTTTATGGATGAAGATGATTATCGGAAGGATAAGCAACCTTCGATATCTTAAATAAGAATTGGGTGGAACATAAGTCCCGTTATAGATTCAAAATCGCAAGGCGAGGGAGTCGCTCCGCGATCGGGTATTAATCGGTCAAATTGATCCGATAAGTCAAGGGTTTTTGGGAAAGTAAAATACTTTAATTGAATCTCCAAGTCAGAGGGTCCAGGGCAATTTTAGTAAAAGAGAAAATAATTTGAGTTAGGTCCTTTATAAAAGAAAAGTTGTAATTTAGCCCCGTTTTGTTAAAACCAACACTTTTGGGGTTAAAAATTGAATAAATAAATATCCCGACCTTGAAAAATTATGAGGTCAGTTCCTAAATTCTCCAAATTGTCCAGAGATTCAGGTTTTTAAAGTTTTATGGTCGAGTTTTTATAAAAATCCCACATTGGCCCCAAATTTGTAAAAATTATCAATTCGGACCTTAAGTTTTAAAAATTCGGAACTCACAAACCGGAAGGGCTTTTAATGTGATTCCAGTTGGAAAATGTCACTAAGGTTGGTAGGATATTGGGACAAAAGCAGTTTTTAAAAACAATATGTGTAGGTCCTTCAACTTTTGAAAATATCATTTTTGTCCCATTTTAAAATAATTGCCTTTAAGGCTTTTAGGGGTCCAATTGTTATGAAATTTGAACCTTGGGTCCAAAATACAATTAAGTTATAGTTAAGTTAGTATTCCCAGGTGCATGGGCTGCATAAGTCCTGGAATTTTCATTTGGGTCCTCAAGTTTAATATTTTTCACATTAGTCCCTCAATTTTAGTAAAATTGTTTTCCAAGCCCTAATCACTTGGATTTTTGGAATACTTTTAAAATATGTGATTCCCAGTAACTTAAAAGTAAAAATTTCAATTTATAAAGTTTAGGTCTGGTACAGTTTTAAAAATTGCAAAGTAGCCCTTAAACTTTCAAAATTTTACAATCTAGTCCTTGGGCTTTTAAGGGTTGATTTTATTTATCTTAAAACTCTTAAAACATTATTAACATGTCCAAAAGTCATTTTTGAACCTGAGTACAGTCCCAAAATTCGAAATTTGCAGAGGGGTCCTTTAACTTTCATTTTCTTGCAATTTAGTCCACCAACTTTCCATTTTTGCATTTTTAAGTCCAAAATTGAAATTTAATCAATTATGCTCGACTTTTACAGGTTATAAGTCATCCAAAACATAGATTTTAAAGATCATACACATGCATGTCCAATACACAGAAGAATTCATCAATTAAAGCATTAAAGTGTACATGCATGCACCTAAAATTCAATAAATTAATTTTGAGCAACTCTTGAGAATTTTTATGATTTGATATATAAAATTGACATGCAATACATAGATTATATATATCTCAAGGCTCATGATCAAATTTTCTACATGCATTTTAATAAAACACCTAAAAGTTGGAAAAATAATTTTCCACCCACCTTAATTTTGGAAATTGTGAAATAAAAGGATAATTTCACAATTTTTGGATGAGGCTTCTAAGGTCAGCCCCTAAGTCAAGAAAATATCAAAATTTGGAGTTAGAAAAATGAGAGAAAAAATTAAGGAGAAAAAGAAGGAATTAAGGAAATGAAAAGGACTACACTTTACCTTGTGTAGTAGATGTTTGGAGACTAGTTGAAGCTCAAAAATTGGAATTTTTGGCTCAACTCCAAAATCTCCTAAAGTCAGCCCCTATTTCTCAAAAATGAAAAAGGGGTGTTAAAATTTGAAAAAAATAGGAAGAGTAGGAAAGAAGGGGTCTAGTACACAATTCTTACCTTGTAGTCAAATTTTCTCTACTATTTTCTTCTTCAAGCTTGAGGTCCTTCTTAAAAATGTTGTCAAGCTCTAACCTTCAAAGTCTTCTAAATGTACCTCCAAAACCAAATTCAAACTTAAGTTAAGAAGGTGGAAGAGATGAACAAGGTGATATCCAAAAATGGATTGAAGCTAAAATTTCTTACCTTGTAGTATAGTGGTTCGACTTTTATGGTGTATAAGGAGGAAAATGTTGAATTTTTTCTAAGTATGGAAGAAGAAAGTAGGAAGAAGGGTAGAGAGAAGTTGGGAGTTTTTAGAGAGAAGGAGGAGGAATTTTGCAAGACTTAGAACATGAGTTGGTGAAATGAAGAGAAATTTTTGTGTAGGAAATGGCCATATGGCCGTCCACTTCAAGAGAGAGAGGGAGATGATTTGGTTCAAATTGTGTCTTGTAATTTGTCTCTTGCATGGAGACAAAATGCAAGTCAAAGTATGGGTTTGAATGGTGTTGGGGAATATTGAGAAGAATGTTGGTTAAGTGCGAATAAGTTGGGGAAAATAGTAATAAAGAATTGGTGTATAAGATGATGTGTATAATGTTTGAATTAATGATATAATTATACACAAGATGACTAATATATGGTGTATGTGTACAAGAGTTGGATGATATTTTTATCCCAAAATATCCACCATGGCCGTCCACTATGAGGGCAAAATGGTAATTCCATATATTTTTTTTTGTCCCCATTTTGATGATAATAGATGAAATATATCAATCTCCAAAATAATTAGTGATTTCCTTGATCACTTGTAAATCTCATGATCAATTAATCTAAATCAACATCTTAATTCTATAAGGTAAAAGTCTCTAAAATAAATAGTCTCTTAAATTCTAAGGTGACTAATAAATACAAAAATAGTAATAATGATCAATCAAGTGATCATAAATGAGGAATAAAATTAATGATGATCATGATCACAAGTAATTAAATAAAATGAAATAAAATACAAAATGTATATATTATTAATAATTACCCGTCAAAATGACGCGGTAAAATGATCGATCAAAAGCTTAAACAACAATAAGGTTCAACTAATAGCTTCGGAAAAATCGGGGCTTCACAGATTATAATCTATTTGTCATTGAAAGATTTCCCTCCTAAAATTTGCTGCGAAATTTTGCCGTCTAAAATTACTATGACGGATTTTGGTTAATCGTCATGGAATAAGAACAATAGTGACGAAATATAAGATCAATTGTGACGCACATAAATATTGTCATCAAAAAGTAATTTTCACTGACAAAAATAAAATTCGTCACTATTAGTTAACAAATTATGACAGAACTTTATGCGTGGTAAAGAAATTCGTCATAAAATGTGTTATTTCCTGTAATGATAAGATTTAATTTCTTTGTGTGAAGCCCCGATTTTTTTTTTCCGAGCTTATAATTGATCCTTATTGTCGTTTATACCTTTGATCGACTATTTTACCGCGTCATTTTGACGGGTAATTATTAATAATATATACATTTTGTATTTTATTTTATTTTACTTAATTACTTGTGATCATGATCATCATTAATTCTATTTTGCATTTATGATCACTTGGTTGATCATTATTACTATTTTTGTATTTATTAGTCATCTTAGAATTTTAAGAGACTATTTATTTTGGAGACTTTTAGCTTATAGAATTAAGATTTTGATTTTGATTTAGATTAAGTAATCATGAGGCTTATAAGTGATCAAGGAAATCACTAATTATTTTGGAGATTGATATATTTCATCTATTATCATCAAATTTGGGACAAAAAAATGGAATTACCATAATGCCATTGTAGTGGACGGCCAACATGGTGAATTTTGGAGTAAAAAGATCATCCAACTCTTGTACACCTACACATTATATTAGTCATCTTGTGTATAATTATACCATTAATTCAAACATTATACACATCATCTCTCATATTACTTCTTTAATATTATTTTTGCCAACATGTTGGAAGTCTTCCAACATTCCATTCAAACCAAGTCTTGCCCATACCTTTGACCCTCAAATTGTCTCCCATGCATGAGGCAAAATGCAAGACACAAAATTGAACAAAAATTCCTCTCTCTCCCTCTCACTTGGATGGCCACATGGCCAATTTTGTGCCAAATTCATCTCATTTTTCATCTAACACATTTATCCTCTAGCAAAATCCTCCCTGTTAGGAATTTTATTGTTTAGATTTTGATGAATGCCATGTAAAACTTAGAATAGAAAGTTGGCACCTCAATTCTTGTTGTAAAATGCATTGTAATGAATAGAGCTGGGCCAAGCTGAGTCAAGGCGCCTACGCCCTAACATGCAAGAAGACAATCAAGACTGGAAGGAAGACTCACTGGCGTGAGACAGTTGAGTGTGGCAAAGAGGAGTAGACGGAACTCTGTGAAGAAGCGGTGAGATGCGGTGAGTGGAGCATCGACCAAGTCACCAAGAAAAGCCAAGTCTCAAGTTGAAGTGACAAAGAGTCATCCAATGATTGGAAGTCGACTCTAAGTCACCTGGGAAAGCAAGGAAATGCGATCAAGTCGAGATAATCAAAAAGAACCGTTGCCTGACGTAAATCAAGAGATTCACTTAAACAAGTAATATCTCCATACCACCTTTCTCGGAGTGCTCGATCCCGAAGCGTGCAAATGGAATGAACCAATGGGAAGCACTACACCGTGTCGAACTCTCGAAAAGGTGAAAGAACAATTCATACGAGGAAATGGCAATTCCAAGAACAAGTAAATAGCCAACGATCAAAGTGACTTTCAAAAATAAGCCTATCTCTTCAACGGGCAAATTTTTGAAAGTTCACTATAAAAGGCCGAGGAGTTTGTTTGAGAAGGATGCATGAATGACACATACGTGAGATACACAAGAACATTAGAAAAATCGAAACAATCTCAATCCTCAAGCCTACATTTCAAGTACATCAATCCAACACTCACCGTGAAGGAAAGAGAACTTCAATCGCTTGAAGAGAAAAATACTCGAAAACAAGGGGTCTACATTCCAGAAAGTATTGTAGAAAGGTTCAAGGTTGAACCAAGTCTTAAGCCTTTGGAGGGCTTCGTGATCAAATCCAAAGAGCTTGAGCAAGTGAGTCAGTAGTAGCAAAGCGCACGCCCTGTGAAGAAGCCGAGTGGTACGAGAAGCCACCGAGTGATCAAGGCGTCTCCGGATCGAGTCCCTAAGGATCAAGTCGGCCGTTGTGATCAAGACTTGTATCCGGACTGCTACCACTTTGTAAACTCGATCATTACTTAGTGGATTCCTCCAGGAGTTGGAGAAGAGAGGAGTAGAAGAATTACCCCATCTTCGAACCTCTATAAAAACTTTATTGTGTCATTTACATTTCAAAGATTTACATTCCCCGCACTTTTAACTCGCTTATATCTCACGATAAATTTGCTATCCATTTGATAATTTACAAGTACTAAATCAAGCTCTAATATCTTGCTTAATCAAACTTAAGGGTGTTAAGTCTTCCAATAAAATAAAACCACAAATGAGTTAAATTGTAGCCAACAAATGATTTACTCCATCAACAAAATTTCACCGAAATCTGTTGAGAGATTAACTCTTGAGTGACTAATTCGATCGTCCATCAAGGACACAAAATGTGAATTAACTCAGAGATTTAAAAGGACTAAATCGAAAATTTGGTAAGGTTTATTCAACCCCCCTTCTAAACCTTACACTTACACCCCTTGGGACCTACAAGTGGTATCGAGCGGTTGGTTCATTGAACCCTCCGCACCGGTTCTTGAACTAGATCCCTAAACTTTTCAAAGTCTGCTTTAGTACTTGAACTTTTATAACTCTTCTTTATCATTAAAAGTCATTATCATGGAAGCAAATTTGACACGCATCCCTATGTTCACTATTGAGGAATTTGATGATTGGAAAATTCGTATGTAGGCTCATCTATCAACATTACATGATGAGATGTGGATAGTAATAGAAGATGGGCCTCTACAAATATTAAAGGTGAACACAGTTGTACGAAGAGTTGCAGCTGAAGGAGAAGAAGATGCTGCTCCCAGACCAGTCATGGTTGAAAAACCAAGAACTGAGTGGACAAATGATGACAGAAAAAGATACAACCTGGACAATGTAGCCAAGGACATCCTCTACAAAACCTTGGACAAAGCCATGTTCAACAAAGTCAAATCATGCAAAACGGCTAAAGAAATCTGGGATAAGCTGACATTGATTTGTGAAGGCTCAGAGCAAATCAAAGAAAACAAATTATCAGTGGCGGTACAAAAATTTGAAAACTTTAAAATGATCTCAGGAGAAAACCTGGATCAACTAGACGCTCGTTTTACAGAAATCACAAATGAGTTGTCTACACTTGGAAAGGAATATACACAGAAGGAAATGTGTATGAAAATCCTAAAAAGTCTTCCAGCTGAATGGGAAATGAAGGTCATGGCACTGAGACACTCCATGGACCTATCAAAGACATCCAATCATGAATTATTCTTAGAACTCAAAGCCTACGAGTTTGAGCTGAGAAGAACAGACCAGGAAGAGACAATTTGTACCCAAAACAGCTTGCTCTAATTGTTAAAGATGGGAAGAAAGCTGAGGTCAAAGAGGCAATTGACCCAGAAGAAATAGCCCTGATGGTTAAAAGATTTAACAAGTTCTTTAACAAGAACTACAAGAAAGGAAAGGGTGAATCTTCCAGAAGACACTCAGCTCCCTCCAAATCAAGGGAAGACAAAGCCAACCAAGAGAACAGATCATCAAAAAGTTGAGTATCAAAGGGCCGACAACTCTAGAATAGAAAGAGTCGACCAAAAAGTCAATATCTATGTTGAACAGAGACAACCAGGTCACTATGCCATTGATCGCTCATATCCTCGTAGTCAACAAGTACAGAGATGAAGAAGAAAGAAAGATCTTCGAGAGAAAGAAGACAAGAAAGGAAAAAGGCAATGATGGCTCGCAGACCGCACTTTGAAACAACCAAGTCAAGGGAGACAATTGATTCGTAGAGCAAAGAAGCCGACTACTCAAGTGACTCGAAGAAGAAGCCCGATCCGCTTAATGGCCAAAGAACAAGATCAAGAAGATGAGGTACAATCTAACTCAACAAACTCGTACACTAATGACAAAGGATCGTGACACACTCACTTCATCACCTACAGATCTTTATGATTCATTAAGCAAAATGATGAAAGATTTTGAACACATTAAATCCTCACACACACTGTTGAATGAGGAAAACAACCTACTCAAAAGTCAAAACTCAAAGCTGACTAAGGAGCTGAGTACTCTAAGTCAAATAGCTGTTGAGAATGAAAGGTTAAAGGCTGAAAATGCTAAACTAGTAGCAGAAATTGCTGCTATAGAAAAGAGGGAAAATGACCTCAAAAATGTTATTGCCTCATTCACTAAGGCATCTAAATCATTGGATGATCTTATTATGAGTCAAAGAGAATGTGGAGACAAGACAGGCTTAGGATTTAATTCCTCTGTGCCATGTCAAACCTCAAGAATCATGTTGGAAAAAGGATCTTCAAGTCATGAAGAGTCTGAAAAATCCAAAACTCTAAATGGTGCACACACATTCACTCCAAAGCACAATACTAAGCAAACTGGCCTTGGTTACAAAGGGAAAGGAAAACCGCTTGATTGAGTGTCTTTGAAAGGACAGTGAGAAGAGATTCAAATGAGTCCTCAAAGAAACTCCTAACGTAAAATACTCAAAAAGGAAGAAGAGCTACCAAAAATCCCAGAAAATCCATAAAAGAAATACATATGATGGGAATGGTAGAAAATATCCAAGCCAAGTGATTGGAATAATGTGAACTATCAAAGATAGACTTATGGATATAAGCCCAAATGGCAAAGGCCTGAACTCAAGAAAGGCCATTCCAAAAGTATAAGAGCTTTCATCAAAGACACATATGCACCTAGGCACTACACTCAAAAACACCAAAATTACCCAAGGAAGGCAATTGCTAAAACACATATGCAGGGCATACGACAAAAAGAGACAAATTGTATGAACCTAGAATCCCCAAGCAATTTGCCAGGATTAATTATGATTATGGCACCGATAGATGGCAACCCCTTAGAGTCAAATCGTTTGGCTATAGGTTGGTTGGATCATCTTACAATTCTAACCCCTCAGACCCGCACAAGTATGGGTACCTAAAACTTAATTTCCTTGATTGCGAGGTTCAAGGAACAAATGAGTGCCAAGGAACCTGGTACATGGATAGTGGTCGCTCCGGACATATGACAGAAATAAGAGAAATCAAAAATTCAAGGAAGTCAAAGGAGCAAAAGTCATATTTGGAGGAAATGAAGCTCCTGGTGAAATAAGAGGCATTGGATCCATCAAGAGGAATGGATTAGAAATCACAGATGTTGCATATGTTGAAGGACTCAACTTCAACTTATCGAGTATCGATCGGCTCAGACAAGGGCTACAATGTTGGATTCAACATGGGTATATGCCAAATCAAGGATATTGAATCAAATGAAGTTGTCTTTGCAAGGATGTAGACAAAGAATATGTATGTAGTGGATTGGTCAACTCGCAACACCCAAAGACTGCTACTAGCAAAGAGCACAAACAGATCAAGTTGGCCGTGGCACAAAAAGCCGAGTCACCCGAATTTCAAAACAATTAACAAGTCGGGCAAGGAGCCATCTTGTAGAAGGACTTCCGGACTCAAAGATACAAGAAGGAGAGTATATGTGATGCATGTCGAAGGAAAACAAATCAAGTCATCATTCAAAGAAAAGACATGCCCATCCTCAACAAGGATATTGCATCCGCTTCATATGGATCTATTTGGCCCAAAGGGAACCAAACAAATAAGTGGAAAGAAATACACCTTGGTGGTAGTAGATGACTACTCAAGATATACATGGACAATATTCATGTGCAATAAGAAAGAAACTCTACAAAAACTACCACAATCGATGAAGAGGATTCAAAATGAGAAGAGTCAAACCATTATCAAAATAAGATCGGATAGAGGAACCGAGTTTGTCAATGAAATAATAACTCAAGATCGTATTGAGAATGGTATTGGTCATGAACTATCGCCAGCAAGGACTCCACAAACGTGAGAATGGAGTTGCGAAAGAAGGAAATGAACCCTCAAAGAAGCAAAGAAGGACCATGTTAGTCAAGCGGGGTTACCAAAAAGATTTTGGGTGAAGCAATCAACACAAACTTGCTACACCCAAAAGTCGACAAAGACTCCCTATGAGATCTGGATCGAAGAAAACCAAATGTTGCATATTTCGAATATTTGGATGTAAATGCTTCATTCACAACAATGGCAAAGACAACCTAAAGGCTTTTGATGCTAAAGTCGATGAGGGTATCCTCTTAGATACTCACCGAAAGCAAAGCCTACTGAAATACTCAACAAAAGAACTATGGTTACAGAGGAATCCATTCATGTAGTATTCGATGAACCAAATGTAAATGGAGAAGACATTGAAGAGTCACCGATAAGTTGAATCATCCAATCATACGAAAGAGTCCCTTTGTCAAGTCAAGTCGGGATTATCAATTCGAAGAAGATGAGACAAATTTGAATCTCAAAAGCAATGAAAATTTGCACTAAATGACCACGAAAGAGCCGACCACAAAGAACACACACCGCAAGTCGATCAATCCAAATAACTTACTCCAACCTGATGTAAGATGGGCCGAGAGACCATCCACCGAAACTTGTCATTGGAGATATAAGAGAAGGTGTCAAGACAAAATCGAACTCAACAAGAAGCAATGTTCACATGCTTCATTTCGCAAATAGAGCCCAAAGATATGTCACAAGCATTGACGACACACATTGGATTCAAGCTATGCAAGAAGAGTCAATCAGTTTGAGAGAAATAAAGTATGGGAACTAGTGCAAAGACCCATACATCAAAATGTTATTGGAACCAAATGGGTATTCGTAAATAAGATGAACGAGGAAGGCTCTGTGGTAAGAAACAAAGCAAGACCGGTAGCCAAAGGATATTGCCAAGAAGAAGGGATAGATTTTGATGAAACATTTGCCCCTCGTAGCAAGATTGGAAGCTATAAGGATGTTTCTTGCCTATGCACTCACAAGAATTTCATTGTATATCGATGGATGTAAAAAGTGCATTTCTAAATGGTTTATTGGAAGAAGAAGTGTATGTTGAACAACCTCCAGGATTTGAGCAGAAGACTCTTGGAGACAAGGTATACAAACTCAAGAAAGCCCCGTATGGATTGAAACAGGCACCCGTGAGCATGGTATGACACCCTATCACAATTCCTAATCGAAAATGGATTCACAAAAGGAAAAGTAGATAGAACACTTTTCGAATTCAAGACAAGAAGAGTATACTTTGCTTGTTCAAATATATGTGGATGACATCATTTTTGGATCCACCAACAAAGAGTCAGTGTGAAAAATTTTCAAACCTCATGCAAAGTAAATTTGAAATGAGCATGATGGGAGAGCCGACATTCTTCCTTGGACTTCAAGTAAAACAAATGAAGGATGGAACCTTCATAAGTCAAACAAAATATACCGAGACTTAATGAAGAAGTTTGGTATGGAAGAAAAGTCTTCGAAAAATACCAATGAACACATCGATTAAAATGGACATGGATGCGGATGGCAAGCTCCGTAGATCAAACAAGATACTGAGCACTTATTGGATCAACGCTCTATCTCACAAAGAAGCGGGCCGTACATCACCTTTGTGTAGGTGTATGTGCAAGATTTCAATCTGCTCCAAAAGAGAGCCATATGACAAAGAAAGCTAAGAGAATATTGAGATACCTGAAAGGAAGCCATGAAGTAGGCCTATGGTATCCAAAGGAAGGTGGACTCAAGCTAATTGGCTATTCAGATTCTGATTATGCTGGATGCAGAGTGGACAGGAAGAGCACTTCAGGCACATGTCAAATGCTAGAAATAGACTAATTTCCTGGTTTAGCAAAAAAGCAAAACTCAATAGCCACCTCCACAAATTGAGTGCAGAATACATAGGCTGCGGGCGGCAAACATTTGTTGCCCAAGTCCTATGGATGAGACAAAGAATGAGAGACTATGAAGTTGAAGAAAAAGAAATTCCAATCATGTGTGATAACACAAGTGCCATTGCAATCACTCAAAATCCTGTGTTGCACTCAAGAACAAAACATATTGATGTCAGATATCATTTCATAAGAGATCATGTTGAAAAGAAGGACATTGTCTTGGAATATATCTCAACTGATAAACAACTAGCTGACATCTTCACAAAACCATTATGTGAGTCAAGATTTGAAGAACTCAAGCATGAGTTGGGTTTAATTGAGCTGAGCTGACACTCAGACGAATCAAAGAAGAGAATTAGAACAGAAAAGGAGTGAAAAAGAGCTGAAAACAGAAATCACCAAGAATCACCAGACGGAAAGACAATACACCAAGTCACCGATAGCCGAGTCACTAAGAGAACCGCGAGGAGTAGAGTTAAATCGCTAAGAGATAAGTCTGAATAACTTATGAGCAAAGTGACAAAAACTTGCAATCGTTTTGACTTAGCGGGAATGTTTTAAGGGACACGTCGGATAATGATGATGTGTACGGACATAAAAGCCGCACACTAAGCTTATGATTGGATATAAATGCTTTGCCGCATTAAATACGAGACGTGAAATGCTCAATAGGCGTCACGAAATCCAAGCCGTTGATTTCGATCACAATTCAAAACCGCCGCACGCCCTTTCATAAACCATATTTAAACCATTTTCGTCCGTTTCTCTCTCACTTCTAAAACTGCTTCATCTTTTTCTCTCAAAAGCAAGGGCAAACTACTCTCAAACCCTATCAACCTTCAAATCAATTTCTCGAGATTTTTCTTGATATAATTCTCGAGAAATGGCACCAACTTATGACTTTACTAAGTTAGGAAAGCAAATCCACACCGTTCGACGGTGGATTTCGACGGAATGGTGAAGCGGTCCGACGACACCCTGGTGAAGAAAATTGCCGAGAAGTTGGAAACGCCCCACTAAAACCGCTTTCTAATCTTTGAATATCCGATGACCTATGTGGAGGAGGTCGCGAATTCTACGTGAATGCCGAGATTCACGATGAAGGAATTAAGTCATCTTCTCACGGGAAGCAACGACTATCACCGCCAAGATTTGGCTCAATATTGCTCACTACCGCCAGAAAGGAGCATCCGAGATCAAAGAAGCTGATGTAAACTTGGGTGACGCATGGAAAGAAATAGCCAAGTCCGACTTTGCCGATAAAATAATATACACAAAGAAACAAGAGATCACCAAGGAGGATTATCACAAGTTGTTGGATATAGTTGCCAAATGTATCGACATCAAATTTGGCGACTTTGACCAATCACAAAGGCAAAGCCGATCGTGATGGTTGCAATCATCGAAGAAAATAAGATAAATCAATGAGTTTATCTACAGCAGACTCTGCCCGAACGTGGGGGAACAAGTCCTTCAAAGAAGATGGCACATTTGGAGGATCCCGGGATATGGCCTGGTGATTGGCCGGCTATTGGAGGTGAAAGGAGTCCCTCTTAGACATGGGAAGGCTTTCCATGTTAACAAGAGGATGTTCGAGCAAACCTCTCTCTCGCGCACGAAAGAGAGCTTACGCCAAGAGAGCGACACCAGTGAGGGGGAATCACCGACCAAGATACAAATGCTTCCTCTCTCCAAAGAAGAAAGAAAAGCCCCCCGCACCGCCAAGAAGTCTCTTGCCCCTGCAAAAAAGAAAACCAAACATGCTCCCGCCCCGCAGCAGAAATCACCACCCCCAAAGAAATGTGTGTCACCCGCCGCAGCGGCGGTCGAGAAGGACTCACAAATGCCTTCTCCGATCGTCAAAAGGAGGAGAACCGACAAGCCAAGACGGCCAGCTCCTCAAAAACAAACACCAAGACGCCCCGCCCCCCCAAGACTCGAGGACACCGCCTCAACTGAAATTCCCCGGTACAAACCAGAGACGAAGAAGACTCGTCAAGCGATCCGAACAGAGAAACCACAAATGAGTCGTTACTCACCTAGCACAAATACGAGACTACCGGAGAAGTAGAGTCTCCGGATGTAGTTGATGAAACAACCCAAGTCTCGTCAAGGCGATCAGCAGAGAGCAACCCAAAGACGCACTTTGTAGCTCACACAAACAAAACACAAGAAGAACCAGCCCAAGCGGATAGTGATGTAATAATCCTATCTCCACCTTACCCGGACATCCAAAATCGTCACGTGAGTGGAGAAAATGGAAGTTGAGCAAGTCAAGGGAACAGTTCCAACGGCCCGAGTTCATAGAAGAAGAAGAGGAATCGCTAAATTTCCTTGGACTAACTATCGTGCTCCCAAAGACTTGATGAGGACAACCGCTGCTGACATCCCGCAAATCTACAAGGACAGGGGAGAGAGCAAAGCAAGTCAAGAAGCCGAAGCACGTGAGAAGGCAAGCATCCGCCCTATCTCCCGCACCACGTAACACACACATCCTCTCCTTGATGTCTTCTCCGAAAGTGACGAGGAACTGCAGAATGTCGCCGCCACGTAAGAGTTGCAAATGCAGGCAAGCATTGAACGAATCAAGAATTCTTCACGAGCGAAGACTAATGGAGGGACCAGGAGAGTCCTCCGTAACACACCGAAATCGATCCTATGGGAGTGGTTCAAAGAAATAGCCACCGATGTTCTTTGCTACCACTTCCCACACTCGGAAGAAGGCAATAAGGAAATGGCGATGAAATCGGGACAATGGGGACCCCAATGAGCCAACCCCTATTGAAGGTGTGCTACCATTAATCGAAACAGCCGGGAGTTTGGAGACGAGTGACCCCACTCCAAGTCACTCACTGGTGCGCCACCGAGGGGGAAACTCCCTCCCCACCGCAGCAAGGTCGGAGGTTGCCGCAGATGACTCGACAAAGAATCAAGGAGGCGAAGAAGAGAAATTACAATCACAAGAAGAACAAAGAAGTTGCCATCAACGAAGCTCGATAGATTGAGATCTGTCTCAAAGAGAGGTGCCAACCGCTCAAGGCTAATGACACCGCTGATGCGATCGAGGCACGAGAAGGGACAGCCCCACGGGAGTTAACACTGGGCGATGAAAGTGCAATCCATGGGGTTGAGACTCCAATGGATGCCATCAGAAGACCCTAAGACAAATGACACCGTCGAAAGGGAGGACTAGCCTCGCAGCCAGAGAGACTGCCGGAGGTAATGAAGGCCCACGGGAGGTTGAGACTTCCCGGGTAAAGAAGCCGAGAGAGAACATCCCTCCCGCTATCATCGACCCATATGAGAAGGAGATCAGCGCACTTCATGATTCCCGGACAACCCCGATGTCACTTTTCCTGGGATCGGAAGGCGAAGAAGAAGCTGAGTCATCCCCATGCCAAATCCAAAAGACTCACCAAGGGTGTTCCAAGCACGAGTAAGTCGATCTCAAGACTACTCGTCAATCTTTTAACTTTGATGATGAGCCACCAATGGAAATCTCATCATCGTCCGATGACGCTACCGATAAGGCCGAGGTCCGATCTCATCGAAATGGAAAACCAAATGAGACCAACGGTTACAGTTAAGACAATCGAGGCTCGGCAAGCCGGGTCTATTTCACAACAAGACCCACTCAACAAGAGACCACTCGCGCGAGCTCCTCAAGTCGCAGCAAGATCGATTCCCAAAAGAACTTCACGCGCACCGCTCATCATCGAACGCATCCCGATCGGCATGATAAATCTTTTGTAGAATCTTTCCCTTTCTCACTGGAGATACTAGAACTCCACGAAGAGTCGAAAAATGAGCAAGCACGCTATCACGACCACCTCCTGTTTTTCACTCGGGCACCATTGTTCCAAATAGATTTTGATTTCGACAGATGGCCATCACCGCAATGAAGAATCACCAAGTTCGAGAAGTGTTCAAGGCACTCTTTGCTTTGGTTGAACGGATGGAGAGGCATCGAGCCTCTTTGGACATGCGCCCGGACAACAGAGATGCCAACTCTTACACCGACTTGAGAGGCATCACAATCGGATAAGGGAATGGTGGCAACAAAGAAGAATCAATGCGTGTGGAACAGGTGAGATACTTGAACTTTGTTCAACAAGTCTGGGTGTGTGGAGAGTCGAAAATGTTGATGCAAAAACGAAGCCGAGAGAACACATTGAGCATATGCATGAAGCTCACACTCAAAATCAAGCGATGCGTGAGCAAAATACAAATGATATACAAAGCGTTTGGAAGAACACATGACTAGAAAATTCAGCCTTCTCATGGCCGAGATGAAGTGATTTCCGCAGAATCTAACGCTACTAGATCTGAATTCGTCTTTGCATACAACGCAGCAAACTTGAAACAGAACTCAACCATCGAAGACTCTCGACTTCATGCTTGCCAAAGATGTTCCTGGGGTTCCTCTATCCTTTGATGATGCCAAAAAGGGGGAAGAGGAATACCTTAAAGCAAAGAAAAATCAAGTCGAAAGGAAAGGAAAGCAAATGAGAAGGAACAACTGAGAAGGGAAAATCAGCTGAGGAAGTCTTGAAACAGAAGAAAGGAAAGCTTGTTGAGGGGGAAGGATCAGCAGATGTGACATTAATGATTGCACAAACCCCCCAACAAGGTCCTGTCACAGCTGACATTATAAGCAGCAAACTCCCCGTGACTCTGCCACTCCAACACTCTGCTGTATCTATGGCTGAGAAGAGAAAAGCAATTGAAGCAGGGATGAAGGAAGTGGAAGGAAGAATGGATGCCAGGGTGATGAACATCTTGAAAGAACATGGAGGCATTCCAGTTGACAGAGACACGTATGCCATTTCAGATGTCGGGACAGAGCCACGATCGATTGACGAATTCAAAACGCTCGAATCAAGGATATTTTGCAAATATGTCTATGGCTCAAGCTTGGGACTTGTCTTTGGGAAAAGGGTCTCGCCTTATGTGAAGAAGCGACGACAGCAGCGAGACTTCCTAGCGATCACTCTGCTGGTCACTCCGCCGGTCACTCACCGGTTGGAAAGAAGAAGACCCCAAGATAAAGATACGCCCGAGGTAGAGGAAGAAGCGATGAGTGGAGGAAGAAGCTTGGACCTGGGCCTCGACCAAGAATATTGAATACGTAGATCCGGGAAAGAAAGGAGGGATCTCTTTGGGCTGGGCTTGACCAAGTAGCAAATTTAAAAGTGGCTAAATCTAACGCCGAGTATGCAAAGAGATTAGAAGAAGAAAACAAGAGACAAACTCAACTATGGCGGAGAGACAGAAAGAATAAGAAGAGATGAAGCTACCAGAAAGCATATGAGAAGAAAAAGAAGGCAAATGACGACGAGAAAAAGAGAAGAAGAGAAGAAGATCTTGATCAAGATGAAAGAAGGAGACAACGAAGGAGATGAAGTGTTCTTTGTCCAACCCTTCGTGTAGTTTATCATGTAATTACATACAATGTAAGTCTTCGTAATAAAAAGCTATATTTTTTTTTTTGTTGAAGACAATTATATACTCGATACACCTTGTAAACAAATGTGTTAAGTACAAGAATGATATGATCAATAAAAAGATTGATTCTCACGCATACATTCTATGTCAATACACTATCTCGTATGTATCTTTGTTACTTGCATCTTTGTACAGTTTAAGTTTTGGCATCATCAAAAAGGGGGAAATTGTTAGGAATTTTATTGTTTAGATTTTGATGAATGCCATGTAAAACTTAGAATAGAAAGTTGGCACCCCAATTCTTGTTGTAAAATGCATTGTAATGAATAGAGTCAGCTGGGCCAAGCTGAGTCAAGCGCACTACGCCCTAACATGCAAGAAGACAATCAAGATCGGAAGGAAGACTCTCTTGTGAGACAAATGAGTGTGGCAAAGAGGAGTAGACGGGAACTCTGGCTGAAGAAGCAAATGAGATGCAAACGAGTGGAGCATCACCAAGTCACTCAAGAAAAGCCAAGTCTCAAGTTGAAGTGACAAGAAGAGTCATCCAATGATTGGAAGCTGACTCTAAGTCACCTGGGGAAAGCAAGGAAATGCGTCAAGTCGAGATAATCAGAAAAGAACCGTTGCCGTAAATCAAGAGATTCACTTAAACAAGTAATATCTCCATACCACCTTTCTCGAGTGCTCATCCGAGCGTGCAAATGGAATGAACCAATGGGAAGCACTACACCGTGTCGAACTCGAAAAGGTGAAAGAACAATTCATACGAGGAAATGGCAATTCCAAGAACTCGCTAGCCAACGATCGCAAAGTGACTTTCAAAAATAAGCCTATCTCTTCAACGGGCAAATTTTTGAAAGTTCACTATAAAAGGCCGAGGAGTTTGTTTGAGAAGGATGCATGAATGACACATACGTGAGATACACAATCACATTAGAAAAATCGAAACAATCTCAATCCTCAAGCCTACATTTCAAGTACATCAATCCAACACTCACCCGTGAAGGAAAGAGAACTTCAATCACCAAGAGAAAAATATCAAAACAAGGGGTCTACATTCCGGAAGGATTGTAGAAAGGTTCAAGGTTGAACCAAGTCTTAAGCCTTTGGAGGGCTTCGTGATCAAATCCAAAGAGCTTGAGCAAGTGAGTCAGTAGTAGCAAGGCAAATTGCCTGTGAAGAAGAAGCCGAGTCGTCGAGAAGCCACCGAGTGATCAAGGCGTCTCGGACCGAGTCCCTAAGGATCAAGTCGGCCGTTGTGATCAAGACTTGTATCCGAACTGCTACCACTTTGTAAACCGATCATTACTTAGTGGATTCCTCCAGAGTTGGAGAAGAGAAGAGTAGAAGAATTACCCCATCTTCGAACCTCTATAAAAACTTTCTTTGTGTCATTTACATTTCAAAGATTTACATTCCTGCACTTTTAATTGCTTATATCTCACGATAAATTTGCTATCCATTTGATAATTTATGTCTCCCATGCATGAGGCAAAATGCAAGACACAAAATTGAACAAAAATTCCTCTCTCTCCATCTCACTGGATGGCCATACGGCCAATTTTGTGTCAAATTCATCTCATTTTTCATCTAACAAATTTATTCTCTAGCAAAATCCTCCCTCTTCTCTCTAAAAACTCCCAACTTCTCTCTACTCTTATTCTTACTTTCTTCTTCTATACTTAGAAAAATTTCAAGATTTTTTCCCCTATTTCTTCAAAAAAAAAAAAAAAAAAAAAATCAAACCAAACCATACTACAAGGTAAGAAATTTTATCTTCAATCCATTTTTGATATCACATAGTTCATCTCTTCCACCTTCTTAACTTAAGTTTGAATTAGGTTTGGAGGTACATTTAGAAGACTTTGAAGATTAGAGCTTGACAACATTTTTGAAGAAGGACTTCAAACTTGAAGAAGAACTAGTAGAGGAATTTGGACTACAAGGTAAGAATTGAGTACTAGACCCTTTATTTCCTACTCTTTCTATTTTTTTTCAAATTTTAACACCCCTTTTTCATTTTTGAGAAATAGGGGCTGACCTTAGGTGATTTTGGAGTTGAGCCAAAATTTCCAATTTTTAAGCTTCAACTAATCTCCAAACACCTACTACACAAGGTAAAGTGTAGTCCTTTTCATTCCTTATTTCCTTCCTTTTTCTCCTTATTTTTTCTCTCATTTTTATAACTTCAAATTTTTTATATTTTTTGAATTAGGGGCTGACCTAAGAAGCCTCGTCCAAAAATTGTGAAATTATCCTTTTATTTCACAATTTCTAATTTTAAGGTGGGTGGAAAAATAATTTCCAACTATTAGGTGTTTTATTAAAATGCATGTAGAAAATTTGATCATGAGCCTTGAGATATATATAATCTATGTATTGCATGTCAATTTTATGTATCAAGTCATGAAAATTCTCAAGAGTTGCTCAAATTTGCTATTTATTGAATTTTAGGTGCATGCATGTGCAATTTAATGTTTTAATTGATGAATTCTTGTATGTATTGGACATGCATGTGTATGATCTTTAAAATGTATGTTTTGGATGCCTTATAACCTAGAAAAGTCGAGGATAATTGATTAAATTTCAATTTTGGACTTAAAAATGTAAAAATGGAAAGTTGGTGGACTAAATTTCAAGAAAATAAAAGTTAAAGGACCCCTCTGCAAATTTCGAAATTTAGGACTGTTCTCAGGTTCAAAAATTATTTTTGGACATTTTAATAAAGTTTTAAGAGTTTTAAGATAAATAAAATCAACCTTTAAAAGCCCAAGGACTAGATTGTAAAATTTTGAAAGTTTAAGGGCTACTTTGCAATTTTTAAAACTGCACCAGACCTAAACTTTAAAATTTGAAATTTTTACTCTTAAGGTACTGGGAATTACATATTTTAAAAGTATTCCAAAAATCCAAGTTGTTAGGGCTTGGAAAGCAATTTTACAAAAATTGAGGGACTAATGTGTAAAATACTAAACTTGAGGACCCAAATGAAATTTCCAGGACTTATGCAGTCCATGCACCTGGAAATACTAACTTAACTATAACTTAATTATATTTTGGACCCAAGGTTCAAATTTCATAACAATTGGACCCCTAAAAGCCTTAAAGGCAATTATTTCAAAATGGGACAAAAATGATATTTTCAAATGTTAAAGGACCTATACATATTTATTTTAAACACTGCTTTTGTCCCAATATCCTACTAACCTTAGTGACATTTTCCAACTGGAATCACATTCAAAGCCCTTCCGGTTTGTGAGTTCCGATTATTTTAAACTTAAGGTCCGAATTGGCAATTTTTACAAATTTGGGGCCAATGTGAGAATTTTACAAAAGCTCGACCTCAAAACTTTAAAAACCTGAATCTCTGGACAATTGGGAGAATTTAGGAACTGGAATCATAATTATTCAAGGTCGGGATATTTATTTATTCAATTTTTAACCCCAAAAGTGTTGGTTTTTACAAAACGGGGCTAAATTGCAATTCTTCTTTTATAAAGGACCTAACTCAAATTATTTCCTCTTTTACTAAAATAGCCCTGGACCCTCTGACTTGGAGATTCAATTTAAGTATTTTACTTTTCCAAAAAAATCCTTGACTTATCGGATCAATTTGACCGATTAATACCCAATCGCGGAGCGACTTCCTCGCCTTGCGATTTAAATCTATAACGGGACTTATGTTCCACCTAATCTTTCAAGATATCGAAGGTTGCTTATCCTTCTGATAATCATCTTCATCCAAAAACTCCACCAACGCCAAAATTACCCTCGCGTTATTTCAAAAAAATTCCTGAACTACTTCCCCGAATCAATAATACTCGACGGCACCGGTTGATCGCTGTACTTGTATTTACTTTCTTGCCGAGTCAACTTGGTGTGTCGAGCTCACAATGAATGGATAAGTCGGGGATGGAACCGGCAGCTCGATCGCTATTCCACTCTTCCGCCCCATCGCCCTAATCCCGCAACCGAGGGACGGAGTGTCCAAGGAAGCGGGTCGTAGTACTTGAGGTATAATCATGATTATGACAGATCCGAGCCTTGTAAGCTCCACTTGTGGATTTTGTCTTTGCCTATGGAGCGATAAGGTGCCGGTCTTGGACCATCCCGCCCGGGAGTTACAAGGAAGAACGAAGGAATCGTTGTCCGATCCACACGATTCCGGAGTTATCGACCCATTTGGTTGGCGCTACAAATCCGTGACGCAATCGCTACTTGTTTTGCATTGGTTGGCGCTACAAATCTGTACGCAACCATTATTTGCCTTGCATGGGATTGGCGTTACATTTCCGTACGCAATCCTACCTGTCATGACTGAATCACATAGTGCCTGTGTGACCATGAACTGTTTTCTTGAACTGTATAAGTATATTATTTAAATATTTTTATCACGACGCCTGTGGACTGTGTGTGAATTCATGCATCATACTCATGCGTTTTCATATAACTGTTTTCTCACATTAACTATATTGCGCCACACTTGCACACGATCACCCCATCCACTGAGATTTTTGTCTCATCCCCACCTATTTTCTAACCTTAGATGAGAATTTCGTTGAAGATGCGGAACCGACCCTAGATTGAGACCTTGTACTCCGCTTGAGATGAAGTGTTGCTGTCCAACCCTTCGTGTAGTTTATCATGTAATTACATACAATGTAAGTCTTCTGTAATAAAGCTATAATTTTTTTTTTTGTTGAAGACAATTATATACTCTGATACACCTTGTAAACAGTCGTGTTAAGTACAAGAATGATATGATCAATAAAAAGATTGATTCTGCGCATACATTCTATGTCAATACACTATCTCGTATGTATCTTTGTTACTTGCATCTTTGTACGATTTAAGTTTTGGCATCATCAAAAAGGGGAAATTGTTAGGAATTTTATTGTTTAGATTTTGATGAATGCCATGTAAAACTTAGAATAGAAAGTTGGCACCCCAATTCTTGTTGTAAAATGCATTGTAATGAATAGAGCTGGGCCAAGCTGAGTCAAGGCAGCCTACGCCCTAACATGCAAGAAGACAAATCAAGATCGGAAGGAAGACTCTGCGTGAGACAATGAGTGTGGCAAAGAGGAGTAGACGGGAACTCACTTAAGAAGCGGTGAGATGCAAAATGAGTGGAGCATCGGTCAAGTCACCAAGAAAAGCCAAGTCTCAAGTTGAAGTGACAAGAGTCATCCAATGATTGGAAGTGACTCTAAGTCACCTGGGGAAAGCAAGGAAATGCGATCAAGTCGAGATAATCAGTAAAAGAACCGTTGCGTAAATCAAGAGATTCACTTAAACAAGTAATATCTCCATACCACCTTTCTCGAGTGCTCACCCTTAAGCGTGCAAATGGAATGAACCAATGGGAAGCACTACACCGTGTCGAACTCAAAAGGTGAAAGAACAATTCATACGAGGAAATGGCAATTCCAAGAATCGCTAGCCAACGATCGCAAAGTGACTTTCAAAAATAAGCCTATCTCTTCAACGGGCAAATTTTTGAAAGTTCACTATAAAAGGCCGAGGAGTTTGTTTGAGAAGGATGCATGAATGACACATACGTGAGATACACAAGCACATTAGAAAAACTCAAACAATCTCAATCCTCAAGCCTACATTTCAAGTACATCAATCCAACACTCACCCGTGAAGGAAAGAGAACTTCAATCACCAAGAGAAAAATATCGAAAAAAGGGGTCTACATTCCGGGAAGGATTGTAGAAAGGTTCAAGGTTGAACCAAGTCTTAAGCCTTTGGAGGGCTTCGTGATCAAATCCAAAGAGCTTGAGCAAGTGAGTCAGTAGTAGCAAGGCAAACGCCTGTGAAGAAGCCGAGTCGCACGAGAAGCCACCGAGTGATCAAGGCGTCTCGGATCGAGTCCCTAAGGATCAAGTCGGCTGTTGTGATCAAGACTTGTATCTGAACTGTTACCACTTTGTAAACTGATCATTACTTAGTGGATTCCTCCAGGAGTTGGAGAAGAGAAGAGTAGAAGAATTACCCCATCTTCGAACCTCTATAAAAACTTTACTGTGTCATTTACATTTCAGCATTTACATTCCTGCACTTTTAATTGCTTATATCTGCTGATAAATTTGCTATCCATTTGATAATTTACTGTCTCCCATGCATGAGGCAAAATGCAAGACACAAAATTGAACAAAAATTCCTCTCTCTCCATCTCACTTGGACGGCCATACGGCCAATTTTGTGTCAAATTCATCTCATTTTTCATCTAACAAATTTATTCTCTAGCAAAATCCTCCCTCTTCTCTCTAAAAACTCCCAACTTCTCTCTACTCTTATTCTTACTTTCTTCTTCTATACTTAGAAAAATTTCAAGATTTTTTCCCCTATTTCTTCAAAAAATTCAAACCAAACCATACTACAAGGTAAGAAATTTTATCTTCAATCCATTTTTGATATCACATAGTTCATCTCTTCCACCTTCTTAACTTAAGTTTGAATTAGGTTTGGAGGTACATTTAGAAGACTTTGAAGATTAGAGCTTGACAACATTTTTGAAGAAGGACTTCAAACTTGAAGAAGAACTAGTAGAGGAATTTGGACTACAAGGTAAGAATTGAGTACTAGACCCCTTATTTCCTACTCTTTCTATTTTTTTTCAAATTTTAACACCCCTTTTTCATTTTTGAGAAATAGGGGCTGACCTTAGGTGATTTTGGAGTTGAGCCAAAATTTCCAATTTTTAAGCTTCAACTAATCTCCAAACACCTACTACACAAGGTAAAGTGTAGTCCTTTTCATTCCTTATTTCCTTCCTTTTTCTCCTTATTTTTTCTCTCATTTTTATAACTTCAAATTTTTTATATTTTTTGAATTAGGGGCTGACCTAAGAAGCCTCGTCCAAAAATTGTGAAATTATCCTTTTATTTCACAATTTCTAATTTTAAGGTGGGTGGAAAAATAATTTCCAACTATTAGGTGTTTTATTAAAATGCATGTAGAAAATTTGATCATGAGCCTTGAGATATATATAATCTATGTATTGCATGTCAATTTTATGTATCAAGTCATGAAAATTCTCAAGAGTTGCTCAAATTTGCTATTTATTGAATTTTAGGTGCATGCATGTGCAATTTAATGTTTTAATTGATGAATTCTTGTATGTATTGGACATGCATGTGTATGATCTTTAAAATGTATGTTTTGGATGCCTTATAACCTAGAAAAGTCGAGGATAATTGATTAAATTTCAATTTTGGACTTAAAAATGTAAAAATGGAAAGTTGGTGGACTAAATTTCAAGAAAATAAAAGTTAAAGGACCCCTCTGCAAATTTCGAAATTTAGGACTGTTCTCAGGTTCAAAAATTATTTTTGGACATTTTAATAAAGTTTTAAGAGTTTTAAGATAAATAAAATCAACCTTTAAAAGCCCAAGGACTAGATTGTAAAATTTTGAAAGTTTAAGGGCTACTTTGCAATTTTTAAAACTGCACCAGACCTAAACTTTAAAATTTGAAATTTTTACTCTTAAGGTACTGGGAATTACATATTTTAAAAGTATTCCAAAAATCCAAGTTGTTAGGGCTTGGAAAGCAATTTTACAAAAATTGAGGGACTAATGTGTAAAATACTAAACTTGAGGACCCAAATGAAATTTCCAGGACTTATGCAGTCCATGCACCTGGAAATACTAACTTAACTATAACTTAATTATATTTTGGACCCAAGGTTCAAATTTCATAACAATTGGACCCCTAAAAGCCTTAAAGGCAATTATTTCAAAATGGGACAAAAATGATATTTTCAAATGTTAAAGGACCTATACATATTTATTTTAAACACTGCTTTTGTCCCAATATCCTACTAACCTTAGTGACATTTTCCAACTGGAATCACATTCAAAGCCCTTCCGGTTTGTGAGTTCCGATTATTTTAAACTTAAGGTCCGAATTGGCAATTTTTACAAATTTGGGGCCAATGTGAGAATTTTACAAAAGCTCGACCTCAAAACTTTAAAACCTGAATCTCTGGACAATTGGGAGAATTTA
The DNA here is from genome assembly GCA_016081115.2 of Rehmannia glutinosa. Lineage (NCBI taxonomy): Eukaryota > Viridiplantae > Streptophyta > Magnoliopsida > Lamiales > Orobanchaceae > Rehmannia > Rehmannia glutinosa. Next base: position 49,945,624 of record CM071935.1, read on the forward strand.
GGAACTGGAATCATAATTATTCAAGGTCGGGATATTTATTTATTCAATTTTTAACCCCAAAAGTGTTGGTTTTTACAAAACGGGGCTAAATTGCAATTCTTCTTTTATAAAGGACCTAACTCAAATTATTTCCTCTTTTACTAAAATAGACCTGGACCCTCTGACTTGGAGATTCAATTTAAGTATTTTACTTTTCCAAAAAAATCCTTGACTTATCGGATCAATTTGACCGATTAATACCCAATCGCGGAGCGACTTCCTCGCCTTGCGATTTAAATCTATAACGGGACTTATGTTCCACCTAATCTTTCAAGATATCGAAGGTTGCTTATCCTTCTGATAATCATCTTCATCCAAAAACTCCACCAACGCCAAAATTACCCTCGCGTTATTTCAAAAAAATTCCTGAACTACTTCCCTGAATCAATAATACTCGACAGCCTGGTTGACTGCCTGTACTTGTATTTACTTTCCTGCCTGAGTCAACTTGGTGTGTCGAGCTCACAGTCGGAATGGATAAGTCGGGGATGGAACCGGGCAGCTCGACTGCTATTCCACTCTTCCGGCCCCATCGTCCTAATCCCGCAACTGAGGGACGGAGTGTCCAAGGGAAGCGGGTCGTAGTACTTGAGGTATAATCATGATTATGACAGATCCGAGCCTTGTAAGCTCCACTGTGGATTTTGTCTTTGCCTATGGAGCGATAAGGTGCCGGTCTTGGACCATCCTGCCTGGGGAGTTACAAGGAAGAACGAAGGAATCGCTGTCTGATCCACACGATTCCGGAGTTATCGACCCATTTGGTTGGCGCTACAAATCCGTGACGCAATCGCTACTTGTTTTGCATTGGTTGGCGCTACAAATCAGACGCAACCATTATTTGCCTTGCATGGGATTGGCGTTACATTTCCGCACGCAATCCTACCACATGACCGAATCACATAGTGCCTGTGTGACCATGAATCGCTTTTTCTTGAATCGTATAAGTATATTATTTAAATATTTTTATCACGACGCCTTTGGGATCGTGTGTGAATTCATGCATCATACTCATGCGTTTTCATATAATCAAGTTTTCTCACATTAACTATATTGCGCCACACTTGCACACGATCACCCCATCCACCGAGATTTTTGTCTCATCCCCACCTATTTTCTAACCTTAGATGAGAATTTCGTTGAAGATGCGGAACCGACCCTAGATTGAGACCTTGTACTCCGCTTGAGATGAAGTGTTCTTTGCCCAACCCTTCGTGTAGTTTATCATGTAATTACATACAATGTAAGTCTTCGTAATAAAGCTATAATTTTTTTTTTTTTTTGTTGAAGACAATTATATACTCGATACACCTTGTAAACAATGTGTTAAGTACAAGAATGATATGATCAATAAAAAGATTGATTCTCAACGATACATTCTATGTCAATACACTATCTCGTATGTATCTTTGTTACTTGCATCTTTGTACGATTTAAGTTTTGGCATCATCAAAAAGGGGGAAATTGTTAGGAATTTTATTGTTTAGATTTTGATGAATGCCATGTAAAACTTAGAATAGAAAGTTGGCACCCCAATTCTTGTTGTAAAATGCATTGTAATGAATAGAGTCCAAGCCGAGTCAAGGCAAAACGCGCCTAACATGCAAGAAGACAATCAAGACGGAAGGAAGACTCTGCTTGTGAGACAAACTGAGTGTGTGGCAAAGAGGAGAGTAGACGGGAACTCTGTGAAGAAGCACCGAGATGCAAACAGTGGAGCATCGGTCAAGTCACCAAGAAAAGCCAAGTCTCAAGTTGAAGTGACAGAAGAGTCATCCAATGATTGGAAGTCGACTCTAAGTCACCTGGGGAAAGCAAGGAAATGCAATGTCGAGATAATCAGTAAAAGAACCGTTGCCGCGTAAATCAAGAGATTCACTTAAACAAGTAATATCTCCATACCACCTTTCTCGAGTGCTCGGTCCCGAAGCGTGCAAATGGAATGAACCAATGGGAAGCACTACACCGTGTCGAACTCGAAAGGTGAAAGAACAATTCATACGAGGAAATGGCAATTCCAAGAATCGCTAGCCAACGACGCAAAGTGACTTTCAAAAATAAGCCTATCTCTTCAACGGGCAAATTTTTGAAAGTTCACTATAAAAGGCCGAGGAGTTTGTTTGAGAAGGATGCATGAATGACACATACGTGAGATACACAAGCACATTAGAAAAACTCAAACAATCTCAATCCTCAAGCCTACATTTCAAGTACATCAATCCAACACTCACCCGTGAAGGAAAGAGAACTTCAATCACCAAGAGAAAAATATCGAAAACAAGGGGTCTACATTCCGGGAAGGATTGTAGAAAGGTTCAAGGTTGAACCAAGTCTTAAGCCTTTGGAGGGCTTCGTGATCAAATCCAAAGAGCTTGAGCAAGTGAGTCAGCTGTAGTAGCAAAGCGCAAATGCCTGTGAAGAAGCCGAGTCGTACGAGAAGCCACCGAGTGATCAAGGCGTCTCAGATCGAGTCCCTAAGGATCAAGTCGGCCGTTGTGATCAAGACTTGTATCTCGAACTGTTACCACTTTGTAAACCGATCATTACTTAGTGGATTCCTCCAGGAGTTGGAGAAGAGAAGAGTAGAAGAATTACCCCATCTTCGAACCTCTATAAAAACTTTCTTTATCGTGTCATTTACATTTCAAAGATTTACATTCCCCGCACTTTTAATTGCTTATATCTCACGATAAATTTGCTATCCATTTGATAATTTATCGTCTCCCATGCATGAGGCAAAATGCAAGACACAAAAATTGAACAAAAATTCCTCTCTCTCCATCTCACTTGGACGGCCATACGGCCAATTTTGTGTCAAATTCATCTCATTTTTCATCTAACAAATTTATTCTCTAGCAAAATCCTCCCTTTCTCTAAAAACTCCCAACTTCTCTCTACTCTTATTCTTACTTTCTTCTTCTATACTTAGAAAAATTTCAAGATTTTTTCCCCTATTTCTTCAAAAAATTCAAACCAAACCATACTACAAGGTAAGAAATTTTATCTTCAATCCATTTTTGATATCACATAGTTCATCTCTTCCACCTTCTTAACTTAAGTTTGAATTAGGTTTGGAGGTACATTTAGAAGACTTTGAAGATTAGAGCTTGACAACATTTTTGAAGAAGGACTTCAAACTTGAAGAAGAACTAGTAGAGGAATTTGGACTACAAGGTAAGAATTGAGTACTAGACCCTTTATTTCCTACTCTTTCTATTTTTTTCAAATTTTAACACCCCTTTTTCATTTTTGAGAAATAGGGGCTGACCTTAGGTGATTTTGGAGTTGAGCCAAAATTTCCAATTTTTAAGCTTCAACTAATCTCCAAACACCTACTACACAAGGTAAAGTGTAGTCCTTTTCATTCCTTATTTCCTTCCTTTTTCTCCTTATTTTTTCTCTCATTTTTATAACTTCAAATTTTTTATATTTTTTGAATTAGGGGCTGACCTAAGAAGCCTCGTCCAAAAATTGTGAAATTATCCTTTTATTTCACAATTTCTAATTTTAAGGTGGGTGGAAAAATAATTTCCAACTATTAGGTGTTTTATTAAAATGCATGTAGAAAATTTGATCATGAGCCTTGAGATATATATAATCTATGTATTGCATGTCAATTTTATGTATCAAGTCATGAAAATTCTCAAGAGTTGCTCAAATTTGCTATTTATTGAATTTTAGGTGCATGCATGTGCAATTTAATGTTTTAATTGATGAATTCTTGTATGTATTGGACATGCATGTGTATGATCTTTAAAATGTATGTTTTGGATGCCTTATAACCTAGAAAAGTCGAGGATAATTGATTAAATTTCAATTTTGGACTTAAAAATGTAAAAATGGAAAGTTGGTGGACTAAATTTCAAGAAAATAAAAGTTAAAGGACCCCTGCAAATTTCGAAATTTAGGACTGTTCTCAGGTTCAAAAATTATTTTTGGACATTTTAATAAAGTTTTAAGAGTTTTAAGATAAATAAAATCAACCTTTAAAAGCCCAAGGACTAGATTGTAAAATTTTGAAAGTTTAAGGGCTACTTTGCAATTTTTAAAACTGCACCAGACCTAAACTTTAAAATTTGAAATTTTTACTCTTAAGGTACTGGGAATTACATATTTTAAAAGTATTCCAAAAATCCAAGTTGTTAGGGCTTGGAAAGCAATTTTACAAAAATTGAGGGACTAATGTGTAAAATACTAAACTTGAGGACCCAAATGAAATTTCCAGGACTTATGCAGTCCATGCACCTGGAAATACTAACTTAACTATAACTTAATTATATTTTGGACCCAAGGTTCAAATTTCATAACAATTGGACCCCTAAAAGCCTTAAAGGCAATTATTTCAAAATGGGACAAAAATGATATTTTCAAATGTTAAAGGACCTATACATATTTATTTTAAACACTGCTTTTGTCCCAATATCCTACTAACCTTAGTGACATTTTCCAACTGGAATCACATTCAAAGCCCTTCCGGTTTGTGAGTTCCGATTATTTTAAACTTAAGGTCCGAATTGGCAATTTTTACAAATTTGGGGCCAATGTGAAAATTTTACAAAAGCTCGACCTCAAAACTTTAAAAACCTGAATCTCTGGACAATTGGGAGAATTTAGGAACTGGAATCATAATTATTCAAGGTCGGGATATTTATTTATTCAATTTTTAACCCCAAAAGTGTTGGTTTTTACAAAACGGGGCTAAATTGCAATTCTTCTTTTATAAAGGACCTAACTCAAATTATTTCCTCTTTTACTAAAATAGCCCTGGACCCTCTGACTTGGAGATTCAATTTAAGTATTTTACTTTTCCAAAAAAATCCTTGACTTATCGGATCAATTTGACCGATTAATACCCAATCGCGGAGCGACTTCCTCGCCTTGCGATTTAAATCTATAACGGGACTTATGTTCCACCTAATCTTTCAAGATATCGAAGGTTGCTTATCCTTCCGATAATCATCTTCATCCAAAAACTCCACCAACGCCAAAATTACCCTCGCGTTATTTCAAAAAAATTCCTGAACTACTTCCCTGAATCAATAATACTCGATGTACTGGTTGATCGATACTTGTATTTACTTTCCCGCTGAGTCAACTTGGTGTGTCGAGCTCACAAATCGGAATGGATAAGTCGGGGATGGAACCGGGCAGCTCGACTGCTATTCCACTCTTCCGGCCCCATCGTCCTAATCCCGCAACTGAGGGACGGAGTGTCCAAGGGAAGCGGGTCGTAGTACTTGAGGTATAATCATGATTATGACAGATCCGAGCCTTGTAAGCTCCACTGTGGATTTTGTCTTTGCCTATGGAGCGATAAGGTGCCGGTCTTGGACCATCCTGCCTGGGGAGTTACAAGGAAGAACGAAGGAATCGCTGTCTGATCCACACGATTCCGGAGTTATCAGACCCATTTGGTTGGCGCTACAAATCCGTACGCAACCATTATTTGCCTTGCATGGGATTGGCGTTACATTTCCGTACGCAATCCTACCTGTCATGACTGAATCACATAGTGCCTGTGTGACCATGAATCGTTTTCTTGAATCGTATAAGTATATTATTTAAATATTTTTATCACGACGCCTGTGGACTGTGTGTGAATTCATGCATCATACTCATGCGTTTTCATATAACTGTTTTCTCACATTAACTATATTGCGCCACACTTGCACACGATCACCCCATCCACTGAGATTTTTGTCTCATCCCCACCTATTTTCTAACCTTAGATGAGAATTTCGTTGAAGATGCGGAACCGACCCTAGATTGAGACCTTGTACTCCGCTTGTTGGATTTACTACTTCTTCTTGTTGTTGATTGGACTCTTTTCTTATGTTGTTGTCGGACTCTTGTATTTCTTTGCATTCTAGTTTGTAACTGAAGGGCGTAGGACCCTTTGACTTTAAGTTGCTATATTTTGTTGAATTTCGGGATGTAATATGGATTTTGGATCGTAGACTGTAAGTTGTATTTGTACTTGTTATTTTATTTCCACTGCTATTTAGACTCTGTTTCATTGGGTTCTCGTTGATATTTGTCTGGACTATTTGGTTTTGTATTTAAGTTGTGGATCATTCGTCGCGTCCCGTTTGGGGCCTGATAGTTAGAGTGGTATCAGAGCTCGGCTAGTAAGATGGGAACTTACACCGAGCTGACCCAGGATAGGACCCTCGGTCTGTGTTTTGGGTAGTACCGCGACTTGACCAATTAAGTGTGAAATCGATTTCAAATTAGCATAGAACCGCCATATTGATGTTTGAACTAAGTTAGAATGCATATTTTGAGGTTTCATAGTCATACTTATCTTGACTTAGTTGATTCTTGGCTGACTTTCTTTATTCATTCTTTTCTTATTCCCTACTTATCTTTGCTTTGCCTTTGATTGATCCGCCTTAGTTTTGTTGATCAGAATGGCTGAACATCGAGGACGTTGGAGACCTCGCCGCATTCCATGAGGGGATGACGACGTACCCAGGGACCGAGTACCCTCCCCTAAATTACCACCGCCTCCTCCACCTGCTGCAGGGGACAACTTGACTGCGCAGGCCCTACAACAAATACTGGTTTTCATGAGGCAACAGTAAGAGCCTCAACCCCGTGCTCCCGAACCCGCCAGAGAGGCGAACGATCGCACATTGGAGCGATTTCTACGGTTCGACCCACCAGCCTTCTTAGGAGAGTCGGATGATTTGAAGGCAGAAGAATGGGTAGAGAAACTGGAGAATATCTTCAATGCTCTCCAATACTCAGATGAGCAGAAAGTCACACTAGCCGTATTTCGTTTGGAATCGGCTGCTAGAGACTGGTGGAGGGCAATTGAAAGAAGATGGGAACAGGACCGGGTAGCCAGAACATGGGGGAATTTCTTGGCCGAGTTCAATGAACAGTACATTCCACAGGTTGTGAAAGAGGCGCGCCGAGATGAATTCCACAGTTGAGGCGGGGGAACACAATCGTAGCTCAAGATGAAGTCAATTTCACCGATTGTCCAAGTATGTTCTGGGACAATCGATCAAGAGATAAGCTTTACAAGTTCACTCAAGGATTGAAACTGAACTTGTAAACAATCGTTGATCGTTGAATCGACAACCTACTCACCAGCGTAAAAGGCGGCTCTCCGCATTGAGTCGGGATCAATCGTATTAGACAGATTCGAGAGAGTAGGCCATCGAATGATCTTAAGAGGACAACATGGGGGCGGCCATCTAAACCGCTAAGTTTGAAATGGACCATTAATAAGACAGATAAGGGAAAGGGACCAAGATAAGGAAAGCCGGGTCAATTGTGTGCATATTGCCAGAAACCGGAACCTACCGCCAATGACTGTTGGCGTAAACAAGGAAGGTGTTTGCGCTGTGGTAGTAATCAGCACCAACTGAAAGATTGCCCGAAGTACGAGGACCGAACCAAACAAACGCAGCCGAAGAAGCCGGGAAATGGCCAGGGTAATCGGGCAAGGATGCCCGCTCGAGCATTTGCACTAGCCGGACAGGAGGCTCCAGAGGCAACAGATGTGGTAGAAGGTACGCTTCTAGTATCTAACCACTACGCTAAAATATTGTTCGACCCTGGATCAACGCATTCATTCATTGCACCGCATTTTGTACACAAACTGCATGCATGCATGGAACATATGCCTATAAGTCTACAAGTGTCAACTCCTATGGGTGCAAGTCAGATAACAAATATTATCTATAATGCATGCGAAGTTAAGACTGATGAGATAAACTTTCCTGCCGATTTAATCCTATTACCTATATCCGAATACGACGTGATATTGGGAATGAACTGGTTGTCTGCACACCATGCACAAATGGACTTCCATAACAAGTCCATTAAGCTATGTGAACCCGAAAAACCCGAAGTGGAAATTTCGGGAAGGGCACGAGTTAAGATTGCCCCAATCATTTCAGCAATGAAAGCGAGGAAGGCGATCACTAGAGGGGCTCAAGGGTACTTGGCGTTTGTAATTAACAAACCCACGGTTGATACACAAATTAACCAAGTACCTATAGTATCAGAATACACGGATGTATTTCCACAAGAACTCACCACTGTCCCTCCAGATAGGGAAGTCGAGTTCACCATCGAGGTGTTACTGGGGACTGCCCCGATCGCTAGAACACCGTATAGAGTGGCTCCTCTTGAGTTGCAAGAGTTGAAGACGCAATTACAGAAACTGATGGATGTGGGATTTATCCGTCCGAGTACGTCTCCGTGGGGAGCACCTGTGTTGTTTGTCAAGAAGAAAGATGACACATTAAGACTATGTATAGATTATCGTGGACTTAATAGCGTGACCATCAAGAACAAATATCCCCTCCCGAGGATAGACGAACTATTTGATCAACTTCAAGGAGCGACGGTGTACTCGAAGTTTGATTTACAACAAGGATATTACCAACTGAAGATCCGCGAAGAAGACATTTCCAAAACTGCATTTCAAACCCGATATGGACACTACGAGTTTGTAGTGATGCCTTTCGGTCTGACGAATGCACCAGCAGCATTATGGACCTGATGCATCGAGTCTTCCAACCTTATTTGGATCAATTCGTAGTGATATTCATTGATGACATACTCGTATACTCTAAGTCTAGAGAAGAGCGTGAACGTCATCTGAAAATCGTTTTGGAGACACTACGAGAGCATAAGGTGTATGCCAAATTCAGCAAGTGCGAATTTTGGCTTAGTGAAGTCACGTTCTTGGGACACATAGTATCCGGCACTGGGATTGCAAAGAGATCCCTCGAAGGTACGCAGGTGGTTGAATGGAAACAACTGAGTCTCAGTAACGGAAATCGAGTTTCTAGACTAGCCGGATATTATCGAAGATTTATCCAGGATTTTTCCAAGATAGCCGGACCACTCACTCGACTAACCTGCATAAGTCAAATTTGAGTGGAATGACAAATGCGAGGCAAGTTTCCAAGAGCTGAAGAAACGACTTACTACAGCTCCAGTCTTAGTCCTTCCAAAGGGGACCGAAAACTTTGTCGTCTACAGTGATGCATCAAAAGAAGGACTAGGAGCAATGCTCATGCAGGAAGGAAAAGTTATCGCTTACGCATCACAAAATCTCAAGCCGTATGAAGTCAATTATCCAACGCATGACTTGGAATTGGCAGCGATAGTTTTCGCCTTAAAGAAATGGAGACACTATCTCTACGGAGCAACATTCACGGTTTTGACGGATCATAAGAGCTTGAAGTATCTATTCTCTCAGAAAGACCTCAATCTGAGGCAACGGAGATGGATGGAGTTGATTGAGAACTATCACTTTGAGATTCAATACCATCCCGGGAAAGCTAACGTCGTAGCAGACGCTCTAAGCAGAAACGCGAGCTTAGCCAGGCTTATGATTCGAGAGTGGGAATTATTACAAGAGCTGAGAAATTGGAATCTGACGAGAACCAATACTCAGATTTTGTGTGCTAACATTTCGGTTAAACCCGATCTGCTGAAAGAGATCAAAGAAGCACAAGAGAAAGATGCACATCTTCAAAAACTGAAGGAAAAGATACTTAAAGGAGAAAGATCAGAATTCTCGGTACCTGAAGATGGAGTTATCAGATTTCGGAATCGAGTGTGTGTACCGAATGACGAGCAGATTAGGAATAGAATCCTAGCAGAGGTACACCATTCAAAATACAATATACATCCTGGAGGAAACAAGATGTATAAGGATTTGAAACGGAGTTATTGATGGGTAAACATGAAGAACCAGGTAGCGGAATTCGTTGCGAGATGTTTGACTTGTCAACGAGTAAAAGCAGAACACCAACGACCGTCTGGTTTACTACAACCGTTGAGAATTCCCGAGTGGAAATGGGAACACATAACGATGGACTTCGTGACGGATCTACCAAGGATTAGAGGAGGCCATGATGCTATTTGGGTAGTCGTAGACCGACTCACGAAATCTGCACACTTTTTACCCATCAAGAAAACTGATAGCTTGCAGAAACTTGCACAGACTTATATCCGAGAAATCATTCGACTGCATGGAGTACCAGTCGACATAGTATCCGACAGAGACCCGAGGTTTGTCTCCAGATTTTGGAAGTGCTTGCACGAGGAATTGGGTACCTCGCTAAGTTTCAGCACAGCAGCACATCCACAAACCGATGGACAGTCTGAGCGAACAATTCAAACCCTCGAAGATATGCTACGAGCTTGCACATTGGATTTTCAAGGAAGTTGGGATTCGCACTTACCATTAGCCGAGTTCGCCTACAATAACAGTTATCAGGCCACGATTGGGATGGCACCCTACGAGGCATTATATGGGCGAAAATGTAGATCCCCACTACACTGGGAGATTGATGACCAATGGACTCCAAGAGAAATGAAAGTCACCCTCAATTCCAAAGGTCGACTTAGTTCGAGGCCATGGAGAAAGTCAAGTTGATCAAGGAGCGACCGCACATGCTCGGAGCCGCCAAAAGAGTTACGGGGACAAGAGAAGAAAGGATTTGGAATTTGAAGTCGGAGATGAAGTATTTCTCAGACTCCCACCACGGAAAGGATTGATCAATCCGAAGAAAGGAGGCAAGTTGAGTCCGAGATATGTTGGACCTTACAAGATTTTACAGAGGAACGGGAAGTTAGCTTACCGACTCGAGTTACCGGCACCATATACGGGAATGCACGATGTATTCCACGTGTCGAGATTGAAGAAGTATCAACCAGATCTCGAACATATCATCACTCGTGATACTCCGCCTCTAATTGAAAATCTATCCTACACCGAGAGGCCGATCCGGATCATTGATCAGCAGATACGACAATTGCGTAAAAGAGAAATCCCGATGGTTAAGGTTGTGTGGCAGAACAACGACCGAGACGAAGACGCAACGTGGGAGATGGAAGAAGACATAAGGAACCAATATCCAGAACTATTCTGAAGAGAATTTGGGGACCAAATTCTTTTAAGGAGGGGAGGATGTGAAGCCCCAATTTTTTTTTTCCGAGCTTATAGTTGATCCTTATTGTCGTTTATACCTTTGATCGACTATTTTACCGCGTCATTTTGATGGGTAATTATTAATAATATATACATTTTGTATTTTATTTTATTTTACTTAATTACTTGTGATCATGATCATCATTAGTTCTATTTTGCATTTATGATCACTTGGTTGATCATTATTACTATTTTTGTTTTTATTAGTCACCTTAGAATTTTAAGAGACTATTTATTTTAGAGACTTTTACCTTATAGAATTAAGATTTTGATTTAGATTAAGTAATAATGAGACTTATAAGTGATCAAGGAAATCACTAATTATTTTGAAGATTGATATATTTCATCTATTATCATCAAATTTGGGACAAAAAAAAATATATGGAATTACCATAATGCCATTGTAGTGGACGGCCAACATGGTGAATTTTGGAGTAAAAATATCATCCAACTCTTGTACACCTACACCTTATATTAGTCGTCTTGTGTATAATTATTTCATTAATTCAAACATTATACACATCATCTCTCATATTACTTCTTTAATATTATTTTTGCCAACATTTTTGAAGTCTTCCAACATTCCATTCAAACCAAGTCTTGCCCATACCTTTGACCCTCAAATTGTCTCCCATGCATGAGGCAAAATGCAAGACACAAAATTGAACAAAAATTCCTCTCTCTCCATCTCACTTGGACGGCCATACGGCCAATTTTGTGTCAAATTCATCTCATTTTTCATCTAACAAATTTATTCTCTAGCAAAATCCTCCCCCTTCTCTCTAAAAACTCCCAACTTCTCTCTACTCTTATTCTTACTTTCTTCTTCTATACTTAGAAAAATTTCAAGATTTTTTCCCCTATTTCTTCAAAAAATTCAAACCAAACCATACTACAAGGTAAGAAATTTTATCTTCAATCCATTTTTGATATCACATAGTTCATCTCTTCCACCTTCTTAACTTAAGTTTGAATTAGGTTTGGAGGTACATTTAGAAGACTTTGAAGATTAGAGCTTGACAACATTTTTGAAGAAGGACTTCAAACTTGAAGAAGAACTAGTAGAGGAATTTGGACTACAAGGTAAGAATTGAGTACTAGACCCCTTCTTTCCTACTCTTTCTATTTTTTTTCAACTTTTAACACCCCTTTTTCATTTTTGAGAAATAGGGGCTGACCTTAGGTGATTTTGGAGTTGAGCCAAAATTTCCAATTTTTAAGCTTCAACTAATCTCCAAACACCTACTACACAAGGTAAAGTGTAGTCCTTTTCATTCCTTATTTCCTTCCTTTTTCTCCTTATTTTTTCTCTCATTTTTATAACTTCAAATTTTTTATATTTTTTGAATTAGGGGCTGACCTAAGAAGCCTCGTCCAAAAATTGTGAAATTATCCTTTTATTTCACAATTTCCAATTTTAAGGTGGGTGCAAAAATAATTTCCAACTATTAGGTGTTTTATTAAAATGCATGTATAAAATTTGATCATGAGACTTGAGATATATATAATCTATGTATTTCATGTCAATTTTATGTATCAAGTCATGAAAATTCTCAAGAGTTGCTCAAATTTGCTATTTATTGAATTTTAGGTGCATGCATGTGCAATTTAATGTTTTAATTGATGAATTCTTGTATGTATTGGACATGCATGTGTATGATCTTTAAAATCTATGTTTTTTATGCCTTATAACCTGGAAAAGTCGAGCATAATTGATTAAATTTCAATTTTGGACTTAAAAATGTAAAAATGGAAAGTTGGTGGACTAAATTGCAAGAAAATAAAAGTTAAAGGACCCCTCTGCAAATTTCGAAATTTGGGACTGTTCTCAGGTTCAAAAATGACTTTTGGACATTTTAATAAAATTTTAAGAGTTTTAAGATAAATAAAATCAACCTTTAAAAGCCCAAGGACTAGATTGTAAAATTTTGAAAGTTTAAGGGCTACTTTGCAATTTTTAAAACTGCACCAGACCTAAACTTTAAAATTTGAAATTTTTACTCTTAAGGTACTGGGAATTACATATTTTAAAAGTATTCCAAAAATCCAGGTGGTTAGGGCTTGGAAAGCAATTTTACAAAAATTGAGGGACTAATGTGTAAAATACTAAACTTGAGGACCCAAATGAAATTTCCAGGACTTATGCAGTCCATGCACCTGGAAATACTAACTTAACTATAACTTAATTATATTTTGGACCCAAGGTTCAAATTTCATAACAATTGGACCCCTAAAAGCCTTAAAGGCAATTATTTCAAAATGGGACAAAAATGATATTTTCAAAAGTTAAAGGACCTACACATATTTCTTTTAAAAACTGCTTTTGTCCCAATATCCTACTAACCTTAGTGACAATTTTCAACTGGAATCCCATTAAAAGCCCTTCCGGTTTGTGAGTTCCGATTATTTTAAACTTAAGGTCCGAATTGGCAATTTTTACAAATTTGGGGCCAATGTGAGAATTTTACAAAATCTCGACCTCAAAACTATGAAAATCTGAATCTCTGGACAATTTGGAGAATTTAGGATTTGACCTCATAATTTTTCAAGGTCGGGATATTTATTTATTCAATTTTTAACCCCGAAAGTGTTGGTTTTTACAAAACAGGGCTAAATTGCAATTCTTCTTTTATAAAGGACCTAACTCAAATTATTTCCTATTTTACTAAAATAGCCCTGGACCCTCTGACTTGGAGATTCAATTTAAGTATTTTACTTTTCCAAAAAAATCCTTGATTTATCGGATCAATTTGACTGATTAATACCCAATCGCGGAGCGACTTCCTCGCCTTGCGATTTGAATCTATAACGGGACTTATGTTCCACCTAATCTTTCAAGATATCGAAGGTTGCTTATCCTTCCGATAATCATCTTCATCCAAAAACTCCACCAACGCCAAAATTACCCTCGCGTTATTTCAAAAATTTTCCTGAACTGCTTTCCTGAATCAATAATACTCGACAGCCTGGTTGACTGCCTGTACTTGTATTTACTTTCCTGCCTGAGTTGGAATGGATACGTCGGGGATGGAACCGGGCAGCTCGGCTGCTATTCCACTCTTCCGGCCCCATCGTCCTAATCCCGCAACTGAGGGACGGAGTGTCCAAGGGAAGCGGGTTATAGTACTTGAGGTATAATCATGATTATGACAGATCCGAGCCTTGCAAGCTCCACTGTGGATTTTGTCTTTCCTATGGAGCGATAAGGTGCCGGTCTTGGACCATCCTGCCTGGGGAGTTACAAGGAAGAACGAAGGAATCGCTGTCTGATCCACACGATTCCGGAGTTATCGGACCCGTTTGGTTGGCGCTACAAATCCGTACGCAACCGCTACTTGTTTTGCATTGGTTGGCGCTACAAATCCGTACGCAACCATTATTTGCCTTGCATGGGATTGGCGTTACATTTCCGTACGCAATCCTACCTGTCTTGACTAAATCACATAGTGCCTGTGTGACCATGAACTGTTTTCTTGAACTGTATAAGTATATTATTTAAATATTTTTATCACGACGCCTGTGGACTGTGTGTGAATTCATGCATCATACTCACGCGTTTTCATATAATTGTTTTCTCACATTAACTATATTGCGCCACACTTGCACACGATCAACCCATCCACTGAGATTTCTGTCTCATCCCCACCTATTTTCTAACCTTAGATGAGGATTTCGTTGAAGATGCGGAACCGGACGTGGATTGAGACCTTGTACTCCGCTTGTTGGATTTACTACTTCTTCTTGTTGTTGATTGGACTCTTTTCTTATGTTGTTGTCGGACTCTTGTATTTCTTTGCATTCTAGTTTGTAACTGAAGGGCGTAGGACCCTTTGACTTTAAGTTGCTATATTTTGTTGAATTTCGGGATGTAATATGGATTTTGGATCGTAGACTGTAAGTTGTATTTGTCCTTGTTATTTTATTTCCGCTGCTATTTAGACTTTGTTTCATTGGGTTCTCGTTGATATTTGTCTGGACTATTTGGTTTTGTATTTAAGTTGTGGATCATTCGTCACATCCCGTTTGGGGCGTGACACTTTGTGCATAGTCAAACTCCAAGAGTGATTTTGGAAAAAGGATCTTCAAGAAATGAATCATTCCAAAAACCCAAAACACCAAATGTTGTACCCATATCTACTCCAAAGCACAATCACAATCATACTGGCATTGGTTACAAAGGGAAAGGAAAGAAGCCAGTTGAGTATGCTGAAAGGAAAGCTGAGAAGAAATTTAGACATGTCACTCAGCAGACTCCAAACAGAAAATACTCTATGAGAAACAAACAGAGCTAACAAAAGCCCAATAAATTTCATCAAAGAAATACACAGGATGGGAATGGTAGAAACTATCCAAACCAAGCTGATTGGATTAATGTTAAACGTCAGTAAAGACCAATAGGATACAAGCCTAAATAGCAAAGACCTCAACCTCAGCAAAGGTTATTCCCAAGGCAAAAGAGCTATTATCAGCACACATATTCACCCAAGCACTACACTCAGAGATTTCATAACTATCCCAAGAAAGCAATTGCTAAAACTCACACACGGGCATACTGACAAAAGAGACAGTTGTATGATCCTAAAACCCCCAAGTAATTTGCTAATGTGCATTATGATTACGGTACTTATCGATGGCAACCTCTTAGAGTCAGATCATATGGCTATAGGTTGGTAGGAACATCTTATAGTACTAACCTCCATGACCTAGACAAGTGTGGGTACCTAAAAACTGATTTCCTTGATTGCAGGTTCAAGGAACAACTCAGTGCCAAAGAACATGATACATGGATAGTGGCTATTCCAGACATATGACAGGAAACAAGAGAAATCTGTCAAGATTCAAGGAGATTAGAGGTGCTAAAGTCATATTTGGAGGTAATGAAGCTCCAGGGGAAATCAAAGGCACAGGATCCATCAAGAAAAATGGATTGGAAATCACAGACATTGCATATGTTGAAGGCCTTAACTTCAACCTGTTAAGCATCAGCCAACTCTGTGACAAGGGCTACAATGTAGGATTCAACATGGGATACGCCAAATCAAAGATTGTAGGTCCCAAAGGGTGAGAGTAAGGTTTAGAAGGAGGGGGTTGAATAAACCTTGCCAACTTTTCGATTTTAGTCCTTTTAAAATATTACAGAGTTAAATACACAGCTAAGTCCTTGGGGACAACTAAGTTAGTTAACCAGCAGAGTTAGCCACTCAACAAACTCGATTGAGCTGTTGATAGAATAACTCAGTTGTTTAGTCTAAACCTTAACTTGGTTGTGATAAGATTTTCAGCGGAAGACTTAACACCCTTGAATTTGGTTTAACTTTGTTTCAAACACTTGATTTTAGCACTTTGTTAATTATCAGTTGGATAGCAAATAATCAGCAAATATAAAGTGATATGCAGAAATAAAAATGCTGAAATGTAAATGACACAATAATTTTTATAGAGGTTCGAAGATGGGGTAATTCTTCTACTCCTCTCTTCTCCAACTCCTGGAGGAATCCACTAAGTATTGATCGAGTACAAAGTGGTTATCACCCCGTATACAAGTTTTGATCACACAAATGACTTGCTCCTTTGGGAGACAATGCGAGATGCCTTGGTCACACAGTGGCTTCTCGTCCGACTCGGCTACTTCACGGGGGTGGTTGTCTTGCTTGCTACTTCAGCTAACCTTCTCAAGCTTCTTGGATTTGATCACGAAGCCCTCCAATAACTTGAGATTGGTTCGACCTTGAACCTTTCTACAATCCTCCTTGGAATGTAGACCCCTTTTACTTTTTCAAAAGTTTCCTCTTCAACAGTTTGAAGTTGTCTTTCCTTCACATCTTAGTGTTGGATCGATTTCCTTCGAGATTTAGGCTTGAGGATTTGCTTGATAGTGCTTGAGAATATTTTGCAGGTTACAAATTGAATAATCTCTTATTGTTCGTGGTTCAGGTAACCTTCTCTCAATGAGATTCCTCAGCCTTTTATAGTGAACTTTCAAAAATCTGCCCGTTGAAGAGATAGGTTGATTTTTGAAAATTACTTGTGTTCATTGGCTTGTCTTGTTGCAGTCCTTGATGTTGACATTTCCTCATATTAAATGAACGTTCAGCTTTTCAGAATCTGACACAAGGTGCAGTGCTTCCCATTGGTTTATTCATTTTGCATGCTTCTGGGACTGAGCACTTTAACATATGGCAGTATGGAAGTATTACTTATTTAAGTAAACTTCTTGACTTCTGTGCAACGGATTCTTTTCAGTTGTCTTGACTTGACTGCAGTCCTTTATTCCCCAGGTGACTTTGAGTTAGATTCCGATCAATGGATGACTCATCTGTCACTTCAACTTGAGACTTGGCTTCTTGAGTTGACTTGATTGACTCTTCATACAAAGATCTTATCTTAGTACTCCTTCATCGAGTCCTTGGCATCTCTTCCTTGCCATACTCGGTACTGCTTCACAAAATGAGTCTTCATCCTAGTCTTGATTGACTTCTTGTATATCCAGCATAGTGACTTGACTCACTCGCATGCAATTCTATCTATTACAATACAAATTACAAGGAAAATGGGGTGCCAACTTTCTAGTCTATGTTTTACATGGCATTGATCAAAATCTAAACAATAAATTTCCCAACAATTTCCCCCTTTTTGTTGATGCCAAAACTTAAAACATACATACAAAACATAAATAGCAAAGATACATACAGACAATGCAGTAACAGAGAATGTATGCGTAGAATCAATCTAATTATTGATCATAACATTCTTGTCCTTTACACAGCTGTTTACAATGTGTATCAGAGCAAACATAGTGTTCTATATCTACGCAGAAATATAGAAATTACAAATTTCTTATTCAACAACGTACAGAAGACTTACATACATATGTATTTACAATAGTAAAATACATGAAGGGGTGGACAAAAACACTTCATCGCCTTCGTTGCCTCCTTCTTTCTTCTTCAGCTCTGTCGTCCTCTGCCCTCTTTCTCTTCTTATCATCTTCAGTTGCTTTCTTCTTTTCGTAAGCTCTCTTCGCAGCTTCATCTCTTCTTTTTCTTTCCTGTCTTTCTTGCCACAGCTGATCTTGTCTTTTGTTCTCTTCTTCAATTCTTTTCGCATATTCAGCATTCTTCCTAGCCACTTCCCGATTGGCTACTTCATCATACCCAACCCAGTAGATCCTTCCCTTCTTGTTTGGATCTACGTATTCAATGTTTTTGGGTAGAGGTCAAAGTTGAAAGCCTCTACCTCCACCACTTCTTCCTCCTCCTCTGGGCGTGTATTGTACTGGAGTCTTTTTCTTTCCAGTAGAGTGACTGCTTGTACTCTGCTGCTTGTCAGCTTCTTCGCAAGGCTTCAGACCTTTCTCCCAGTACAAGTCCCAGGCTTGGGCTATGGACATATCCTCGAAGTATCCCTCGGACTCGAGCGTTTTAAACTCTTCAACGGATCTTAGCTCGTTCCCGTCATCTGGAATGGCATCGGTGTCTTTTTTGCTGGAATGCCTCCGAATTGTTTCAACACTTCTAGAACACGTGCATCTGTCTTCCTTTCAACCTCCTTCATCCCTGCTTCTACGATTTTTCTCTTCTCAGACATAGGCACATCGTAGTGTTGGAGCGCGCGAGTCACCGGAAGTTTGCTGATTATGCTAGCTGTGACATGGCCTTGTTGAGGGGTTTCAGCAAAAATTAGGGTCACATCCTTTGACCCTTCCCCCTCAACAGCTTTTCCTTTCTCTTTCTTCTGTTCTTAAGTTGTTTCCTTCTTCTTCTCATCCGCTGACCCTTTCAACATCTTCAGGTATTCCTCTTCTCCCTTTTTGGCATCATCAAAGGAGAGAGGAACCCCTGCAAACATCCCTGCGAGCATGAAATCTAAGCGGCTTATAGCTGAGTTCTGCTTGGAGTCTCCTGCGGAGTATGCTATTCAAAATTCTGAGCGTGTGGCTTTGGATTCGGCTGCCACCAGTTTCATTTTGGCCATAAGGAGGCTGAACTTGGCATTCATATTTTCCTATACACGCAGAAGTTCTTTCTTGTGAAATTCTCGCAGCAGTTCCATTTCAGTGGTATGAGAGGCATGCATTCTGTCAATATTTTCTTGCATCCTCTTCTTCATGTCAGCATTATCAACGCTCCAGATCAGCATTTTGTTGTACAATGCTTTGAAGTATCTGACTTGTTCGAATCGCATTGTACTCTGTTGTTGACACCATTCTCTGATCCTCAGCACAATCCCTCTCAAGTCGGCTGTGAGAGTGGCATCCCTGTTGTCCAGTCGCATATCCAGCGAGGCCTGGTGCCTTTCAATTTTCCCAATCTCTCCAAGAATAGTCTTGAAGACTTCACGCACTTCAGTTGTTACCTCAGTCTCAGTTGGCGGCCAAGCAGCATCAAAATTGACCTCTGCAGGGAAATGGAGTCAGTGGGAATCATTGGATCAGGTTTGTGGTACCGTTTCTGCTCACGATCTATTTCTTCTACAAGGTCAGACACCTCAATTGAAAAAGGAAAAGTCTCTTCGAAAGCATCATCGCGGACGTAAGGTATGGAATGTACAGTCGTTCGAGCTTGTGATGTGCCTTGTTGAGTTGACTTTGCTACAGTTTTGGGAGCCTGCGCAGATGACTCGGTTTCAGCTGGGCCTTGGTGTGAGGGTTGGCCAGCTGACTGAGCCTCAGTTGTCTTAACAGCTTCTTCGGCCTCAGTGTTTTCTGCTAAATGAATTGGCATGTCCTCAGCTACACCATCAGCGTCATCGGAAGATGATGAAGCCTGAGGATTTGGTTCATCATCAAAATTGAAATATTGTCGAGAAGCCTTGAATTATGGCTTGCTCGTACTTGGTAGAACATCCTCAACTGAGTCCTCTTTGACAGGGGTTGATTCAGCTTCATCTGCGGATCCCAAGAATGTTGTATCAGAATCATCCTGGGAGTCATGAAGAGTGCTGATTTCATCCCCTGAATCAGCAATTATGTTCTGAGGAATGCTCTTATCTCCTTGATTTTTACTTAGGGAAGTCTCAACCTCCCTTAGGCCTTCATTACCTCCTGCAGTCTCAACTGCAGCGGGGCCTTGTACAATCCCTTCGACAGGCGCAGCTATCTTAGGGTCTTCTGCAGTGGTATCCACAGGAGTCTCAACTCTGTGGATTACACTTTCATTGCCCAAAGTGTTAACTCCCGGGGCAGATCCATCCTGTGCCTCGATCGCATCGCATCGCGGCGTCCTCGGCCGCAAAAAGTTGTTGGTACTTCAGCTGAGACAGACTTAACTGTCCGAGCTTCGTCAGTGATAACTTGCTGTTGTTCTATTTCTTTTTCCTTCTCCACTTCGCCTCCTTTTTGCATTGTGGAGTCATCTGCAGCATCCTCCGACCTAGCTGCAGTAGAGTGAGTTTCCCCCTCAGCTGGCTCACCAGCTGAGTGACTTATGTTGGGGTCACTCTGCTCCAGACTCCCGGCTGTTTGCTTAGAGTGTTCAGCCATGGGGCCAGGTGGTAAGACACCTTCAACAGGGGTTGGCTCAACTTGGGTGCCCAAGTTCCCAGTGTCATCGCCAATTCCCTTAGATTCGTCCTCTAAGTGAACTGAGGAAGTGGTTGCAACATTAACTGTGGCAATCTGTTGTACCACTCCCAACGGATCAATCTCCAGTTGTGATTTGGAAGACTCTCCTGATCCTTCCATCAGCTCTTTCTCATGCATTAATGTGGATTCCAGCATGGCTTGCTGCATGTCCAACGTTTCCTGTGCAGCAATGGGGTCCATGTCCTCATCACTGTATGAGAGCATGTCAAGATGAGGGTGAGTATGGTCGATGGTTCCAGTGAGAGGACAAATGCTGGCTTTCTCACGAGTTTCAGCTTCCTCTGCTAATCTCTCCTTTTCTTTTTCCTTGAAGATATGCAAGATATCTAGGTAGTTATCTTCATCAAGTGCCTAAAGCACGGTGGTAAATCCTAGGAAATTCAGCAATTCTTCCTCTTGCTCAATGAATTGAGGGCATTCAAACTGTACCCTCGAGTGACTCAGCTTCCATGCTCGCCATTCACGCAGACGGCGCTGAATTTCTGAGTACACAGGAGAAACAACCATCAAATCATCATCTTCATCCTTTTCTTGTTGCCCTTCCTTTTCAGGAATGGAAGGCAACATACTCTGCTGCTCGGCTCCTTCAGCAGCATCGGGGGCAGGTGGAGACACAACTCTTTCATCAGGAGATTTTGATGTCTCTGCTGCCTCTTCTTCCTCATCTGTTCTATCCACAGCTGGGTCTTCTTTTTGCCTCTGTTGATTGGCCTCAGCAGACTTGGCTGTTTCATCAACAACTTCTGGAGACTGCACTTCTTCAGCAGTCTCAGAGACTTTTTCCAGCTGAGTGGCAGACTCAGCTATCTTCTCAAGCTCCGAGAGCTTGGTGATTCTTCTTCTTCTTTTTGTCCTTACCAGAGGAAGTTATGGTTCCGATACTTCTTCCTCAGCTTCCTTGACGGCGGGGGCAGGTGCATCTTTCTTTGACTGAGGAGCTGCCTTTCTTGGGTTGGCAGTCTTCTTCTTTTTGATGGTTGGAGGAGGTATTTGGGGTTCTTTCTCCGCTTTGGCTACGTGGGCAGAAGACATGGCTGTTGGGGAAGGTGCATCTTTTGTCTTTGCTGAAGGGGCAACAATCTTCTTTGCAGCTGCATGGGCAGCTTTCTTCTTCGGAGGGGAGGCAACAGTTGTCTCCTCGGGGTCAGCTGATTCTCCCTCGCTAGTGTCCACCCTCTTCGCATGGGCTCTCTTCTCGGCTCCTGAAAGGTTAGCCCTAAACATCTTCTTGTGTACATGGAAAGACTTTCCATGCTGAAGGGGAATGCCCTTCACTTCCATCAAGTGGCCAATAACTAGGCCATAGCCGAGTTATCCTCCAAAGGATCCATCCTCCTTGAACGATTTATTCGCAATGTTCTGGAAGAGTCTGCTGTATACGAACTCAACCCAGTTAACTTTCTTCTCTTGCATGATCGTAGCCATGACGATCAGCTTAATCTTGGACAGATGATTGAAGCTTCCAAAATTCATGTCTACACACTTTGCGATGATATCCATCAGTTTGTGATAATCGTCCTTCAACAGTTTCTTCTCAGCTGTGTAGACAACTTTTGCAGCGCATTCAGGTTTGGCTACTTCCTTCCTTACAGCAGCCAAGTTGACGTCGGCTTCATATATCTCCGGCAAGCCCTCCGACGGTAATAAACAGTGCTCTGCAAGGTCCTTTGCAGTGATTAGAATGTCCTTGCGATGGACGGATGACTTAATCCCTTCGTCCTGCACCTCGGCATTGACGTAAAACTGCGCGACCTCCTCAACTATGTCATTGAAAATTCCACCATGAGGAATGGTTTCAGTCTAGATTTCTCTATTTTATCCGCTATCTTCTTCACAAGGGTTTCATCGGAACCCTACTTAATCATGCCTTCAAAATCAACAATTCATCCTGTGTGGATTTGCTTCGATAACTTGACGAAATCTTTCTTTGGTGCCAGTTCTAGAGAATTTTACCGAATAAATTTTGACGAGTTTGCTTTGAGAAAAGGTAGGGTTTCGAGAGAGAAAAGAGACTTGCTTTCTTGTTTTTGAAGATGAACAGTTTTCAGTGTGAGAGAGAAAACTGAAAGAATGAGTATATATGGGTTATGAAAGGACGTGTTTTTGGTTTTTGAAATTTTGATCAAGATCAACGGTTCAGATGACTCAGCTTCTTGTGCCACAACCAACTTGATTCGGCTGTACTCTTTGCTAACAGACAAGTGCTTGGTGTGGCAGTAGACCAATTTACCACATACGTGTTCTTTTGTCTGGATCCTTGCAACACTACTTTATTTGATTCAATGTCTTTAATTTGGCACACTCCCATAGTGAATCCAACATTATAGCCCTTGTCACAGAGTTGGCTAATGCTTAACAGTTTGAAGTTGAGGCCTTCAACATATGCAACATCTGTGATTTCTAATCTATTTTTCTTGATGGATCCAGTGACTCTTATTTCCCCTGGAGCTTCATTTCCTCCAAATATGACTTTTGCGCCTCTAATCTCCTTGAATTTTGACAGAGTTTTCTAGTTTCCTGTCATGTGTCTAGAACAGCCACTATCAATGTACCAGGTTCCTTGACACTCAGCTGTTCCTTGAACCTGTAATCAAGGAAATTAGTTTTTAGGTACCCATGTTTGTCTGGGTCCTAAGGGGTTAGTGTTGTAAGATGATCCAACCAACCTATAGCAATATGACTTGACTCTAAGAGGTTGCCATCTATCTGTGCCATAATCATAATTCACTTTGGCAAATTGCTTTGGGGCTTTAGATTTATACAACTATCTCTTTTGTTTGTATGCTTGTGTGTGTGTTTTAGCAATTGCCTTCTTGGGGTAGTTGTGATATTTCTGAGCGTAGTGCTTGGGTGCATATGAGTGCTGATGATAGCTCTTTTGCCTTTGGAATGGCCTTTGCTGAGTTCTAGGCCTTTGCCATTTAGGCTTATATTCCATAGGTCTTTGCTGATATTTCACATTATTCCAATCAGCTTGGCTTGGAGAATTTCTACCATTCCCATCATATGTGTTTCTTTGATAAAACTTCTGGAGTTTTTGGTAGCTCTGTTTGTTCTTTACAGAGTACTTTCTGTTTGGAGTTTGCTGAGGAACTCTGCTGGATTTCTTTTCAGCTGTCCTCTCAGCATGCTCAACTGGCTGTTTTCCTTTTCCTTTATATCCAATATCAGTTTGTTTGTGATTGTGCTTTGGAGTGAATGTGGGTGCATCATTTGGTGTCTTGGGTTTTTGAGATGCTTCATTACTTGAAGATCCTTTTTCCAAGATCACTCTGGGAGCTTGATTGTGCACAAAGGAATTGAATCATATGCTTGTCTTATCTCCACATTCTTTTTGGCTCATAATAAGGTCATCCAATGATTTAGATGCCTTTGTAAATGAAGCAATCACATTTTTGAGATCATTTTCCCTCTTTTCTATAGCAGCTATCTCTGAGTTTAGCATTCTCAGCCTTCAGCTCTTTGTTCTCATCAGCTATGTGACTTAGAGTACTCAACTCCTTAGTCAGCTGTGAGTTTTGGCTTTTGAGCTGGTTGTTTTCCTCATTTAATAGAATGTGTGAGGACTTAATGTGCTCAAAATCTTTCATCATTTTGCCTAATGAATCATAAAGATCAGTGGGTGATGAAGTGTGTGTGTCACAATCACTATCACTAGAATCTGAGTGAGATGAGTTAGAGTGTACCTCATCTTCTTGGTCAGGTTGATCTTGTTCTTTAGCCATTAGACATATCATTGCTTCTTCTTCAGAATCACTTGAGTAGTCAGCTTCACTACTCTCTGAGTCTGCTGCTTCTTTTGATTTAGCTGTCTCAGCAGTCTCTGCAGCCAACATGGCCTTTTTCTTTTCCTGTCTTCTTTCTATGAAGACTCTTCTTTCTTCTTCATTCCTGTATTTATTGACTACATGGTATGGACAGACAATAGCAAAGTGTCTTGGTTGTCTACAGTTCCAACACAGGTTTTCAGCTCTTTGACCAGCTCTTTCCGTTCTTGGGTTATCAGCTCTTTGATATTCAACCTTTTGATGCTCAGCTCTCATGGGTGGCCTATCTTCCCTTGACTTGGAGGGAGCTGAATGTCTTTTGGAGGATTCACCTTTGTTTCTTTTATAGTTCTTGTTGAAGAACTTGTTAAATCTTTTAACCATCCGGGCAATCTCCTCCTGGTCAATGATTTCTTTGGCCTCAACTCTTTTCCCATCCTTGACTATAAGTGCAGCTGTTTTGGGTATAGTTGTCTCCTCTTGATCTTTTCTTCTCAGCTCAAACTCGTAGGCTTTGAGGTCTGAGAATAGCTCATGATTGGATGTTGTTGTGAGGTTCATTGAATGTCTCAGGGCCATGACCTTCATTTCCTATTCAGCTGGGAGGCTTCTTAGAATCTTCATACACATCTCCTTCTGTGTAAATTCTTTCCCAAGTGCTGATAATTCATTCATGATTTCAGTGAATCGAGCATCCAGCTGATCCAAGGTTTCACCTGCAAGCATTTTAAAGTTTTCAAATTTTTGTACAACGCAACAGACAATTTGTTTTCTTTAATTTGCTCAGAACCTTCACAAATTAAAGTTAATTTATCCCAGATTTGTTTTGCAGTTTTTAAAGATTTGACTTTATTGAACATTGCTTTGTCCAAGGTTTTGTAAATTATGTCCTTGGCCACATTGTCCAAGTTGTATCTTCTTATGTCCTTGTTTGTCCATTCAGTCATTGGTTTCTCAACCAGGGCTGGTCTTGCTTCAGCAGCAGCTTCCTCTCCTTCAGCTGCGGTTGCTCTCTGTACAATTGTGTTCACTTTCAGTATTTGCAGTGGCCCATCCTCTATCACTATCCATATTTCATCATGTAAAGCAGATAGATGAGCCTGCATACGAATTTTCCAATCATCAAATTCTTCTTTAGTGAACATAGGAATGAGTGTCAAATTTGCTTCCATGATAATAACTTTGCTGAAAAGAAATAGCTTTTGAAAGAGCAAGTATTAAAAACTTCTTTGAAAGATTAGAGATCTAGTTCAGTAACCAGTGCGGAAGGCTCAATGAACCAACCGCTCTGATACCACTTGTAGGTCCCAAGGGGTGAGAGTAAGGTTTAGAAGGGGGGTGAATAAACTTTACCAACTTTTCGATTTTAGTCCTTTTAAAATATTACAGAGTTAAATACACAGCTAAGTCCTTGGGGGAGGTCCAGTTGAGCCAGCTAGCATAAGTGGAAAGAAATACACCTTAGTGGTGGTGGATGACTAGTTAAGATATACGTGGACAATTTTCATGAGTAAAAAGAAGGAAAGTTTGCAAAAGTTACCTCAGCTGATGAGAAGAGTCCAAAATGAGAAGAGTCAAACCATTATAAAGATAAGATCTGACAGGGGAACTGAGTTTGTCAATTGGATAATAACTCAGTATTGTGTTGAAAATGGTATTGGTCATGAGTTATCAGCAGCAAGGACTCCACAGTAGAATGGAGTAGCTGAAAGAAGAAACAGAACTCTCAAGGAAGCTGCAAGGACTATGTTAGCTGAAGCTGGATTGTCTAAGAGATATTGGGCTGAAGCCATAAATACAGCATGTTATACTCAGAATAGATGCATGATTAACATGCAAATGACCAAGACTCCCTATGATATTTGGACAAAGAGAAAGCTAAATGTTGGACATTTTAAGATATTTGGATGTAAATGCTTCATCCATAATAATGGCAATGATAATTTGAAGGCTTTTTATGCTAAAGTTGATGAAGGTATCTTTTTCGGATACTCAGCTGAGAGTAAATCCTATAGAGTGATGAACAAGAGGACTATGGTCACAGAAGAGTCTATCCATGTAGTTTTTGATGAACCCAATGTGAATGGAGAAGATATTGATGAGTTAGCTGATAAGCTAAATCAGCCAACCATGCAGAAGAGTCCTTATGTTGAAGCTGAAGTGAGAGCAGTCAACCTTGATGATGATGAGATAGCTAAGTCTCAAAGACAGCTGGAAGGTCAACAGCTAAATGAAGATGAAAGAGCTGATCAAGACAACTTAGCTGCGAGATAGCTGAATCCAGCAGACTTACTCCAACCTGATGTGAGATGTTTGAGAGACCATCCACCTAAGTTAATTATTGAGATGTTAGAGATGGCATAAGAACCAGATCCAGAGCACAACATGAAGCTATGTTCACTTGTTTTATTTCCCAAATAGAGCCTAAGATGTGTCTCAAGCATTGGATGACAGACATTGGATTCAGGCCATGTAAGAAGAGTTGAATTAGTTTGAAAGAAACAAAGTGTGGGAATTAGTTCAAAGGCCAACCCACCAAAATGTTATTGGTACTAAGTGGCTTTTCAGAAACAAGATGAAAGAGGAAGGATCTATTGTAAGAAACAAAGCAAGATTGGTAGCCAAAGGGTGTTGTCAAAAAGAAGGTATAGATTTGATGAAACCTTTGCTCATGTTGCTTGATTGGAAGCAATAAGGATGTTTCTTGCTTATGCTGCACATAAGAACTTCAGTGTATATCAAATGGATGTGAATAGTGCATTTCTAAATGGACTGTTAGAAGAAGAAGTCTATGTTGAACAACCTCCAGGTTTTGAGCATAAAACTATTGGAGATAAGGTCTACAAGCTCAAGAAAGCATTATATGGATTGATAAAAGCACCAAGACCATGGTATGATACATTGTCTTAGTTTCTAATTGACAATGGAATCACCAAAGGCAAGGTTGATAGGACACTCATTAGAATTCAAGATGGAGAGAGTATACTGCTTGTTCAAATATATGTGGATGATATCATTTTTGGATCTACAAACAAAGAGTTGTGTGACAAGTTCTCAAACCTCATGCAAGGCAAAATTGAGATGAGCATGATGGGAGAGCTGACTTTCTTCCTAGGACTTCAAGTCAAGCAATTGAAGGATGGAACCTTCATAAACCAAACCAAGTATACCAGAGATTTGATAAAGAAATTTGGTATGGAAGAGAAGTCTTCTGTGAAGATTACTATGAATACATCAGTCAAGATGGACGGATGCAGATGGCAAAGTTGTTGATCAAACCAGATATAGAGCTCTCATTGGATCATTGTTCTATTTAACAGCAAGCAGGTCATACATCACCTTTGCAGTAGGTGTATGTGCAAGATTTCAATCTGCACCAAAAGAGAGCCACATGACTGCAGCTAAGAGAATCCTAAGGTATTTGAAGGGATGCCAAGAAGTCGGCTTATGGTATCCAAAGAAAGGAGGATTCAAGCTGGTAGGATACTCAAACTCAGATTATGCTGGATGTAGAGTTGACAGGAAGAGTACTTCAGGTACATGTCAAATGCTTGGAAATAGGTTGGTTTCTTGGTTCAACAAGAAACAAACTCAATAGCTACATCCACAAACAAGCAGAGTACATAGTCGGCCCAGAAACAGCCCAAGTCTTATGGATGAGACAGCAGCTGAGAGATAATGACATTGAAGAAAAAGAGATTCCAATTACGTGTGATAACACTAGTGTTATTGCAATCACTCAGAATCCAGTATTGCATTCAAGAACAAAGCACATTGATCTCAGATATCATTTTATAAGAGATCATGTTGAAAAAAAAGACATCACTTTGGAATACATCTCAATTGATAAGCGGTTAGCTAACATATTCACAAAGCCATTATGTGAATCAAGATTTGAAGATCTCAAGAATGCGTTAGGGTTAATTGAGCTAAGTTAGATTACTCATAAGACTCAATCAGCAGAAAAAGAAAATGAGAAAATAGAAAATGAGCAAGTTTCACATTTCAGCCAGTGAAATAGCCCAGTCTGGAAGACAACTGTATCGAGTTTGCTGACAGCTGAGTGATGGTGTGTGAAGAGAGAAGCAGAGCTAAGTCACTTTGGAAGAAAGCTGAATCATTTATGAGCTAAGTGATAAAAACGCAGTCGTTTTATTCGAGCGGGAATGTTTTTAAGGGTGACATCAGCGTAATTATGATTGTCAGCAAAAAAGCTGCATGGTAAACCATATGATTGCATATAAATGCTGCTACATTTAATGTGGGAAATTAATGTGGTTTTGAAGACTTAATCTTGACCGTTGATTTTGATCAAATTTTTCAAATTCCAAAAACCATCCTTTCACGTCCCATATATACGAAGTTAACTTTCTCTCTCCTCATACAAACCTTACTCATCTTCAGCAAGATAGAAAGCTTTTCTCTCTGCAAGCAAGTGAAACCCTAGTTCATAAAGTTCAAGTTTTTCAAGTTTTAATTGGTCAAAAGTTTTAGAAATGGCTGCAAATCATAATTTTGTGTTGCTATCCGAGAAGATCCACTCCGGAGCGTCCGTGGATTTTGCTGGAATGATCAAGCAGGGCGTGGATGGTGCCTTGGTAAAGAAGATAGGTGAAAAGCTGGAAAATTCTGGTCTGAAGGACTTTCTATAGATGCAGTTCACACACACTTATCTGGAAGAAGTGGATATGTTCTTCGTGAACGTTGAAGTGCACGACGATGAAATCCATTCATCCATCCACAGCAAGGCCATTAAAATCACTGCAAAGGACCTTGTTGAGCATTGTTTCCTACCCTCTGAAGGGTTGAAGGACATCGCTGAGAAGGATGTCAACTTGGCTGCCGCTTGGAAGGAAGTTGCGAAGCCGGAGTATGCTGCAAAATCTGTGTATACAACTAAGAAGGATTTCCTAAAGGAAGACTATCATAAACTAATGGACATCGTGTCCAAATGCATTGACATGAAATTTTGGAGTTTCAATCAGTTGTCCAAGAATAAGCTGATTGTGATGGTTGCAATCATGCAAGACAAGAAGGTGAACAAGGCTGAGTTCGTCTTCAGCCAAGTGTGCCAGAATGTGATCAACCAGTCCTACAAGGAGGATGGGACCTTTGGATGTTCGCTGGGTTATGGCCTTGTCATTGGCCATTTTATGGAAGTGAAAGGGATCGCACTGCGCCATGGAAAGCCATTCCATGCAAAGAAGAGGATGTTCAAGGCGAACCTCTCTGGTGTGCAGAAGAAGGCCCATGCAAGAAAGGCGGATATAAGTGAGGGGGAATCAACTGACCCTACTTAAGACACAAGTGAGACCTCCCCAGCTCTCTCTTCGAAGCCAATCTTTAAGAAGAGAGCTGCTGCATCGAATCCTTCCTTGCCCCAGCAGCCAGGTAGAGGAAGGCACCTGCTCCCACAGCCAAACCAAAAGCACCTGCCCGAGCAGCCAAAGAACCTGCCCCCACAGCCGATACTGAGAAAAAAAAACAGCCGAGTTCGGTACTCAGCCGGAGAAGCCCAGTGAGACTACTGATGCTCAAGAAGAGCAGTCTCAAGAAAAAGTGCAAGAGCCCGAGAAGACTACTGATGATGATCAGTAGAGAATTGAAGACCCAGTTGTGCGGGACACAGCTATGGAAAAAGAAAGAGCTGAGACTGCCACGACCGTGGAAGATCAGGTTGTCTCACCCTCTCAAACAGATGTAGTTGAGATTGAGGAGGAGCAAGCTCCATTAGCCGCCATTCAAGAGACCGCAGAGGAAGATGATGGTGATGATCTGATAATGTACTCTCCAGTCTACCCAGACATTCAGCACAGACTAAGGGAATGGAAGGCATGGAAGCTTGATTATTCAAGGTAGTAGTTTGCTCATCCGGAGTTCATTGAGGAGGAGGAATAGATTCTTAGATTCCTTGGAGATGCAACTGTCCAATTTGCCCTTAATGACCGAAGCTGCAGGGAAACCCTTCAACTCATAAAGGAGGAAGAGAAGAAGCAAGTTCAGGAGCGAGCCAGAGCCTTGGCAAAATCCAAGATGTGTTTACAAACAGGGACACATGAGCACCTCCATGAGTCAACTGATAGTGATATGGAGGAGATGGACCATGTTGTTCTAGTAGAGAAGGTCGAGTTAGAGCAGGCCACTCGAGAATCAAGAGCCATGCACGACCTACACATTCAAGAAGGTTCAAGAGAGTCCTCCAAAGTCTCTCCTAAGACTGATCCTTTGGGATTTGTGCAGGAAATTGTGACAGTTATTGCAGTGACCACGTCCCCAGTGCACTTTACTGATGGCTCTTAGGGAAATGGCGATGAAGCTGGGAATTTGGGCACCCAAGCCAAGCCTAACCCTGAAGAAGGTATTGAGACACCTGCCGATACGACTGAACACTCAAAGGACACTACAGCCGTGTCTCAGGAGCAGAGTGACCCCACCATCATTCACTCAGCTGGTGCGCCAGCTGAGGGGGAAACTCTTTCCACCACAGCAGGGTCAGAGGATGTTGTAGGAGACCAAACCACGAAGTTTTAAGGCGAAAGAGAGCTTATCACAGAAGAGCAGAGTGGAATTAATGAAGTTCGGACAGTTGAGTCTGTCCCAGCTGAAATTTCCTCTACTGAGAAGGGCGATGAAGTTGTTGCTGCAGCTAAGGCAAAGGATGGAGAGGCCCTGGGAGTTGAGACTCTGGGCCATGAAAGTGCAATCCAAGGAGTTGAGACTCCAAAGGATGCCATCGTTGAAGACCCTAAGACAGTTGAGTCTGTCAAAGGGAATGTAAAAGGCCCTATAGCGATTGAGCCTACTGGGGGTAAAGAAGGCCAAATGGAGGTTGACACTTCCCTAGGTAAGGAACAAGGTGAACAGAACATTCCTCAACTCGAAGGTGTTGCTGCAGAAGAGGAGATCAGCGCTCTTCGTGATTCCCGAGAACACATAAACACATTTTTTTGGGATCGGAGGATGAAGCCGAGTCTGCACACCGTAAGGATTCTTCAAAGGACAAGGCTGAGGATGTTCTTAAATCTCAGAGCTATGTCAGTGATATGATAGCTCCTATGAGATTCAATTTTGATGATGAGCCATCTCCTAAGGCCGCATCAAATTCTGATTATGCTGATGAGATAGCTGAGGACCAGGTCACTCAACTAGAAAAACCCACTGAGATCGAAGAAGTTGTTCAGACAGTTGAGGCTCAGACAGCTGAGGCTCAATCAGCTGAGCAAACACCCACAACTGCTCCAAGATGCTAGTTTGGAGTACAGACACGTCAATGTTTTAGCAGAGGATGAAGGAATACATGGTCAGGATAGAAACCGCACACAAGTCGGATATGGATCCGCTTAAGCACTATCACCAGATCGAAATTACTCTCCTAGAGAACATCATGAATGAAAAGTTCAGTCTTCTAATGGCAGAGATGAAATTGGTGACAGCTGAGTTTAAAGCTACTTGGTCCGAGTTCCGAAAAGCTCACTCCGCAGCAGACTCAAAGCAGGATTCTACCATCCGCCGACTGGATTTCCTCTTGAGTGGTTTATTCCCTGGGCTAACCCTTTCATTTGGTGATGATGCCACAAAGGGGGAAGATGAGGCCCTAAAGGGATTGAAGTAGGAGGCGGAGAAAGGAGGTGACAAAGCTGAGGGGGAAGGAAGTTCGAAAAATCTTCCTTTGAAATTGATGTATGTTGAAACCCCACACATAGGTAAAGTCACAGCTTCCATTCTCAGCAAGCTACCCCAGAACCCG
Source organism: Rehmannia glutinosa (assembly GCA_016081115.2). Classification (NCBI taxonomy): domain Eukaryota; kingdom Viridiplantae; phylum Streptophyta; class Magnoliopsida; order Lamiales; family Orobanchaceae; genus Rehmannia; species Rehmannia glutinosa. The sequence continues at coordinate 49,977,726 of CM071935.1, forward strand.
CCTATTGAGAAAGCTGGATTGGCCATGAAAGATAATAGAAAGGCCATCGAAGCTATATTCGAGGAAGTAGCTGAGAAGCAATCTGCACGTGTACAAGAAATCAGAAAGCAATATGGTGGTCCTCCAGCTGAAAAGGACTATGCTGCAATAAAGCCCCCGAGTGAATTTACGATACGTGATGTTGTATCTGAGCCCAGATCTATGGAGGAATTCCAAACTCTAGAAGCAGAAGGGTACTTTAAAGATATGACTCTAACTCAAGCCTGGGACTTGTATTGGGAGTGTTAGGAAATTTACTGTTTAGATTTTGATGAATGCCATGTAAAACTTAGAATAGGAAGTTGGCACCCCATTCTTGTTGTAAAATGCATTGTAATAAATAGGGCTGATCAAGCTGAGTTAAGTCATCTACGCCCAAACATGCAAGAAGACAACTGGAGAACTAGAAGGAAGACTCCGCTGCGAGACAGATGAGTATGGCAAATAAGAGTAGACGGAACTCTCTCAAGAAGCGATTGAGATGCGGTGAGTGGAGTATCAGTCAAGTCAACTCAAGAAGAGCCAAGTCTCAAGTTGAAGTGACAAAGAGTCATCCAATGATTGGAAGTCGACTCTAAGTCACCTAGGGAAAGCAAAGAAATGCGATCAAGTCGAGATAATCAAAAAAGATCCGTTGCACGAAAATCAAGAGAATTACTTAAACAAGTAATATCTCCATACTACCTTTCTCGAAGTGCTCAGTCCCAGAAGCGTGCAAAAGGAATTAACCATTGTGAAGCACTACACCGTGTCAGAACTCTGAAAAGCTGGAGAACAATTCATACGAGGAAATGGCAATTCCAAGGACTGCAACAAGACAAGCCAACGACTGCAAGTGACTTTCAAAAATAAGCCTATCTCTTCAACGGGCAAATTTTTGAAAGATCAATATAAAAGGCTGAGGAGTTTATTTGAGAAAAAAAAAAGCAGATCAGGGAACTAAGAAAGGACCAGAACCAAAAACGTTCAAGAAATTATTAGAAAATCTGAAATATTCTCAATCCTCAAGCCTACGCTACGAAGAACATCAATCCAACGCTCACCTGTGAAGGAAAGATAACTTCAATCAGTTGAAGAGGAAAATACTGAAAAATTAAGGGGTCCACACTCCACGAAGGATTGTAGGAAGGTTCAGGGTCGAACCAAGTCTTGAGCTTTTGGAGGGCTTCGTGATCAAATCCAAAGAGCTTGAGCAAGTGAACTCGTAGCAAAAGCGGCCCCCTGTGAAGAAGCCGAGTCGTGCGAGAAGCCACCGAGTGATCAAGGCGTCTCAGGATCGAGTCCCAAAGGATCAAGTCACCGTGTGATCAAGACTTGTATCTCTGGGACTGCTACCACTTTGTATCGATCAATACCTAGTGGATTCCTCCGGAGTTGGAGATGAGAGGAGTAGAAGAATTACCCCATCTTCGAACCTCTATAAAAATTTTATTGTGTCATTTACATTTCAAATTTTAATTCCTGCATCTTAATTGTTTAAATCACGATAAATTTGCTATCCACTTGATAATTTCTAAGTACTAAACCAAGCACTAAATCCTTGCTCAATCAAACTTAAGGGTGTTAAGTCTTCCAATGAAAACAAACCACGTTGAGTTAATTTAGACTTAACAAATGAGTTATTCCATCAACAAATTCGGTTGAGTCCGTTGAGAGACTAACTCTACGATTATCTAAATCACCGTCCACCTAGAGACACAAATTGTGTAGTATCAACTCGAATATTTAAAAGGACTAAATCGAAAATTTGGTAAGGTTTATTCAACCCCCTTCTAAACCTTACACTTACACCCCTTGGGACCTACAAGTGGTATCGGGCGGTTGGTTCCTTGAGCCTTCCGCACCGTTCTTGAACTAGATCTCCAAACTTTTCAAAGTCTACTTTAGCACTTAAACTTTCAAAACTCTTTTTATCATTAAAAGTTATTATCATGGAAGCAAATTTGACACGCATTCCTATGTTCACAATTGAAGAATTTGATGATTGGAAAATTCGTATGCAAGCTCATCTATCGGATTACATGATGAGATGTGGATAGTGATAGAAGATGGGCCACTGCAAATCTTAAAGGTGAACACAAATTTGTGAGAAGAGTGCGGTGAAGGAGAAGAGGATGTTGCTCCCGCACCAGATCATGGTTGAAAAACCAAGAACTGAATGGATAAATGATGACAGAAAAAGATACAACCTGGACAATGTAGCCAAGGACATCCTTTACAAAACCTTGGATAAAGCCATGTTCAATAAAGTCAAATCATGCAAAACGGCTAAAGAAATGCAGGACAAGCTAACATTGATTTGTGAAGGCTCGGAGCAAATCAAAGAAAACAAATTATCGTCGGTGTACTGAAATTTGAGAACTTCAAAATGATCTCGGAGAAAACCTGGATCAACTGGATGCTCGATTCACGAAATCACCAATGAGCTATCTGCACTTGGAAAGGAATATACACGAAGGAAAATGTGTATGAAGATCCTAAAAAGTCTTCCAAATGAATGGGAAATGAAGGTCATGGCACCGAGACATTCCATGGACCTATCAAAGACATCCAATCATGAATTATTCTCGGATCTCAAAGCCTACGAGTTTGAGTGAGAAGAAAAGACCAGGAAGAGACAATTGTACCCAAAACAACTCGCTCTAATTGTTAAAGATGGGTAGAGAGTGAGGTCAAAGAAGTCATTGATCCGGAAGAAATAGCCCGATGGTTAAAAGGTTCAACAAGTTCTTCAATAAGAACTACAAGAGAGGAAAGGGTGAATCTTCCGAGAAGACACTCGGCTCCTCCCAAGTCAAAGGAAGATAGGCCAACCAAGAGAACAGATTATCAAAAGGTTGAATATCAAAGGGTGACAATCCAAGAATGGAAAGAGGTGATCAAAAGGTTGAATATCTATCTTTGAACTGTAGACAACCAGGTCACTATGCCATTGATCCCATATCCTGTAGTCAACAAATACAGAATGAAGAAGAAAGAAAGGTCTTGAGAGAAAGAAGACAAGAAAAGAAAAAGGCAATGATGGTCAGAGAGATCGGCACGAGACAATGCTAAAGAAGAGACAGTGATTCAGAGAGCGGTGAAGCGACTACTCAAGTGACTCACGAAGAAGAAGCCATGATCTGTTTAATGGCCAAGGAACAGGATCAACTCGACCAAGAAGATGAGGTACACTCTAACTCATAAAACTCGGACTCTAGTGATAGTGATCGTGACACACACACTTCATCACCCACTGATCTTTATGATTCATTAGGCAAAATGATGAAAGATTTTGAACACATTAAATCCTCACACACTATTGAATGAGGAAAACAACCTACTCAAGAGCCAAAACTCAAAGATGACTAAGGAGCTGAGTACTCTAAGTCAAATAGCTGATGAGAATGATAGTTTAAAGGCTGAAAATGCTAAGTTCATAGCGGCTCACGCCGCCATAGAGAAGAGGAGAATGACCTCAAAAATGTTATTGCCTCATTCACTAAGGCATCTAAATCATTGGATGATCTTATTATAAGTCAAAGAGAATGTGGAGACAAGACAGGCTTAGGATTTAATTCCTCTGTGCTATGTCAAACTCCAAAAGTGATTTTGGAAAAAGGATCTTCAAGCAATGAAGAGTCAAAAAAATCCAAAACTCTAAATGTTACACACACATTCACTTCAAAGCACAATTACAAGCAGACTGGCCTTGGTTATAAAGGAAAATCGGCCGAGTTGAGTGTCTTTGAAAGGACAGTGAGAAGAGATTCATCGAGTTCCTCAAAGAAACTCCAAACAGAAAATACTCTGTAAAGAAAAAGCAGAGCTACCAAAAACCCCAGAAAATCTATAAAAGAAATACATATGATGGGAATGGTAGAAAATATCCTAGCCAAGCTGATTGGAATAATGTAAACTATCAGCATAGACTTATGGAATATAAGCCCAAATGGCAAATGCTTAGAACTCAGCAAAGGCCATTCCAAAAGTATAAGAGCTTTCATCAGCACACATATGCACCTAGGCACTACACTCAGAGACACCACAATTACCCAAAGAAGGCGATTGCTAAAACATATACACAGGCATACAGACAAAAGAGATAGTTGTATGAACCTAAAATCCCCAAGCAATTTGCCAAGATTAATTATGATTATGGCACTGATAGATGGCAACCCCTTAGAGTCAAATCATTTGGCTATAAGTTGGTTGGATCATCTTACAACTCTAACCCCTCAGGACCCAGACAAATATGGGTACCTAAAACTTAATTTCCTTGATTGCAGGTTCAAGGAACAACTGAGTGCCAAGGAACCTGGTACATGGATAGCGGTATTCCCGGACATATGACAGGAAACAAGAAAAATCTGTCAAAATTCAAGGAAGTTAAAGGAGCAAAAGTCATATTTGGTGGAAATGAAGCTCCGGGTGAAATAAGAGGCATTGGATCTATCAAAAGGAACGGATTAGAAATCTCAGATGTTGCATATGTTGAAGGACTCAACTTCAACTTGTTAAGCATCAGCCAACTATGTGACAAGGGTTACAATGTTGGATTTAACATGGGTATATGCCAAATCAAGGATCTTTTGAAACGAATGAAGTCGTGTTGCAAGGATGCGGACAAAAAGAACATGTATGTAGTAGATTGGTCAACCGCTACACACAAAGACTTGTCTATTAGCAAAGAGCACAATTTGAATCAAGTTGGTTTGTGGCACAAAAAAGTCGAGTCACCTAAACTTCAAAACGATTAACAAGCTTGCACGTAATCTTGTGGAAGGACTTCCGGACTCGATATACTGAAGGAGAGTATATGTGATGCATGTCGAAAAGGAAAACAAATCAAATCCTCATTCAAAGAAAAGACATGTCCATCTTCAACAAGAGTATTGCATCCGCTACATATGGATCTATTTGGCCCAAAGGGAACCAAACAAAGTGGAAAGAAATACACCTTGGTGGTAGTAGATGACTACTCAAGATATACATGGACAATATTCACGTGCAAGAAGAAAGAAACTCTACGAAAACTACCACAACTGATGAAGAGGATTCAAAATGAGAAGAGCCAAACCATTATCAAAATAAGATCGAGACAGAGGAACTAAGTTTGTCAATGGAATAATAACTCGATATTGTATTGAAAATGGTATTGGTCATGAACTATCGCCAGACAAGGACTCCACAGCGAGAATGGAGTTGCGAAAAGAAGAAACAGAACTCTCAAAGAAGCGGCAAGGACCATGTTAGGTGAAGCAGGATTACCAAAAAGATTTTGGGCAAGCAATCAACACGACTTGCTACACTCAAAACAGATGTATGATAAAAATGCAGACGGTGACAAAGACTCCCTATGAGATTTGGGTGGAAGAAAACCAAATGTTGCATATTTTAGAATATTTGGATGCAAATGTTTCATCCACAACAATGGCAAGGACAATCTAAAGGCTTTCGATGCTAAAGTGATGAAGGTATCTTCTTGGGATACTCAAAAGCAAAGCCTCTGAGCACTCAACAAAAGGACTATGGTTGCGAGAAGAATCCATTCATGTGGTATTCGATGAGCCAAATGTAAATAGAGAAGACATTGAAGAGTCACCGATAAGTGAATCATCCAACCATCTGAAGAAGTCCCTACGCTGGTCAAGCCGAACTATTAACTCGTATGAAGATGAGATAGTGAATCTCAAAAACAATGGAAAATTTGCGGCTAAGTGATTACGAGAGAGCGATCACAAAGAACACGGCCGCTAGACAATCGAACCCGCTAATTTACTTCAACCTCGATGTAAGATGGCCGAGAGACCATCCACGAACTTGTCATTGGAGATATAAGAGAAGGTGTCAAAACGAGATCGAACTCAACAAGAAGCTATGTTCACATGCATTATCTCGCAAATAGAGCCCAAAGATGTGTTACAAGCATTGGACGACACACATTAGATTCAAGTTATGCAAGAAGAGCTGAATTAGTTTGAAAGAAATAAAGTATGGGAATTAGTTCAAAGACCCACACATCAAAATGTTATTGGTACTAAATGGGTGTTCAGAAACAAGATGAACGAGGAAGGTTCTGTGGTAAGAAACAAAGCAAGACTAGTAGCCAAAGGATATTGCCAAGAAGAAGGAATAGATTTTGATGAAACATTTGCTCCTGTAGCAAGATTGGAAGCAATAAGGATGTTTCTTGCCTATGCAGCTCACAAGAATTTCATTGTATATCAAATGGATGTAAAAAGTGCATTCCTAAATGGTTTATTGGAAGAAGAAGTGTATGTTGAACAACCTCCAGGATTTGAGCAAAAGACTCTTGGAGATAAGGTATACAAACTCAAGAAAGCCCTGTATGGATTGAAACAGGCACCCAGCATGGTATGATACTTTGTCACAATTCCTAACGAAAATGGATTCACAAAAGGAAAAGTAGATAGAACACTTTTCGAATTCAAGACAAAAAGAGTATCTTTGCTTGTTCAAATATATGTGGATGACATCATTTTTGATCCACAAACAAAGAGTGTGTGAAAAATTTCAAACCTCATGCAAAGTAAATTTGAAATGAGCATGATGGGAGAGTGACATTCTTCCTTGGACTCCAAGTGAAACAACTCAAGGATGGAACGTTTATAAGTCAAACAAAATATACCAGACTTAATGAAGAAATTTGGTATGGCGGAGAAGTCTTCTCGTGAAAATACCAATTAATACATCATCAAAATGGACATGAATGCGGATGGCAAGCCTCAGTAGATCAAACAAGATACGAGCACTTATTGGATCATTGCTCTATCTTACAAAGAAGCGTGCGGACATCACCTTTGTCTTTGTAGGTGTATGTGCAAGATTTCAATCTGCTCCAAAAGAGAGCCATATGACAAAGAAGCTAAGAGAATACTTGAGATACTTGAAAGGAAGCCAAGAAGTTGGCTTATGGTATCCAAAGGAAGGTGGATTCAAGCTAATTGGCTATTCGGACTCGACTATCTTTGGATGCGAGTTGACGAGGAAGAGCACCTCGAGGCACATGTCAAATGCTAGGAAACAGTGATTTCCTGGTTTAGCAAGAAGCAAAATTCAATTGCCACCTCTACGGTGAAGCAGAATACATAGGCTGCGGGCAAACTGTTGTGCCCAAAGTCCTATGGATGAGACAAAGAAATGAGAGACTATGAAGTTGAAGAAAAAGAGATTCCAATCATGTGTGATAACACAAGTGCAATTGCAATCACTCAAAATCCTGTGTTGCACTCAAGAACAAAGCATATCGATGTCAGATATCACTTCATAAGAGATCATGTTGAAAAGAAGGACATGATCGTGGAATATATCTCAACGATAAACAATTGGCTGACATCTTCACAAAACCGTTATGTGAGTCAAGATTTGAAGAACTCAAGCATGAGTTGGGGTTAATTGAGCTGAGTTAACATTGAGAAGACTCAAAGAAAAGAAATGGAACACAAAAAGGGAAAAGAGCTGAACTCACAAATCAGCTAAGTACATCAGCTGTATTGGAAAGACAACTATACTAAGTCAGCTGTTAGCTGAGTCACTAAGAGAACTGTGAGAAGAGGAGTTAAATCGGCTAAAGGATAAGTTTGAGTCACTTATGAGCAAAGTGACAAAAACACAATCGTTTTTACTAAGCGAGAATGTTTTTAAGAATGACGTCGCCAGATAATGATGATGTGTACGGACATAAAGCTGCACACCAAGCTTATGATTGGATATAAATGCTGCCGCATTAAATACGAGACATTAAATGCTAAATAGGCGTGCAAAATCTAAGCCGTTGATTTCGATCACATTTCAAAAACCACCGCACGTCCTTTCATAAACCATACTTAAACCATTTTCGCCGTTTCTCTCACACACTATCAAAATTGTTCATCTCTCTCTCTCTCTCTCTCGTGGCGAAAATTCTCTCAAAAACCCTATCTATCTTCAAATCAATCCCAAGTTTTCTTGATAAAATCTGAAAAATGGCACCAACTTATGATTTTATCAAGTTAGGAAAGCAAATCCACACCGGGTCTACCGTGGATTTCCGGGGCATGGTCAAACAGGGTCCAATGACGCCCTCATAAATAAAATAGCTGAAAAACTCCAAACGACCGGGCTGAAATCGTTTACGACGATGGAATTTTCGATGACCTATGTGGAGGAGGTCGCACAATTCTATGTGAACGCCGAGATTCACGATGAAGGAATAAAGTCATCTGTTCACGGAAAGGAGTTCACCATCTCTCGCCAAGGATTTGGTGAACACTCGCTCATTACCAACGGAAGGAGCATCGAAAATTAACGGCCGATGTAAACTTGATTGGCCGCTTGGAAGGAAATAGCCAAGCCCGACTATCTTTGATAAAATAGTTTACACAAAAATAAGAGGTCTTGAAGGAGGACTATCACAAGTTTGTTGGACATAGTTGCCAAATGTATTGACATCAAATTTGGCGGCTTTGACCAACTCAAAAAAGCAAAGTTGATCGTAATGGCCGCGATCATTGAAGAAAGGAAAATAAACTCAAGGTGAGTTTGTCTCACGCAGACTATGCCAAAATGTAGGGAACAAATCCTTCAAGGAAGATGGCACATTTGGAGGATCCCTAGGATATGGCCCGGTGATTGGCCGGATGATGGAGGTGAAAGGAGTCCCTCTTAGACATGGAAAGACATTCCATGTTAACAAGAGGATGTTCGATCAAACCTCTCCGGCGCACGAGAAGAGAGCCTACGCCAAGAGAGCCGACACGAGTGAGGGGAATCACCGACCACTCAAGATACTTTTGTTTCCTCCCCACCAAAGAAGAAAGCGCCCGCACTGCTAAGAAGACTGCCGCTCTGCCCGCAAAAAAGAAAGTCAAACTCGCTTCCCCCTGCAGCCGAGTCACCCCCCGCAGCTAGTGTCTCCCGCCCAAAGAAAGCGTAGCGGTCGAGAAGGACTCTCAAATACCTTCTCCGATCGTCAAAAGGAGGAGAGAACGATAAGCCAAGACGGCCAGCTCCTCGAAAGAAAACACTAAAGACGCCCCGTCGTCCAAGACTCGGAAGAAACCGTCTCGAACCGAGAAATCCCTCTCGGTACAAACTAGGAGACGAAGAAGAATCATCAAGCACTCCGAGCATGAGAAACCGGGCCGAGTCGACCCACTCACCGGGCAGATCACGGAGAGGCTAACTGGAGAAGTAGAATCTCCGGATGTAATTGATGAAAACCAAAGTCTCTGGAAGCGATCAGCGAGAGGCCAATCAAGAAATAGCTGTAGTAGTCAGCGCACCGAGACACAAGACGAAGGCCGATAGAGCCGATAGTGATGTGATGATCCTATCCCCACCTTACCCCGACATCCAAAATCATCTGCGTGAGTGGAGGAAATGGAAATTAAGTAAATCAAGGGAACAGTTCCAACGGCCCGAGTTTATAGAAGAAGAAGAGGAACTGTTAAACTTCCTTGGACTAACCACTGTGATCCCAAAGATCGACGAAGACAACGCACGAGATATCCTGCGATCCTCAAGGACAAGGAGAAGGAAAGACAAGCGAGAGGAAGTTGAGGCACGTGAGAAGGCCAAAGATCTCCGCCTCTATCTCCCGCACCACGAGAACACACACACCCTCTCCTTGATGTCTTATCGGCAAATGATGAGGATCTCGAACTCTGCTGCAGACCACAAAAGAGTTGCAAATGCAAAGCAAGCATTGCACGAATCCGAGAATCCTTCACGAGCAAAGATTGATGGAGGGACCAGGAGAGTCCTCGAACACAAATGAAATTGATCCAATGGGAGTGGTTCAAAGAAATCGCCACTGTTGTTGCTGCCACCACTTCCCCACTCACTCGGAAGAAGGCAATAAGGAGATGGCGATGAAACTGGGATAGTGGGGACCCCATCGAGCCAACCCCTATTGAAGGTGTCTTACCACCTGCCCCAACGGCTGAACACTCAATAGAAACAGTGGAGTTTGGAGATGAGTGACCCCATTCCAAGTCACTCAATCAGTGCGCCCGGGGGGAAACTCCTCCCACTGCAGCAAGGTCGGAGAATGCTTTGCAGATGACTCCACAACGAATCAAGGAGGCGAAGTGGAGAAAGTACAACCACCAAACGAACAACAAGTTGCCATCAACGAAGCTCGGAGGCGATTGAGACTGTCTCGGTGAGGTGTCAACTACTCGAAGGCTAATGACGCTGCGATGCGATCGAGGCACGGAAAGGAATGCCACAGGGAGTTAACACTGGCTGGCGATGAAAGTGCAATCCATGGGGTTGAGACTCCAATGGATGCCACCACGAAAGACCCTAAGACAGTGACACCTTTGTCAAAAGGGAGGTCCAAGGCCTCACCGCAGTTGAGACTGTAGGAGGAAATGAAGGCCCGCGGGAGGTTGAGACTTCCCGGGGTAAAGAAGTCAAGTAGAGAACATCCTCCTGCTATCATTGATCCATCTCGAGAAGGAGATAAGCGCGCTTCATGATTCCCAAAATAATCCCGATGTAACTTTTCCGGGATCGGGAAGGCGACGAAGAAGTTTAGTCATCCCCGTGACAGATCCAAAAGACTGCGGATGTTCCCGACCACGAGCAAGTCGATCTCAAGACTACTCGTCAAACCTTTAATTTTGATGATGCGCCACCAATGGAAATCTCATCATCGTCCGATGACACTTCTGATAAGGCCGAGGACCAGTCCCCTCAATTGGAGAAACCACCGAGACCAACGAAGGCTGTTGAGACAAATGAGGCTCGGCAAACAAGCTGGGTCCACTTCACAACAGACCCCAAACAAACAGAGTCCACTGTGCGGGTTCCCCAAGTGCAGCGGGTTCGACTCCAAAAGGAACTTCCCGCGCACCGCTCATCATTGAACAAATCCCGATTGGCGGTGATGAATCCTTTATAGAATCTTTTCCTTTTTCCCGGAGTACCCGACCTCCATGAAGAGTCGAGAAACGAACGCGACGCTACCATAGACCAGCTCTGTCATTTTGTCAGGTACCATCGTTCGGTGACTATGACTTTGACGCTGCGTGGCCATCGATCTGCAACGGAAGAATCACCAAGTTCGCGAAGTGTTCAAGGCATTATTTGCTTTGAGATTGAACGAATGGAGAGGCACCAGGCCTCTATGGACGTCTGCGGCGGACAACAGAGATGCAAATCTTACTGCGACTTGAGAGGCATCACAGTGAGGATCGAGGAATGGTGGCAACAAAGAAGAAACAATGCGTGTGGAACAAGTTAGATACTTCAGGACATTGTTCAACAAGTCTGCTGGTATGGAGAGCCGAGAATACTTGATGCAAAAAACGAAGTTGAGAGAACACATTGAGCACATGCATGAAGCTCACACGCTGAGATAAAGGCTGCTGCGTGAGCAAAATAAGAAGAGTGATCTTCGGCGTCTGGAAGCAAATATGGACAAAAATTCAGCCTTCTCATGGCTGAAATGAAGCTAATCTCAGCAGAGTCCAACGCTACTCGATCCGAATTTCAGATCGCATACTCCGCAGCGAGACTCGAGACAAAACTCAACTATCGCCAGCTCGACTTCCCGCTTGCAAGTCTGTTTCAGGCGTTCTTCTCTCCTTTGATGATGCCAAAAAGGGGAAGAGGAATACCTAAAGCGCAGGAGGATCCCGAAGTTGAGAAGGAGGAAGCACTGAAGGAAAGTCACCGTGAGGAAGTGTTGAAACAAAAGAAAGGAAAGCTTGTTGAGGGGAAGGATCGACGGATGTGACCTTGATAATTGCACAAACCCCCAACAAGGTCTTGTCACAAATGACATTATCAAAGAAACTCCTGTGACTCTGCCACTCCAACACTCTGCTATATCTATGGTGAAAAGAGAAAAACAATTGAAGCGAGGGATGAAGGAAGTGGAAGGAAGAATGGATGCCCGAGTTATGAACATCTTGAAAGAACATGGAGGCATTCCAAGTGAGACGAGACACTTATGCCATCTCGGATGTCGGGACGATCCACGATCGATTGATGAATTTAAAACGCTCGCATCCGAAGGATACTTTGCAAATATGTCTATGGCTCAAGCTTGGGACTTGTATCTTGGGAAAAGGGTCTCACGTTATGTGAAGAAAGGCGACAGCGACGGACTACCGCGATCACTCTGCTGGTCACTCCGGGTCACTCACTCGGTGGAAAGAAGAAGACCCCGTCTGAATACACGCCTAGAGGTAGAGGAAAAAGTAGTGGTGGAGGAAGAGGTTTCATACCTAGGCCTCTGCCCAAAAATATTGAGTACATAGATCCGTGGCAAGAAAGAAGGGATCTCTTTTGGGCGGCCTTGACCAAATAGCAAATTTGCAAGTGGCTAAAAGTAATCTTTGAGTATGCGAAAAGAATAGAAGAAGAAAACAAGAGACAAACTCAGCTATGGGAGGAAAGACAAGAGAGATTAAGAAGAGATGAAGCGCCGAGGAAGGCATATGAAAAGAAGAAAAGAAGAAGAAGGAAGGCGACGATGAGAAAAAGAGAAGAAGAAGCGAGAAGATCTTGAACAAGATGAAAGAAGGAGACAAAAGAAGAAGATGAAGTGAAGTTGTCCACCCCTTCATGCATTTTATCATGTAAATACATACTATGTAAGTCTTCGTAATAAAGCTATAAATTCTTCATTTTTTTGTGTAGACAAATGTTTGCTCACGATACACTTTGTAAACAAATTGTGTAAAAGAACAAGAATGTCATGATCAATAAAAGGATTGATTCTACGCATACATTCTATGTAAATACACTATCTATATGTATCTTTGCCATTTGCATTTTTGAATGATTTAAGTTTTGGCATCATCAAAAAGGGGGAAATTGTTAGGAAATTTATCTTGTTTAGATTTTGATGAATGCCATGTAAAACTTAGAATAGGAAGTTGGCACCCCATTCTTGTTGTAAAATGCATTGTTATAAATAGGGCTGATCAAGCTGAGTTAAGTCAGCTACGCCCAAACATGCAAGAAGACAACTGGAGAACTAGAAGGAAGACTTGACTGCGAGACAAAGTAGTATGGCAAAGAAGAGTAGACGGGAACTCTATCAAGAAGCGGTGAGATGCGGTGAGTGGAGTATCGATCAAGTCAACTCAAGAAGAGCCAAGTCTCAAGTTGAAGTGACAAGAGTCATCCATTGATTGGAAGCTGACTCTAAGTCACCTAGGGAAAGCAAAGAAATGCAGTCAAGTCGAGATAACTGAAAAAGATCCGTTGCACAGAAATCAAGAGAATTACTTAAACAAGTAATATCTCCATACTACCTTTCTCAAAGTGCTCAGTCCCAGAAGCGTGCAAAAGGAATTAACCAATGGGAAGCACTACACCGTGTCAGAACTCTGAAAAGTTGGAGAACAATTCATACGAGGAAATGGCAATTCCAAGGACTGCAAGTGACTTTCAAAAATAAGCCTATCTCTTCAACGGGAAAATTTTTGAAAGATCAATATAAAAGGCTGAGGAGTTTATTTGATAAAAAAAAAAAGCAGATCAGGGAACTAAGAAAGGACCAGAACCAAAAACGTTCAAGCAATTATTAGAAAATCTGAAATATTCTCAATCCTCAAGCCTACGCTACGAAGAACATCAATCCAACACTCACCTGTGAAGGAAAGATAACTTCAATCAGTTGAAGAGGAAAATACTGAAAAATTAAGGTGTCCACACTCCACGAAGGATTGTAGGAAGGTTCAGGGTCGAACCAAGTCTTGAGCTTTTGGAGGGCTTCGTGATCAAATCCAAAGAGCTTGAGCAAGTGAGTCATGTAGTAGCAAGGCAAATGCCTGTGAAGAAGAAAGGAGTCGTCGAGAAGCCACCGAGTGATCAAGGCGTCTCGGATCGAGTCCCAAAGGATCAAGTCGGTGTGTGATCAAGACTTGTATCCGGATCATTACCACTTTGTATACTTGATCAATACCTAGTGGATTCCTCCGGGAGTTGGAGAAGAGAGGAGTAGAAGAATTACCCCATCTTGAACCTCTATAAAAATTTTATTGTGTCATTTACATTTCAAAGATTTTAATTCCTGCATCTTAATTGTTTAAATCTGCTGATAAATTTGCTATCCACTTGATAATTTCTAAGTACTAAACCAAGCACTAAATCCTTGCTCAATCAAACTTAAGGGTGTTAAGTCGTCTGCTGAAAACAAACCACAGTTGAGTTAATTTAGACTTAACAGCTGAGTTATTCCATCAACACCTCAGTTGAGTCTGTTGAGAGACTAACTCTACTGATTATCTAAATCAGCTGTCCACCTAGGACACAGCTGTGTAGTATCAACTCTGAATATTTAAAAGGACTAAATCGAAAATTTGGTAAGGTTTATTCAACCCCCCCTTCTAAACCTTACACTTACACCCCTTGGGACCTACAGGGAGAAGGGACTGGAACTGTGTAAATCAGTTGATAAGCAGCCAACTTCTAGCAGTCACTCAGCTGGAAAGTCAAAAGCTCCAATACAAAGATACTTCCGAGGAGGAATGGGAGCCGAGTCGAAAGGGAAGTCATGGTGGCAGTGGGAGAAGAAGCCAACCACGATCAAGACCAAAAGATGTTAAGTATGTGGATCCAGAAAAGAAGGATCTCATATACTGGGCTGGACACGATCACCTTGCCAACCTTGAGGTCGCACGTAAGATTGAAGAAGCTAAAAAGAGCCAAGAGGAAGAGAATGAGTGATCAAATCGATAATGGCTTGAGAGGTAGCGAAGGGATGACCCTACTGCTAAACGAGCTTATGAGAAAAAAAAGAAAGAAGAAGAACAGAAGAAGAGGAGAAGACCAGAAGATGACAGGACGAGGGCTGTAGATGAAGAGAGAAGAAGGAAGCAGCATAGGCGTTGAAGTGTGATGTGAATCCCTTCATGTACTTTACTTTATTGTAAATATATAAATGTAAGTCTTATGTAATAAGCTCTATATATTTACCTGTAATTTTCACTCTATACGTATCTTAGCTTAGATATACGTTGTATTGTCATACTTGTATAAAGTTCTGATACTTATTGTAAACAGCTTTGTAAAGGACAAGAATGTTATGATCAATGAAATGATTATTCAAAGCATACATTCTTTGTTACTACACTGCTTGTATTTTTGTTGTTTACTTATGTTATATGTTTTAAGTTTTGGCATCATCATTAGGAAATTTATTTGTTAGATTTTGATGATACCATGTAAGACTTAAATTAGGAAGTTGGCACCCTATTTTCCTTGTAATTTTGTATCGTAATAGACAAGACTGGAAGAGCTGAGTGAACTCAGCCAAGTTAAGATTACAAGAAGTCAAATGTGGACTGGAATGAAGACTCTGCTGTGTGTCGGTTGATTATGGCCTAGAAGGAAGCCAAGGACTCGACTGAAGGAGAGTCAGCTGAGGAACATCTGTGAGAAGTGTCAGTCAAGTCAACTTAAAGAGCCAAGTCTATTAGTTGAAGTGATAGTTGAGTCAATCATATGATTGGAGCAGACTCAAGTCACCTGGGGTAAAGGCAGCAGTCAAGTGAAGACAACTGACTTAGATCCGTTGGAATAAAGTCAAGAATATTACTCGATATAGTAATATGTCAAGCTGCCAGGTCTTAAAGTGTTTGGCCCAGAATTATGCAAAGGAATAAGCCAATGGGAAACACTGCACCTTGTGTCAGAACCTACAAAGCTGAAATGTCATTTAATACAACGAAAGGTCAACATCACAAGGGCTGCAGACTAAGACAAGACAAGCCAACGAACATAAAGTGACATTTGAAACTAGCCTATCTCTTCAACGGGCAAAATTTCAAATGTGCACTATAAAAGACTGAGGAAGCATTTGAGAAAAGGTGACGAATGGCACTGATCTTTTAAGCAATATTCAAGCAACTAACCTGAAAAATTCTCAAATCTTATCAAGATATTCCTCAAAGCCTAAACCTCAATGAAACTCGATCCAACATAAGTTGTGAAAGAGAGATAACTTCAATCAGTTGAAGAGGAAAACATTTGAAGATAAAAAAAGGTCTATTTTCCATGTTGAAGGATTGTAGAAAAGGTTCAAGGTCGAACCAAGTATCAAGTTTGTTGGAGGGATTCGTGATCAAATCCGAGAACATGAGAAGTGAGCTAAAGTAGCCAAGCAGCTGCCT
Organism: Rehmannia glutinosa; assembly: GCA_016081115.2. Classification (NCBI taxonomy): domain Eukaryota; kingdom Viridiplantae; phylum Streptophyta; class Magnoliopsida; order Lamiales; family Orobanchaceae; genus Rehmannia; species Rehmannia glutinosa. The sequence goes on from CM071935.1 coordinate 49,993,883, forward strand.
CGTGAAGAAGCTGAGTCGCAGGAGAAGCCAGTTGTGTTATCAAGGCTGTCTCCAAACTGATAACCACTTTGTGAATTGATTTGTTACTTAGTGGATTCCTCCAGGAGTTGGAGAAGAGTGGACTAGAAGAATTACCCCATCTTCGAACCACTATAAAAATACTTGTGTCAATTTACTTTCAGCATTTTCATTCCTGCACATTTACTTTATATCTATTGTTAGTTAATATTTTGCTATCATTTGATAAATAACTATGTGCTAAAACAAGTGTTTAAAACAAGCTTTAAATCAATCAAAGGGTGTTAAGTCTTCCGCTGTTATAAAACCAAACCAACTAAGTTAAGTATTTGGTTTAAGCGGTAAAATGAGTTATACTATCAACAGCTCTATCGAGTCTATTGAGTAGGTAACTTAGCTGAATAGCCAACTTAGTAGTCCCCCAAGGACACAGCTGATTTGAGTCAACTTTGTTGAACTATTTTAAAAGGACTAAACCGAAAATTTGGTAAGGCTTATTCAACCCCCCCTTTTTCTAAACCTTACACCATAGCCCTTAGGACCTACAGGGGTTCTTACCTTGTGACTGACTTCTTGAAAGTCCTTCTAAACCTCAATTCCACCTTATTACTCTTAAAATTTTCGGCCCTTTTCTTCAAATTTCCAGATTTTTCCGGCCTTAAGGGGTTTGAGAGGGAGTGAGAGTTGTGTGCTATGTTGTTAAAATGACTTAGTGTAGAGAAAGCAGATCAAAGAAGAGTGTTTGTGTTTTCTTTGTGAAATAGCTAAGTATGAAAGTAGAGGAATGAAAGGATATTTTGTCCAAAGTTTGAGTCTTCTCCCCCTCATGAGAGGAGTAATGGTCGCCCCTCCCCCTCCTTTTCTCTAGGCACTCATGGCAATTTTTGGAAGCTTGCAAAATTGGGATTCATGCTTACATAAATGTAAGAGTTGTCTTGGGAGGTGAATGAGGCTTGCATGCCTCGTAATGAGTATGTCACAATTAAGTAGTTTGCCCCCTCTTTTCTTGCCTTAGCCCTCCACCATCATCATCCTCCCTTCAATTTTTTATAATTAAGTTTTACTATCATATCTCCAATCCTCCTTATCACTTCTCTTATAGTCTAGTCCTCTAATATAAACCAAATCTTATATCTATTTTACTTAAGTCATCTATATATAAGGTGTCTAGTAATTCCTAAGTAGTATCATCACTTATAATCTAAGGTATTAAATAGAATTAGAACCAATAATACAAATCAAATATATCAATCAAGCAATTAATCAAATTATAAAAAATATTTCGAAATATATAAATATAATTTTTGAAATTAAATAAATATTATGCTACAAGAAAATAATTAGTTGTTAAGAAAGAAATCCAACCGGTTAATGTATCTCTTTGAAAGTTGACAGAAATCGACAATCGTTAAAGGAGTGAAAATATGTGTTATAAATATACACCATAAAATATAAATGATTCTAAGTATAAATGATATATCTACTAGTTAAATCAAGAGTAATTAATTCAACAAATCAAGAATGAGACACTTTTCTATTTTAATATAAGGTGGGATTTTTCTAACAAAATAAATCTCAAATATTATTCTTTCGAAAATTGAAATTTTACTAGATGAACTTTCAAGATATGAGGCATTATCTTTGTTAAAGTATTAAATTAGTAGATGGTTTTAATAGATCATAAAACGAAATGGTTTGCTTGCAAAGCATAAAATAATTTTTTAATAAAATAGGTTCAAATACTAAATTATTTTATGTCAAAAATTCAAAAGTCATATTAAATTTTTGTTAACTCAAAATAATAGATTTGGAGTAAAATATTGAGTTTATCGAAATGGATATTTCAAAATCTCAAAATTAAGATGTAGTTTCTTTTTAAAAAAAAATATTTGATCAATTGAGTAATAGTAGCTTTATGGAAAATGATTAAATATAAGTATTGTCGACATTAAAAAAATATGGCGACAAGAGTTTTATTTTTCAAATACTAAAGAATGGATTTTAAATAGCACTTTTTACCAAATCAAGTTGTAAGAAAAATGATAATAGTCATCAAATTTAAGTAATAACATAAATCAATTGCATTATCATGTAATTAGTTAATAAATTAAGTAAGGTTAATATTGATAGCATATCGTGTTATGTAAAATAAATAGTGAATATAAGAATAATTAACTGGAATACTAAAATAATATATCGGGAAATATATGTGGATCGTGTCGTCTATGGTATAAAAGTTGGGGCCTCATAGTTTGGCTTGGAAAGCAATGGCCAAGTGGCAATGAGTGGCAATGAGCTCTCCTCAACTCCTGCATTTCTTGAAATAACAGCTTTTTAGATTTGCCATGAGGGCCTGAAGAATGAGACTGGTCTGCCACCGAACTGAATTGGGCATCAATGCTATGTGTCGGGGCCGGAGCATCAGCCTCAGCAGGTTGAGGAATATGATTGGGGTCAATGATGTATCCCACACCATTTGGGTCAGGCACACTACCGGCCCACTCCTTATATGAAGCGATAATAGCAGAATCAATCGGCCCTTCAGGTCACTCCAATGGCTCGTCTCTCGCCCATGTGATTCGTTCCTTCTTACAAAGACCACATATTAATGACAGCATGACCAATCCCCCAGGTTTGGAATGACGGATGGTATAGTGAAGGGATTGTGAAATGATAACCGCAGGGTCGACCTGGATGTCATTAATGATGGCATATAAAAGATAAGTTCGACTCTTCATGACATCACTGACATGTTTGGTCGGCATCAAGCTATGACATATGAAATAATACCAAGCACGTCCATATCGGCCAAGCTTAGTATGAGAAAAAGTAAGAGACCCGCATGTGGCTTTGGTAGGACGCAATTCTGTGCTCGGGCGACAGAGAGTTTGACAAATCAAATCCAAGTCAGGTGGCTGAGAGATGAATTTAGTGTAAGGTGTGTGATCCACCTCAGTTAATGCGTAGTACTGCCAGATGTCTGATGGATCAATCGATATTTCATCGCCACGGACGTAGATGACGGTGGACATTACGGTTGGGTAGCATGCATTCACATAGAATTCCCGAACAACATTCGAGGCATAAGGCTCAAGTTGAGCGACTAGCATTCTCCAACATCTTTGTCGAATCATATATGCAAGGTCCCCATCTTGTGGACCCAGTTGAAACCCCCGCTCCACGGTAATACTCCGTGTGCTCAATTTGTCATAAAAGAATGTTTGCGCTTCTAAGCAAATGAAATGGTGGTTATCATATTCGACGAAAGTACTAGCCTTGTTCTTGCCCTTGCCCGTGTTTTTCGACTATCACATCTTAGGAGATTTGAGATTGACCTGTGAAAATAGACAAGCACAACAACACATGGAAACAAGCAATATGGATTAAAGGCTAGAAATTCTCGCGAGAGCTAAAAGTGCGCGTCAAGGCAACATATTCATGGTCAAATTGCACATAGTGAACAATGAAATCAAGAATTGAATGCATAATCGTAGGATTTTTCATTGACACATTTTATCAAAAACCTTATGAGCATAATAATAAACAAAGGATGAACAAATAACTCATATATCAATTCATGCAAAAAAATCAACGCCAATCTAACCTAGGACAAAGAGTTCACATAATTCAACAATATTCATCAATTAATGCATAAGAATTTCAAAATTGAAAAAATATACATTATTCACAAAAAGAGAGAATTATGGGGAAGGGTGTCACTTGTGCTAACTCACTAAAAATGACGGAGAAGATGAAACTGAGGAGTAAGATGCTCAAATGCCCCCTTGAATATGCACGAATGAAGATAGATTGACTGTTGTAAGTGTGTGTTTGTATGGAGGAGGAAAAATGGCGAAAGAAGGGTTTGTTTGTGTTTTGATACAAATGCTCAAGTCCCAGCCGTTTTAATTCCACTTACCAGTCTTGGCGCTACAGCGCCAACCATCATCCACAAACCTGAACTATTCACCATTGGCCTTTACTCCTTTGCACATGCCGAATCAGTAAGGTCCTAACTCCAACTGATTTAATCAGCCAATGCACACGTGCAGTCCAGTCAACTTCAATGGTCGACTGCCGAAAGGGATGACCTCTATCCATCCTTGTAGTACCCGAGCCTCTCACTACTCACTAGGCCAATATAGTCATGCATTACATGTTGGTTATGTGATATTTGCACAATTTGATTATTTTATATGGCATGACTAGTTTTATATTTTGGAACTCACCTATAGTGTTAGTCGTCGAATTACTAATTTAAGTAGTTAAAAAAAGTATTTATTTGTCGGACTATTAGATGCTAGCTATTATGTTACACGTGGTAACTCAACGGTGAAAGGTGGCATTAATGTGTTTATTGATAGATGACGATAATTATAGATCTAATGATGACTTTGAATTAATAGAGAATTAATTAGGTGTAAATATTACATAAATATATTTAACTTATGATACAAACACACACATCTATATATATACATGTAATAATATATGTATTAGTTGTTCAGGTGTAGTAAAGATTAACTTATAAATTTATATAAGTATAATATATATATATATACAATTGAACCCGTTAGGTAATATTAATATATATAGTTATGACTAGTTGGTATATGTGTTTAGTTATATGTCTTTATATATAATAAACATACCGATATACATGTGTGGGTCCCTATTATAATAGATAAGCTTGCTAAATATATTAGTCTTTAAAATCTACCTGTTTAACCGCCTTAACAAGGTTGGATATATATGAATTTCCCTTATCACTTACAAATTGGAAAAAAAAAGGGGGGCAACATAAGTAAATAGAGAGAAGTGGCTGGATTACGAGAGACGAAATTGGTATGGTTTTCTATGCTATATTTTCTTTTGTTTATTTCATGCTAATAGAAGTAATTAAATTAGATGTTATTTCGGTCTTCTCTGTGAGAAAACCTTTATGTGAAGAATACATATAATCGATGGGTGATAGAACAAATAGAAAAGATATTCACACATAATTTGTGAAAAAAAAAAAGAGGTATGTGATAGTTAGATTTAGTTTTAAAATTTTCACATATGGGAAATAACTTTGGTAAGCCTGTTAGAATAGCTCAACTCTATGAGTCCTTATTTTGAATTGAACAGATAGGGATGAATGAATGAAACATATAGCACACAGGTAGTGAAGAATTTAAATTAATTCGTGAAGGAATAATCGCGTTATGTGGGATTAGCTTAGCACCATTTTGACACTATAATAAAGAGATACATACTCTCTCTAATTTTGGAAATAATAGATCAATGGAGGGGTGAATTACAAATAAATTACCTTCATAATAAAATACGTATTTTGTACCTAAATGTGTAAAATTAAAAAATCAGGGCTTTTTATGAGGTGCTATTTAGATACTGATATGGGAATGAATTTGATACACCATGTTTTCTTACAGATTGTTATACATTTAGGAGTGAGAAGTTACAGTAACAATTATACAAGTGAGGCACGACCATCACAAGGTAAGTAAAAATCCATCTGCAACTGTAATGCATGAACATAGTATTGTTTGAATTGATTGTATTATATGTGATTGTGGTATCTTGTGGAATATACGTGGATATTATATGTTGCATAATTGGCTTGTATGATGTTGCAATATGGTGCTTGGTGAGCCATTGAACATGTCATTCACAGCATTTGCATGTGCATGCATATTACAAGAGGATGTTCGCATGCACGAAAATATTTTCTAGAAGAAAATAGATGTTTGCTGACCACTGCTAGGGCACCGAGGCATGTTGGGCATGCTTATGATATATATATTTAGGTATAGCAAGTGGGATACTTCCTGGTGAACACAGAGCTAGATAGGAGATGGGCTCTTGGTGGGTCACAGGAGGATGGTCCATTTGTGAGTACCTATGTATGGCACTGCGGGGTGGGATACTTCTTGGCGGACACAAGGGACGCAAGTATGGGACCCTTGGCTGGGCCGCGGGAGGATGGTCCACACGTAGATCCATAGTGATATTATTGGCCATTTGATTATTGCTGTGTGCAGAGCTCTTTTCCGGTGCATAGTAGTTGGGTCAGGGGCCCAAATGAAAGAAAATGACTTGAGAAAAGTATTTTGAATCCATGGATTTTACATGTTAGCATTACATGTTGGAAAAGCATCACTATTCCTTTGGACATGCATGATTTTTACTTGCTGAGCTTTAGCTCATGTAGTTCATGCATTGCAGGTGAGCATGAGAATACTTGAGTATGTTGGCTTACTGAGCAATGCTGGAGTTTCTTCAGGTTTTGAGGATCATGGATATGGATGACGACCTGTCGGGCTTGTTTTGGGTTCATTTTGATTTTGCTTCTGTTGTGTTTATGAAGGAACTCGTACTATTTATATCTTTTTAAACTGTATAGTAAAAATATGTAAGTAATGTATGAGTTTGAGTTTTGGGTTTGTATATCTAGTCATCGTGTTTACGTATAAACAGAGTTGACTGGCCTTTTGCCTCTAAATGATAAAATCTTTGTTGCAGTGTACAAGGTTTATTCCGTTGATCGTCTATTAATAAATTTACACATGAAGAGAAAAAATTTACACGTTTTAAAAAGGGTTTGCAGTCGAGTCATGCTATTTATATATTTTCCAGTAGTAGAAATAGGGGTGGGCGTCACAATCCTCTCGCTCAGTAGGATTTCCCTCACACTCTCTGCTCCTTGGAAGTCTTCTGGCACCCTCCACTTCCGGTAATCTTTGAGGTCACCAGACGATACAAATTTTGATACTTCTCTCCCACCCTTAGGAACCTTCCACCACGTGTGACTTTCAGGACTCCATCTCCAGCTGAATACTCGTAGCTATTGGAATTCATTTGGCTCAAAGAAATTAGATTCTTTCACATCTTTGGGACGTAAGCCACACCACCCAAAATACGATCCACTCCATCACCCATTTTGATTTCCACCACTCCAAAACCCATGATTCTACAAGTAGAACCATCACCTAAGGTAAAAGTTCATGCCCTTTGCAATTGAAGTGAATCAAAATAATCTCTTCTATAGCACACATGCATTACGCATCCTGAATCTAAAATCCATCAATGTTAGGAAATTTATTTGTATAGATTTTGATGATGCGTAGAAAACTTAGATTAGAAAGTTGGCACCCTATTTTATGTATGTATTCACTTTGTAATAGTTAGGAAGATAGCTGAGTTATCAATCAGCCAAGTTGAAGATGCAGAAGACTGACTGAAGAAGTGCAGAGAAGATTCAGTATCGAAGAAAACCTTTAGTTAAGTAAAGAAGTTGAGTCTTTCAGTAAATTTATAATAGAGTCATCCAAGAATCAAGGAGAAGACTCAACTAAAAAGGGTAAAGCAGCTGAAGGACTCAGAGAAAGCTGAAGAAGTCCGTTGCAAAGAAAAGTCAAGACTTACCCAAAATGGTAAGGGACAGATCTGCAACCTTAAAAGTTGTCTTGCTGAAATAGTGCAAGTAGCTGGAGCCAATGGGATGTTTACGGAACCCTGGTATGATTCAGGCACCTACAGAGCATTAATGTTAAGGTTAGGTCAACATCAAAATATGCACAACAAGACAAGGGAACGAACAAGAACTGAAGTTTGTAAACTGTCTATCTCTTTAACGGACATATTTTCAAACTTTCGATATAAAAGGCTGAGGAATTTTCAGAGAGAAGAATGACACAAAACACACAAGAGATATATGAGCATTCAAACTTCAATATTCTCTCTAAGCTAAATATTCCAAACCATCAGGCCTAACATTCGAAGTGATTCTAACCAACATAACTCAGGGAAGGAAGAAAGTCAACTTCAAAAGTTGAAGAGGAAATCTATTTGAAAAAGAATAAGGGGTCTGCACATCCACGAAGTGAAGGAAGTGCAGTGAGATTCAAGTTAGAACATGTTTCAAATCCATCGAAGGGCTACGAAATCAAGTCCGAAGGGTTTGGAGAGCTAAAGTAGTGAGGCAACTTCCTTATAAAGAGGTGAGTCCCAGGAGTGAAGCCAAATATGTGATCAGGGCGTTCTCAGACTATATTTTGTACTCTTGTAAACAGCCAAGTTGCATTAGTATATTCCTTCATGAGTTGGAGAAGAATGTAGTAGAAGAATTACCGCATCCTCGAACCACTATAAAATTATCTGTGTCATTTACTTTTAAGCACTTTACATTCTGCATATTTAATTCACTTGTGCTTATTTGCTCATCCAATTTATAATAACTAAGTAAAAACAAGTGTTGAAAACCGTATTCTAAAAAGGGTGCAAGACTTCCGCTGTTAAAAACCAAGTGAACTGATTTTATGAAAAGCTAACTTCACTCAGTTGAGTTATTCTATCTACAGCTCACTCAAGTCTGTTGAGTGATTAACTCTTCTGTTGAGGTTCAACCCATCTGTCTCTCAAGAGACTTAGTTGTTTACTTGTGAAAACTCTGATTTAATTTAAAATCGAAAAATTGGTTAAGTCTATTCAATCCTCCCCTCCCCCTTCTAGACTTAACTGACAGCCCTTGGGACCTACAATCAATCTCAAGAAGAAGTATCAATCCTTGTGGAGACTGTGAGATATCTCTATCTTCCGCAGCTATCACTACATCACCACAGCTACTGTCCTCTTCATCATCCTTCTTTGTCCGAGAATAATTCCTTTTAACATGATCCTCACCGTGGAAATAATAGAATATAATACCCTTTCCCTGGTTCTTGAATATGACCTACTGGTTATAGATCCACCACCAGATTTTCTCCCATTTTTGATTCATTCCCCGAGAAACCAAAGCAGATTTGTGTCCCTCCTCCTAGTTTGCATTTTTTATGGGACAACACGATACTTTTATATATGCTCCTAGTCCAGTGTGTCTTTCCCATATAACAACGCCATCGCCATCCCATCATATGAATCTGAGATAGAGGTAAGAAGTAAAAGGACTTTATCTCCTTCCTCAACTTCTTCATTAACTTTCCGGAATTGATCCAAATTTGCCCACTGTGCGCCTGTCATTTCTGTCGATTTACCTCATTTCCTTTCAACGCCATTGCCAAGCCCTATTGAATCAGGAGATCCTTCACCCTTCATTTCCAAAGAGTGAAATTCTCTTTGCCTTGAAATTGCACCTTAAATTGATTTGTCACTGCCACACTTTTCATCTGGAAAAAAGTAAATCTCAATTTTCTACATTGCCCGAGTTACCAAGGGGCGAAATGGCTATGATACCACTTGTTAAGCGCAATGGAGGTATGTCGTAATCCTAGATTTGATTTATCCAGAATATTCAAAAAATACACCAACAAGATGATGGCAAAAAATAAATGACACCTGCAAAAAATAAAATGGCACACAAAATTTTACATGGTTCAGTCAAACCGACCTACGTCTACGAGTGTTTCTTTTCTTTACTAATAAAGAAATTCTCAGTACAAGAAAATACACCACTTGAGTTTTATGGACCAAACCCAAGAAAATAAAACTCTCGTACAACCACTTTACTAGCTATCAAAGAACACTCTCCCCAAACCCTTTTGTATTATCCGAGAGAAAAATACCCCGAGTGTTTTTCCGAATCTATCACAATTTGAATCACCCAAATTGATCTCCCCAGATGTGTACACTCATTTTTTCTCTCATTCTGGTTGGATGACAAAGCATTTACCTTGTTTGCCATGGTTTTGCCTTCTGCTCCCCCAAGTCTTTTATAGGTAAGCCAAGGGGAAAGCAAGTGCAATTCAATACAATTTTCTTATTAATTCCTTGGTCGGTGCCAACAAAAAAAAAAACTTTTTCATATTTCAACTTGTGGTGGATTCCACATGTTTTGGTGGTGGACTCCCAACAGTTCTTACCTGTTTTGATGATATATTTGTTGATTAATCCTCCGACATTTGGGTATAAACATCCTAATTAATCCATACAATTTGAGGGGTTTTTAACAGAAAAGTGTGAATTTCAAATAATATTGCACATGTTAACTCGATTAACGATTCCATGTTTATTTACTTTTTTCTAAAAAAAATTGATTTCAGTCGTGATTATAATTCATGACGGGCACATGCACCATTTACTGATAATCATGACTGGTCATAGACACCATTTGTGTGGTATAATAAATTGATTAGAAGTGATCTTTTTGTAACTTTATTATTTTCTTTTCTCTAATTTAATTGGTGTACCTAATTTTAGTAACTTTCCAGTTCTAAAAAAACCAAGAGCAAGGGCCCCCTCTCTCTAAAAGGGCTGAGGTTGGTTAAAAATATGACTAATTAATGGAAATAACTCTTTAATTTTATTTTAGGTAAATTCCACTTTATCCATGTTGGACCTCAAGCGCTTTATCGGATTGACGACTATCCGCACAAACCAACACGAGTCTTTTCTAGCACGCTTTGTCCTCACTCATGCGCTCCCTGGAAAACTTCCTATGAGGTCACCCCTCCCATGTCTACTCCAGGCCAAGCACACTTAACCTAAGAGTTTTTATGTAATGGGCACCAGAAAAGAAGATGCATATGTTTGTATAGGTAGTCCATATCAAATCCTTTAAGCTCTCCTTTAACTGTGCAATCTAGCGCCCACGAGTTCATATCGTAGGCCGCACCTCGCGCCTCTTTTAAAGCTCATTGCAGGCAGGATGTTGGATCAAAGCCCAACAATCCCCCTCCCGGACTGTCGGGCCTGGTTCCATCTCTCGATTCCCCACCCAACCTACACCTTCAGATTTCCATCCATTTACCTCGCTTTGACCACCTAGCAACCTACCTTCGATTCTGTCCGTCTACCTCATCAAGCGCCAAGATCTCAGTTCCACTTCTCCTGGCAACCTCCACTGCACCGTGCTTCCTAGGAAATTCGAATTCGTGACCTGCTCTGATACCAGTTCTTGGACTGCAAGCGCTTTATTGGGATTAACGACTGTCCCCACAAACCAACAGGAGTCTTTTCTAGCACGCTTTGTCCTCACTCACGCGCTCTCTGGAAAACTTTCCAGGAGGTCACCCATCCCATGTCTGCTCCAGGCCAAGCACGCTTAACCTCAGAGTTTATATGTAATTGGCACCAGAAAAGAAGATGCATCTGTTGGTATAGATAGTCCATATCAAATCCTTTAAGCTCTCCTTCAATTGTGCAATCCAGCGCTCATGAGTTCGAATCGTAGGCCATGCCTCGCGCCTCTTTTAAAGCCCATTGCAGGCAGGATGCTGGACCAAAGCCCAACATCCCCTTGTACTCTTGATAATTATAACTTTACTCTCTTATATTCTCAATTGTCTCACTTTACCCCCTTGCATTCTCATGTTGTCTCACTTTACTCCCTCGTACTCTTACTTTCTCACTTTGCCCCCTTATACTCTCATTTTTCTCACTTTATCCCTTACTATCCTTCTAGAATAAGTATACTTTTGTTTTATATACTATTGATATACTATTAAATAAAATTTATTTGTATTTAAATTTGATCACTATTTTTTTTAACATAACTCCTATTAAAATTTATATTTTACGATATCATTATTTCATTCAAAAAAAATCTTATGATATTTAATTATTAGATAATACATTTTACTTAAACATTATGCTTAAGTAGATATATTATAATTAATATTTGTATAAATGCATCAATATTAATATTTTTTCTTTATTAAGGTAATTATCAATGATGTATAAAATAATATTTTAACATAACATAGTTTCTATGAACTCGTGGTAATTTTATTAATAATTAAATATTTATACATAGTTAATAATCTCTTTCTAAAAAGTATACCATGTGTATTTAGATTTATAAGGAGTAAGGAATTATTACATTATTGTATAATCTATTTAAAAAACTATAATATAGTTTATTTAATAGGAACTATATTAAATTCTATATATTTTTTAATGAATCTTAAAATGCAATAATGTATGCATAGTACTTTTTAAAATATAAATGATATCTTTTTATAAGTAATGAATATTTACAAGAATCAAGTCTTGTGAAATTATATAAGTAAAACTAATCGAATACTGTTTATTTGAAATATCAAGTAATTGATAAAAATAATAATTAATTATTCAATAAGTAAATTGTTTTTAGGTAAAATGTATTATCTAATAATAAAATCACAAAATTTAAATTTTAATAAGAGATATGTTAATAAAAAATAGTTCTTTAATTGAATTAAAATATACTTTTAAATAATTCTATTACTAAATAATTTTAATATCAAGTTGTCAATGTTAGTTCAAGTGGCTACGAAAATCTAGAGGGGGTGGATAGATTTTTTCAATTTTTGATTTACACCATCCTTTTCGAATGTGAAGATGGTGAAGAAATAGAAGTTCAGAAAATAAATCAAAACACAATGATTTATAGAGCTTCAACCCACCTAGGGCCTACGTGCTCTACCACCCGATATATCCGAGTAGATTTCGAAAAGAAAAAAGTTTATTAATTAAAACCAAAATAATTATGACCTTTACCTTGAAGAGCACCAAACTCTTCCAACTCGAAGAGCACCAAACTTTTCTAACACCTCAAAGAGCACCAAACTCTTCAACACGAAAGACACCAAGCTTTTCAATCAATCACCTCTAATCAACCAAACGTGTTCTTGCCAAAAGAACACTAATAAGGATTTCTTGTTTTGGATGATGTTACAATTACAATCATGATTACACTTTAAATGAAATCTTACAACTAAAAAGTGCAATTGTAATCAAGAAGGAAAGCTTAATATTCAATATGCGAAAGTACAAAACTTAGGCTAATACAGCAAGGATGTTGAATATAAATAACAATATATTTTGCTGATTTTTCTTGTTGTGTTGTATACGTGTGTGTTGTTGTTGCTTGATCCTTCAAGACTTCATGTATTTATAAGAGAACTCCTAGATTCAATCACCAGCATAGGATCCTCCTAATTGAGTGATTTCTGCAAAAGAAATGTCAAACAACTCAAGAAATAGTTGTTATTAGAAGCAAAGCCACCAAACCATGAAAAGTTGTCTGCTGCAACGAATAGTTTCTGCTGATAAAACACTAGGGCGACCGGTCGCCCTTTAACAAATTCGAGATGTAAAAAGATGTTGGAAATATTTTTGTTAGGAAATTTATTAAGTAGATTTTGATGATACCATGTAAAACTTAAACCAGAAGTTGGCACTCCCATTTTACTTGTAATTTGTATTGTAATAGATAGATATTTGAAAAGCTGAGTCAAGTCAGCTATGCCAAGGAATATAAGAAGTCAAATGTGGATTGGATTGAAGACTCTGTTGTGTGTCAGCTGAGTATGACCAAGAAGGAAGTCAAGGACTTGACTGAAGGAGTGTCAGCTGAGGTACAGCTGTAAGAAGTGTCAGTCGAGTTAGCTCAAGAAACCAAGTCTCAAAGTTGATGTGACAGTTGAGTCATCCAATGACTGGAAGCTGACTCAAGTCACCTGGGGTAAGGACAGCAATCTAGTCAAGACAATTGACTTAGATCAGTTGATTAAAGTCAAGAATGTTACTCAGAATAGGAACATCTCAAAGCTGCCAGGTGTAAAGTGTTAGTCCCAAAAATGTGCAAAATAAATAAACTAATGGGAAACACTGCACCGTGTGTCAGATACTCTGCAATGCTACAAGACATTTAATACGAGGAAATGTCAACATCAAGGACTGCAGACAAGACAAGCCAATGAACATAAGTGACTTTTGAAATTAGTCTATCTCTTCAACGGGCAAAATTTGAAAAGTGCACTATAAAAGACTGAGGAATTTATTGAGAAAAGGTTACCTGAACCACGAACAAGCAAGCAATATTCAAGAAATAACCTGCAATATTCTCAAGTGCATTCAAGCAAATCCTCAAGCCTCAAAACTCGAAGGAAATCGATCCAACACAAGTTTGTGAAGGAAAGACAACTTCAAATCATTTGAAGAGGAAACTTTTGAAGAATCAAAAGGGGTCTACTTTCCAAAGAAGATTGTAGGAAGGTTCAAGGTCGAACCAGTATCAAGTTTGTTGGAGGGCTACGTGATCAAATCCAAGAACTTGAGAAGTGAGTCAAGTAGCGTGGCAACGCCTCTGTGAAGAAAAGTTCGAGTCACAAGAGAAGCCAGCTGTGTGGTCAAAGTTGTCTCCAGACTATTCACCACTTTGTAAATTGATATGTTACTTAGTGGATTCCTCCAGGAGTTGGAGAAGACAGGAGTAGAAGAATTGCCCCATCTTCGAACCTCTATAAAAATATTTGTATCATTTACTTTCAGCACATTTACTTTCTTGCATACTTACATCATATATCATATTTGCTATCCAACTGATTAATAACCAAGTGCTAAAAATAGTGTGTTTAAAACAAGCTAAAATCTAATCAAGGGTGTTAAGTATTCCGCTGATAAAACCAAACCAACCAAGTTAAGTTTAGGTTAAACAACCGAGTTATTCTATCAACAGCTCTATCGAGTCTGTTGAGTGGCTAACTTAGCTGAATAACCAACTTAGTTGTCCCTCAAGGACACAGTTGTTTGAATCAACTCTGTTGTAATTTTAAAAGGACTAAAATCGAAAATTTGGTAAGGTTTATTCAACCCCCCTCCCCCTTCTAAATCTTACTCACACCCCTTGGGACCTACAAGTGGTATCAGAGCGGTTGGTTCATTGAGCCTTTGGCACTGGTTACTGAATTAGATCTCTATCTTTTCAAAGAGTTTTAAACACTTGTATTTTCAAAATCTCTCATTATAAGCAAAGTTATAATCATGGAAGCAAATCTGACACGCATTTTTATGTTCACTGTTGAAGAATTTGATGATTGGAAAATTCGTATGTAGGCTTATCTATCTGCTTTACATGACGAAATGTGGCTTGTGATAGAGGATGGGCCACAACAAATACTGAAAGTGAACACGGGTGTAAGAAGAGCAGATGCAGCTGAAGGAGAAGAAAATTTTGCTGAAGCAAGACCAGCCATGGTTGAAAAACCAAGGGCTGAGTGGACAAATGAAGATAGGAAGAGATACAACATGGACAAGAAGAGCAGATGCAGCTGAAGGAGAAGAAAATACTGCTGAAGCAAGACCAGCCATGTGTATAATATTTGAATTAATGGTGTAATTATACACAAGATGAATAACATAAGGTGTATATGTACAAGGGTTGGAAGATATTTCTACATCAAAATACTCCTCTTGGTCGTCCACTATAGGGGCAATTGTGGTATTTCCATTATTTTTGTCCCAAATTTGATGATAATAGATGAATAATATCAATCTCCAAAATAATTAGTGATTTCCTTAATCACTTATAAGTCTCATGATCACTTATTCTAAATCAAATTCTTAATTCTACAAGGTATAAGTCTCAAAAATAAATAGTCTCTTAAAATTCTAAGGTGACTAATAAATACACAAATAATAATAATGATCAATCAATTGGTCATTAATGTGAAATAAAATTAATCAATGATTATGATCACAACTAATAAATAAAAATGAAATTAAATGCAAAATAAATTTATTATTAATATTTACCCGTCAAAGTGACGTGGTAAAATAGTCAAGATAGTACATAGACGATAAGTGAAATAAATACACGCTCGAGTAAAAATCGAGGGCTTCACATCCTCCCCTCCTTAAAGAGAATTTGATCCCCAAATTCTCTTCAGAATAACTCAGGATACTGATTCCTCATGTCTTCTTCCATTTCCCACATTGCATCTTCGTCTCGGTTGTGGTTCTGCCACACCACTTTAACCATCAGAATCTCTCCCTTATGCAACTGACGTATCTACTGGTCAATGATCCAGATCGGCTTCTCGGTGTAGGATAAATTCTCCATCAGATGAGGAGTATCATGAGTGATGATATGTTCGGGATCTGGTTGATAATTCTTCAGTCTCGATATGTTCGATACGTGGAATACGTCGTGCATTCCTGCATATTGTGCTGGTAACTCGAGTCGGTAGGCTAACTTCCCAATCCTCTGCAAAATCTTGTAAGGTCCAACATATCTCGGACTCAACTTCCCTTCTTTCTTTGGATTGATCAATCCTTTCCGTGGTGAGAGTCTGAGAAATACTTCATCTCCGGCTTCAAATTCCAAATCCTTTCTTTTCTTGTCCGCGTAACTCTTTTGGCGGCTCTGAGCTATGCGGATCCGTTCCTTGATCAGCTTGACCTTCTCCATGGCCTCCTGAACTAAGTCGACCTTTGGAGGGCGACTTTCATTTCTCTTTTGGAGTTCATTGGTCATCAATCTCCCAGTGTAGTGGGGATCTGCATTTCCCAATCGTAGCTTGATAGCTATTATTGAAGGAAAACTCGGCCAATGGTAAGTGTGAATCCCAACTTCCTTGGAAATCCAACGTGCATGCTCGCAACATATCTTCCAGGGTTTGAATCGTTCGCTCAGACTGTCCATCAGTTTGTGGATGTGTTGTTGTGCTGAAACTTAGCGAGGTACCCAATTCCTCATGCAAGCACTTCCAAAATCTGGAGACAAACCTCGGGTCTCTGTCTGAGACTATGTTGACTGGTACTCCATGCAGTCAAAGGATTTCTCGGATATAAATCTGCGCGAGTTTCTACAAACTATTAGTCTTCTTGATGGGTAAAAAGTGTGCAAATTTCATGAGTCGGTCTACGACTACCCATATGGCATCATGGCCTCCTCTGTTTCTTGGTAGATCCGTCACGAAGTCCATCATTATGTGTTTCCATTTCCACTCGGGAATTCTCAATAGTTGTAGTAAACCAGATGGTCGTTGGTGTTCTGCTTTTACTCGTTGACAAGTCAAACATCTCGCAATGAACTCCGCTATCTGGTTCTTCATGTTTACCCACCAAAAAATTTCATTTCAAGTCCTTATACATCTTGTTTCCTCAAGGATGTATAGTGTATTTCGAATGGTGTGCCTCTGCTAGGATTCTATTCTTAATTTGTTTGTCACTCGGTACACAAACTCGATTCCAGAATATGATAATCCCATTTTCATGCACCGAGAATTCTGATCTCTCTTCTTTAAGTATCTTCTCTTTCAGTTTATTGAAGATGCACATCAGTCCCCTGTGCTTCCTTGATCTCATTCAGCAGATCGGGTTTAACCCAAAATGTTAGCACATGAAATCTAAGTATTGGTTCTCGTCGGATTCCAATTGCTCAGCTCTTCTAATGATTCCCACTCTTGAATCATAAGTCTGGCTAAGCTCGCCTTTCTACTCAATGCGTCAGCTACTACGTTATCTTTCCCGGGATGGTATTGAATATCTAAGTGATAGTCCTCAATTAACTCCATCCATATCCGTTGCCTCAGATTGAGGTCTTTCTGAGAGAATAGATACTTCAAGCTCTTGTGATCTGTGAAAACCGTGAATGTTGCTCCGTAGAGATAGTACCTCCATTTCTTTAACGCGAACACTATCGCTGCCAATTCCAAGTCATGCGTTGGGTAATTGGCCTCATACGGCTTGAGCTTTCGTGATGCATAAGCGATGACCTTTCCTTCCTGCATGAGCACTGCTCCTAGTCTTTCCTTTGATGCATCACTGTAGATGACAAAGTTTTCTGATCCCCTTGGAAGGGCTAAGACTGGAGCTATAGTAAGTCGTTTCTTCGGCTCCTGGAAACTAGCCTCGCACTTGTCATTCCACTCAAACTTGACTTGCTTCTGGGTTAGTCGAGTGAGTGGTCCGGCTATCTTGGAGAAATTCTGGATAAATCTTCGATAATATCTAGCTAGTCCTAAGAAACTCCTGATCTCCGTTACAGACTCGGGTTGTTTCCATTCAACCACTGTATGTACCTTCGAAGGATCTAATGCAATCCCATTGTCGGATACTATGTGTCACAAGAATGCGACTTCACTAAGCCAAAATTCACACTTGCTGAATTTGGCATACGACTCCGTTTCTCGTAGTGTCTCCAAAACAATTTTCAGATGACGTTCATGATCTTCTCTAGACTTAGAGTATACGAGTATGTCATCAATGAATATCACTACGAACTGATCCAAATAGGGTTGAAAGACTTCATGCATCAGATCCATAAATGATGTTGGTGCGTTCGTCAGGCCAAAAGGCATCACTACAAACTCGTAGTGTCCATATCTGGTTTGAAATGCAGTTTTGTAAATGTCTTCTTTGTGGATCTTCAGTTGGTAGTATCCTTGTTGTAAATCAAACTTCGAGTACACCGTCGCTCCTTGAAGTTGATCAAACAGTTTGTCTATCCTCGGGGGGATATTTGTTCTTGATGGTCACGCTATTAAGACCGTGATAATCTATACACAGTCTTAATGTGCCATCCTTTTTCTTGACAAACAGTACCGGTGCTCCCCATAGAGACGTACTTGGTCAGATAAATCCCACATCCATCAGCTTCTGTAATTGAGTCTTCAACTCTTGCAACTCAACAGGAGCTATTCTATACGCCGTTCTAGCAATCAGGGCGGTTCCCGGTAATACCTTGATGGTGAACTCGACTTCCCTATCTAGAGGGACAGTGGTGAGTTCTTGTGGAAATACATCCGTGTATTCCGAGACTATAGGTACTTGGTTAATTTGTGTCTCAACCTGTAAGTCCAAGCGGCTACGATAATCTAGAGGGGGGGTGAATAGATTATCTCCATCTTTTCGATTTCGCCCTCTTTTTGCAATCGAATGCTCAAAGACAATAATGAAGGTGCGGAATGTAAGCAACACACGTCGATTTAAAGAGGTTCAACCCACCTAGGGCCTAATCCTCTACCACCCCAGTATATCCGGGATGGATTTCAAAAAGAAAAAGAATTTTATTAATTACCAAAATTAATACAAATTCAACTTACAACACCTTGAAGAGCACCTCACTCTTCTTCAACACCACCTTTGGAGATTACCACAATCTCACTTTGAAGATTACCACAATCTTCAACGGCACCTTGTGAAGATTACCACAATCTTCAACCTTGAAGAATACCAAATCCTTCAACACCTCAATAAGAAGATCACCACAATCTTCTTGCACCTATCACCTAGATCATCCAAGTGTGTTCTTACCACAAGAACACTCACAAGGATATCTTGTGTTTGAATGATAGCCGAAAATCAAGATTACAACTCAATAATGAATATTACAATTTGAGTGCAAGGTGTAATCAAGAATAGCCTAGACCTCAAAGATATGAAAGTGATAAGCTAGGCAAATTTTACAACAAGAATAATAATAATGAAAGACCAAATGTTTGCTTGAAGTGTATCTTGTTGTGTTGTATCACAATTGTTGTGCTTCAAAACTTCCTCTATTTATAGGAGATGTTTGATACTTGATAGGCTCCTCTTGGAATCTGATTTCTACAAAAATTGCAATTAAAAACAAGATTATAGTGTTAGAAATCAATCCCACAATTTAGGGAAAAGTTGTCTGCCGCTGACGGTTAGAATTTTCTTTGTCAAAGCATAGGGCGACCGTCGCGCACAAATAGACGTTTGAAAATGAGAATACATATTTACAGGCGGCCGGTCGGCGTAGGGTTCGACCGTCGTCCCTACTTCAACCGTCGCACAACTTCAAAAACGAAGGGCAAATGTTCTGTTTTCAATTTTTGCTCCCAGTACCGGCCGCCCAAGGGTCGGCCGACGTCGGCACCTTCTGCCGGTTGCCCTATAGGGCGACCCGTTTGCCCTGACCATTTTCTGCAAACATGAAGTTTTCTGTTTTCTCAACTTTCAGTGCGGGTTGCCCTATACGGCGAGGTTGACCTCAAAACAAAAGTGTTATCCAATTTTATATCGAAAATAAACTTCAAGAAATACTCCGAAAAATAGGGAAAATATTTTAGACTGATCGGGAGTATTAGGACAACATTTAGAAACATTGTTTTGAAGTATAAACATAGAATCATTAGAAGTGTTGTCCAATTTTATCTGAAATAAAACTTGAAGAAATACTCCGTAAAATATTAAAACCATTTTAAATCATTTTGGAGTATTTGGACAACCTTAAAAAAACATTGTTTTGGTATAAAAACTAAATCATCAAAATCATGATAAAACCATTTATCAAACAATCTCCCCCTTTTTGATGATTACAAACCAAAACAATTTTAACGAGGTCGATTTTGAAAATAAAACAATTTTACCGGTTAAAGAAAACTATCCGTTGTGAGCGACAACATTCCGTGCAATAAACACAAGGATGGGAGTAGAGAGATTATCAAACACATAGCAAATGCTCCCCCTATCAACATGCACAACAAGAGTAATATAGAAGCAACTTAACTATAAGCTAAAATCTTAGCTTTTCGATATTGAGCTTAAGTATCAATAACTTAAAAGCTCCCCCTGTCAAAGAGACATCATTAGAAACATATATACGTCCATACTACAACCAATGGACCATGATTCATACATAACCATAATGCACCAAGTGGACTAAATATGATCCACAACTTATGGCTTTATGAAGCCATAGCTTATAGCTTCTTTTCGTTAAGCTTATCTTAGCTTTTATGAGCTAATGAGCTTATAACCTGTTTCTCCCCCTTTGGAATCATCAAAAAGAATGTTAGCACGATAAATACATCATATATTCATATCAAAGTGCGCAACAAAACCGATGTATCGAGCTATTTGAGTATTGAAGCTTATAAACCAAATAGGAGGGAAAGGTCGAATCATACGACTTGTAGAGGTTTATGAAAACTCATTTGATAAGCAAAACATGATCTCTATAAATGTATAAGACTTTTGAAATCGAGAGAATCATGTAGGTGATGAATTTTTCATTGAAACGTTTTATCGAACACTTGGCGGGCGTCAAAAATTGAGAAAGATATATATAGCCCTTGTAAATGAAATCAAGCCAAGTTTTTTTTTTCATCACCAAATGCAATTTAACAAATGTCAATCATCAACAATCAATAAGCTCATCACAAAAATATATGAATTGCATTAAGAAAAATACATATAAGCCACAAACTCAAGGGTTCAACCCAATTGAGCTAAAGAGAGTGAAATTCTTACCATTCAATCGGTAAAGATGAGCAATGATGATGATACTCGAGCTAGATAATCCCCAAAATATATAATTCATGCATCAAAACACATTTGAAGTAAAATGTGTGTGCAAATTGCAAAGGGGACGAAAAATGAACCAAAAGAGCCAAAATGGCTAAGTCTGTGAAACAGAACCATTTTTAACCAAGAAATTGTCCAGGCGACGGTCGAGGGCGGGCGACGATCGGCGGCAGGCGACGGTCGGCCTTGCCCCCGATCGGCCAGTGGTTCTTTTCTGTTTTGAAAATCCGAAATTTGATCCAAAAATCCGATTTTTCGCCCCTAAGTTTTAAAACGTGCAAAATGCAAACATAGACCTCATTCAATATACATTATGTCATAATCAAGCTCGAAATGAGGTAAAATACTCGGCGGTTAACGATCAAAAAGTCCACGAGTTATCCTTGAGACGGAATTAAACACATCTCAAGTTTTTGTTAAAAATCACAATCCCTTAAAAAATATATCGAATCTCAATATGTTTAGTTCGATTATGACGATCCAAATTTTGAATACGAATAACCGTATAATAGATACTGAACTTGTTATCCTGAAAAAAATAAGAACATTTTAAAGCTTTGGATACAATAAGTCATAAGAAGAAGTGCTTTTCAAATATTTGAAAATTTCTTTTAATGGCACTTTAATGAGATTCGTTGGGATAATTTTTGAAGTCGAGCATATAGACATAAGGTATATGGAATGTCGAGTCTATAGGAATAATACAAGAAGACATACCTCGAATTTGTTTGTCAACCGACATGCCTTTCTCAACCTTTGTCAATCTCTTCATTGATAGCCATAGAGGTTGGAATGATTCTTCCTTCTTCAATGCCTAACTCCTTCAAGAGTTCTTTTGAAATGTAACCATCTTCTTGGCATTGAATAATTTGAAGTCCAGGCAATAAATTGAGCTCCCCCATCAAGCTCATCTCGAGTTCACCTAGTATCAACTTAGAAAAATATCTTGCACAAATATTCATTAGTAGCACCAAAAAATATTCTCATAAATATGCACAAGCTTAAACAATCTTGCCCCTTTTTTTTTCAAACAAAGAGAGTAGTATCAACTTTACCTCTTGTAAAATCATTTAGCAAAAATAGTTAAGTCTATCATACCATACATGGGGTACTTGTTTTAAATCATACAAGGCCTTTTATAAAAAACATTTGGCTTAAAATTTTAAACTCCGATAGACTTCTATTTGAATGAAGTCATTTAGAAAAATTGGATTTAACATCCATTTGGTAAAGCTTGAAATTTTCTTAAAACAAGAATGAGCAAGTAAAGTGCAAATATTACATCAAAATCAATTACCCTTTTTTTTTTAAAATACCTTCGAGCCACTAACCTCTCCTTAGTTCGACCAATGTTGCCTTGGTCATCGAGTTTGTCCGGAATACCCTTTTTTTTGTCTTCTTCATCACTATCATCATAGGGCATCCAATTGATCTAAGGTGTTCATAATAGAACATTTACATCCAAATATTTTGAGGTAATAATATTTGGAGTACTTCATTTCTCATCTACACAACTTTAACAAACTCATTAACGGCATCTCTTATATAAACACGAGAAAAATAGCACAAGTGTAAAAACATGCCTCAATCATCAATCACAAAATATCTTGAATAAGAGCATAGTAGAAATAGACACTATATAGACCATGAAGCAAGAAACGCATACTATGCATTTAGAATATCATCAAGAGTCTAATAAATCATGCAAGTTCAAATAAGCTTAAGAAAGCTATAAAAGGTCTCTTTTGAAATTAGAAAATCCGATAGCATATAGTTGAGATCTCATTTAAAAGAAGTATTTGAACAAGAGTTGACAAAGCAAATATGTGCAATCAAATATCAAATAGTGCCTTTCAAAAAATCTAAAAATCCTCTTAATGGCACTTGTATGAAATATTATGAAAAATAAGCACATAGGCACATGGCAATATATATCGAGTCTATAAGAGTAAGAATAACGCAAGTAAACGTACCTCGATAATTTATGCCTTTCTTGACGTAAATGGCCATTTGTGAAAATATGTAAATCCTACACAATTCTTAATGATAAAAGTGTAGGCTAAGAGATATCACAAGTAAGCTCATGCCATAAAAATCCATACGAGATGATAACACACTTTAGTCTATAAAAATGCACAAGAGTTTTAAAAACATCATATAAGGTCTTCTTTTTCAAAAACAAATTTTAAAAGCACAAATATATATTGGAGACCTTAATTAAAAAAATAAATATTTGAAAACTCATTTTGCAATTAAGACACAAATAAACGCATGCATAATAACAAAATAAAATGCATATTTAAATAGGGAGATACGGGTTACCAATTACGCCATTTCCATGGGTTGTGCCGTTCCCATTGTTGATGATATCTTCCCTTTGAGAAGTCACTTTGTTGATGATGACTTCTTTGATTACTCCATTTCCAAGGTTTGTTGCCTTCCCATTGTTGAAAGTCTCTTCTTCTTTGAAAATCATCTTGTTGATGATGTCTTTGCCATTTCCAAGGATTGTGTTCTTCCCATTTTTGATTGTACCCTCTTCTTGGAAATTGGCTTTGTTGAGAATAGTTTCTCCTTCTTTGATCAAATGAAACGGTCATTTGATGCCTTCTTGGCGGTATGAATTTTCTTCGATCATTATTTCGCCGGGTACCTAATATGACATTGTTTTGTGGTACCCTCATGTGTTTGGGTCCTTTGGGATTAGTCTTGAGACTTTTAGGTCTCCAACAATAATTGGAGCTATTTCTAGCCCGACAAGTATTTACCGTATGACCCTTTTTACCGCAATAAAAACATGTAATAATTATAGGAGCATAATGACCAACGTGCTTAGAGACTTGATTCTTTTTCATGTGATTGACACCCTTAGGCTTATGATCAAGTTCTAGTTTCGAATTATCACAACAATCAACAATATTGGTCATCTTATCGGTACTCAAGTTGGATTTAGATAAATCATTTTTCAAGCAATTTATATCCTCAACAAGAGTACTATTTTCTTTCTCAAGGTTTCTAACCTTGTCGAGAGTGGTGGTGTGAGCACATGATAGTGATTCATAGGAAGTAAATAAACTATCCTTATCATTCTTTAAAACAATGAATTCCTTTTTCAAATTTTTGTATTTAACAAGTAAGTTTTGGAATTCATCTTGTAGCTCATCATAATCATTTTGCAAGTCACTATATTCATTTTGCAATTCATTGTCATAAGAAGTAGAGGGTTTAGAACTTACCTCGTTTTCTTCTTCGATGCCCATGAGGCATTGTTCAACTTGTTCACCATGGGAGGTTGTAGAAGGTTTATCCCATGTTGTTGAATTTGATGTTGTATCCATTTGTGAAGTAGATGTTTTTGAGTTGCTCCTTTCATTTGCATATACTTCATATATGGCTTCTAATTTTTGCCATACTTCATGTGCCGATCGAATACCTACAACATGATCAAATTCCAAAGTGGTAAGTGAACAATGTAAAATATTAAGAGCTTTACCATTTGAGGAGATGATTTTCTTCTCTTCATCATTGAGCTTTTTGAAGCCTTTTGAGGTGTGTGGTGTATTTTTCATCGGAATAGATTCTCCATTAATGACGGTGTTCCAAATGTCGAACCCGCAACCTTGTAAGTAGCATTCCATTCTTTCTTTCCAAAATATAAATTTTTTGGAATCAAACCGAGGTGGCTTGGTGGTGGAGGTGCCGGAAAGATGAGCTTCGTTCGTAGCCGACGATCGTTTCTCTTCACTCGCGATGTGAAACAAGCTTGCCAAAGAGTTTGGCTTTGATACAACTTGTAAGTCCAAGCGGCTACGATAATCTAGAGGGGGGGTGAATAGATTATCTCCATCTTTTCGATTTCGCCCTCTTTTTGCAATCGAATGCTCAAAGACAATAATGAAGGTGCGGAATGTAAGCAACACACGTCGATTTAAAGAGGTTCAACCCACCTAGGGCCTAATCCTCTACCACCCCAGTATATCCGGGATGGATTTCAAAAAGAAAAAGAATTTTATTAATTACCAAAATTAATACAAATTCAACTTACAACACCTTGAAGAGCACCTCACTCTTCTTCAACACCACCTTTGGAGATTACCACAATCTCACTTTGAAGATTACCACAATCTTCAACGGCACCTTGTGAAGATTACCACAATCTTCAACCTTGAAGAATACCAAAGCCTTCAACACCTCAATAAGAAGATCACCACAATCTTCTTGCACCTATCACCTAGATCATCCAAGTGTGTTCTTACCACAAGAACACTCACAAGGATATCTTGTGTTTGAATGATAGCCGAAAATCAAGATTACAACTCAATAATGAATATTACAATTTGAGTGCAAGGTGTAATCAAGAATAGCCTAGACCTCAAAGATATGAAAGTGATAAGCTAGGCAAATTTTACAACAAGAATAATAATAATGAAAGACCAAATGTTTGCTTGAAGTGTATCTTGTTGTGTTGTATCACAATTGTTGTGCTTCAAAACTTCCTCTATTTATAGGAGATGTTTGATACTTGATAGGCTCCTCTTGGAATCTGATTTCTACAAAAAATTGCAATTAAAAACAAGATTATAGCTGTTAGAAATCAATCCCACAATTTAGGGAAAAGTTGTCTGCTGCACAACGGTTAGAATTTTGCTGTCAAAGCATAGGGCGACCGGTCGCGCACAAATAGACGTTTGAAAATGAGAATACATATTTACACGCAGGCGGCCGGTCGGCGTAGGGTTCGACCGGTCGTCCCCCTTACTTCAACCGTCGCACAACTTCAAAAAACGAAGGGCAAATGTTATGTTTCAATTTTTGCTCCCAGTGCACGGGCGATCGTCGGACGGCACCGGTTGCCCTATAGGGCGGCCGGTTGCCACGACCATTTTCTCGCAAACATGAAGTTTTTTTTTCTCAACTTTCGTGCGGGTTGCCTATACGGCGACGGTTGACCTCAAAACAAAAGTGTTATCCAATTTTATATCGAAAATAAACTTCAAGAAATACTCCGAAAAATAGTGAAAATATTTTAGACTGATCGGGAGTATTATGACAACATTTAGAAACATTGTTTTGAAGTATAAACATAGAATCATTAGAAGTGTTGTCCAATTTTATCTGAAATAAAACTTGAAGAAATACTCCGTAAAATATTAAAACCATTTTAAATCATTTTGGAGTATTTGGACAACCTTAAAAAAACATTGTTTTGGTATAAAAACTAAATCATCAAAATCATGATAAAACCATTTATCAAACACAACCTTGGGTTTAATTACAAATGTCAAGTACCCTTGTGCCTCTCTAGTGATCGTCTTCCTCGCTTTCATTGCTGCAATGATTGGGGCAATCTTAACTCGTGCCCTTCCTGAAATTTCCACTTCGGGCTTTCCGGGTTCATATAGCTTAATGGACTTGCGATGGCAGTCCATTTGTGCATGGTGTGCAGACAACCAGTTCATTCCCAATATCACGTCATATTCGGATATAGGTAATAATATCAAATCGGCAGGAAATTTATCTCATCAATCTTAAATTCGCATGCATTATAGATAATATATGTTATCTGGCTTGCGCCCATAGGAGTTGACACTTCTAGACATATAGGCATATGTTCCATGCATGCATGCAGCTTGTGAACAAAATGTGGTGCGACAAACGAATGCGATGATCCAGGGTCAAATAGTATTATAGCGTAGTGGTTAGATACTAGAAGCGTACCTTCCACCACGTTTGTTGCCTCCAGAGCCTCATGTCCGACTAGTGCAAATGCTCGAGCGGGCATCCTTGCCCGATTACCCTGGCCATTGCACGGCTTCTGCGGTTGCACCTATTTGGTTCGGTCTTCGTACTTCGCGCAATCCTTCAGCTGGTGTTGATTACTACCACAGCGCAAACACCTTCCCTGTTTACGCCAACAGTCATTGGCAGTATGCCTCGGTTTCTGGCAATGTGCACACAGTTGACCCTGCGTTCCCTATACTGGTCCTTTCCCTTTATCCGCTTTATTAACTGGTCCCTTCTGAAACTTAGCAGGCTGCTTAGATGGCTGCCCCACAGCTGTCCTCTTGAGACTGTTTGATGGCCTACTCTGCTTTGAATTTGTCCAATACGATTGATCCCGACTCAATCGTTTTGCCTTTACATGGCCGAGTAGGTTGTCATTTCAACGATCAAAAGTTGTTTTTGAAGTTCCACGATCCCGTGTGAACTTGTACAGTTTGTCCTCTTCTGTACTGATTGTCCCCAGAGCGTATATGGACAATCGATGATATTCGGACTCATACTGGGCTACAAACATGTTCCCCTGTCTCAACCTATGGTATTCATCCCGGCGTGCCTCTTTCACAACTTGTGGAATGTACTGTTCATTGAATTTGGCCAAGAAATTTTCCCATGTTCTGGCTACTCGGTCTTGTTCCCACTTTCTCTCAACTGCTTTCCACCAATCTCTAGCAGCCGATTCCAAACAAAATGTGGCGAGTGTGACTTTCTGCTCATCTGAATATTGGAGAGCATTAAAGATATTCTCCAGTTTCTCAATCCATTCCTCTGCCTTTAGGTCATCTGGCTCTCCTAAGAAAGCCGGTGGGTCGAACCGTAAGAATCGCTCCAATGTGCGATCGTTCGCCTCTCGGGCGGGTTCGGGAACACGCTGTTGAGGCTATGCTTGTTGCCTCATGAAAACCAGTATTTGTTGTAGGGCTTGTGCAGTCAAGTTATCCCCTACAGCTGGTGGAGAAAGCAGTGGTAATTCGGGAGAGGGTACCCGTTCCCTGGGTACGTCATCATTCCTTTGGGGAACTTGGTGAGGTCTCCCGCATCCAGGATGTTCAGCCATTCTGTATCTTAAAGTGTTAGTTACAATCCATGAGTAAATGAATCCAATAAATATTCGCGTATACAAGTTATATCATAGGGAAAGTAACAGCAATACGCAAGACACCGAATAAGTAGAAAAGGCATATCCATTAATGTGAAAATTTGAATACACCCAAGAAGTTCATACAACAGTATTACAGAATCGAGGATACATCTAAAATCAGGATACAACTGAATCAAAATACAACAGAAAGTAAAATACAACGGGATGGAAATATGCGTCTACTACAACACGAGTACAATCTAACAAATAAGCTAACTACTCGGTGAGGTCGCCATCATCAACACTAGTGGCTACACCCACAATCGGAACCTGATCGGGCTGAGCTAGCACCTTGACATCAGGCCAATCGACAAGATCTAGCCACTGCTCAAGTCCCTGGGCGTCATCAAGCGGAGCAGCCTCAAGCGCCTTGGGCTCCCCGACCTCAACTAGATCCTCCTCGGGATCCTCCTCGGGATCCTCTTTGTTATCTGCCTTGGGTATGGGCTCCGCCTCGGGCGGTGGCAATGGCGGCGCATTAGCTGCTAAGGCAGCCTCCAAGGCACCATCTCACTAGGCTAGGGCCTGTGTAAGATCCTGATCACGTTCATTTGCTTGATGAGGGTCTCCTCCAAGCGGTCAATAGTGTCCCGAGACATGTGGGCGTCCATCTCCCACTTTTGGCGGCCATCACTCGCTCGTTTCACCTTTTCTTGCATATTATCCAGACGCTCCTGGATAATCTGAATCTGGTCCTCCCTCGCACGAATGGTGTTATCGCGGTCTTTGACAATGACGGTCAAATCGTTCTTCTCTTCCTGGCTCCTCGTCAGGAGATGTGTCAGTTCCCGATTACAGTGGCGCTCCTCTGACAACTCTGAGGTAGCCCGAAGATACTCCCGGTGCCAATGGATCTTAAGTGCTCGAAAGTAGTCCCCCTCGGCGTGGGCCTCGAAAACGTCCCACTAGGTCGGGGGAGCCGGCTCCATCCTGGTCAAACAAAACTAAGGCGGATTAGACGAAGGTAAAGGAAAGATAAGGAGAAAATAAGGAAAGAATGAATAAAGAAAGTCAGCCAAGAGTCAACTAAGTCAAGACAAGTATGACTATGGAATCTCCAAATATACGTTCTAACATAGTCTAAACATCAATAATACAGTTCTACGCCATTTTGAAATCGATTTCACACTTAATTAGTCAAGTCGCGGTACTAACCAACACAAACCGAAGGTCCTATCCTGGGTCAGCCTGGTGTAAGTTTCCATCTACTAGCCGAGCTCTGATACCACTAAAACTGTCACGCCCCAGACGGGACGCGGCGATGATCAACCACTTAAACAGAAATAAACCCAACAGTCTAGACAAATGATACAACAATCCCAAGTGAAACAGAGTCTAAAGAAGTGGAAATAAAAATAAACATAAGTACGAATTACACCTTAAGGTCCAACAACATCCAAATACATCCGACATAATTCCCTGAATAAGTTTACAGGTCAAAACTAAAATGTAAAGTACACAATATCCAAATCTTAAATGCCAAATGGTCCTACGCCCTTAAATTACAGTTAAAGAGAGAAAAGAGTAGCAGGATAAATGGGAGTTCAACATCAGCAGAAGTACATGAAATAAGTACAATCATCAGAAAAGGGATGAAAGTTCGACAGGCGGGGCGAGGGTAATCAGTCTGTGGCTGGTTCGACATCTTCAACATAGTCCTCATCTAAAGGTTAGAAAACAGGAGTGGATGAAACAGAAATCTCAGTGGATGGGGTGATCGCGTGCGAGTGTGGCGATATATATAGTTAATGCGAGAAAAATAGTTGTATGGAAACGCGTGAGATATGATGCATGATTTCACAAACAGTCCACAAGCGTCGTGATAAATATATTTAAGTAATATACTTATACAGTTTAAGAAACAGTTCGTGGTCACACAGACACTATGTGATTCAGGCAAGACAGGTAGGATTGCGTACGGAATGTAACGCCAATCCTATGCAAGACAAGTAATGGTTGCGGACGGATTTGTAGCGCCAACCAATGAAATACAAGTAGCGGTTGCGTACGGATTTGTAGCGCCAACTAAACGGGTCCGATTAACTCTTCAATCGTGTGGATCAGACAGTGATTCCTTCGTTCTTCCTTGTAACTCCCCGAGCAAGATGGTCCAAGACCTGTCACCTTATTGCTCAATAGGCAAAGACAAATCCACAGTAGAGCTAGCTAGGCCCGAATTGTCATAATCATGATTATACCTCAAGTACTACGACCCGCTTCCCTTGAACAAACTTCGTCCCTCAGTTGCAGGATTAGGACGATGGGGCCGGAGAGTAAAATAGCAGTCGAGCTGCCCAGTTCCATCCCCGACGTATCCATTCCGACTGTGAGCTCGACACACCAAGTTGACTCAGGTAGAAAAGTAATTACAAGTTCAGGTAGTCAACCAGGCAGTCGAGTATTTGATTCAGGGAAGCAGTTTAGGAAAATTTTCGAAACTTGCGAGTGGCAATTATGGCGTTGGTGGAGTTATTTGGATGAAGATAATTATTGGGAGGATAACCAATCTTCAATATCTTAAAAGATTAGGTGGAACATAAGTCCCGTTATAGATTCGAAATCGCAAGACGAGGAAGTCGCCCCGCGATCGGGTATTAATCGGTCAAGACGATCCGATAAGTCAAAGGATTTTTGAGAAAATAAAATATTTAATTAATTATTAAATTCAGAGGGTCCAGGGCTGTTTCAATAAAAGAAAAATAATTTGCCCCGTTTTGTAAAAACCAATACTTTTGGGGTTAAAAATTGAATAAATAAATGTCCCGACCTTGAAATATTATGAGGTCAGATCCTAATTCTTTAAATTGTTCAGAGATCCAGGTTTTTAAAGTTTTGGGTCGAGTTTTTATAAAATTCTCACATTGGCCCCAAATTTGTTAAATTGTCATTTCGGGCCCTAAGTTTAAAATAATTGGAACTCACAAACCGGAAGGGCTTTTAATGTGATTCCAGTTGAAAAATATCTCTAAGGTCCGTGGGATATTGGGACAAAAATAGTTTTAAAAAAAATAAGTATAGGTCCCTTAACTTTTGAAAATATCATTTTTGTCCCATTTTAAAATAATTGCCTTTAAGGCTTTTAGGGGTCCAATTTTTATGAAATTTGAACCTTGGGTCCAAAATATCATTAAGTTATAGTTAAATTAGTATTTCCAGGTACATGGACTGTATAAGTCCTGGATATTTCATTTGGGTTCTCAAGTTTAATCTTTTACAATTTGGTCCCTCGATTTTTGTAAAATTATTTTCCAAGCTCTAAACACTTGGATTTTTGGAATACACTTAAAATATGTTATTTATAGTCCCTTAAGAGTTAAAATTCAAATTTTAAAAATAGGGTCTGGTATAGTTTTGAAATTTACAATGTAGCCCTTAAACTTCTAAAATTTTACACTCTAGTCTTTGGGCTTTTAAAGGTTGATTTTCATTTATCTAGCCCTTGTAAATCTCATGATCATTTATTCTAAATCAAATTCTTAATTCTACAAGGTATAAGTCTCAAAAATAAATAGTCTCTTAAAATTCTAAGGTGACTAATAAATACACAAATAATAATAATGATCAATCAAGTGGTCATTAATGTGAAATAAAATTAATAAATGATTATGATCACAAGTAATAAATAAAAATGAAATTAAATGTAAAATATATTTATTATTAATATTTACCCGTCAAAGTGACGCAGTAAAATAGTCGAAATAGTACATAGATAATAAGTGAAATAATTACACGCTCGAGTAAAAATCGAGGGCTTCACATATACTAAAAGAAAAAATAAGTATTCCACATGTCATCACCTCACTACTCTGAGACAAGTGTCAACTTCTCATTTTCCCAAATCCACATGTCGGCTTTGATTTATACATGTATAATCTAAAACATAACAATTAATTGAAAAATTAAGGATTTTTTTATGATTTTATCTACACAATCTATTATTTGGGTAAATCTTATAAAAAAAAATAAAAAGAAATGTAAGATATTTTTTTGGATACTTATTGATTAATAAAATTAGCACAATTGATTAAGTAATTCTTTAAATGCCAAAAAACAACGAGGGCATACTTGATATTTTTATTCTATATACTTTACAAAGAAGTTTTTCATAATTTGAAGTGAATGATTTATATGATAATCTTCTAGATTTTGAATTTCTTTTTTAGTATTTCTAATTAGTATTTGGATATCCTGTAAGGCTATAACTATCACAATAAATTTGCAACACCAAAACTTTATCTTTTGACAATCTCGTGTAATACACGGGTGTTGTTCTAGTAGATATATATAAATGTAATTTGCAGTTTGATGGAATATATATAAAAGTTTTGTGCTCTTACTTTTTGATCTACATTGATCTACAAGAAAATAATTAGTTGTTAAGAAAGAAATCCAATCGGTTACTGTATCT
Organism: Rehmannia glutinosa; assembly: GCA_016081115.2. NCBI lineage: Eukaryota > Viridiplantae > Streptophyta > Magnoliopsida > Lamiales > Orobanchaceae > Rehmannia > Rehmannia glutinosa. The sequence continues at coordinate 50,026,270 of CM071935.1, forward strand.
CTTTGAAAGTCGAAAGAGACAATCATTAAGAAGTGAAAATATGTGTTATTAATATACACCAGAAAATATAAATGATTCTAAGTATAAATGATATATCTAGAAATTAAATCAAGTAGTAATTAATTCAACAAATCAAGAATGAGACACTTTTCCATTTTAATATAAGGTCAGATTTTTCTAACAAAATAAATCGCAAATACTATTCTTTCGAAAATTGAAATTTTACTAGATGAACTTTCAAGATATGAGGCATTGTCTTTGTTAAAGTATTAAATTGGTAGATGGTTTTAATAGATCGGAAAATCAAATGGTTTGCTTGTAAAGCATAAAATTATTTTTCAATAAAATAGGTTCAAATACTACATTATTTTATGCCGAAAAATTCAAAAGTCATATTAAATTTTTGTTAACTCAAAATAATAGATTTAGAGTAAAATATTGAGTTTATCGAAATGGATATTTCAAAATCTCAAAATTAAGACGTAGTTTCTTTTTAAAAAAAATTATTTGATCGATTGAGTAATAGTAGCTTTATGGAAAATGATCAAATATAAGTATCGTCGTCATTAAAAAAATATGGCGACAAAAGTTTTATTTTTCAAATACTAAAGAATGGATTTTAAATAGCACTTTTTACCGAATCAAGTTGTAAGAAAAATGATAACAGTCATCAAATTTAAGTAATAACATAAATCAATTGCATTATCATGTAATTAGGTAATAAATTAAGGTTAATATTGATAACATATCGTGTTATGTAAAATATATAGTGAATATAAGAATAATTAACTGGAATACTAAAATAATATATCGGGAAATATATGTGGATCGTGTCGTGTATGGTATAAAAATTTGGGGCCTCACAATTTGGCTTGAAAAGCAATGGCCATGCGGCGATGAGCTCTCCTCAACTCCTGCATTTCTTGAAATAACATCTTTGTAGATTTGCCATGAGGGCCTGAAGAATGAGACTGGCCTGCTACCGAACAGAATTGGGCGTCAATGTTATGTGTCGGGGCCGAAGCATCAGCCTCAGTAGGTTGAGGAACATGATTGGGGTCAACGATGTATCCCGCACCATTTGGATCAGGCACACTATCGGCCCACTCTTTATATGAAGCGATAATAGCAGAATCAGTCGGCTCTTTAGGTCGCTCCAATGGCTCGTATCTCCCCCAAGTGATTCGTTCCTTCTTACAAAGACCACATATTAATGCCAGCATGACCAATCCCCCAAGTTTGGAATGACGGATGGTATAGTGAAGGAATTGTGAAATGATCACCGCAGGGTGGACCCTGGATGTCATTAATGATGGCATATAAAAGATAAGTTCGACTCTTCATTGTTTGATACATGTTTTTATCTTAATTTTGATGATTTTATTTTGTCACCAAAACAATGTTTTTAAAGGTTGTCCAAATACTCCTAAATGATTTAAAATGGTTTTAATATTTTTCGGAGTATTTCCTCAAGTTTATTTTCGATAATATTGGACAACACTTTTAATGATTTTATGTCAATGGGCTTTTACTTCTAAAACAAGGTTCCTAAATGTTGTCTAAATACTTCCGATTGGTTTAAAATGTTGTTACTAAAATTTTCGGAGCATTTCTTGAGTTTTATTTTCGATAAAAATTGGACAACATTTCTGCCTCAAGGTCGATCGGTCGCCCTATAGGGCAACCCATACCTGAAGAGTACGTTTGAAACAGAAAATAAACCTGAGGTGAAATTGGCGGTCGGCCGTGCCGCCCGCCTGTCGGCCGACCGTGCCGCCCGTGCGCGCCGTGCCTGCAACCATATCTGTTGAGAGACAAAGAACTTCAAACCTTGTAAAATGATTAAGGGGGACCGGTTGAGACAAGGGTCGACCGGTCGATGCCTATGTCGACCGGTCGCCCTGTTGTAATTTTCAACGTGTTATTCAAATCTCTTATTTGTGCGCGACCGGTCGCCCTGTGCTTTGACAGCAAAAATATGACCGTTTGACAGCAGACATATTTCCTTAAAATGTGGGATTGATTTCTAACAACTATATTCTTGATTTTAATTATATTTTTCTGTAGATTTTCAATCCCCAAGAGGAGCCTATGCTTGATCAATCATCTCCTATAAATAGATGAAGTTTTGGAGCAACCAATACAACAATTGAGATACAACACAACAAGATACACTTCAAGCAAATATTTGTTCTTCATTGTTATTATTCTTGTTGTAATTTTGCCTAGCTTTTCACTTTCACATCCTTGAGGTCTAGGCTATTCTTGATTACACTTTGCACTCAAATTGTAATATTCATTATTGAGTTGTAATCTTGATTTTTGGTTATCATTCAAACACAAGATATCCTTGTGAGTGTTCTTGTGGTAAGAGCACACTTGGATGATCTAGGTGATAGGTGCAAGAAGATTGTGGTGATCTTCTTATTGAGGTGTTGAAGAATTTGGTATTCTTCAAAGTTGAAGATTGTGGTAATCTTCACAAGGTGCCGTCGAAGGAAGATTGTGGTAATCTTTAAAGGGAGATTGTGGTAATCTCTAATGGTGTTGTTGAAGAAGAGTGTGGTGCTATTCAAGGTGTTGTAAGTTGAATTTGTATTAATTTTGGTAATTAATAAAATTATTTTTCTTTTTGAAATCCATCCCGGATATACTGGGGTGGTAGAGGATTAGGCCCTAGGTGGGTTGAACCTCTATAAATCGACGTGTGTTGTTTACATTCCGCACCTTTATTATTGTGTTTGAGCATTTGGTTCGAAAAAGAGGGCGAAATCGAAAAGATGGAGATAATCTATTCATCCCCCCTCTAGATTATCGTAGCCGCTTGGACTTACAAGTGGTATCAGAGCCAAACTCTTTGGCAAGCTCGTTTCACATCGCGAGTGAAGAGAAACGATCGTCGGCTACGAACGAAGCTCATCTTTCCGGCACCTCCACCACCAAGCCACCTCGGTTTGATTCCAAAATTTTATATTTTGGAAAGAAAGAATGGAATGCTATTTACAAGGTTACGGGTTTGATATTTGGAACACCGTCATGAATGGAGAATCCATTCCGATGAAAGATACACCACACATCTCCAAAGGCTTCAAAGAGCTCAATGATGAAGAAAAGAAAATCATCTCCTTAAACGGTAAAGCTCTCAATATTTTGTATTGTTCATTTACTAATTTGGAATATAAACATATTGTAGGAATTCGATCGGCACATGAAGTATGGCAAAAATTAGAAGCCATATATGGAGTATTTGCAAATAAAGGAGTCAAACAAAAGCATCTACTTCTCAAAGGGATGCAATGTCAAATCTAAGGAACAAGCCTCTTACAACTTCCAACTATGAAGAAGTTGAACATTGTCTTATGGGCATCGAAGAAGAAAACGAGGTATGTCTTAAACCCTCTACTTCCTATGATATTGTTATTCAAAATGATTATTGTGATTTGCAAAATGATTTTGATGATCTTCAAGATGAATTCCAAAGCTTGCTTGTTAAGTACAAAAATTTGAAAAAGGAATTCAATGTTTTGAAAAATGATAAGGATAGTTTATTTATGTCCTATGAATCACTATCATGTGCTCACACTACCACTCTTGATAAGGTTAGAAACCTTGAAAAAGAAAATAGTACTCTTGTTGAGGATATTAATTGCTTGAAAAATGATTTATCAAAATCAAACTTGAGTACCAATAAAATGTCCAATATTGTTGATATTCATAATTGTGATAAAGGACTTGATCATAAGCCTAATGTTGTTAATCATATGAAAAAGGATCAAGTCACTATGCATATTGGCCATTATGCTCCTAGAATTATTACTTGTTTTTATTGTGGTAAAAAGGGTCATACGGCTAATTCTTGTCGAGCTAGAAATAGCTCTAATTATTGTTGGAGACCTAAAAGTCTCAAGACTAATCCCAAAGGACCCAAACACATGAGAGTACCACAAAACAATGTCATATTAGGTACTCGGTGAAATAATGATCGAAGAAAATTCATACCGCCAAGAAGGCATCAAATGACCGATTCATTTGATCAAAGAAGGAGAAACTATTTTCAACAAAGCCAATTTCCAAGAAGAGGATATAATCAAAAATGGGAAGAACACAATCCATGGAAATGGCAAAGACATCATCAACAAGATGATTTTCAAAGAAGAAGAGACTATCAACAATGGGAAGGACAAAAATTTTGGAGATGGAGTAATTAGAGAGATTACCACCAACATGAAGATTTTCAAAAGGGAAACTATCATCAACAATGGGAAAACCCATGGAAACGGCGTAATTGGTAAACCGTATCTCCCTATTTAAATATGCATTTTATTTGTCTATTTTGCATGTTTTTATTTGTGTCTTTATTGCAATATGAGTTTTCATATTTTTAAACTTTAGGTCTTCAATATATTTGTGAGTTTCAAAATATTTTTTAAAAGAAGACCTTGCATGATGTTTCTACAACTCTTGTGCATTTAATTAGACTTATGTGGTTTATTATCTCCTATGTAGTTATATAGCACAAGCATGCTTAAGATATCTCTTATTGCTTAGCCTACACATGTATTATTGTGTTTGTGCAAAATTTGGGTTAAGAATTGTGTAGATTTTACATATCTCTCTACATATGGTTATCTACTTGTAATATATCGAGGTATGCTCATTATTGTTATTCCTCTCATAGACTCGATACATGTTGTGCCATATGCCTATGTGCTTATTTTATACAAGTGCCATTAAGAGGATGTTTTGACTTTTGAAAAGGCATTATTTGACATAGCTTGTTTTATCCAAGATTTGTAAAGGATTATATTTTGTTTTGATAAAACAATTGATCTACTATGTTATGCATTTTATTGCACATATAAATGCCACTATTCTTGGATACTTATGTCAAACCTCTTGATCATATGATTCTTGTAAATGAGGTCTCAATTATGTGCTCTCTTATTGTCAAATATCAAAAGAGACCTTATGTAGCTTTCTTAAGCTTATTTGAACTTGAATGATTTATTAGACTCTTGATGATGCATAGTATGTGGTACTTAAAATAGTGTATCTATTATTCGATATTACTATGCTTGTGTGCAAAATATCTTGTTGAGTTTTTGCAGAAATTTGTGATATTTCGCAATAAGTTTGATGAACAAGACAAGGTTAGTAGCTCAATGATATTGTCAAGAAGAAGGTAATTGATTTTGATGTAACATTTGCACTCATAGCACATTTAGTAGCTATTTGCATTTTACTTGCCCATTCTTGTTTTAAGAAAATTTCAAGCTTTACAAAATGGATGTTTAATCCAATTTTCTCAATGGTTTTATTCTAGAAGAAGTCTATGTAAAACAACCTCCGGGGTTTAAAATTTTTTCTAGGCCAAATGTCTTTTATAAAAGGCTTTCTACGGTTGATAGACTTAGCTATTTTTGCTAAATGATATTACAAGAGGTAAAGTTGATACTACTCTCTTTGTTTTTGAAAAAGGGCAAGATTGTTTACTTGTGCATATTTATGAGAATATTTTTGGTACTACTAATGAATATTTGTGCAAGATATTTTTCCAAGTTGATACAAGGTGTACTTGAAATGGGCATGATGGGGGAGCTCAATTTCTTGCTTGGACTTCAAATCATTCAATGCCAAGTAGATGGTTACATTTCAAAAGAACTCTTGAAGGAGTTAGACATTGAAGAAGGAAGAAACATCTCAACCTCTATGGCTACCAATGAAGAGATTGACAAAGGTTGAGAAAGGCATGTCGGTTGACAAACAAATTTGAGGTATGTTTTCTTGTATTATTTCTATAGACTCGACATTCCATATGCCTTATGTCTATATGCTCGACTTCAAAAATTATCCCAACGAATCTCATTAAAGTGCCGTTAAAAGAAATTTTCAAATATTTATAAGGCACTTCTTCTTATGACTTGTTCATCCAAAGCTTTTAAAACGTTCTTATTTTTTTGGGATAACAAGTCCGGTGAAAATTATTCAAAATATAGTTCGTCATCATCGAACTAAATATATTGAGATTCGATGTTTTTTTTAAAAAGGGATTGAGTTTTTACCAAAAACTTGAGATGTGTTTAATTCCGTCTCAAGGATAACTCGCGGACTTTTTAATCGCCCACCGCCGAGTATTTTACCTCATTTCGAGCTTGATCATGACATAATGTATATTGAATGAGGTCTACGTTTGCATTTTTGCACGTTTTTAAAACCTAAGGGCGAAAAATCGGATTTTTGGATCAAACTTCGAATTTTTAGACAGAACTCAAACAGTGGGCTGACTGGAGCAAGGCCGACCGGTCGCCCATGCCGTCGACCGGTCGCCCTTGCCCATGACCGGTCGCCCTAAGGGATTTTTTGATTAAAATGGTTCTATCTTCAGCATTCGCAACTTTAACATATTTTGGCCATTTTTCGTCCCCTTTGCCAAATTTTCACATATTTCATTCAAAAATGTTTTTTTATGCATCTTTTTCACAACATGGACATTATATATCATGATCATCATCATTATGGCTCATCTTTTCCGATCAAATGGTAAGAATTTCTCTTCTTTTGCTCAATTGGGTTGAACCCTTGAGTTTATGACCTTATGGTATATTTCTTGATATTTTTTGCAAATGATTTTGATGAGCTTATCTATTATGTTGTATTGTATAATGATTGAGGTGAATTGGTGATAAAATTTTTGGCTTGAAACATTTACAAGGGTTATATACAACCTCTTTTATTTTTCACGCACACAAGGTGTTCGATATAATGCTTCAATGAAAATCTCATCACATACATGAATCTCTTATGTTCAATGTCTTAAAAAAAATTTTGAGATCATGTTTTTGGTTAACAAATGAGCTTTTGGATTTCTTATGATACATTTCTCTAATTTTCCCTTGGATTCTAAGCTTAATTATTTCATGGTTGATAAAACGAATTGTTGGCACACTTTGATAAACTTGAATGATGTTTTTATCATCCTAACATTCTTTTTGATGATTCCAAAGGGGGAGAAACAGGAAATTGGCTCATTAGCTCAAAGAAGCTAATAAAAGCTTGTTATAAAAGCTATAAGCTATGGCTCATAAAAGCCATAAGTTGTGGTTTACTTTTAGTCCAATTGTTGCTTGATGGACTTATATAATTGTTTAATGATGTTTTATGACAGGGGGAGTTTATAAGCTCTTGAACAAATTGTAAAAGCTAAAGCTTTTAGCTTATGGATAATCGCTTTTAGTCCAATTGTTGCTTGATGGACTTATATAATTGTTTAATGATATTTTATGACAGGGGGAGCTTATAAGCTCTTGAACAAATTGTAAAAGCTAAAGCTTTTAGCTTATGGATAATCGCTTTTACATTATTATTGATGTGCTTGTTGATAGGGGGAGCTAGTGTACTGAATATATTTACTCCCCTACTTGGTTGCTTTTATATTTTGGAAATTTTGGTTGCTTCCAAACGGTCAAATGTTTTTACCGGAAAATTATTTCTAAAATTGTTCTCCTAGTTTGTGTAAAAATTGTTTTGGTTTGTAATCATCAAAAAGGGGGAGATTGTTTGATACATGTTTTTATCTTAATTTTGATGATTTTATTTTTTCACCAAAACAATGTTTTTAAAGGTTGTCCAAATACTCCTAAATGATTTAAAATGGTTTTAATATTTTTCGGAGTATTTCCTCAAGTTTATTTTCGATAATATTGGACAACACTTTTAATGATTTTATGTCAATGGGCTTTTACTTCTAAAACAAGGTTCCTAAATGTTGTCTAAATACTTCCGATTGGTTTAAAATGTTGTTACTAAAATTTTCGGAGCATTTCTTGAGTTTTATTTTCGATAAAAATTGGACAACATTTCTGCCTCAAGGTCGACCGGTCGCCCTATAAGGCAACCCGTACCTGAAGAGTACGTTTGAAACAGAAAATGAACCTGAGGTGAAATTGGGCAGGTCGACCGGTGCCGTCGACCGGTCGACCCCCGTGCGACCGGTGCCTGCAACCATACGCTGAGACAGAAACTTCAAACCTTGTAAAATGATTAAGGGGGACCGGTTGAGACAAGGGTCGGCCGGTCGATGCCTATGTCGACCGATCGCCCTGTTGTAATTTTCAACGTGTTATTCAAATCTCTTATTTGTGCGCGACCGGTCGCCCTGTGCTTTGACAGCAAAAATATGACTGTTTGACAGCAGACATATTTCCTTAAAATGTGGGATTGATTTCTAACAGCTATATTCTTGATTTTAATTATATTTTTCTGTAGATTTTCAATCCCCAAGAGGAGCATATGCTTGATCAATCATCTCCTATAAATAGAGGAAGTTTTGGAGCAACCAATACCACAATTGAGATACAACACAACAAGATACACTTCAAGCAAATATTTGTTCTTCATTGTTATTATTCTTGTTGTAATTTTGCCTAGCTTTTCACTTTCACATCCTTGAGGTCTAGGCTATTCTTGATTACACTTTGCTCTCAAATTGTAATATTCATTATTGAGTTGTAATCTTGATTTTTGGTTATCATTCAAACACAAGATATCCTTGTGAGTGTTCTTGTGGTAAGAGCACACTTGGATGATCTAGGTGATAGGTGCAAGAAGATTGTGGTGATCTTCTTATTGAGGTGTTGAAGAATTTGGTATTCTTCAAGGTTGAAGATTGTGGTAATCTTCACAAGGTGCCGTCGAAGGAAGATTGTGGTAATCTTCAAAGGGAGATTGTGGTAATCTCCTAAGGTGTTGTTGAAGAAGAGTGTGGTGCTCTTCAAGGTGTTGTAAGTTGAATTTGTATTAATTTTGGTAATTAATAAAATTCTTTTTCTTTTTGAAATCCATCCCGGATATACTGGGGTGGTAGAGGATTAGGCCCTAGGTGGGTTGAACCTCTATAAATCGACGTGTGTTGTTTACATTCTGCACCTTTATTATTGTGTTTGAGCATTTAATTCGAAAAGGAGGGCGAAATCGAAAAGATGGAGATAATCTATTCACCCCCCCCTCTAGATTATCGTAGCCGCTTGGACTTACATTCATGACATCACTAACATGTTTGGTCGGCATCAAGCTATGACAGATGAAATAATACTAAGCACGTCCATATCAGCCAAGCTTAGTATGAGAAAAAGCAAGAGACCTGCATGTGGCTTTGGTAGGACGCAATTCTGTGCCCGAGCGACAGAGAGTTTGACAAATCAAATCCAAGTCAGGTGGCTGAGAGATGAATTTAGTGTAAGGTGTGTGATCCACCTCAGGTAATGCGTAGTATTGCCAGATGTCTGATGGATCAATCGATATTTCATCGCCACGGACGTGGATGACGGTGGGCATTACGGTTGGGTGGCATGCATTCCTATAGAATTCCCAAACAACATTCAAGGCATAAGGCTCAAGTTGAGCGACTAGCTTTCTCCAACGTCTTTGTCGACTCATATATGCAAGGTCCCCATCTTATGGACCCGGTTGAAACCCCCGCTCCACGGTAATACTCCGTGTGCTCAATTTGTCATAAAAGAGTGTTTGCGCTTCTAAGCAAATGAAATGGTGGTTATCATATTCGACGAAAGTACTAGCCTTGTTCTTGCCCTTGCCCGTGCTTTTCGACTATCACATCTTAGCAGATTTGAGATTGACCTATGAAAATAGACAAGCACAACAACACGTGGAAACAAGCAATATGGATTAAAGGCTAGAAATTTTCGCGAGACTTAAAAATGCGCGTCAAGGCAACATATTCATGGTCAATTTGCACATAGTTAACAGTGAAATCAAGAATTGAATGCATAATCGTAGGATTTTTCATTGACACATTTTATCAAAAACCTTATGAGCATAATAATAAACAAAGGATGAACAAATAACTCATATATCAATTCATACCCAAAAATCAACACCAATCTAACCTAGGATAAAGAGTTCACATAATTCAACAATATTCATCAATTAATGCATAAGAATTTCGAAATTGAAAAACTATACATTATTCACAAAAAGAGAGAATTATGGGGAAGGGTGTTACGTGTGCCAACTCACTAATAATGATGGAGAAAATGAAACTGAGGATTAAGATGATCAAATGCCCCCTTGAATATGCAAGAATGAAGATAGATTGACTGTTATAAGTGTGTGTTTGTATGGAGGAGGAGAAATGGCGAAAGAAGGGTTTGTTTGTGTTTTGATACAAATGCTCAAGTCCCAGTCGTTTTAATTCCACTTACCAGTCTTGGCGGTACAGTGCCAACCATCATCCACAAACCTGAACTATTCACTATTGGCCTTTAATCCTCTGCACATGCCGAATCAGTAAGGTCATAACTCGAACTGATTCAATCAGCCAATCATATGTGCAGTCCAGTCAACTTCAATAATCGACTGCCGAAAGGGATGAACTCTATCCATCCTCTCGCCCAGTAGGATTTCCCTCACACCCTTCTGCTCCCTGGAAGTCTTCTGGCGCCCTCCACTTCCGGTAATCTTTGAGGTCACCAGACGATACGAATTTTGATACTTCTCTCCCACCCTTAGGAACCTTCCACCACGTGTGGCTTTCAGGACTCCATCTCCAGCTGAATACTCGCAACTATTGGAATCCATTTGGCTCAAATAAATTAGATTCCTTCACATATTTGGGACATAGGCCACACCACCCAAAATACGATCCACTCCATCACCCATTTTGATTTCCACCACTCCAAAACCCATGATTCTACAAGTAGAACCATCACCTAAGGAAAAAGTTCATGCCCTCTGCAATTGAAGTGAATCGAAAAAATCTCTTCTGGAGCACACATGCATTACGCATCCTGAATCTAAAATCCATTAATGTTAGGAAATTCATTTGTATAGATTTTGATGATGCATAGAAAACTTAGATTAGAATGTTGGCACCCTATTTTCTGTATGTATTCAACTTTGTAATAGTTAGGAAGATAGTTGAGTTATCAATCAGCTAAGTTGAAGATGCAGAGGACTGATGAAGAAGTGCGAGAAGATTCGATGATCGAAGAAGACCTTTAGTCGAGTAAAGAAGTTGAGTTTTCAATAAACTTACAATAGAGTCATCCAAGAATCAAGGAAAAGACTCAACTAAAAAGGGTAAAGCAGCTGAAGGACTCAGAGAAAGCTGAAGAAGTCCGTTGCAAAGAAAAGTCAAGACTTACCCAAAATGGTAAGGGACAGACATGCAACCTTAAAAGTTGTCTTGCTGAAATAGTGCAAGCAGCTGGAGCCAATGGGATGTTTACGGAAACCTGGTATGATTCAGGCACCTGCAGAGCATTAATGTTAAGGTTGGGTCAACATCAAAAGATGCACAACAAGACAAGGGTATGAACAAGAAGTTAAGTTTGAAAACTGTCTATCTCTTTAACAGACATATTTTCAAACTCTCGTTATAAAAGGCTGAGGAATTTTCAGAGAGAAGAACGACACACAACATACAAGAGACATGTGAGCATTCAAACTTCAATATTCTCTCTATGTTAAATATTCCAAATCCTCAAGCCTAACATTCGAAGTGATTCTAACCAACACAACTCAGTGAAGGAAGAAATTCAACTTCAAAAGTTGAAGAGGAAATCTGTTTGAAAAAGAATATGGGGTATGCACATCCACGAAGTGAAGGAAGTGCAGTGAGATTCAAGTTAGAAAATGTTTCAAATCCATCGAAGGGCTACGAAATCAAGTCCGAAGGGTTTTGAGAGCTGAAGTAGTGAGGCAGCTTCCTTATGAAGAGGTGAATCCTAAGAGTGAAGCCAGTTATGTGATCAGGGCTTTCTCGGACTGTATTTTGTACTCTTGTAAACAGCCAAGTTGCATTAGTATATTCCTTCATGAGTTGGAGAAGAGTGGAGTAGAAGAATTACCCCATCCGCGAACCACTATAAAATTATCCATGTTATTTACTTTTAAGCACTTTAAATTTTGCATATTTATTTTATTTGTGCTTATTTGCTCATCCAATTGATAATAATTAAGATAAAAACAAATGTTCAAAACCAAATTCTAAAAAGGGTGCAAGACTTCTAACAAAAAACCAAGTAAACTGATTTTATAAAAACTAACTTCACTCAGCTGAGTTACTCTATCTACAGCTCACTCAAGACTGTTGAGTGATTAACTATTCTGTTGAGGTTCAACCCAGCTGTCTCTCAAGAGACTTAGTTGTTTACTTGTGAAAACTCTGATTTGATTTAAAATCGAAAAATTGGTTAAGTCTATTCAAATCCCCCCCCTTCTTCTGCACTTAACTCGACACCCTTGGGACCTACAATAAATCTCGAGAATAAGTATCAATCCTTGTGGAGACTGTGAGATATCTCTATCTTCCGCAGCTATCACTACATCACCACCGCCACTGTCATCGTCATCATCCTTCTTTCTCCGAGAATAATTCCTTTTAACATGACCTTCACCATGGAAATAATAGAATATAATACCCTTTCCCTGGTTTTTGAATATGACCTACTGATCATAGATCCACCACCATATTTTCTCCCATTTTTGATTCATTCCCCGAGAAACCAAAGCAGATTTGTGTCCCTCCTCCTAGATTGCATTTTTTTTATGGGACAACACGATACTTTTATATGCTCCTAGTCCAGTGTGTCTTTCCCGTATAACAACGCCGTCGCCATCCCATCATATGAATCTGAGATAGAGGTAAGAAGTAAAAGGGCTTTATCTCCTTCCTCAACTTTTTCATCAACTTTCCGCAATTGATCCAAATTTACCCACTGTGCGCCTGTCATTTCTGTCGATTTACCTCATTTCCTTCCAACGCCATTGCCAGGCCCTATTGAATCAGGAGATCCTTCACCCTTCATTGCCAAAGAGTGAAATTCTCTTTGTCGTGAAATTGCACCTTAAATTGATTTGTCACTGCCACACTTTTCATCTGGAAAAAATCAAATATCAATTTTCTACCTTGCCCGAGTTGCCAAGTTGCGAAATGGCTATAATACCACTTGTTAAGCGCAATGGAGGCATGTAGTAATCTGAGATTCGATTTATCCAGAATATTCAAAAAATCACACCAACAAGATGATGGCAAAAAATAAATGACACCTACAAAAAATAAAATGGCACACAAAGATTTTATTTGGTTCAGCAAACCCCACCTACGTCTACGAGTGTTTTTTTTCTTTTCTAATAAAGAAATTCTCGGTACAAGAAAATACACCTCTTGAGTTTTATGGACCAAACACAAGAAAATAAAACTCTCGTACAACCACTTTACTAGCTATCAAAGAACACTCTTCCCAAACCCTTTTGTATTACCCGAGAGAAAAATACCCCGAGTGTTTAGCCGCATCTATCACAATTTGAATCACCCAAATTGATCTCCCCAGATGTGTACACTCATTTTTCTTTCATACCTGGTTGGATGACCAAGCATTTACCTTGTTTGCCATGGTTTTGCCTTCTGCTCTCCCAAGCCTTTTATAAGTAAGCCAAGGGGAAAGCAAGTGCAATTCAATACGATTTTCTTGTTTAGTTCCTTGGTCGGTGCCAACAAAAAAAAATCATATTTCAACTTGTGGTGGATTCCACATGTTTTGGTGGTGGACTCCCAACAGTTCTTACCTGTTTTGAGGATATATTTGTTGATTAATCCTTCGACATTTGGGTATAAACATCCTAATTAATCCATACAATTTGAGGGGTTTTTTTAACAGAAAAGTGTGAATTGCAAATAATATTGCACGAGTTAACTCGATTAACGATTCCATGTTTATTTACTTTTTTCTAAAAAAAATTAACTCCAGTCGTGATTATAATTCACGACTGGGCACATGCACCATTTACTAATAATCACGACTGGTCATAGACATTATTTGCGTGGTATAATAAATTGATTACAAGTGATCTTTTGTAACTTTATTATTTTCTTTTCTCTAATTTAATTGGTGTACCTAATTTTAGTAACTTTCCAGTTCTAAAAAAACCAAGAGCAAGGGGCCCCTCTCTCTAAAAGGGTTGAGGTTGGTTACTAATATGACTAATTAATGGAAACAACTCTTTAATTTTATTTTGGGTAAATTCCACTTTATCTCTTGTTGGACCTCAAGCGCTTTATCGGATTGACGACTATCCCCACAAACCAACACGAGTCTTTTCTAGCACGCTTTGTCCTCACTCATGCGCTCCCTGGAAAACTTTCTAGGAGGTCACCCCTCCCATGTTTACTCCAGGCCAAGCACGTTTAACCTCAGAGTTTCTATGTAATGGGCACCAGAAAAGAAGATGCATATGTTTGTATAGGTAGTCCATATCAAATCCTTTAAGCTCTCCTTTAACTGTACAATCTAGCGTTCACGAGTTCGAATCGCGGGCCACATCTCGCGCCTCTTTTAAAGCCCATTGCAGGCAGGATGTTGGACCAAAGCCCAATAGTCCCCCTCCCAGCACCTGTCAGCATCTCAGCTCCAGTGCTTGGCAACCTCCGCTGTCCGCCAAACTTCCTCAGTTCTAACACCAACTTCTTTAGTTCAAGCATCGCATCATGCCAGCCTCTCAGTTCCGGCCACCCAGCAACCTACACCTTCAGTTCCAGTCCATTTACCTCAGTTTCGGCAACCTAGCAAGCTACCTTCAGTTCTGGTCCGTTTACCTCACTGTGCCAACATCTCAGTTCCACTGCTCCTAGAAACCTCCACTGCAGCGTGCTTCCTAGGGAATTCAAACTCATGACCTGCTCTGATACCAGTTCTTGGACCGCAAGCGCTTTATCGGATTGACGACTGTCCCCAAAAACCAACACGAGTCTTTTCTAGCACACTTTCTCCTCACTCACGCACCCCTGGAAAACATCCCAGGAGGTACCCATCCCATGTCTGCTCCAGGCCAAGCACGCTTAACCTCAGAGTTTCTATGTAATTGGCACCAGAAAAGAAGATGCATCTGTTAGTATAAGTAGTCCATATCAAATCCTTTAAGCTCTCCTTCAACTGTGCAATCCAGCGCTCATGAGTTCGAATCGTAGGCCATGCCTCGCGCCTCTTTTAAAGCCCATTGCAGGCAGGATGCTGGACCAAAGCTTAACATGCCCTTATACTCTTAATAATTATCAATTTACTCTCTTATACTCCTAATTGTCTCACTTTATCCCCTTGCACTCTCATGTTGTCTCGCTTTACTCCCTCGTACTCTTGCTTTCTCACTTTGCCACCTTATACTCTCATTTTTCTCACTTTATCCCTTACTATCCTCTAAAATAAGTATACTTTTATTTCATATACTATTAATATACTATTAAATAAAATTTATTTGTATTCAAATTTGATCACTATTTTTTTAACATAATTCCTATTAAAATTTATATTTTATGATATTATTATTTCATTCAAAAAAAATCTTATGATATTTAATTATTAGTGTGAAGCCCCGATTTTTCCGAGCTATTAATTGATCCTTATTGTCGTTTATACTTTTGATCGACTATTTTACCGCGTCATTTTGACGGGTAATTATTAATAATATATATTTTGTACTTTATTTCATTTTATTTAATTACTTGTGATCATGATCATCATTAATTCTATTTTGCATTTATGATCACTTGATTGATCATTATTACTATTTTTGTATTTATTAGTCACCTTAGAATTTTAAGAGACTATTTATTTTAGAGACTTTTACCTTATAGAATTAAGATTTTTATTTAGATTAAGTGATCATGAGACTTATAAGTGATCAAGGAAATCACTAATTATTTTGGAGACTGATATATTTCATCTATTATCATCAAATTTGGGACAAAAAAAATATATAGAATTACCATATTGCCCTTAGTATGGACGGCCAACATGGATATTTTTGGAGTAAAAATACCATCCAACTCTTGTACACCTACACCTTATATTAGTCATCTTGTGTATAATTATACCATTAATTCAAACATTATACACATCATCTCTCACATTACTTCTTTAATATTTTTTTTTTGCCAACATGTTGGAAGTCTTCCAACATTCCATTCAAACCATGCCCGTGCTGTGTGATCAGGATGGAGCCGACGCCGCCTTCATGGTGGGATGTTTTCCATGCCCGTGCTGAGCGGGAATATTACCGGGCACTGATGATTCACTAGCACCGGGAGAGTGATCGCGCGACCATAGAGCTAGCCCAGGAGCGCCAACGTAATAGGGACCTGAATCAGCGCTTGGTGATGAGCCAAGATGAGAAGAACGAGCTGACCACTGTCATCAAGGACCGCGATAACACCATAAGAGCGCGGGAGGACCAAATCTGAGTATCCGGGCGCTGGATAACATGCGGGAGAAGATTAAGAGGGCAAGTGACGGCCGCCAGAAATGGGAGATTGATGCCCGCCTATCCCGTGACACCGTCGAGCGCTTGGAGGAGACCCTCATCAAGCAGTTGACAGTCATAGAGGACCTTACACAGGCCCTAGCTCAGAGAGACGTCGCACTAGAGGCTGCTTTAGCAGCTAATGCTCAACCATTACCACCGCCCGAGGCGGAGCCCGCACCTGACGCCGAGGAGGATCCCGAATCCCTGAGCCTCATCGATTGTGAAATTATATAAGTAAAACTAATTGAATATTGTTTATTTGAAATATCAAGTAATTGATAAAAATAATAATTAATTATTCAATAAGTAAATTGTTTTTAGGTAAAATGTATTATCTAATAATAAAATCACAAATTTTAAATTTTAATAAGAGCTATGTTAATAAAAAAAAATAGTCCTTGAATTGAATTAAAATATACTTTCAAATAATTCTATTTTTAAATAAATTTATTATCAATTTGTCATTGCTAGTTTAAGTGGCTACGAAAATCTAGAGGGGATGAATAGATTTTTCCAATTTTTCAATTTACGTCCTCCTTTTCGAATGTGAAGATGGTTAAGAAATAGAAGTGCAGAAAATAAATCAAAACACAATGATTTATAGAGCTTCAACCCACCTAGGGCCTACGTGCTCTACCACCCGATATGTCCGAGTGGATTTCGAAAAGAAAAGAGTTTATTAATTAAAACCAAAATAATTATCACCTTTATTTTGAAGAGCACCAAACTCTTCAAACTCGAAGAGCACCAAATTCTTATAACACCAAATTCTTAAACACCAAACACTCTTCAACACGAAAGGCACCAAGCTTTTCAATCAATCACCTCTAATCAACCAAACGTGTTCTTGCCAAACTAACACTAATAAGTCATTAGTCATAAGCAAGAGTCCATTATACGAGCAATAAACCATAATCTATCCATAGCTTATAGCTTTTTCTGCGAGCTTTATCTAGCTTATTTGATCTTACCATAAGATTAATAGTTCATTCCATTTTCTCCCCCTTTGGAATCATCAAAAAGAGTATTAGCACGATAAAAATATCATAAATAAACATCAAAGTGCGCATTGAACCATATCAATATCATGCTATGAAATGAAAGATTAGAATTCCAAAATGGAAGGGCAATCAATAGGAGAAAGTATATAGAAGCTCATTTGATGGATAAGAAATGATCACCATATAAACAATGATAATCAAGAGAATAGTGCAAAAGATGAAATTTTCATTTAGGCATTTTATCAAACATTTGGCATGCATAAGTTAAAAATAAAGTTGTATATGACATTTGTATATTGAATCATGCCCCAAAACAATCAACGCCAATCCTAATTCTACAATCATATATCACCAATATACATAATCCCCATCACATATATGCAAGAATTACAACAATTCATCAAGTTAAACAAAAAGTTCTAAAGGGTTCAACCAAATTGCGATTAAAGAGGAAATTAAACTTACCAATGATTGTGGAAGATGAATAATATGGGATAGATTTACATAGTAGAAGCTCAAAAGAGTAGAATTTGCAAGAGTAAATTATTTTGAGTGATATGTGTGTAAATTATAGAGCTTCAACCCACCTAGGGCCTATGTGATCCACCACTTGGTATGTCCGAGTAGATTTCGACAAGGAAAAAGTTTATTAATTGAAACCAAAACAATTACAACCTTTCCTTGAAGAGCACCAAAATCTTCCAACTCGAAGAGCACCAAACTCTTCTAACACCTCGAAGAGTACCAAACTCTTCAACACGAAAAGCACCAAGCTTTTCAATCAATCACCTATAATCAACCAAACGTGTTCTTGCCAAAAGAATACTAACAATGATTTCTTATTTTGGATGATGTTACAATTACAACCAAGATTACACTTTAAATGAAATCTTACAACTAAAAAGTGCAAGTGTAATCAATAAGGAAAGTCTAATAATCAAGATGTGAAAGTACAAAACTTAGGCTAATTGAAATCTTACAACTAAAAAGTGCAAGTGTAATCAATACGAAACAATATATTTTGTTGATTTTTCTTGTTGTGTTATATACTTGTCTGTTGTTGTTGCGTGATCCTTCAAGCCTTCATGTATTTATAAGAGAGCTCCTAGATTCAATCACCAGCATAAGCTCTTCCTAATTGATTGATTTCTGCAAAAGAAATGTCAAACAACTCAAGAAATAGCTGCTATTAGAAGCAAAGCCACAAAATCATGAAAAATTGTCTGCTGCAACGAATAGTTTTTGCTGATAAAACACTAGGGCGACCGGTCGCCCTCTAACAAATTCGAGATGTAAAAAGATGTTGGAAATATTTTAATACAGATTGCCCTTGGGGAAGACTCCATCCATAAAGATAGGGTGACCGGTCGCCTAGGGGGTTCGACCGGTCCCCCTTGAAACAGGGACAATATCTAAAAAAATTACAATCCCAGGCACCGACCGATCGGTCGCCCTCCCCTCCATAGTCCCACTATTTGTTCTATGTTTTGTCCAACTTCCAGGTACGGATTTTCCTATAGGACGACAGGTCGACCTAAGTATAGAGAAGTTGTCCGAATTTTGTCAAAAATAAAGTTCAAGAAGTACTTCAAAAAATTAGTAAAAATCATTGAAAATATTTTGAAGTATTTGGAAAATATTTGGGGATATTGTTTTGGTATAAAACTCATTTATATGAAATCATCAAATTTACGATAAAAATATTTATCTAACAATAAAAAATATATACTAAAAGGAAAAATAAATATTCCACGTGTCATCACCTCACTACTCTGAGACAAGTGTCAACTTCTCATTTTCCTAAATCCACATGCCGGCTTTGATTTATCCATGTATAATCTAAATGATAACAATTAATTGAAAAATCAAGGATTTTTTTATGATTTTATCTACACAATCTATTATTTGGGTAAATCTTATAAAAAAAATTAAAAAGAAATGTAAGATATTTTTATTGGATACTTTTGATTAATAAAATTAGCACAATTGATTAAGTAATTCTTTAAATGCCAAAAAACAACGAGAGCACACTTGATGTTTTTATTCTATATACTTTACAAAGAAGTTTTTCAGAATTTGAAGTGAATGATTTATATGATAATCTTCTAGATTTTGAATTTCTTTTTTAGTATTTTTAATTAGTATTTGGATATCCTGTAATGCTATAACTATCACAATAAATTTGCAACACCAAAACTTTATCTTTTGACAATCTCGTGTAATATACGGGTGTTGTTCTAGTAGATATATATAGATGTAATTTGCAGTTTGATGGAATATATATAAAAGTTTTATTCTCTTACTTTTTGATCTACATTGATATTAACTTCATTTAATTTATTTGTTAATTTGATAACTTGTGGGTGCATGGTATTTAGAGGATTATAGCAAAGAAGCAACAATAATTACACTAATTATTTTAGTCAAATTATTTTAACATGTATATCATAGACGCTACATGTACGTTTCGGAAGAAATAAAAATTAGAATATAGGAAGTGATCAGTTCAAAATCCTCCAAACACCACCCACAAGCTATCAAGTTAACCAATAAATTAGATAAAGTTAATATAGTAAATGGTGCATGTGCCCAGACGTGGGAATTGAGTTAACGACTCATCATAAGTCGTTAATTTGATTAACGACCCACTTTAAATTTTTAAAAAACCCGTAATCTATCCCAAATATGTAATGTTATTTGTAATTCACAATTTTTTGTTAAAAAACCCATTTTAAGGTTCCAGATTCTCTGCATTTCCCTTCTTAAATAATGTGTAAATTTCGGAGAGAGAAAGACACAAGGATAAAAATCGTGTGGGACCCATTTTCATTTTCACACTATATTATTTTATTATTATGAGTCTTTCTCTATCCGAAATTTACACAAAATTTACGGAATGAAAATGTAGAGGATCCATTTCCTACAATTAGAATGTGGCCAATTTAATTTTTAGAAATTCATTCTCTCTAGTTCTTTACTTAACTTGAACGCTTGGATGAGGGGGTATCCATGGACAAAACACCGGGGGACTCTAACTATTTGTCTATGTTGTAGGCAGACCCCAAATCTAAGAAATTATCAAATCCTGATCATAGAATAGATAAACAGTGAATAGTATGATGTTCAATTCTACTTGATTCGTTGCACCATCTATAAATTGTTGAGCGAGTATAGTACTTAAGATAAGCCCATCAAAACTCTACGCCTAAAAAGCCGCTAAAGCCAATCAATTAGCCATGAAAAAACACTTTTATGTGGATCAGGCAGTTGCCCATCTATATATACATACATATATGTGTGTGTAAGGAGATGTCTCTATTAACAGTACCTCCAAAATTTTCCCGTTCATTTTTATTTACTATAAAAATTAATTATATTTTGTAAAATGAATAAACTTTTAGGTCTCTTAATTAGAATTATATAATAATTATATTTTCAAATTTGTGTGTATACTGCATTAATTATTATATTTTTTAAAATTTAATTCCTTTTTTTCATTTTTGATCCATTTTGACGTATAATATATCAAATTAATAATCTTGATCTTCAGTTTGACACCCATATGGCATATGTATAATATAAGTGTCACGCCACAAACGGGACGCGACGACGATCCACAACTTAAATACAAGCAAGCCAAACGGTCCGGACAATAATAACAAAAAAATCCCAAAGGAACAGTCAAATAGCAATGAAAAAAAGAACAAGTACGAGTTACAACTTACCGTCCAACAAATATCCAAATTACATCCCCGAAATCAACTAAAGATAACAACATAATAGTCAAAGGGTCCTACGCCCATCAGTTACAGACCGGAGTGAAAAGAAAATAAAAGAGTCCAACAACAATAACAAGAAACGAGTCCATCAACAACAACAACAGGTAGTAAGTCCAACAAGCGGGCTACAAGGGCTCAATCTGTGGTCGGTTCAGCATCTTCAACGAAGTCCTTATCTAAAGGTTAGAAAACAGGAGGGGATGAGACCGAAATCTCAGTGGATGGGGTGATCGTGTGCAAGTGTGGCGCGATATATAGTTAATGCGAGAAAACAGTTATATGAAAACGTGTGATATACGATGCATGAATTCACACACACTCCACAAGCGTAGTGATAAATATATTTAGTTAATATACTTATACAGTTTAAGAAAACAGTTCGTGGTCACACAAGAACTAAGTGATTCAGGCAAGACAGCTAGGATTGAGTACGGAATGTAACGCCAATCCTATGCAAGACAAATAATGGTTGCGTACGGATTTGTAGCGCCAACCAATGCAATACAAGTAGCGGTTGCGTACGGATTTGGCGCCAACCAAATGGGTCCGATTAACTCCGGAATCGTGTGGATCAGACAGTGATTCCTTCGTTCTTCCTTGTAACTCCCCGAGCAAGATGGTCCAAGACCTGTCACCTTATCGCTCCATAGGCAAAGACAAAATCCACACTGGAGCTAGCAAGGCTCGCATAATCATGATTATACCTCAAGTACTACGACCCGCTCCTTGGACAAACTCCGTCCCTCGCCATTGGGGATTAGGGCGATGGGGCCGGAGAGTGGAATAACATCGAGTCGTCCTGGTTCTATCCCCGACGATCTATTCCGAGTGAGAACACCAAGTTGACTCGGTAGGAAAGTAAATACAAGTTCGGGTAGTCAACCAGGCAAAATGAGTATTATTGATTCAGAAGCGATTCGGAAAGTTTTCGAAAAACGCGAGTGGCAATTATGGCGTTGGTGGAGTTATTTGGAAGAAGATGATTATAGAGAGGATAAGTAACCTTCGATATCTTGAAAGATTAGGTGGAACATAAGTTCCGTTATAGATTCAAAATCACAAGACGTGGAAGTCGCTCCGCGATCGGGTATTAATCGGTCAGGACGATCCGATAAGTCAAGGGGTTTTTGAGAAAATAAAATATTTTATTTAATAATTAAAGTCAGAGGGTCCAGGGCTGTTTTAGTAAAAGAAAATAATTTGAATTAGGCCCTTGATAAAAAGAAAATTTACAATTAGCCCCGTTTTGTAAAAACTAATACTTTTGGGGTTAAAAATTGAATAAATAAATATCCCGATCTTGAAAAATTATGAGGTCAGTTCCTAAAATCTCTAAATTGTTCAAATATTCAGGTTTTTAAAGTTTTGAGGTCGAGGTTTTATAAAATTCTCGCATTGGCCCCAAATTTGTTAAAATTGTCATTTTGGGCCTTAAGTTTAAAATAATCGGAACTCACAAACTGGAAGGGCTTTTAATGTGATTCCAGTTGGAAAATGTC
The DNA here is from genome assembly GCA_016081115.2 of Rehmannia glutinosa. Lineage (NCBI taxonomy): Eukaryota > Viridiplantae > Streptophyta > Magnoliopsida > Lamiales > Orobanchaceae > Rehmannia > Rehmannia glutinosa. The sequence continues at coordinate 50,048,866 of CM071935.1, forward strand.
ACTAAGGTTAGTAGGATATTGGGACAAAAGCAGTTTTTAAAAGAAATAAGTGTAGGTCCTTTAACCTTTGAAAATCTCATTTTTGTCTCATTTTGAAATAATTGCCTTTAAGGCTTTTAGGGGTCCAATTGTTATGAAATTTGAACCTTGGGTCTAAAATATAATTAATTTATAGCTAAATTAGTATTTCCAGGTGCATGGGATGCATAAGTCCTGGAAATTTCATTTGGGTCCTCAAGTTTAATCTTTTATAATTCGGTCCCTCAATTTTAGTAAAATTACTTTCCAAGCTCTAAACACTTGGATTTTTGGAATACATTTAAAATATGTCATTTCCAGTCCCTTAAGAGTTAAAATTTCAAATTTTAAAATTAAGGTCCGGTACAGTTTCAAAAATTACAAAGTAGCCCTTAAACTTCTCAAATTTTACAATCTAGTCTTTGGGCTTTTAAAGGTTGATTTTATTTATCTTAAAACTCTTAAAACTTTATTAAAATGTCCAAAAGTCATTTTTGAACCTGAGTACAGTCCCAAAATTCGAAATTTGCAGAGGGGTCCCTTAAATTTTATTTTCTTGCAATTTAGTCCACCAACTTTCCATTTTTGCATTTTAAGTCCAAAAATTGAAATTTAATCAATTATGCTCGACTTGTCCAGGTTATAAGTCATCCAAAACATGGATTTCAAAGATCATACACATGCATGTCCAATTCATACAAGAATTCATCACATAGAACATTAAATTGTACATGCATGCACCTAAAGTTCAATAAATAGCAATTTTGAGCAACACTTGAGAAATTTCATGACTTGATACATAAAATTGACATGCAATACATAAATTATATATCTCAAGTGCTCATGATCAAAACTCTACATGCATTTTAACAAAAGCACCTAGAAGTTGAAAGAATTTTTCCACCCACCTTAAATTTGGAAAGTTGTGAAATAAAAAGGATAATTTCACAACTTTGTATGAGGTCACTTAGGTCAGCCCCTAAGTCAAGAAATATCAAAATTTTGGAGTTAGAAAAATGAGTGAAAAATTAAGAAGAAAAAGAAGAAGATAAGAAAATTGGAAATACTACACTTTACCTTGTGTAGTAGGTGATTTGAAACTAGATGAAGCTTCAAATTTGGGATTTTTGGTTCACTTTCAAAATCACCTAAGGTCAGCCCCTATTTCTCAAAACTGAAAAAGGGGTGTTAAAATTTGAAAAAAATAGGGAGAAGAAGAAAGAAGGGTTCTAGTGTCCAAATCTTACCTTGTAGTCCAATTTCTCTAACACTTATTCTTCAAGTCTTCTAAAATTCACCACCATGCATGCATGTCTTCAAGTAGTCTTCTAAGTACCTCAAAATCCAAAATTTAAACTTAAATTAAGAAGAGAAGGTGATGAGTAGTAAGATATCAAGTTGAATTGAGGAGTAAAATTTCTTACCTTGAGATAGGGGGGGTGTTCGAATTTTTTTGATTTTAAGTAGGAAGATTGTTTGTTTTGGTTTAGATGTTTGGAGAAAAAAAGAGTCTTTGATGATAGGAAGAAGATGTTCTTGAAGGTATGAAGGTAGGCTTGAAGATGTGAAGAACTTGTGATTGAATATTTGAAGATGTGAAGAAGTGGTACTTGAAGATATGAAGAACTTATGTTTGAAGATTTGAAGGTGTGAATGATTTTTAGAGAGAGGTTAGAGAGAAGGAGGAGAATTAGTTAGAGAATTAAAATGAGTTGGATGAAATGAACAAAATTTGTTCAATTTTTGCCATAATGGCCGTCCAACATGGGGAGAGAGGGAGAGATTTTTGTTTAATTTTGTGTCTTGAATTTTGCTTCTTGCATGGGAGACATTTTAGTGGTCAAAGGTATGGGCATGGAATGGGTTTGAATAGAATGTTGGGAAGACTCCAACATGTTGGGAAATTTAATAATAAAGAATTAATGTATAAGATGGTGTGTATAATATTTGAATTAATGGTATAATTATACACAAGATGACTAATATAAGGTGTAAGTGTACAAGAGTTGGATGATATTTCTACTCCAAAAAAATCCCATCATTGCCGTCCACAAAAGGGCAATTTGGTAATTCCATTTTTTTTCCCAAATTTGATGATAATAGTTGAATAATATCAATCTCCAAAATAATTAGTGATTTCCTTGATCACTTATAAGTCTCATGATCACTTATACTAAATCAAATTCTTAATTCTATAAGGTAAAAGTCTCTAAAATAAATAGTCTTTTAAAATTCTAAGGTGACTAATAAATACAAAAATAGTAATAATGATCAATCAGGTGATCACAAATGTGAAATAGAATTAATGATGATCAAGATCATAAGTAATTAAATAAAATGAAATAAAATACAAAATATATATATTATTAATAATTACCCGTCAAAGTGACGCGGTAAAATAGTCGATCAAATACATAGTCGACAAAAAGAATCAATTACATGCTCGGAATAATCAGGGGCTTCACAATAAGAAATAATCATAAAAAAATAAAAAAGTATAAGATATATTTACTCAAGATTTTATTTTGTAATGGGTTTTAAAAATAATGCATTCGGACAATTGGGTATCAATTTGTATATTAAGTATTGTGACTAATTGTGATATATGTATAATTGTTATTTGGATTTAGCTTATTTCTTCATAATTATATATAATTGTGTTTAAGTTGATTAAGTTAAATTAAGAAAATATTTATTTTAATAGAAGAAAATATCTCAAAATATGTATCCAAAAAATTATATTACAAATATCCATCATTAGCATTATATTATATTTATGTAAGAAGACAAGTACATGTATAGTCTTGAATGAACTTTTCATGATTCTGATGTATGATATTGTTTCTTTTGACTTCATTAATAAAACAATATTAAGTTATAGTTCTCGCCTAATGTCTAATATTATTTTAAAATTGTTACAATGCATGAAGATGCAATTCATAGAACTATTAGGAAAATGCCGAAGCCACAGTACAAAATGGAAATCTCACAAATATAAAGTCGTGGATTGCACGGGTCACATCTATTTTATAATTTGAATTCACATAAGTACAAAGTACAAAGGATTGTAATTATATACATCAATATTTATATAAGAGTAAATTGATAAGAGCTAAATGTGTTCGATATACACATGAGTCAAATAATGGATAAAGAAAATTACACAAAATACTCTTAATTTGGCGAAAATGACTTTTTTACACTCGTCTGACAATTTTACCTTTTCATTTACCATTTTACGCTAATTATTTAATCTTTCCCGTTTTTACGGTGTCCTTTCAACTTCATTTCCCTGTCAATTTTGCTCTGCCTTCTTCCTCGTTGTCTTTTCAAACTTGCCTTCTCCTCTTTTCAAAAAAGTCTGCAAACTGTTCTTCTGTGTCTTTTTGGTTTCTTATTTATATCAATGGCTCCTAAGAAATCGTTGGTAGTTCATGTTAAAATGGATAAAGGCCTCTGCTGATAAACGAGTGTTGAGAAGTGCTTCAAAATCTAAAGCAGTAGTTACTTCGTCTTCTAAAAAAATAAAGATGGAGAAAATTTCTACTCGGAAAGTTGTTGTGAAGAAGAGAAAACCTGTCGATGTTGATGAATGATGATGAACAAATTGTTAAGGGAAAATCATCGGGAAAAAATGTTGGATTTACAGACGTTGATGTTGTTGAGGTATGGTCTTTTTTGCTTTATATTATTGAATCTATTTTGTTATTTATTTTTATGGATTTTTTTTTTTTTTTGTTGTTGATGATCTGTTGTTTTTATGTGATTTCAAAATTTTATGTATAATATTTTTTGTTTATGTTTTGTTTCTTTGTTGTTTCTAGGGTTATGATTATATGATTGATCCTGGATACTGGTATACTGCAAGGATAAAAATTGTTTCTCCTTTGAAGTTTTGAAAATTTGAAGAACAAGTTGTCTTAGTCGCAACTTACTGCTTTTAGGCGTACTTATTTTGAGTACTTTCTGGACATGCATGAGGTTGATTTTTAGAATCAACTTGTGCATTTTTTGTTGAAAAGGCAAGTTATTCACTCCAAGAAGGATGAGAAATTGGTGTCTATTAGTGGGAAACTATTGAGGTTTGGTGTTGGTGAGTTTGCCTTAGTTACTGGGCTAAAAAGTGTTGGTGATAGGCCTTTTATTCGTGGTGATGGTATTACTTCTGCTTTCTTCCAGAACTATTTTACTGGTAGAATGAAGTTTGATAGGCAATCAATTGAGGAGAGTTTTACATTACAAGTTTGGGGTGATAATGATGACGATGATTTGAAAATGTCTTTGTTGTACTTTCTACATTTTTTTCTTCTACCGGGAATTCTGCGCATATGTCTTTTTTCAATATAGTTAATAGTGATGCTTTTAACATGTATCCCTGGGGAAGGGATTTATTTGACTTGACAATAAGACAATTGATGGAACAAGTGCTCGATACGAAGCAGCCTAAAGGTGATGATGTGAAGCGTGCTGCTAAACGTATCAAATTTTATAGAATTAAAGGCTTTCCTTTAGTTTTTCAGATATGGTTTTAAGAGTGTTGTGAAGAAGTGAACAATAAGATTGTACTTGTATGGGGCAGGGAATCCCTCGGATTTTGATTTGGGCTTGTCCAAATCCTAGAAAGATAACAAAGTGAGGTCTGATGATCTTGATATAATGATTTTCAACCATTCTGCCGAACAGGTAATACGTTATTATTGTATTTATTTTTCTCTTTTGTTTCTATTTTGTTTCATAAATGTTTGTCTGTTGTTTCTGACTTTGGTTTTTGTTTGTTTTTTGTTTTGTTGAAGTTGAAGAAAGTTTGGCCATCAATTGGAGAGAAGTTGCAGTTGGATATTGCAATATTTTTTTATGAGTCCAAGTACTCTTTTAATTCTGTTGATGGCAATTTTGTCATTGTTAATTTGAAGCAGAAGAAGTCTACTGTTGATTTTGGGTCTAAGGACACGTTGGATGATGTTGTTTAAAACAGAAGAAATTTTCTAAGGAGTTTAAGCTTTTCAAGAACTCCATTAACAAAGTTTTGAAAGAGTAGTTTGAAATTGTTCTCTCTGAGTTGTCTGTTATTAAGGAGAAACTTCATGTATTTTTTATATTTTTTTGTTTTCATTGTGTTTTATTATTATTTTGATTTTGTTTCTTTGTTGTTTCTATTTATGATGTTGTTATTTTTTTTTTTTTTAAGGTGGTGAAGATTTGGAGAAAATTGATAAAGGTGATGGAGATGAATCTAATGAAATGTCATCAGCTTCAGATTCTGAGAATGAGTCACATGCAGGGGACGATAAACATGTTAATGATGAGGTTGTGCGATTTGGTAATGATACAGTTGACACTCCTTGTTTGGAAAGTGTTGAGCGAAGCAGTAGTCCCACTGCTGGCGGAGAGTTTGAGGAAAAATCTGATTCTGTTGAAGGTAGTTATATTAGTGCAGTTGATATGTCTTTGGATAAAGGATTAGTTAGTGATGTTGAGGGAATTGCAGTCCGTGGTCGAATGGGAATAGTTAAAAATGTTGATAAGGTTTCTTTTAGTTCAACTAAGGGCAGCAGATGAGGGTGTTGTTGAATCTCAAGGCCTCAATGTTCGTGCTGGAGATGATTTTATTGATTAAGAAGAAATTGATAATCTTACCCAATCTCAAGTTGACTCTATTTTGGATGCTGCAAATGAAGCTCTTATTGGAAAAGTTTGTTTCTAACATGTTTCTACTTTGTTTTAACATTGAAATATCATTTATATTTTGTTTGTAACATTGTTTTTTAATTTATTGCGAGTGTTCTTAAGAGTTATGTTCCTCATTCCCCTATTTCAAAGAGGGTTTTAAGACCTTCTCTTACTGTGAGAACTCATTTCACCACTCACTTCGAAGCATTTAGTGATGTGAGTGAAAAAGAACTTGGCGGATTGGAGGTAGGGAACATTGAATAGGAAATGACTCCTTAGGAGAAAGATTTGTCTTTGGATATTGCGAGGAAGCCGTCAAAAACTTTGGTAAAAGGAATGTGTCATTGGATGACATCTTGGTGAAGGTTCGGCATAAATGCATTTTCCGGTGATTTGAGTAAGTGGTCACAAGGGTTTGTTTCGCAAGGGTACAATTTTTTATTTATGTGTTCCAATGATTATGAAACATGTTAGAAACATGTGTGAAACATTCTTTTAATATTGTGATTTTTTTATGTTTCGTCCAAAATGTTATTCGGGCGAAGATGACAAGATTATTCCCTCTTTAAAGTTGGGTATCTGCGAAGTGAAGCATAAATCGTGGTTTCATAGCCTAGATTATATTGATGAATATTTGTCTTCTTTGGTAAGTTATTTTTATGTTGTTGTTTTCCATTTTTGTTTATGTGTTTTTACATTTTCTTTGCTTTGTTTTCAGCATATTGATATGTTGTTCTATTATATATGGAAGAAGTATATTTATGGCCATAGCGCTGTGAAATTTAGAAGAATTTTGACACTTCTATGGTTAATGTTAATACTTATGTGGTTGACTATATCATGGGGTTTGATATAGATTGTGGAAAGTCATGATCTGAGGTAGATCATATCTTATTTTCTATTCATTGTGTTGATATGGAACACTGGGTTCTTGGGAGGCTGAGTATTAAAGAGAGAATTATATATATGTATAATTCATTGAAGATATGGAGTCTGTAAAAATAGCTAGGAAAGCTATTGAAAGTTATAGCGTCTTGTTGCCTCGTTTTCTTTCCATAGTATCCTTTTATGAAGATCAACATGACATTGCTCTTGGTTCCGGCACTTACTCTGTTGATATTAATGCTCTAATCAATGCAGTGGTTGTTCCGGATGTTCTTGTGCAAACAAAAAAGTAATATTCTTATTTTTTTTCTGTTTCTTTTTTGTGTATTTTTTTATTATGTTTTTAACTTCTTTTTTGTAGAGATTGTGGAGTGTTTGTTGCTTGTTACGCAGAGTATTTATCTCTGAAAAGGGCATGTCTGAGGAAAATTCAACATTGAAAATGAACGGATGAGTTATACTCACTTACTATACAATCATGCATAGCTGAAGCAGCAGAATGGAGATGAAGATGATAGTGATATAGAAACCAATCATCCACTTCCTAATGATGCTAGGAATTTGTTGTTAAGGAAAAAATCTTTATGATTTTGTAATGGTCTCATTCAACAGTATGTTTTGCATATCTTTGAATAGGTTGTTACTATGGTTATTTTGAATATTTCAATATTTGTAGTTGGTATTTTAGGATTTACAGTATGTATGGAACAATATCCAAATCAATTTGAGGTTCTGTAGAAAGAACTTTTAGTTTTGTTGTTTTGCCATTCAAAATTTTATGAAAGTTTTTAATTTTTTGTGTTTTGCGTTCTTGATTTGTTTTATTAAATATGAAATGGCGTAGCCAAGAAACAATTGTGCAACATCATCGAATCATTGATGAAACAAATTGTAATATCGAAAAAAAATAAAAAAAACATCTAAGAAACTATAAAGCAACATGTATGAAATGTTATTGAAACAATTGTGTTTGTAATATTCTATTAATTTGTCTAGTTCAAATATAGTATTATGAAATGCATCTTGTTTTTGGTTGATTCATGCATGTCTTTATATTATGTCCAAACTGCCCACATCTTCCGCATTTATTTTTAAATTTTCTCTCCCATGCCGCCTTGTGTCTTCTTTTCTTTGGTCTTCCAGACTTTGCCTTGCATTCTGGAGGTAGAATTATCATCTTTTCAATTCCATTCACTGGCATCCATGTTTTTCCATGTCCAACTAGGTAGACTGTTTCTGAATAAGTTGTCAGCATTATTTCTCTCATGTAATATTTCTATATTTGTAGTTGGTATTTTAGGATTTACAGTATGTATGGAACAATATCTAAATCAATTTGAGGTTCTGTAGAAAGAACTTTTAGTTTTGTTGTTTTGCCATTCAAAATTTTATGAAAGTTTTTAATTTTTTGTGTTTTGCGTTCTTGATTTGTTTTATTAAATATGAAATGGCGTAGCCAAGAAACAATTGTGCAACATCATCGAATCATTGATGAAACAAATTGTAATATCGGAAAAAAATAAAAAAACATCTAAGAAACTATAAAGCAACATGTATGAAATGTTATTGAAAAAATTGTGTTTGTAATATTCTATTAATCTGTCTAGTTCAAATATAGTATTATGAAATGCATCTTGTTTTTGGTTGATTCATGCATGTCTTTATATTATGTCCAAACTGCCCACATTTTCCGCATTTATTTTTAAATTTTCTCTCCCATGCCGCCTTGTGTCTTCTTTTCTTTGGTCTTCCAGACTTTGCCTTGCATTCTGGAGGTAGAATTATCATCTTTTCAATTCCATTCACTGGCATCCATGTTTTTCCATGTCCAACTAGGTAGACTGTTTCTGAATAAGTTGTCAGCATTATTTCTCTCATGTAATATTCTGAACAGACGTACATGTATGGTCCTGATTCGAGTATTTTATTATTGTTATTTCATGTGGGCAAGGAATCTCATCCATTTGATACATATTGCAAGTGCAAGAGCTTTTTGTTATTATTTTCGTTGTGGTTTTAACTGCAGTAATGCAATAATTTTGGTCTAATCTGAAAATATGCATTTATTTGAGACTTTTTGCTATTATTTTCCTTGGAGCCTGATAGTTGAAGCTGAGGTTTTTATATGATTAATCCCTACTAGGTTTTATTGATAAGACTTTAGTTTGGGGCTCAATTTTATTTTGTAATATTTTGTTTGGGCCTAATTTAAAATTGATTTGAGAGCTTATTAGGTTTTGGGCTTTAAATCAAATAAGGGATTAACGGTTTATATTTTGGACTCACTTTAAATAAATTAAATATTGGCTTTATTTTATTTTATTTGTGTTTGAGTCCTTCTTTAGGCTAAAGTTTTGATTATAAATTTGAGTTTAAATCTGATGTTTGAGTTTGTCTAGTTTTGGCTCAAATTATATGGTAGGATTTTTAGCTTAAAGTTTGGATATTGAACTTGGTTTATTTTGGTTAGATTACAAGTCAAGTTTGGTTCTATGAGTCTCATATCTACTATAGTTAATTTAAAGTCTACTTTGGTTTTCAGGCTCCAAATTCAAATTGGATTAATTTTGGACTAAGTTCATATAAAATTGTACTTTTTTTGGGCTCAAATTTATTTGATATTAGCCCGATTTCATTTAATCCAATTTGAAGTAAGAGTTTCGGATTATTTTTTGTTAAAGATCCTAAAATCTCTATAAAGTTTGAATTTTGGCTTTTATATTGTTCGGCTTAAAATTCATATAATGAAAATTCGGATTTTTCGAATTGGGATTAGGGTGTTGGGTTTTAAAGGGGTTAACTTAACCCGTAAAGATTGGATTAATTTTGAATTTCTTCAAATATAATCCGTAAAGAATTTGACCCAAATTCAGTTAGAACCCTATATAAGTATTTACTTGGTCTATCTATTTTGATATTAAATTTGGAGTCCAAGGTTGTTGATTAGCTTAAAACCCAACTAAAGGTTATGTTGAGCTTAATTTATTTTGGGTTCAATATAATGGATTTTTTTTCACTTCATTGAATTTTTGCCCAATTTAGTATTTTGGGCTTTAAATTCAAATTAAGCTATTTGGATTTAAGCTTAACTAAAATTAGATTTGTTGCCTAATTTGGTTCCCTAGGCTTTAAATCTAAATAAAGGCGAATTTAATGTCTAATTTGGCTTTCAGACTTTAAGTCTTTATATTGAATAGGGGTGGCGTGTAACGCTGTTTAATTGAGCGATTATTAATTTTTCTTGTTCAATTGGTCTAGTAATCTTCAATCAAGTTAATCAAAGCAGCATGTTGCCTTCGTGGCCTCTATTGTGGAGAGCAACTTTATTAAAATTACATAGATGGTGTGGAATTAATTATGCGGACTATGATCGGCCCTTCGTTTTGACACAGTTTGGCCGAATAACAACGCACATGTGATGATAAGTACATGATGATTATATAGACTTTTCATGTGGGCATAAGTTCGTCCTTCGATAGACTTTTGTTTGACAAAACTTATTGTCAATACTTGATCATTACAACAAGGTTACCACTTACAATTAATTTTATGTCCTTTTTCGATGAAGATTAATGTTATACTAGGTGCCTTGTCATGGGTCCCCATTTGGTTTACTTGCCTATATCTTATTTGAGTGAATATTATTTTGTTTTCTACCTTAATTATCTGCTTAAAGTTTATATATTTGTCAATATTGAGTTCATTTAAGTGCTTATGTCACTATTTTGGAAATACAGTTACGGGCATTATATCTGAAGTGGATAGAATAAAAAGTTCTCTATAGAGATTGTTGAAATTCATGGATGACTTTGATAATTACTAATCTCATAAAATTGCATAAAGTAGTGAAACTCATTGGTCATAAATAAATATTTAAGACCCAAGAGTTTCAAAAAGGGCAATGTTGGGAGTTATTAGGTATATCTAGTCATCAAACATTTTATCAGAAGGAAGATGATTATAAAATGACTTTTTTTTCGGTTTATTGAAAGACTCTTTAGAATCATTATGACATTTTGGCTCATTTATTTTTGATCTAGCTCTCCATTTATGGTGTTACAGTTATCATTAAGTTGTTTTCTCGTTTGGCGATGAGATAAATAAAGTTGATAATTGTATGTACCGTAGTTCGATGTGAGTGAATTCCATTACTAAATAAATTAAGCTTCACTCATTCACTGCCCTAAGAATGAGTATAAAGTTTAGGATATGCAAAAAACTACTTATGTTAGAAAGTCTTTTGTATGCTTAAGTATGTATGTATCCGGATACAACGTACATAGCCTAACTATTTGGCAGATAGTTAACTCTTATAATGGATCATCTAGAAAGCAGTCATAGAGGGTTTATAAAGTCTTCTTGGAGAACAAAAGAATTTTACTCACTTATCGGAAATCGGATCTTTATAGAGATCGTTCGGTCATCTGATTCCGATTTTACAGGATGCCCATAAAGTTACAATCCAGTTTTGGCTATACTTAACTGCTAATTGGAAGAACTGTGTTGGAAAGAGTGCCAAGCAGACACACATAGTTCATTTCAATATAACAGTTATGTTCTATCTTATTTTGGAACATCTTATTAAAGGATATGAATGTGAATTATTGTCACCAGACTGCATTGTAAGAATAGTATTGAATTACCAGTAAAGATAAATGTGACAATAAATCAGTCTTGCCATATTCGATCAATAGAAGCTCTTCGATGTCGATACATCAAGTTTCTTGTTGTTAAGGAAAGAGTTCAGAATACACAGTTTTTCATAGAACATATAAAGATGAATTTTATGTTAGTAAAATCCAAGGTATTAACACTTACGGACTTTCACGAACATACTGCTCATATGGGTGTTATTATGGATCATACCTTAGTTTTAGTGGGAGTTAATGTTCTATGTATTTAGTTTCAACTTTTTGGACCATTTGGTTTTCTGCAGGAGAGTTGATGGTCATTCTATTTTCTGAACTCAATTTTGTGTTTATTTGTGATGTTTTACATTACATATGGATTGATCTCATTAAAGACTAAAGTTGGACCAGTTGAAAATAGGCATTATTAAGATCACATTGCATGATATTTCCATGATGCTCTCCATATTTGATTTATGTCATTGATTGTACTAGTTGGTGATTATCTTGGTTGAGTCACGATATTGAATGTGATGAAATTTGGGATAGTCTCATTGCTAGTGTATGAGATGGATCAAATTGTCAGGCAGTAGTCAAAGAATAAATGACATACATTTGTGCACATAAGGAAATATAATTAGTTATGGAACAATATGTAGCTCAAGTAGGAGATTGTTAGGAATTATTTAATTCCTAATATGTGGGTAAATATTTAATTAAAATTATATTTGTCATTTAATTATTAATGGACTAATTAAGTGATCTAAATCCGGTGGAGTCCTAAGGTTACTGAAATTGATATGGAAACAAAGAGTAGATACCTAATAGGAATTAACTTAGGGGATTATGGGAACCCTAATTTGATACCTATATAAAGAACTTTATGGTTATGGTCCCCAATATACTAAATCACATATAGTTTTCTATTCTCCCCATCAATATGGAAAACGAATGTCCCATAAGGAATCCGGAGATTTAGTTGAGGAAGGCCATAAAACCAAACCCCGTTCGTGATCGTGAGATGCTTGTGTTCATGTTCGTAGAAAATCCACAATTGAGGTATTTCGTATACAGATCTTGCGATGTATCCAGGTATTCTGTTATTCCATAAATCGTTGATGATATAAGCATGATGTTGATATCCAAGGATTTCCACATATAGGATGTATTTATGAATTTTATATTTATTATTGTAAAATTCCAACACATGTTCCTATTCTCAAACACTAGCCTATTTTCGGTTTTATACTATTCATAAAATAAAAATGTGTTTTTTTATATTTCGACTGAAAAGAACACAATTTTAAATCTTCATTCTCATCTTTAGAAAAAATCATTATTCATTTATTATCACAATTTTCAAAACCTACATTTAAACTTACTCTCATATATTGTCATTCAATCTCATCCGCATCATCACGTCACTAATATTTCTCCACCTTTTCAACTAATACAACTCAATAAATATATGAAAAAAGATACTTTGGAGATACCTTCAGTTCTTCAAACATATGTTTATTTCTACAACGTATTTTGTAAAAAAAAATGATCATTATCAAAAATATTTTGCCAAATATCATCTCAATTCTAAACCTATATTATATTCTCAAAATATGTATTTCAACTAAATATATTTTATATTTTTACACAAAAAACAATACAAAACAAAAATTTCAATAAAAATAGTGAAAATGAAAAATCTCAATGAAAGACGGACCACCATACGAGCCCTAAGAATTCAAAACCAATGATACGTTGAATATAATAAGATATCTTATAACTTTTCAAACTAAAGATTTGATGATATTATTACTATCAATCAGTCTTTAATTGGTGCTCCAAAAAGCATTGCATGCACAATCCACTATAATAACTTTCTTTGCCCAACACAATTAACAAGATGGTCCATTAATTCCCATATAAGTTTTTTATTACAAATCTACCACTTCTCTTACTTTTGAGTTTTGTCATTGTTGAAGTCAATTTTTTTGCCACAAAACCGCAATGTGCAGTTTTCTTTCCTTTATGTTTAATAACGATCTCTCCCCCGATGGGAACCCACATGTTTTCCATCTTACGAATGAGATTTTCCCAATGCATTTGAAAGATGATCTACCAGTTCTCAAACTTTTTTGAGTTTTGTCATTGTTGAAGTCAATTTTTCCACAAAGCAAAGTTTTCTTTTTCGTCCAATGGGGCCACATGTTTTCCATCTACGAATGAGATTTTCATCAATGCATGAAAGATGAAGTACAAAATTTTAAATAATGAATTCTTGGCAAGTAGTGATTATAATTAAATTGCTACAAAAATTTATTTTGTTCATAATTCATGTAAAATATCTTAATCATCTTAAATTGGATACTGCGATGTCATCAACGCGTTCATTTCACGATCCAGAATTGCTTTCAATATTAAATGCATGTAATTTATATAAGATATTATTATTATTGTACATGTAACATTAATCTAATTTATCGAAAAATTATACAAAATATAAAATAAAATAGAAAATCGAGTTTGGTATGGTAGCAAGCGACACGTACAATAAATTTTGTTAGCATTATCTCAAATTATTATTGTTTTACTAAAATGGTTAATTCCAGTTGCTAAGGAAGTACATAATAATTCATTTATATATAAATCACTTCAACTTCTCTCCTATAATTCATATGGAATTTCACAAAAATCGTAGAATAATAAAGGTTTTGCTTTTTTTTATCTGTATCAATTTACTTTTACTTAGACAGAAATTATGTTACATAACTTAATAATAATTAATTATTGTATAATATATAGATGAAATGATATATTCGATCAATCATTTTTTTTTTCAAATTCCTTTTGTCTCTTTCATTATATTTTGCACCTTGCTCACGAAAGTAGAATTTATAGACACTTTAACCCTTTAACCGACAATATCATTCCCTATACACTCCTTGGTATTAATGCAATGACACCATTAAAATGTGTATCTATTGTTAATATATATATATATATGTGTAATAATTATCCAATTATTATATATATGTATATTTCCTATCTCTATGCATATTTATTATTACGTCAGTGAGATTTGGGTTTTTTAACAGAAAATTGTAGTTGAGGGAAATTATTACACAAATATGGTGAATTTTGGGGCTTTTAAAATTATAAAGATGGTCGTTGATTGTATCGACGACTAAAGCTTAGTCGTTGATCACAATCACGACCAAACAATAATTTTTTTTTTCCGAAAAAACCCACCCCAATCGTTATTACAAATAACGACTGGAAAAAAAATTTAAAAAAGACACCCAGTCGTTAAATGGAGTAACGACTGGGGAATTGATTCCAATTCAGAAGTCAGCCAAGTAGACAAATCTCGGCTGACACGCGACAGAGGGGGGCAGTCGTGACTGCAAGAGTCACGACTAGGGGCAATTTTTTTTAAAAAAAAAAAAATCAGACGGCCAAAAATTGTTCTATAAATGCTCCCCCTCCAGCCCATTCAACCACGTTTCACAACAAACACTCTCCTCTCATTTTTTTTCTCTGCACTTATATACACACTAGCACTCACACACACCAGCGGCGTTTTCAAAGCAGCGGTCGGAGTTAAGTAGAGACGGCAAGAAACAACATTTTTCGGAGGTAAGTTGTTTGTGTATTTTTCATAATAACATGGAAATTTTAATTTTTGCATGAAATAAATTATGATTTGTTGCATGTACGCTATTTTATATGTAATTTTTGTTATATTTTGCATGTTTGTTATGTTTTGTGTAAGTTAGTATGATTTTGCTAATTTAGGGTTATATTTGGGTTTTTGAAGATATGTCAAATTCAGATAAAATTGGAGTGATTGTTTATTACTGATGGCTCAAAAGCTACCTTTAAAACCTTAGGCAAGTGCACCTATCGTTTTATAGTATATATTATTGAGTACCGAGTGTCATTCCCACGAGGATTGTAAGTACTAATAATTACCGTCTTTTTGTTATTTAATCAAACAATTTTCAGAGTTTTGTTTGTAAAAATGGAAAATGAGAAATAGAGAATTTAAAATAATTGCAACTTACAAAAGATCAAATAAAAGTATGTTGTAGAATTAAGAAATCAAGAGCTAGAAATGTGTTTGAATGTAAATCCCTCTAGAATGTTTTTGTGATTTAACAAGATAAAAATACAATCATAATCCCTTAAGCAAAACCAACCTCTTTTAGTAAAATCTCATGTTTCATGGACCGTAGAAATTCCCGATTTAAGTTAAACCCTCTATCGAGCGCGAATAACTTATAACCTCAAGTTGATTAACTGAAATCTCTTTCTAGTTAAAACCCCCAAGACAGCATTATAACGATTTGTGAATTCCCATATTAGGTTTGACCATAATCCAGAAGACTTATGTCATCCTATATCTAGGATTGCATGCAACTCTTTTCACTTATATAGGTTCTATTTCACCATGAATCTCTCGATTTCCCGGATGAAAAATAAACTTCAAATCAATATTGTGCATATACCAATTCGAATGAATAAAGCATAATATAAGTGAATCACACAAAATATGAAGATTTTATTAAAAACATTCAAACCTTAATCACAAATTCATTCTAAAGTTCATTACATTCAAACACTAGAAATTTAGCTACACATGACTTTGACAAAAGAGTATACTACACATGAAGATTTGAATAAAATGAACATGGTGTACTTAGCTCTTATTCAAGACCAATTCAAGACTTCCTCCTTGGTTGATTGCAATGATGTTGAGCTCCAAGCCTTCTCCTCTATTGCTCTTGAACTTCCAACTCTACCTCTCTTTTATCCTCTCAATGTATTTTGTTTTGAAACAATGAATATACAATGAAACTCTCTATGAATGAATGGGATTGAATGGAATATTATGGAATGGAATGCAATATGGAATGGGATGCAATGGAATATGAAATGGGATCCTCCAAACCAAACTCTTGGCTTTTATAGACATTCTTGTTGTGAAAGAACACATTAACAATGTCATCTTTTGACAAATAATTGTTCCACTTCCATAGTTGGGTTGTTGAATCCTTATTTTCATGTGATAATTGAGAGAATAATAGAGTTTGGTGCAGCAAAATGAGATGTAAAAGTTGCTCAAAGGTTGTCAAAAAGCAAAAAGTCTCCATAATTTCCGCCAAAAGAACATCCAGACTGGACGAAAAGCACGCCCGTGCTTTAAAAGCATGGGCAGGCCCTGTTTTTGGATTTTCCTGAACACGGCCGTGCCTGAAAAGCATGGCCTGGCCATGTTTGGTACGTCGGGGTCGAAAAATTGCTCGTTTTTTACTTCTAAAAAGCACGGCCGTGCTTGAAAAGCACACCCTGCCCGTGTTTGACTGAAAAGGCCCCGAAATGACGCGTTTAGCTTGGTATTTTGAGTGTTTTTGCATCCAGAAACCCCCGGGTATGTTTTGACATGAAACCATGGCCCAAAATTCACCAAAAACAGCTCCGAATCATCAATCTACACCAATAAAAGCACCTCGGAGTAATATGAACTATGTACAATCAAAAATTTATGAAACTAACAATAAAATAACTTAAATCATACTCAAATATACACATAATTACGGGGGCCAAATATTAATTGAAAATATCTATCAAGTAGGATATAGTCGCCCTGCTATTGGAGCCACGAGAATTTCCCGTTCGACAAATTTGGACAGTTTGATATCTATGCTACATGATATTTTAAATTTGGATAGAAATCGTTATTTGTTAAAACTATCCGGTAAATACTGTGATAACAACATGTCACGAGTCATTGCAATTAATACCAATCGAGACTTGTGATTTTTCTTTGATCCGAAAGTCGAAAATAGAACTGTAGATATCTTTGTTGAGATGGACGAAATGCATCATAATGTCGTGTCTGATATCCCTTTAGAAAATGAATATTATCAATACGCATCTTACATTATTGGAGACAGCACACTAGAAGCTCATGTTACGATTCAAAGAACTAATAATATTATTGTTAATGATTTGAACACACAACTTTCTGAATCCGATCAGCACAATGTTGATAGATTATTGCCTGAATCTAACCTCGATGAACACGGGGATCATGAAATTTCAAATTCTGAACCGAGTGAAGATGGAACAGGCGATGAAAATAACACAGATGATGATGAAGATGAAGATGGTAATACTTCTACACCTGACTCACAACCTATTGGATGTGGCAATAAATCGCAACATGTCGTGGATTCCGTCTGTGCACTGTTGGGAAATTTATCGTTTAGATTTTGATGAATGCCATGTAAAACTTAGACTAGAAAGTTGGCACCCCATTTTCCTTGTAATTCTTATTGTAATAGATAGGGTTGTATGAGCTGAGTCAAGTCAGCTATGCCTGGGATTACATGAAGTCAACTGAAGACTAGAATGAAGGCTCCGCTGGAAGCAGCTGAGTATGGCAAGGAAGAGATGTCAAGAACTCGACTGAAGGAGTATCGGCTGAGAGACAGCTGTGAGAAGAGTCAGTTAAGTCAACCCATGAAGCCAAGTCAAGTTGAAGTGACAGATGAGTCTTTCAATCATTGGAGCAGACTCAAGTCACCTGGGGAAAAGGCTGCTGCAAAGAGGAGTTAACTGAAAAGAATCTGTTGCAAAAAAGTCAAGAACATTGCTTAAATAAGTAATACTTCCATGATGCCATGTCTTAAAGTGCTCAGTCCCAGAAGCGTGCAAAAGGAATAAACCAATGGGAAGCACTGCACCTCGTGTCAGAACCTGAAAAGCTGGACATTCATTTAATACGAGGAAAGGTCTACATCTCAAGATTGAAGACCAAGAAAAGACAAGCCAACGAACACAAATGACTTTTGAAAATCAGCTATCTCTTCAACGGGCAGATTTTTAAAAGTTCACTATAAAAGGCTGAGGAATCACTTTGAGAAGAGGTTACCTTGATTACCTTGCATTCCTGAGATAACAAGAATTATTCATTATGTAACCTGCAAAACATTCTCAAATTATTCAAGCAAAAACCTCAAGCCAAAATCTCGAAGGAAATCGATCCAACACTAAGCTGTGAAGGAAAGACAACTTCAAACTATTGAAGAGGAAACTTTTGAAGAATCAAAAGGGGTCTACTTTCCAAGGAGGATTGTAGGAAGGTTCAAGGTCGAACCAATCTCAAGTTATTGGATGGCTTCGTGATCAAATCCAAGAAGCTTGAGAAAGTAAGTTGAAGTAACAAGGCAGTCGCCCTGTGAAGAAGCTGAGTCGGACAAGAAGCCAGCTGAGTGATCAAGGCATCTCCAGACTGAGTCCCAAAGGAGCAAGTCAGCTGTGTGATCAAGACTTGTATCTGGACTGATAACCACTTTGTAAACTGATCATTACTTAGTGGATTCCTCCAGGAGTTGGAGAAGAGAGGAGTAGAAGAATTACCCCATCTTCGAACCTCTATAAAAATTATTGTGTCATTTATATTTCAGCATTTTGCATATTACTTTAAATCTGCTGATAATTTGCTACCCAACTGATAAATAACAAGTGCTAAAATCAAGTGTTATAACAAAGATAAAATCAAATTTAAGGGTGTTAAGTCTTCCGCTGAAAATCTTATCACAGTCAAGTTAAGGTTTAGTCTAAATAGCTGAGTTATTCTATCAACAGCTCTTTCGAGTCTGTTGAGTGGCTAACTCTGTTGATTAACTAACTTAGCTGTCCATCAAGGACTTAGCTGTGTAATTAACTCTGTAATAGTTTAAAAGGACTAAAATTGAAAAGTTTATAAGGTTTATTTAACCCCCCCTTCTAAACCTTACTCACACCCCTTGGGACCTACATGCACCATATAGAGATATACCTTTTTTTAATTCATCTTTCGAGGAATTCAATATTTATTCAATTGACGTTCCTCATCTGGCATTGTACTATGACGCAGATCAAGGTGTGTTGAAAAGAGGTATGATTTTCAAAGATAAAAAACATGTTCAATCTGTTGTTAAAGATTTTTCAGTTCGCCACGCAAAACGTGAGTATCGGGTTGTTGAGAGTACTCCAACTGTGTGGAAAGTTGTATGCAAACAAAATCAGGGAGGAGTTATATCAGCAAGTTTGTCATCTGAACAATGCAATTGGTTGTTGCTGTCTAGTTTTGTCAAAAGATTGTTGTAAGGTAAATCACAAAGTTGGGGCCTCCTCACAGTTGTCTTATGAATTTTGTGCGTATGGATCATAGGAATTTGTGTAAAAATAGGATTGTTGATAATCTAATGGGCATGGTCGAGATTGATCCAACATATGACATCAAATACGTCCAACAGACAGTGAAAGATAAATATGGCTACGGCATTTCATATCATAAGGCGTGGCATAGTTTGCGGCGTGCTCGTGAAAATGTGTACGGTACTTGGGAAAGTTCAGTTTGGTTTTTGCCTAAGTATATGGAGGCATTACAAAAGTACAATCTGGGGACAGTGGTTCAGTGGAGATACGCCATCCTAATCGAGTGACCCATCAGTTGGGTATACGACAGTCGACAGGGTATACCAGAGGATATATCACATTCACATGAGATGTTACACGGCGTAACTCATAGGGGAGAACTGGAGTGCCATGGTCGAATTACCATGATAGTTGGGTAACTTATTGGCAGAACATAGCTACTTCAAGAATCCAGGGCTACCAGATTAATGGTGGTATTAGTACAGATGATGGATACATGGAGTGGTCTCATTGCATTACACGACTACGTATTACTCCATCACATCTTGATATGGAGATGGGGTACCAGCCATCAGATATTAAAGCTCACGATGCAATTGTAAGATTATTTATATATATGATGTTTGCATCTAATTATGACATTCAAAATTACTTATACAAAATTATATTTACTTTCAGAGTAACTGGATGAGACGATTGAGGCTTGGTGCAAATGACAATTCAGAGTCATGGCCACATCTGCAGAGAGTTGTTATGGATATCAGTGATAAAATGGAGAAACATATTCGCCCGTCTCAAAACATTGCATCACATATTGGACAGGATGCCCCTGTTGAAGATACCACGATGACCACTCAGTACATGCCTACCACATTTGCACCCCCCGATATACACATGGTTGCTCCTTCGAGATCCATACCTCAGATGCATCATGGTATGAATATTAATACTAATTCACATACATTTATAGATATATGTTTCAGGCGTCATGATATTTTGATCTTATTTTCAGATATGGCTGGTCCATCTCATGGGTAGGGTGGAGATTATTACGTTCCCTAGTATTCACAGACAGACTCATATTTTTTTACGTCTCCAGTTACTGGACCATCATGAACATCATATACATCACTTATACAGTCCGATATTGGCATGCCATTACAATATTTTTCAGGTTTTGATCAATCCAGAGTTGTGTTTG
Source organism: Rehmannia glutinosa (assembly GCA_016081115.2). Lineage (NCBI taxonomy): Eukaryota > Viridiplantae > Streptophyta > Magnoliopsida > Lamiales > Orobanchaceae > Rehmannia > Rehmannia glutinosa. The sequence goes on from CM071935.1 coordinate 50,069,473, forward strand.
ATAAATGGTTTTATCATGATTTTGATGATTTTGTTTTTACACCAAAACAATGTTTTTAAAGGTTGTCCAAATACTCCTAAATGATTTAAAATGGTTTTAATATTTCCCGGAGTATTTCTTCAAGTTTATTTTCGACTAAATTGGACAATACTTTTAATGATTTTATGTTAAAGTGTTTTTACTTCAAAACAATGTCCCTGAATGTTGTCCTAATACTCCCGATCGGTCTAAAATGTTTTTACTATTTTTCGGAGTATTTCTTGGAGTTTATTTCCGATATAAAATTGGACAACACTTATGTTTCATGCTCGACCGGTCCCCTATATAGGGAAACCCGTGACTGAGTTGAGTTATGGAACAGAAAAAAAGGGATGGAGGGAAATCAAGGGGGCGACCGGTCGACCGGGTCGACCGGTGAGGGGGGCAACCCGGTCGACCACGGGCGACCGGTGCCTGAAGCCCCCCCGAAGAACAGAAACTTATGTTTCTCTGTTTTGGTCTTCCTCGACCGGTCCAACATGAGGGCGACCGGTCGCACCCCTCTGTGACCGGTCCCCCTGTGTAAAAATTCGCAGAATTCAATTTCAATCTTATCTCTGCGCGACCGGTCGAACCCCTCTTTTGACAAAGAAACTATCCGCTTGAGTTTGGATGCTTTTTCCTTGATTTAAGGGGTTGATTTCTAACAGCTCTTTTCTCCAATTGTCTTGCAATTTTTTACAGATTTCATGTCCCCAAGAGGAGCCTATCTTGTACAAGACATCTTCTATAAATAGAGGAAGAATTGAAGCAACACAAGAAGAGAAAAAAACTACAACACAACAAGATACACTCAAGAATACACTTGTTCTTACATTGTCTTATTTCTTGTTGTAATTTGCCTAGCTTATCACTTTCACATCCTTGAGGTCTAGGCTTTTCTTGATTACACTTACACTCTATTGTATTATCAATTATCGAGTTGTAATCTTGAATTTTTGGGTTATCATTCAACACAAGATATCCTTGTGAGTGTTCTTGTGGTAAGAACACACTTGGGTGATCTAGGTGTTAGGTGTGAGAAGATTGTGGTAATCTTCTTGTTGAGGTGTTGAAGAATTTGGTATTCTTCAAGGTTGAAGATTGTGGTAATCTTCACAAGGTGCCGTTGGAGATTGTGGTAATCTTCAAGTGAGATTGTGGTAATCTCAAAGTGGTGTTGAAGAAAGAAGAGTGTGGTGCTCTTCAAGGTGTTGTTGTAAGTTGGTGTTGTATTAATTTTTGGTAAATTAATAAAATCTTTTTTTTTTGAAATCCATCCCGGATATACTGGGGTGGTAGAGGATTAGGCCCTAGGTGGGTTGAACCTCTATAAATCGACGTGTGTTGTTTACATTCCGCACCTTTATTATTGTCTTTGAGCATTCGGCTCGAAAAAGAGGGCGTTATCGAAAAGATGGAGATAATCTATTCACCCCCCCTTTAGATTATCGTAGCCGCTTGGACTTACAAGTGGTATCAAAGCCAAACTCTTTGGCAAGCTCGTTTCACATCGCGAGTGAAGAGGAACGATCGTCGGCCTTTCCGGCACCTCCACCACCAAGCCACCTCGGTTTGATTCCAAAAATTTTATATTTTGGAACGAAAGAATGGAATGTTATTTACAAGGTTGCGGGTTCTATATTTGGAACACCGTCATAAATGGAGAATCCATTCCGATGATATACACACCACACACCTCCAAAGGGCTCAAAGAGCTAAATGATGAAGAGAAGAAAATCATCTCCTTAAACGGAAAAGCTCTCAATATTTTGTATTGTTCATTTACTAATTTGGAATATGAACATATTGTAGGAATTCGATCGGCACATGAAGTATGGCAAAAATTAGAAGCCATCTATGGAGTATTTGCAAATGAAAGGAGTCAAACAAAAGCATCTACTTCTCAAAGGGATACAAGTTCAAATCTAAGGAACAAGCCTCTTACAACTACCAACTATGAAGAAGTTGAACATTGTCTTATGGGTATCGAAGAAGAAAACGAGGTATGTCTTAAACCCTCTACTTCCTATGATATTGTTATTCAAAATGATTATAGTGATTTGCAAAATGATTTTGATGATCTTCAAAATGAATTCCAAAACTTACTTGTTAAATACAAAAATTTGAAAAAGGAATTCATTGCTTTGAAAAATGATAAGGATAGTTCATTTACTTCCTATGAATCACTATCATGTGTTCACACCACCACACTTGATAAGGTTAGAAACCTTGAGAAAGAAAATAGTACTCTTGTTGAGAATTTGAATTGCATGAAAAATGATTTATTAAAATGCAACTTGAGTACCAATAAAAAGAGCAATATTGTTGATGTTCATAATTGTGATAAAGGACTTGATCATAAGCCTAATGTTGTTAATCATATGAAAAAGAATCAAGTCCCTATATATTTTGGTCATTATGCTCCTAAAATTGTTACTTGTTTTTATTGTGGTAAAAAGGGTCATACGGCTAATTCTTGTCGGGCTAGAAATAGCTCCAATTATTCTTGGAGACCTAAAAGTCTCAAAGCTAATCCTAAAGGACCCAAACACTTGAGGGTACCACAAAATAATGTTTTATTAGGTACCCGGCGAAATAATGATCGGAGAAAAGTTATACCGCCAAGAAGACATCAAATGACCACGTCATTTGATCAAAGAAGGAGAAAACATTTTCAACAAAGCCAATTTCCAAGAAGAGAATATAATCAAAAATGGGAAGAACACAATCCTTGGAAATGGCAAAGACATCATCAACAAGATGATTTTCAAAGAAGAAGAGACCATCAACAATGGGACGGTAACAAACCTTGGAAATGGAGTAATCAAAGAAGCCATCATCAACAAAGTGACTTCTCGAGGGGAAGATATCATCAATAATGGGAAGGACACAACCCATGGAAACGGCGTAATTGGTAAACCGTATCTCCCCATTTAAATATGCATTTTATTTTATTTCTATGCATGTTTTTATTTGTGTCTTAATTGCAAAATGAGTTTTCATGTATTTAATTTTAAATTAAGGTCTTCAAAACTTATTTGTGTTTTTAAAACCTTTTGAAAAAAGAGACCTTACATGTTGTTTTTAAAACTCTTGTGCATTTTTGTAGACTAAAGTGTATTATCATCTCTTATGGATTTTTATGGCATGAGCTTACTTGTGATATCTCTTAGCCTACACTTTTATCATTATGACTTGTGCTAGATTTGTTTTAAGAATTGTGTAGGATTTACATATTTTCACAAATGACCATTTATGTCATTACTTGTCAAGAAAGGCATAAATTATCGAGGTACGTTTACTTGTGTTATTCTTACTCTTATAGACTCGATATATGTATTGCCATGTGCCTATGTGCTTGTTTTTCATAGTATTTCATACAAGTGTCATTAAGAGGATTTTTAGATTTTTTTGAAAGGCACTATTCGATATTTGATTGCACATATTTGCGTTGTCAACTCTTGTTCAAATACTTCTTTTAAATGAGGTCTCAACTATATGCTATCGGATTTTCAAATTTCAAAAGAGACCTTTGTAGCTTTCTTAAGCTTATTTGAACTTGCATGATTTATTAGACTCTTGATGATCTTCTTAATGCATAGTATGTGTTTCTTGCTTCATGGTCTATATATATAGTGTCTATTTCTACTATGCTCTTATATTTTGTGATTGATGATTGAGGCATGTTTTTACACTTGGGCTATTTTTTTCTTGCTTATATAAGCGATGCCATTAATGAGTTTGTTAAGTTGTGTAGATGAGAAATGAAGTAATCCAAATATTAGTTACCTCAAAATATTTGGATGTAAATGTTCTATTATGAACACCTTAGATCAATTGGATGCCCTATGATGATAGTGATGAAGAAGACAAAAAAGGGTATTCCGGAACAAACTCGATGACCAAGGCAACATTGGTCGAACTAAGGCGAGTTGATACTAGGTGAGCTTGAGATGAGCATGATGGGGGAGCTCAATTTCTTGCTTGGACTACAAATTATTCAATGCCAAGAAGATGGTTATATAAGAACTCTTGAAGGAGTTAAGCATTGAAGAAAGAAGAACCATCTCAACCTCTATGGCTAAAGATTGACAAAGGTTGAGAAAGGCATATCGACCGATAAACAAATTCGAGGTATGTTTTCTTGTATTATTTATATAGACTCGACATTCCATATGCCTTATGTCTAGATGCTCGATTTCAAAAACTATCCCATCGAATCTCATTAAAGTGCCGTTAAAAGAAATTTTCAAATATTTGAAAGGCACTTCTTCTTATGACTTGTATATCCAAAGTCTTAAAACGTTCTCAGTTTTTGGGATAACAAGTCCTGTATTTATTATACGGTTTTTCGTATTCAAAATGTAGTTCGTCATAATCGAACTAAACATATTAAGATTCGATATTTTTTCTTTAAAAGGATAGCGATTTTTAACAAAAACTTGAGATGTGTTTAATTCCGTCTCAAGGATAACTCGCGGACTTTTTTGATCGTTAACCGCTGAGTATTTTTTTTTCGAGCGTGATTATGACATAATGTATATTGAATGAGGTCTACGTATGCATTTTGCACGTTTTTAAAACTTAGGGGCGAAAAATCGGATTTTTGGATCAAACTTCGGATTTTAGACAGAACTCAAACAGTGGGCTGACTGGGGCAAGGCCGACCGATCGCCCATGCCGTCGACCGGCCGCCCGCCCCATGACCTGGCCGCCTTGGTGAAATTTCAGTTAAAATGTGTTCTGTTTCCAGCATTTGGTATTTTGGCCTTTTTCTTCTCTATTTCGTCCCCTTCGTCATTTGCACACACATTTCACTTCAAATGTGTTTTGTTGCATGAATTACATAGTTTGGGGATTGTCTAGCTCGATTATCATCATCATTGCTCATCTTTACCGATCAAATGGTAAGAATTTCACTCTCTTTAGCTCAATTGGGTTGAACCCTCGAGTTTGTGGCTTATATGTATTTATTCTTGATGCAATTCATATATATTTGTGATGAGCTTATTGATTGTTGATGAATGATATTTGTTATATTGCAATTGGTGATGAAAAACTTGGCTTGATTTCATTTACAAGGGCTATATATATCTTTTTAAATTTTTGACGTCCGCCAAGTGTTTGATAAAACATTTTAATGAAAAATTCATCACCTACATGATTCTCTCGATTTCAAAAGTCTTATATATTTATAGAGATCATGTTTTGCTTATCATATGCGTTTTCATAAGCTTCTACAAGTCGTATGATTCGACTTTTCCCTCCTATTTGGTTTATAAGCTTCAATATTCAAATAGCTCGATACATTGACTTAGTTGCGCACTTTGATATGAATATATGATGTATTTATCGTGCTAACATTCTTTTTGATGATTCCAAAGGGGGAGAAACAGGTTATAAGCTCGTTAGCTCAAAGAAGCTAAGATAAGCTCAATGAAAAGAAGCTATAAGTTATGGCTATTGAAAGCCATAAGTTGTGGATCATATTTTGTCCACTCTTGGTATATTATGGTTGTATATGTTTCTTAGTCCATTAGTTGTAGTATGGACTTATATATGTTTCTAACGATGTCTCTTTGACAGGGGGAGCTTTTAAGTTTTGATACTTAAGCTCAATATTGAAAAGCTAAGCCTTTAGCTTTTGATTTAGTTGCTTCTTGTGCATGTTGATAGGGGGAGCATTTGTAATATGTGGTTTAATATCTCAACTCCCATCCTTGTGCTTATATTGCGCGAAATGTTGTCGCTCTCAACGGATATTTATTTTTTGACCGGAAAACTTGTTTTGTTTTCAAAATCGCCTCTCAAAATTGTTTTGTTTTCAAAATCGGTCTTGTTGAATTGTTTTGGTTTGTAATCATCAAAAAGGGGGAGATTGTTTGATAAATGGTTTTATCATGATTTTGATGATTTTGTTTTTACACCAAAACAATGTTTTTAAAGGTTGTCCAAATACTCCTAAATGATTTAAAATGGTTTTAATATTTCCCGGAGGATTTCTTCAAGTTTATTTTCGACTAAATTGGACAACACTTTTAATGATTTTATGTCAAAGTGTTTTTACTTCAAAACAATGTCCCTGAATGTTGTCCTAATACTCCCGATCGGTCTAAAATGTTTTTACTATTTTTCGGAGTATTTCTTGGAGTTTATTTCCGATATAAAATTGGACAACACTTATGTTTCAGGCTCGACCGATCGCCCTATAGGGCAACCCGTACCTGAGTTGAGTTATGGAACAGAAAAAAGGGACGGAGGGAAATCAAGGGGGCGACCGGTCGACCCGGAGGTCGACCGGTGAGGGCGACCGGTCGACCCTATGGGCGACCGGTGCCTGAAGCCCCCCCGAAGAACAGAAACTTCTGTTTCTCTGTTTTGGTCTTCCTCGACCGGTCCAACATAAGGGCGACCCCTGTGTAAAAATTCGCAGAATTCAATTTCAATCTTATCTATGCGCGACCGGTCGAACCCCTCTTTTGACAGCAAACTATCCGTTGAGTTTGCAGACAGCTTTTTCTTGATTTAAGGGGTTGATTTCTAACAGCTCTTTTCTCCAATTGTCTTGCAATTTTTTACAGATTTCATGTCCCCAAGAGGAGCCTATCTTGTACAAGACATCTTCTATAAATAGAGGAAGAATTGAAGCAACACAAGAAGAGAATAAAACTACAACACAACAAGATACACTCAAGAATACACTTGTTCTTACATTGTCTTATTTCTTGTTGTAATTTGCCTAGCTTATCACTTTCACATCCTTGAGGTCTAGGCTTTTCTTGATTACACTTACACTCTATTGTATTATCAATTATCGAGTTGTAATCTTGAATTTTTGGGTTATCATTCAACACAAGATATCCTTGTGAGTGTTCTTGTGGTAAGAACATACTTGGGTGATCTAGGTGTTAGGTGTGAGAAGATTGTGGTAATCTTCTTGTTGAGGTGTTGAAGAATTTGGTATTCTTCAAGGTTGAAGATTGTGGTAATCTTCACAAGGTGCCGTTGGAGATTGTGGTAATCTTCAAGTGAGATTGTGGTAATCTCAAAGGTGGTGTTGAAGAAGAGTGTGGTGCTCTTCAAGGTGTTGTTGTAAGTTGGTGTTGTATTAATTTTTGGTAAATTAATAAAATCTTTTTTTCTTTTTGAAATCCATCCCGGATATACTGGGGTGGTAGAGGATTAGGCCCTAGGTGGGTTGAACCTCTATAAATCGACGTGTGTTGTTTACATTCCGCACCTTTATTATTGTCTTTGAGCATTCGGCTCGAAAAAGAGGGCGTTATCGAAAAGATGGAGATAATCTATTCACCCCCCCTCTAGATTATCGTAGCCGCTTGGACTTACAAGTTGGGCGCCCTGACATACATCGCCTGTTGCATTTCGCCTGGTTAGCGGTGCCAGTACCACACATGATGATGATGATGATGATGATGATGATGATGATGATGATACACAGTCTGTTCAAGCGAAAGACCATGTAGATGCAACTAGACGTAGAAGTACACGTCAGATACAGCATCCTAGATGTGGCACTGGGGTATAGGTATTAGGATTTTTATTGTGTCATGACAAATATTGTATCAAGACATATTGTATCATCCTATTATTGTGTATTGTCTCGATATTTAGATTTCACCTTCAATTGCCAAGACATAAAATATTGATGTGTTTTCGATTCATAATTATTATTAACGGATAATAAAATTTACTTATAATATTAAAACATCAAAAAAATTTAATTATAGTTTATAATCGTTAATTTGATTAACAACTAGAAAATTAATGGATAAAAATCTTGATTCTCTAGTCGTTAATTTGATTAACGACTAGGCAGTTTTGTTTTTAAAAATAATTCCAGTCGTTATTATAAATAACGACTGGGGTGGGTTTTTTCAAAAAAAACAATTATTGTTATTGTGATTGTGATCAACGACTAAGCTTTGGTCGTTGATACAATCAATGACCATTTTTATAATTTTAAAGCCCCAAAATTCACTACATTTGTATAATAATTTCCCTCAACTACAATTTTCTGTTAAAAAAACCCGTGAGATTTTTATATTCACATCTTTCAATTCATTATTATATTAATATAAATATATATTTATTGATTTTATCTTAAAAAATAAGATAATGATAAAACAATTAATGTGATATTATTAGTATTAACCAACGAATACTTAAAAACAGGCATTTTCAGTAGAAAACTGCTCCTCCCATACAATATATCAAATAACTCCTAACTAAAATTCCCGAAACAATCAAAAACAACACCAAACGTATACAATTTAACAAAGTTTTGTTCGTATAATATAAGTTTATTTAACTATGAATCACATTGTTTGATATTTTTATACACTTTAGATAAATTATATCAGTCCCTTAACCTAATTTTGCAATATTGTGAATTATATCATATTTTAAAAATGAACAAATAAATTTAAATAACATTATAGCCTACGTGAGCCTTTAACATGTTTTTCAAATGAGTGGGTTGTCTATTTTGCTTTAGGCTAATATAAGATATATTTGGACCGTGTATTTCCCTTACATGCCTTGAATGTTTCTGTGAGTGACAAATACAGAATTGGAAACTGAATTTAAAAAATAAAAAATAAATAAATTAAAAATTAATATTATTAAGGATATGATTGTATGACCTTTTATTCCGTTCATTTTCATTTTTCAAGTGAATAGTAGCGATAAGATATTTTTGTAAAATTGTGTAACTTTTTTGGAGTGTGATATGATAAAAATGTGATGATGATAATTTATGTTATAACTTTTTTAGTAACATAGTGACTGGATGTGATTGATGATTTGAAAAATAAGAAAGAGTGAGTATTGTATTTGATATGATTGTGTAATGATTATAGTTGTTAGTAATATTTGTTTTATAAAATAATAATGTAATGTTATTGATGATTGGAAAAGTGAAAACAAATAAATAAATGTATTTTCAAAAATTTTCACAAGCAATCGCATATTGATCCAGAAATATAATTTGAGGAATTCTTGCAAAAACTTTTAACAACCAATCACAATCTAACTCTATGAGCGGGCTAGTGAAAGGAAAATTTGACTGAATATTGCAAATACCCCCACAAAATTACATTTATGGGGTGTTTGACAACCTCGTCAATAAACCAAGTATCTAATTGGCTCCTTTAAGGTAGGCACTATCAGCATTGACGCCTACACAAATTATTTTTTTTCAATTTTCATCTCGATTTGATTTATTTACACTCCTAATTGGGGTTGACATGTTTTGCAGAGTTCAGTGAGGAAGAGAAATCGTGTGGGGATGGATGTTTTACAGAGCTCAGTGTGGGAGAAAAATAGTGCTAGGAAGAAGGAGGGGTTTAAGAAAGCGACTAGGTCAAAATTAGAAGGAAAAAAAATTGTGTAGGCCAAAATGATGATAGCGCTACCCTAACTTAAAGACGTTAATCTAATTGACGGCTATACTTGATTTTATTAACGAGGTTGTCAAATAGACAAATACCCGCCAATGTAATTTTGTGGGGTCCCAAAAGAAACCTTTATTTATGATAAGAATATCAAATAGGTATACATAATCACAACCATACGGTATTGCGACTGGCGCGAGTAAAGATGGGCCCGGCTGCGTATAAGCGGGAACCCGTGAATTTCGTGTTGGAACACAGAACGAAAGGAGCGGCCTAGAAATTGACACCTGCCGGTTTTGGGGGACTAGGACCGCTTGCTTCAGAGCTACCTACTACCGGCTGTAGCCTGTCTTTAGACAATGATTTTGGGGGTGGAGAACCCAATTATTCTTACCAATATTTACTAGAATTTTGCCCATTGTCATAGATTTCGTGAACCTTTTATTCATTTCTATTTAAGGCATCAATTCTAAAACACATTAAGCACAAGTATATAAAGTCTATTTAAATTGGATTTTATTTTTTTACGAAATTTGAAATTATAATATAGATGTTGTATTTAAGATATATATATTTGTTGTTAATTCATTATCCAAATGTCATATTTAAAAAAAACACGGTCATATTTTTGTTATCCGAGAAACCGCAGTCGCTATCATTCGAGTGTCCATTGGAGTAACTCTCAAACTCGACGTAAAAACACTTGTCATTTACTCATAAACTAAGTGTGTTTTATATCTGATATAGTATGAATATAACCATCTGTTGGGGCAAATTTGACTTTTTCCAAAATTGTTATTTTACGCATTTATTCAATTCAAAATTATTTAACTAATTGTCTAATATTATATATTAGGTCACATACATAATTAGTCGGCCCACAAGGCCCATAGCGGTTCACTTATTATACTAAGCTTATGTGGTCATCAATCCATGTATAAAAGGTCCCTCTTTTTTCATTTGTAAAAATTCTCAATTAACTGCTCCCAATTACTATTTTTTGATCTGGAATTATTCTCCCATGTGTGCTGACTTGAGCATCGTAGGGGCCTCCCTTGGATAACCTTAGGACCCGTCTAACTTCTATTGGTGTTGCCGACAAGTTCCCGCTTGAAGATTACCTTAGCTCACATAGTGGGATTTGGACCATCGGATATAATCCTTGACTTCGAGTGATCTGCTTTTTCAAACAACTGCTCACCAGCCTCCCTACTTCAGAAATATTGGTCAAGTGGGAAGTAGAGTTCAGTGAGCACAGGATTGAATTCCAGCCAAGACCAGCCATCAAAGCCCAATTGCTAGCCAATTATATGGTAGAAATGTAAGGGAATGGGGTGGATGACCCACCCTCTGGGTGGAGTTTGTACGTCAGTGGATCTTCCACCTTTTTCGGGAGCAGAGCAGGAGTTGTGCTAGAAAACCCACAAGGAGTTAGGCTGAGTATGCGTTCAAGTTTGGATTCCCGACCTCCAATAATGAGGCGAGTACGAAGCTTTACTGATAGGAGGGAGATTATCCCTCACTTCCAGAGCACAAAGACTCACTGTTGAATTCCCAACTCATAGCTAGTCAGATAGACAGGACATACAAGGCCATGGAGGAAAAATGACCAGACATTTCGCCTCTATAAAGAAGCTGATGGGAAGATTTGAAGAGTTTGTGGTCACGTAAATCCCCTGTAAGGAGAATTCGATTGTTGACCAACTCACTCAATTGACCAACTTGATGGTTGCTGTCAACAGTAGAGAAATTACTCTCTTAGTATCAAGCCACCCGGAGTTGAAGAAGCCTGAGGTTGAAGTACTCACTGTTGTGCCACACGCCTCCTCGTGGAAGGATGAATTCATTCAGTATTTGGAGAAAGAGATAGTCCCTGACTCTCCCGGGGATGCTCGAAGATTGGGAAACCGAGCATCGTGTTGTGTTATGATAGATGAATAATTGCAGGAAAGGGGTTCTCTCAACCCTACATGAGGTGCCTGGCTCTCGAAGAGGTCCACTGCGTTTTTAGAGAAATCCATAAAGGAAGTTGTGGCAACCACTCAGAAAGAAGAGCACTGGCTACCAAGGTATTGAGGGGTAAGGTTACTTCTTGGTAACTCTCTTGAAGGATGTCAAGACCTTAGTGAGGCATTGTTGCCCATGCCACGAACATGCAACGGTCACACACCTCCCCACCGAGGCATGGGTATTATACGTTTTACACGAACTTGAATACGACACATTTAATTATTCATGTTAAGACACACAACCCAAACACGACACATGTAATTACATGGTAGCTCAAACCGATACCAAATACCTATATAATTTAAAAGGTATGCAGTTAGTGTGAAAAATATGTTTGACACGAAAATATTTAAAAGAAAAGAAGATAAAATTACAAATAAAATACATTAAATTGGTATATATACATTCAATAATTTATCCAACATCACATGACCAACTAAAGCATCACACAATATGAACAAATACCCAATTGGTTACAAAGGTCAATCGGGTTGACACACATGTCAACCTTATGTGGCCTATTTTCTTCATGTTTAATAGTGTCCGATCCAAAATTGACCCTAATCCGTGAAGGGTTGTACATATATATGCTAAATTCGTGCTAGATTCGTGTCGTGTCACAAATTAATACCCCTAGAAGTGGTATGGCCCATCATCTCAAAACCTAGACACAAATTTGGTCGCTCGTGCACTCATTGAATAAGGCTTAGCCTACGTGTTTGATAAATCAACATTCTCATTAATGAACAAATTATAAATGCATAACACATTTAGAGGGTGTTTTGGCTGAGCTTATCAGCTCGTTAAAATATTTTATAATATATTTGAGAGCTTATAAGCTCCTTAAATGCTTTTGGTAAAGTTTTTAAAAAAATATTATAAATTCTCAAAATAAGATGTAAGAAGATTATTCCCATCTTATTTCGAAATAAGATCTAATTATTTTAACAACCACTTTAACTTTGACTATTTTAATTATAAAATTGGCAATACTAACATCTTATAAGCTCTTTCATCTTATTTTATTCAAATAATTCAACAACTTATTTTAAATATAAGATTAACATCTTATATAAGCTCTAATAACATCTTAATTTTAAGATATAAGAGCTTATAAGATCGTTTAAATAAACTCAGCCTGTCATCACCCTCTTAATCTATATCTAATACTGAGAATGAGTGATGAAAATCCGATCTCCCCGATAATCTAAGGCCATTAGTGAGTGACCATTATCATGTTTATTTAGCTAAATTTATCTAACTATTTATAATTTTTCTAAGTATTGTATTGCTCTTGATAAGTGTATATATAAGATAAAAATATAGTGTTGGCAACAATTGCAAAAGTTGACAACATTTACATACTTTAAAAGAAGAAAACAACATGGGAGTTGTAGGGCGCAAAAGGATGCCAAGCAGACATTGAAAAAATTCCTTAAAACGTGCCAAAAATGAGTGCATTTGACTAAGAATTAAAAATGATCCCAAAGTCTAAACTTCAAAAGGATTAACAATTGTTTAAAATAGTATGATATTATTATATTGATAATGATTATAACTATAATATTTGGAAAATATAATGAAAGCTCATTGTCTGTATATTGAAATTAAGTTATAATAATAATAATAATAATAATAATAATAATAATTAATAATAATAATAATAATAATAATTTTAGCCCAATAAAAAATACAAGGTAAAGAGATTTATAACATTCCGAGGGTTCAATATGACCCAAGGGGCGTAGATAGGCTATATATACTACATCCATAGTACTCATTTACAAGTTGCATGTGTAATATTTCGAAAACATCAAGTTCACCATGTCATTCATTAAAAAAAATCTTAAACACGAAGAAAAAGTTTAGTTGTTATTGTGATTTTTAATAAGTAGGATCAATATTGATAAAGTTTAGTAATCCACAATTCAGAAACGACTAAATCGGAGCATATTATTTCGAAAACTCCTATTATAAGTATGATCACTTCCCTTTATATATCAAAGTCAAGCCTACATTGTTGAGTGTTATTATTTAACGAGTTTGAACTTGAACTTGAGCTATTTATTTGGGTGACGCTATTGACTATTCACACACCCAAAATCTCTATATGCACCATCATTAATTCTTAATGCACCATGTAATACAAATTTTTTATTGCCTGCAAATAAACAAACAAGAAAATTAGGACAAATTGAATTTATATAAATCAAATGAAAAATATAGGTTACAATCTCTATTTCTTCCTCTGATTCTTCTCTTCAAAAATATAATATTTGGGAATTGAGAATTTGGAGATGAACCCTTCAGCTTGATCTTCTCCGAACATGAACTTGAATTTCAATAATGTTAATTCGAGGGCTTGACAACTTAATCCCGAATCAAATGTGGAATACTCAATATATTTGACTTTTAAACTTGAGACCTTTTTGGTGGATTTGACTCTTCGATCTTCCTCCAAGATGGCTTTGACTTTAATAACGTTAACTCCAGGGCTTGAAAGCTTATTCCCAAATCAAACGCCGTGATTTGAGTGGACCCACGATGAACGCCTTGAACACCATGGATATCCTTGAATTTGTTCTTCTCGACTTGAGAGAAATTCCTCCACCGCCTTCTTGCTTGGATTTCTTCTCTTTGAATTGTGATTTCATTTTTGAGAATGACCCCTATTTATACTTGTAGGATAGGGGTTCTTGGATAACTAATATAGTGAAGGCTTTGATTTGATTGGCCAGTCAATATTCGATATTTATCCATCGCTTTAATCACAAGATGGGATAAATATAAAAAGAGATAATGATCACTTCAATAACTTATCAAGATAAGTCATGATTTTTTAAGATTTGAGATATATATCGAGACATGTCTTGATCTCAAAGGATTTGAGATTTGACACTTGGCAATTATCGATTGGCCATAATTTTTATATGTCTACAAATGCCCCCTTGAGACTTGTTCGCATGCATTTGTTTCAACGAATGCTAAAGTGAATGAGTCTCGAATTCTTTCATCCGATGATTTACTCACAACATTTCGCTTGAATTGGAACATAGAGATAATTTAAACTCATATCAAGGAGTTCTAGAATTTATAGATAGTTTATTCTCATATCAAGGAGTCTTCATTTGAACTTGGGATATATTGATAGTTTATACTCGTATCAAGGAGTTTTCATTTAAATTTGAAAAATATTGATAGGTTATACTCGTATCAAGGAGTAGACATTTGAACTTGGTATATATTGATAGTTTATACTCGTATCAAGGAGTTTTCATTTGAACTTGAGATAAATTGATAGTTTATATTTGTATCAAGGAGTAGATATTTGAATTTGGGATATATTGATAGTTTATACTCGTATCAAGGAGTTTTTATTTGAACTTGAGATATATTGATAGTTTATACTCGTATCAAGGAGTAGACATTTGAATTTGGGATATATTGATAGTTTATACTCGTATCATGGAGTTTTCATTTGAACTTGGGATATATTGATAGTTTATACTCGTATCAAGGAGTAGACATTTGAATTTAGATATATTGATAGTTTATACTTGTATCAAGGAGTATACATTTGAACTTGGGATATAGATCTTTTATACTCATGTCGAGGAGTGTGTTTGATAGTTTATGCTCTTATCAAGGAACATTTGAACATAGTTTAATTTGTCAACTTTAGATGGTTTGTGCTCACATCTAGGAGCATTGAGAAGTTGAGTATGGCTCCACTTCTTCTTTTTCATTGTCATCATCACTGATATTACTTGGGCATTCTTGTTGGTCAAAGTTCAAACTTATCTCAATGGCATGTGCTCGAGTTGCTAATTCTTTAAAAGTATTTGGCTTAATTCCTTGAAGTATGTAGCATAGGCTCCAGTGCATTCCTTGGATACACATCTCAATTGATGAAGTCTCTGACAATTGATCATTGCAGTTGAAGCTTAATTCCCTCCAACGATTGATGTAGTCAATGACAAACTCTTCCCTCCACTGGCATGAATTTGATAGTTCAATCATACTAACAGTTTGTCGGGTGCTATAGAAATGGTTGAGAAACTCTTGTTCTAACTGCTCCCAAGTATCAATTGAATTTGCCCCCAAGTCGGTGTACCAATCAAATGCACTTCCTTTCAAAGATCGAGCAGATTGCATTACTAGGTATCTACATAAATTCCAGCATCATTGCACGTCTCGATAAAGTGAGCCACGTGCTTCCTTGGATTGCCTACGCTGTCAAATTGTTGGAACTTCAGGGGTTGATAGCCAATAGGCATCTTCAATTATCAATTCTCAAAATATATGGCTTGACATAAGTTGAAGTTGACTTGGAGCTTTCATCGAACTTTTCTTTGATAGTCCCTTTAATGAATTCTTTCACTTGGTCAACTAGAATCAGGCCATCAGACGAGACTTGCAATCCTTTGTAGGAGACTCCTCTTTATCGTTTGGTTGTTGCCTTGTGGACGTTTCGACATCATCTTGAGCTTCGGCTTGTTTGCCCATCACACGACTTGAATCAACTTGGTCTATTTTGTCTATCAACATCATGATTTGGGAATCTCGCTCTTGAACATGTTTTGTAAGTCCTTTAATAGCCTTCGTCAAATTTGCAAGTTGCTCTTTGAGTGAAGTAGCTTGGACCACCATGGCTGCTACAGTTTCAAAGTTTGAGCTTGTAGAATGTGTTTGCATATCGAGCGGGCCCAATGATTCTTTATTTGCAGCTCCATATTTGCCACCTTGTTTCCGTGCCTCTTCATTTGTTGGAGAAGTAATTCATGGTTTGATGACTTGCCATCTTTTCTTGCCCTCTTATGCTTATATTTTGGAGCAGTGGCTTCGTAGTTCGGCATTGAAATGTCAATATTAGTGGACTTGGAATGGTTGGCCATCTTCATTGATATTTGGACTTGATTTGAAGAGCAGAGATGAGAAGTAGAGATTGTCCCACCGGGCGTGCCAAAAATTTGTCTGCAAATAAACAAACAAGAAAAATAGGACAAATTGAATTTATATAAATCAAATGAAAAATATATGTTACAATCTATGTTTGTTCCCCTGATTCATTCTCTTCAAAAATATAATATTTGGGAATTGAGAATTTCGAGATGAACTCTTCAGTTTGATCTTCTCCGAACTTGAACTTGAATTTCAATAACGTTAATTCGAGGGCTTGACAGCTTAATCCCGAATCAAACATGGAATATTCAATATATTTGACTTTTAAACTTGAGACCTTCTTGGTGGGTTTGACACTTCGATCTTCCTCCAAGATGGCTTTGACTTTAATAACGTTAACTTGAGAGCTTGAAAGCTTATTCCCGAATCAAATGTCGTGATTTGAGTGGACTCCGCGATGAACGCCTTGAATACTATGGATCTCCTTGAATTTGTTCTTCTCGACTTGAGAGAATTTCCTCCACCGCCTTTCTTCTTGGATTTCTTCTCTTTGAATTGTGATTTCATTCCTTGAGAAATGACCCCTATTTATACATGTAGGAGAGGGGTTCTTGGATAACTAATATAGTGAAAGCTTTGATTTGATTGGCCAGTCAATATTTGATATTTATTCATCTCTTTAATCACAAGATGGGATAAATATAAAAAGAGATAATAATCACTTCAATAGCTTATCAATATAAGTCATGATCTCTTAAGATTTGAGATATCTATCGTGACATGTCTTGATCTCCAAGGATTTGAGATTTGATACTTGATAATTATCGATTGGCCATAATTTTTATATGTCTACACACCACCATCATCTTTTTAAAAACAACGTAACTTATTTATTTAATACACCACCAATATTCCCTAATTTACCCCTCCCCCAATTAAACCCAATTCTTCATAAAATCCCACATTGAGCATCTGATCAACTTCATCAAAGGGCAACAAATTGCACTTCCGACAAATTCAAGGAACCATACTTAATCAAATCACATGATCAAGAGTGTTGACAACACATCAGCACATCAGTTGACAGTACTCATTTGGTGAGATATTGGATCTTCCCCATAAACTATTGCAATGAGTATTTAACTTTGGGGCAAACTCAACAAATTCTTTGTCCACGTGTTCTTTGATTGGAGCCGAAATAACTGCCAAAGTATTCCTACCATGTTTTAGATTACAACTAAAAATTTAGAAAATAATATGTCAGTGCCATAGCTCCATTAGGATGGCGCAATGTGACAATGATTTGGAAAATTTGGAATAAGCATAATGTTGTTAGCAAATTACCTGAATATATGCTTGTAGATATAAAGGCTTTGAAGACCGTGGATGTAGGTTTAATTCCCTGAGCCTCCATTGAAGTAAATACAAGCAATGCGATTTGGTCAGGTTTAACAAGTGTCGTTTTAATTGATGGAGAAAATGTAAGGTTGAGAAAAAAAATTCAGTTTTCATGGAGAAGAAGATGAAGGTGTATTTAGGGGGTGTATTTAAAATTTTAGTAGGGTACTAATGGCGTTATGGTCTTTTAAATAGATGGTAATTATATAATTAAATAGAGGGGTGTATTTAGAGATTTTAGGAGTGTAAATAGTGCCACCCTATTTATTATCCTAATTTAATACATAAACTTGATCAATTTATCCACTCAACTCAAATCTAATGGTCCAGTTAGAGCTGTCAAAAATGGTCGGCCCATCCCGGGAATAGGGTTGGGCTATGATTTTGTAGGCCCAAAAAGATCTCGGCCTATTTAGCCCGGCCCGTATAGGCCCCAAAATATCGGGCCGGTCCGGTTGGCCCAAAGCAATTTTAGTGTATTTTTAAAACATATGCTGGGGTGGGCTCCCCTAAATAGCGGCCCGAAGAAATTCCGGCCCGACCCGATTTTCCCCCTTAGCCAGATGGGCTGGCACCGAACCGGCCTGGTCGCTTTGACAGTTCTAGGTCCAATAACAGTAGGTTTTATAATTTTAGTTAATAATGAATTATTTTATAATACCAAAAAATATTGTTTCCGTGTAAAGTTGCAAGATAAATAATTATAATTATAGTCTAAATCTCGTGCAATTCAACCACATACTCATATAGGATACACATACATCCAAACAAATCACGAGTTTCAATTTTTATTTAGTTTCTGGATAATTTTCCAGCTCTCTCCCCTTGTATTCTATTTTTTGAATTGCAACAACAAATAAGTAAAGCATCCAAATCAATTTATTTTAATCCTATAATATGGGTGTGTGGCAAGAAAACATCATTTGATTCAACATTATGCTTAAGTGGTAGAGGCTTGTATTGTCAGAGTATTGACCCGTGTTCGATCCTATGTGAGTGTGTATGTTCCTCCCCTATTTTTTCCCCAATTGTACGAAAAAAATACATATCACACATGATGTTTGTAATGGCCCGCCTTCCAGATTGACGATTGTCCCCACAAACCAACATGATTCTTTCCAGCGCGTTTTGTCCTCACTCACGCACACCCTAAGAGCAGCTTTCCAGGGGGTCGCCCATCATGTAATTGCTTCGGGCCAAGCACACTTAACTTCGGAGTTTTAATATATGAGCACAAGAAAATAAGATGTATATTGTTGGTATGAGTAGTGCCTATCAAATCTTTTAAGCTCTCCTCAACTGTACAGTCCCATATCTGCACAGTCTCAGAATCTCCTCTTTTTTGGGTGTGGAATCGGTTCATTCATGTCCACCTCCGCCTAGAAGCATTCCAGGAGCCGCTCCTTGTCCATGCCTTCTTGCATCGGCGATCACTCCTCGCCGTTTTCAACCCTCGAGCGTCACATGCAACCAGCTTCTGCTTGGTTCATCCCCGAACCACATCGTACTAGGAGAGGTCCCGTTCTGATACCATTTGTAATTGTCCGTCTTCCAGATCGACGATTGTCTCCACAAACCATCACGATTCTTTCCAGTGCGCTTTATCCTCAGTCACGTGCACCTTGAGAGCAGCTTCTCAGGGGGTCACCCATCATGTAATTGCTCTGGGTCAAGCACGCTTCAGTTAGAAATTTTTATATGATGAGCACCCAAAAAGAAGATACATCTTGTTGGTATGAGTAGTACCTATCAAATCTTTTAAGTTCTCCTCAACTATACAGTCCCATACCAGCACAGTCTCAGAATCTCCTCTTTTTCGGGTGTGGGATCAGTTCATTCATGTCCCCTTCGCCTAGAAGCCTGCTAAAAGCCGCTCCTTGTTTGTGCCTTCTTGTATCGGCGATCACTCCCCGCCCTCTTCAGCCCCGGGCGTCACAATGTTAACTTTGTATGCCAACATTTTCAAAATCCAACCATGAAAGATCTGCGAGTTGTCAAGGCACATCTTGTGCTACTTAAAGGGAACAGTTGCTCACGAATTTCATTATTTATCTCAAAGCTCTCTAACTCTTAATGCCCTTTGTGATGCAGATGGGGCTGGTTGTCCTACGCAGGACCCATAGGCCAAATTCTCCTACACGGCCCACGAGGCCCATCTCCCAGGTATAAAAAGGGCCCTCCTATTATATGTAAGTAAATTAATTCATAATCTCCTACGCATTTATTATACAGTATTTATTTACTATTTTATTTTATCGTTCACCATGCTGACTTGAGCGTCAGAGGGGCCTCCATAGGCAACCCCCAGGGATCCCCCTAACATTTGCTTACGTGTGCAGACAAGTTCCGAGTCGAAGGATTTTTCATCTTCCGGAGAAGAAGACTTGAAGACTAGAAGAAGACTTCCCCTTCGGGAAGAGGAAGGTGAGAAGACCCCACCCCTTAGGAAGAGAAGTGACATGAAGGGGATTTCGGTCAACCTCATTGACTTGCAGTGGTCTGCCTTAAAAAGCAGCATCATTTTGGCGTCATCTGTAGGAACAACAAAAGCACATGGAGATACAGACCCGATCTCAAGCTCATGGAGCTGGATTCCAAGTTGCAGGCATTGGGGCCAAAGGTCAGCAAGATGAAAGGTCATCAAGAAGGCGGGATGCCAGCTATCTCTCCACCGGAAGGGCGCCGCCTCCCCCGCAAGAAGAAAGGGCACTACCACCTCCATCCGCAGGAGCTTCGCCCATTGAAGAAATTTACCTGCCTGTTGGAAGGACGTTGCCACTGCTGCGCGGAAGAGGGGTTTGCCCCCTAAAAAAGTTCACCTGACCCGGGAAGCCTTCTAAGCTCTGCGGGACGAAGTTGCTCGGAATACTTTGAAGAGTCAAGCAGTGACCAAAGTCGCGGGGAGACCATCCCAGGCTCCACGCACCATTGAAGACTTAACCTAAAAGGTCAAGGAAGAAGAAAAGAAGGACGCGGCAATAATCGTGAAGAGCCGTCAATTGCTGAAGATCACATGTTGCTAGTTGTAGATCCAGGAATCAGCAAGGAGAACTATCATATTGAAGATGAGATTCCAGCCCCCCTCCTCTAGGAGGGATGCAGCCTCCGCTTAAAACCAAGAAGGGCGTTGCCTCCTCTTCTTTGGGGGGAGGGGGAGGGACTCTGCCTGTTGAAGAAGTTCGCTTAACGCGAAGAGCCCTCTAAGCCCTGCCCGAAGAAGCTGACCGAGTTGCTTCAAGAAATCATGTTGCGGCGAAAGCTATAGGAAAACCTTCCTCAAGGTTCCGCCAGATGTTGAAGACCCCAGACTTGGGGAAGAAGATAAAAAAATGAGGGACTTGGAAAAAGTCAAGGAGACCGGCACACTCTCGCTGGAAGAGAAGCTGGAAATGGAGCCTAACACTCCCAAGTCCATATTCACAAACCCGCAGAAGAGTCACAGGCGGTAAAGCATCAGCCAAGCCATTAATCAATAAATTGAAGTGGGATGATCTCGACTTTGACCAAAGCTATCTAAACCATTAATCCCTTGCAGTGAAATTGAAAAGAAGCGCGTGGACTACACCCAAACAAGAAATAATGTACATTGGTGTTATCAAGAATGAAAACTAAGGTTGTGATTGGTTGTGGGAATTTTTTCAAAATTTTTATTTTTGAGAGAAAAATTATAGGATATGTGATTGATTGTGAAAAAAGTGCTTTTTAAAAAAAAAAAAAAAAAGAATTTCTCATTTCTTTCCAAAATTAACTCATTTTTCTATCTCTCTCTTTCACACTTCTCGATACCCAACTATACTATTTATTTCTCTTTCCTCATTCTGTTTATAAAAATAATTTTGGTAATTTCTTAATTTATCACCATTTTTGTTATATTTCTCTTAATCTTGAAAACAAAAGGTATAAAATGAGATCCATATTGCTTAATTTTTTGTTTATTTTTTTCTTTTTTATTCAATTTTCTTGTATTATATTTTGCACTATTATTTTCACAAAAAAAAATCCATAAATAATCAATACCTCTAAAAGATTCTCCATCACATCAATACAATCATTACTTTTTCTTTATATATCAAACTTTCACTTTTAAAAAATATTTCAACACTATTCACTCATAAAATGAAAGTGGACGAAACAAAATTACAACCAATCAGAATTTTTTGTGTTATCATGACATTGATGTTATAATTTAATATCTATTTTTTACTTTAGACTAGTTTTGTGATCCTTAATTTATTTAATATACTTACCATGTCATTACGTTTAAATTGTACTTAACTATTTGGGTTGATAATTTATTAGAATATGTATTCTAATTATCAAATACATTAAAAAAATCATATGTTGTATTAGTTAATGACATAACGGGCCTAACTAAATAAATTATACAATTTTGATTATTGTGTCTATCGTGTCGTGCCATGCTTTTTGTGTTTTGGCGTGTTATGTTGGAGTTTAAATTTTAGGCTCAATAAGGTTATTTTGTTGTGTTCGGGCTTGAGTTTATCGTATCGAGTTGTTATTTATTGGGCCAGTACACGGCCGATTTTCCACCCCCCAAGTATAATCATCAAGTATGAAATTGAAAAGTTCTCTCTTTTTTTTAGTTTTTTTATATTTAGTTATTGAGTTCTTGTTATTTTGCGTCAAGAAAACAAATAATCTAGAGAATAACATATGCCCATTTGATTGCTAATATAAAAATACCACTGTGTTTTTGTAAAGTAGTTCCTACTCTTTATTAATAAATAATGTAGTCTTGTAATAATTTATTTTATATATATATGTATATATATATAATCTTTGTTCTATGTATTTAATTTTCTTAGAGAAATTTTTACTTTTTAGCCCGCTCTACTATTAATTCCTGGATCTACCATTGATTGGGGAGAACCGAAACCAATATCGAATTTGATCAACGATACTCATCCAATTCTTTTTCAATTTTTGACATCTTTCTCGTTTTGATTTCTTTTTTGGAATTAAAATACATGCACGCATCATAAGGAGACACACATTAAAATCATAATAGAATTGGATGGTGGGCCTTTTTGACAATATATTGTACTTTTGAAAACAACTTGACAAAATATGGTAGTTTTTGGTGGGGTTGTGTTTTTAAGTGTAGGCGTATGAAGTGTATGTGCCTTTAGAAAAGGCTCACCCAACACATGCGCTTTATGTGTTTTTTTTAAATTCGGATAAATGAAGCGCATGCAATGTATGTGCCTTTTGGAAAGGCTCATATCATGCATGCGCTTCATGTGATTTCCTTTTTTAAAAAAAATTCTAAATAAAGCGCACATTGCATATGTGCTTTATGTGTGTTTTCCATTTTTTATTTTAGCTTTACCGATTTCCACTTCACATCCCGGAAAAAAAATAAAACAACATATTATAGCAATTTAAAATGTATTAGTTTAAAAAATAAAATGAACTACATTAACAACATAATCCTAAATTCGATGTCCTCCGGTGCCACATCTGGGTGGATATCTCACTCGTGTGCTCCTCCTCCGGTCATGATCCTGACAATCATCATCTTGTTGATCTGCTGCAGATGGTGAACTTGACTCTCCATCTCTGTGACCTCAGTCGTGTCCACTCAGAAATGGAATAGGTGACGTCTGAAAATGTGGACGCATAAAGTCGGATGATACTGTTGTGTAGGTGGGTACGAGGTGCCTATACCCGTGTCGAGCAATGATGTAAAAGAAGTGAACTGATGAGTGATAAAACTATCATAACCTGGAGCAGGCTCTGGCACATATACGCTTGCAGTGTAGTCCATACCCTAAGATGTATGATACGCCGATGTGGACGGCCCTGCTGGATATGCAGGAGGAGTAAAAAATGTATGATATGTCAAGGTGGACAGACCTACCGAATATGTGGGGGGATCCCCAGTGGTATAGGTCCTCCTTGTACTCGTCCTCCTCTGCTCGGTAGCTCTAGTAGGCTCCTGCGTAGGCTCCTCTGTGGATGGATCAGGTGGCTGCTCTGCAGGCAATCCAAGAAGACGTCTCATGTTGGCCATCCCATCACAAAACTCGTGTCGTAGGTGATCCACTGACTGAGGGTCATCGGCATTAACATCTCGAACACTGATCGTTAGTCGATTGAGCAAGTTACACTACAAAAATACATGTTTGACCATATCATTACACTGATCGAACACTGATCGTTAGACGATAGAGGTCGCGGCCATGGCCCAATACTTCACCCAATCAACATGAAAAGTAGGCCAATCAAACCCTAGTCGGCCCCGACGAGTAATGGAATGTAGCGAAGCATGTGTCTCTGATACAACATCAGGAATATGCTGCCGCATGCCGAACTGTCTCATCACTCGCTCTGGGTGGTGAATCTCCACAATAGCATAGTTAATGAGAGGACACTGGGATCTCCAAAGATGAGTGATGCATCGTGGTCCAAATCCGCTAATATCTGGCGAAGCCATGTCATATGGCTCCCAACACCACTAACAATACAAACATTGAGAAATAATTTAGAATATGTATGTACTGAAATGTAGAAAAAAAAAATAACAATGCTTACATGTCTCTCTGACAGTCGGTCAAGCATATCCCTAATGATGCGCACAGAGTGGTTGGCTGTGTGTGTGTATCTGCAATATTGCATCCTCCTCGCACCATATGGAGGTAAGGGCAACTCGTCTTCATCTTCCTCGTCTACATATAATCGGCCTGTAGGAACCCTAGAGCGTACTCGGTGAGGTACAATCAATGTGATTCGCGACCAAGCCCAAATCTGTATTACATATGTATATGTTTAATATGTATTTGTAGAAACCCTGGAGTGTATGCATAAAAAGTATATAATGTCTAAATAAATAAATATACCTGTAATAGTATTGTTGCTCCGCCCATCACTTGTTTCTCAGCCTCGGATGCAGTGCACAACTCCCGATACAAAAATGATAACACAGTGTTGCCCCAATTGTATGCTCCAGCAGCCCTAAAATCCTGTAATAACTGCAGATATAACAATGACACACCATTACCAGATGAATCTGGCATCATCAAGCTACCCAACAGTATGAGAGCACAACCCCTGGCGTACTGGTCTACTGCAACCTGAGGGGTCCAATCAGTAATCTGAATATCTGCAAAGTGCTCCCTCAAAGTCGTCAAAAGAATGCGTGATTGTCCTCGCATCTGCCCGGATGTAGGAATAAAACCTAAGTACTCCCCACAATATTCCATCCACTCAAGCTTAGTCCTCCCAAGGTCCTTGGAAATCACTGGTTGTCCCTCCACTGGAAGTCCCCATATAATGGCTTTGTTGTCTCGATGGAAAAAGCCGTTGCTCCGCTGTCTGTCTCGCCAGAAAATTAACGCCATAAATTTTGAAGTTCGTCGGGAAAAATTTTGAAGTTCGCCGGAAAAATAAGGTTGCCTAACCGGAAAATTTTGCCGAGCTTCTGGTTCGAAACAATGTCTCAATTGTCGCTCGTCTGCCGATCACCGGAAATATTCGCCAACTGCCCGGAAATTTTTTCCAACCGTCGATGCTTCTCTTTTTTGTGAGGGTGAGTGAATTTGAGAGTTTGATATCTTCAGGTTGCATGCCCGGTTTTAAAGGATGGAGGAAGTTCGGTTATTGCTCAATTATTTTGGTGGTTGGGGAGCAGGACTGGTCAAAGCGCACCTGCCCCATGCGCCTGCTTTTCAGCAGGCTTTTCAGAGCCAGGCGCATACACTGTATGCGCTTCATTGGTTTTTTAAAAGAAAAAAAAAATCGGTGACAGTGGAGAGAGAGTAGTAGGCGCATGAGCCTAATTTGCCTTTTTAAAAGGCACACACATGTCATTTGCCTACACTTAAAGACACAACAACTTAAAATTTCACTACATTTTGTCAATTATTTTTTAAATTGACAATATTTTGTCAAAAAACCCTGGATGGTGCCCCAATTGGTAGCATCTCATTAGCCATAGTTATCACTAGTCATCATCCATTTAATTCCTTACGAGGGAGGGAAGATTTTAAAAGGCGCGTGTCCTACACACAAAATAAGCGTGTGGATCACATCACATGATCCCCCTACCTGAAAAGCAATAAAAAGCAATTAACAATTTGCAGAAAACCAACAAAAAATTTGCATGTCTTGTTACTAGTACACTACACAGATGACAAAACCCAAAATCAGGGAAAAATTGCACCATTTTTCAACACACGCAAAACAAAGTTAGTGTGTGTGAAAATGAAAAGCCATTTTCATGATTACTTTTTCCCTACCCCACTTTTTGCAGATTCACAGTTCACAGCCTCGCCACAGCTGGCTTTCACCTTCTCACTGTTTTGTACTATCCATCACTCTAAATTCTATTCTTCCCACCTATGTTTATTTGAATTGTAATTGGTTTTGTTTCTATAAATATGTATAAATTGTAATTAAATGTTTAATTAGTAATGCCACACATCATTAGCCAATGATAGAGGTATTTACAATTTGATAAATCTATTGAGTCGAATCAATAAAAGTAAAAATTCTATATGTACTCAAATTGAATTCGAGAATTCGATACATAACAAAATCGAAATGAAAATTTCGACTCGATATTTGATTTTAATTTGTATGAATATTCAATTTAGTTTTGATTTAAAGAGGATATTATAACATATATACATTTGGTGTCCTAATATATTACATAGTGTTAAATATTTCAGGAAAGACTATAGGGGATGTATGGATGTGTTTCCAAGTCCAATTTCTAATTTCTAGTGTTAGAAAATGAATTTTCAAATTTTATTTGTTTTTGTGTGAGAATTGAGAATATATTTGGTTTGTTGTCTGAATTTCTATTTAAAAATGAAAATATGTTTGGTTATAGTATTTTCGACATAGATTTGCGTGATTGTAGTATATTTTTTATATCGTTTTGCATGATTGTAGGGTATTTTCACATAGATTTGCGTGATTGTGGTAAAAACTTGTTTGGTTGTATTTTCAAAAAAATCTTTCCATAAAAAATGAAAATTGAAAATGACTTTGTTCTATTGATAATTTCTTAAACAAACATAAATTTTGTTTTCTGGAATAGTTGGAAATTGGAATATTTAATTTGAAAACAATTCCATACATAACCTATAATTCCCTAAATTGAAACTTTTTTTCTTACAGAGCTTTTTATTTAAACTTCTTAATTTTTTAATATTACATTTTGAAGATAATAATATATATAAGCTGTTATTCAAACGATATACTGTATTTTTGAAATGATACATATAATAGGACGAATGGGGTATACTGTAATCATACCCAAGAATTTGATATGATAAAATTAAATTTCACAAAGGGCAACATAGGGAAGTTGCTAATCCCAAAGGACAGTATTATCTGCATGTCAGGGACTATTTTAACCTTTTCTACAAATCTATTCTTCATCATCATAATAATTAGTTACTAGTCCCACTACTTCTGCGCCACTTTCTCTACTTTTCTTTTTAATGGGATTGCATAATTGATGTATTTATACAGTTCCGACTTCTTTAATTTCAATCTCCATCAAATATTTTGGGGAATTTTCTAAAATATAATAAAAATCAAATTAAATTGTGAAAATATGGTGAAATTGTGAGGGTTTTGGCATTTATTCGGTGACGCACATGGTGTGTGCGTCAAGCCAATTGCTGGCGCTGCCACCATGTGCGCCAGGTATTAATTTTTTTAAAAAAAAAAAATTCGGCTGGCGCAGCTCAACCATGCGCCAGCAAGTTTAAACAAAAAAAAAATTAAAAATATGACAAAGCCGTTATTAGATGATTGAGTAATAATTGTAATTCTATTACACAAATTGTTAGTCAAAATGAATTGAGGTATCAATAAGTTTAAAAGAATTTGCACTCATTTTGACTTACAAGATGATTGAGTAAATTTATTTAATCAATAAATTTAAATTGTGGACCTATCTTCACAAAATGAATGCAATTTATTCCAAATATCAATAAGAGAATTTTGACTAATTTTAACTATTTTTATAACTAACTAATTGATACACAAATTAATCCAAATATATGGTTGTGGCATATATGGAGTATGACGCGAAGTTGTGGCATATATGGTGTATGACGACGCGAACTGGGGTGTTATGAACTAATCATAATCTACAGGTTGTGGCATATATGGTGTATGACGCGAAGTTGAGGGACCTGCCGCATATCCAGATGGACCTCTCGCATTTCCAGATGGACCTGGCGCATATCTAGCTGGACTCAATGCATATCCAGATGGACCTGCCGCATATGTGTGAGGTGTTTGTGGCGCAGTAGTGGTCGTCCGTGTGTTGCGTGTCCGATCATGCGCCTGTGATGGATCAGCTGTCTCTGGAAACGGCTCTGGTGGAGGCATCCTTAGGAGACGCCGCACACTAGTCATCTCCTCAATAAAATCACGTCTCAGGTGATCAACAGACTGCGGGTCAGAAGCACTAACATCCCGAACACTAATCCACATCCGATCGAGTAAACTAGTCTATAACACACAAATATCAGAAATATATACATAATGTTATAATTTAAATGTGCATAATAGTAAATTTATAGGTAAATTACTATGGCATCCCAAGTTGCAGTGTCGCCTGGCTGATACCCGACTGCCATGTGCATGTTTTGTGGAGTTATTAATCGTCGTGTAATACTACTGTACCATGTCTGATATCCACGAACTGTGCTCCTACCGTGACCTATCGCGTCACCTCCAACAATGGACTTGTGTGCCGTCGCCCAATACTGGACCCATGCAACATGAACTTGTGGCCAATCCCATCCGGATCGCCCTTTGCAAGTAAAATCATGGAGTGATGTGTGTGTTTGTTCGGGCACATCAGGAATATGTTGTCTACAAACAAACTGCCTCAGCACTCACTCTAGATGGTGAATCTCCACGATAGCGTGATTTATCAATTGACACTGAGACCTCCATAGCTCTGATATATATCGTGGTCCCAATGCTATTATATATGCTGACTCCATGTCATATGGCTCCCAAATCCATTGTGATAAATTCAATTGTAGATTAATAAATTTGAATATGTAGTTAAAATTACTTAGTATGAATATAAATTCTTACGTGTCTATCTGTAAGTCTGTCGAGCATGTCCCTGATGATACGTACAGAATGACTAGTAGTGTGTGTAGCTGCAGTACTGCATCCACCTAAATGTGAAAATAGTACATATTAATTACATATTTTGTTGTAAGGAGTTTAATGTTGAATATATGCAATATTAGTAGTGTAGTACCTACACCGTACGGCGGAAAAGGTAGCTCATCTACATCGGCCTGGTCCACATATAATCATCTTGTGGGAACTCGAGAACGTATGGTACGAGGAACAATCACAGTAATCCTGGCCCAAGCCCAAATCTAACATAACAGGTAAACAAATGACCAATTAGTACATACATTTATTTATGTGATATGCAAATATAAAGACATATGATGCTAAATTTAATTTTACATGTAATAGTAGCATGGCACCACCGATGACCAGCTTTCCAACCTCTGCTGAACTCTCTGTACAGTACTGCTAAGACAACACTACCCCAACTAGACTGCAAAGCATCCTGCAACTGCTCCAAGTAATGCAAAGACGCGCTATAGCCAGATGAATCTGGCATCAAAATACTACCAATTAGTAGGAGCGCAATTCCTCGAGCGTACTGTTCAACCTCTAACTGAGGTTGTATTCTATAATCATGATCTACTCGAAATGATCTCTCAACGCAACCAACTTAAGGCGTATGCTCCTCGAAACATGTTTAAGGTTGGACCAAAACCTAACCATTCTTGACAGTATAACATCTACTCATCCCTGGTCCTCTCTAAATCTCTAGCTATAACTGGCAACCCCTCTATAGGAAGCCCCCAGATAATGGCAACATCCTATAAGGTCATTGTGGCCTCCCCGACTGGTAAGTGAAATGTGAGAGTCTCAGGGTGCCAACGCTCAACTAATGCTGTGATGAGATGGTTGTCAATGTCAATCCAACCACAACGCGCCACACCATAAAATCACATCTGATATAATGTGTGTATAACACGTGGATGCAACTGCACAACTGGCCATCGAAAGACCAAAAAGGAGCACCTCCATGTCTAATAGTGAGAATCGTGTCGACATCCCCCTGTTGTACAACTGTAGAACGGTGTGTAGCCTGAGTTGTAAGCACTGAAGGATCTCGTGGTCCATATGTCTCAGGATCACCCATCCTGCAGAGAAAATATCATAATTAATAAACCAGTGTGATGAAAATACAGAGAAAGTAACAATACAAAGTAACTGTAAAAGTAAATACACACAGAGAAAATACAAAGTTTGACATTATAAGAAAATGCATGATACTGCATATTACAAAGTCTGACACTACAATGCATAATTAATTGTGATAAATTACCCATATTACATTATAGAAGTCTCAAAATATCCTACGTAGTACATAATACAATTAAGAATGATACATCAGTTGTGTCTTGAAGAAGATGCACACGTGTGTATATCTCTTCGATCTCTAGGTTGGTATTGTTGTTGCTCACGTTCCTCTGCCCAATCCATTGCATTGTGAATTCTTGTAGTTCTGCTCAAACGCTCTAACTCTTAGTTCTGCTCCAGCTTGCCAACACAAATCCTTCAACCTCACATTCTTGAAATGACTATGGAAATTAGAGACAACATGCCTCATACAATAACGATGATACCCATAAGGGGGTTGGAATTCTGGCATCCGTTCAACTGACCTTATTATTCCAAGATGACGATCTGAAATAAGGCACACACCTTCTCGTCTTCGAATAATATGTCTGGATATTAATTGCAAGAACCAGTTCCAAGATGCGAAAGTCTCTTCATCCACGATCGCATAAGCTAATGGCAACACTCGTTGGTTTGCGTCCAATGTGACAACAATAAGTAACTTGTGCTTGCATTTAGTGTAGAGGTATGTTCCGTCTACACTAATTGAACGATAGTGTACAAAACCATCGATACATGGCTTGAAAGCCCAAAATACATACAACAATGTCTTCACTTCACTGTCACTAGGTTCAACGTGCTGCCACTCAACCACTGTACTAGGGTAATATTTCTGCAGTGCCTCCATATATTTTGGCAAATAACGGCACGAGGTCTCCCAAGTACCATACACATTTTCACGGGCACGTTTCAACGACTGACATGCTTTATCATATGAAATATTATAACCATACTTGTCTTTAATATTTTGTTGGACATGCTTAATACCATAGGATGGATCACACTGTACCATCCCCATTAGACCATCAGCAATAAAATTTCTATCTAAATTGGCATGATCCACAGAAACAACATTCATTAAACATCAGTGAGAAGGTCCATATTTTGTGATCTTCCACATCGAAAGTTTTTTGTTGAAACTCGCTCTTAACCACCAGTTGCACTGCTGGGAAGACAAACTGGACATTACCGAAGTTCCAGGGTTATGTTTGCATACAACTTTCCACAAAGTTTGTGTGCTTTCAACAACCTTGAATTCTCGTTTCACCCAACGAATATGGTAATCTTTAACTGCACTTTGCACATGTTTTTTATCTGTAAAAATTATTCCTTTACACAATACACCAGTCTCAAAGTCATAGAATTGTACATATGAAGGCATACCAACAGAGTCACTGCCTACATCTGGGTACCTTGATTCGAAGAATGAAATTCCAGAACTAATCCCATAATTACCACCAGAAGTATTACGATTATTTTTCATCAAACAAGTGGGTTGTTGAGCTTCATCCGCTCCATCACTATCAGTATCCTCATCAGATGCACTTTTATCAGGTTCAGAATTTGGACGTACATCTCTTCGACAAATATCTCCTACGTCAGCATTTTCATTACTAGGTCCACCAACATCAACATTTTCATTACTAGGTTCATCTCGTGTAAATGCAGATAGGTCAGGAACCCTATCTCCTCTAAGGAACTCATCATACTGATAATAATCATGTCCTACTGAAGTATTTATTTCAACATTCTGAATTACGGGATCTAACTCAACAAACAAATCAAAAAACTCAATCCCAACCGATGGATCTATAAAAGACCACAAATCTTCATCATGTGTAATAGATACTATTCCACACATATTGTTATAACAATAATTAGCCGAAACCTTCAACTTCCATTGACTTACATCAACCCCCGTCATCGAAATTAATATTTCGGTCAATTTCACAAAATTCGTTCTGCGAGAAATTCTCCTAGCACCAATTGTGTTACGGTCATATCTCACATCGCTCCTAGTTTGCACAATTTGTCCTCCAAAATATGCGATTATGGTGATCATGTTTGACATTGCCTATATATTATAATGATAATGTAGTTAAATAATTGAAATCAAATTTGACATTGCTTATATACGGGTATTATTTATATACAATTTAATAATTATTACAGGATAAATAATACGAATATTAAAATTTATTTCAGCAATGAAATAAATATTAATTTCAAACATACTTGAAAAATGCCGGAAACCCAAATAACCGAAAAATGTTGGAAGCCCAAATTGCCCGAAAATAGCCCAAATTAGCCGTAAACCCAAGTCGTCATTTATTTTTACCACCCAAAACTGCAAAACTACCACCACCCGAAATTTCGCCGAAAACCACTATCGCTGTTGCCGAAAAATGCCATGTGAGTGTGTGTGTGTTTGATGCGCGTGTGTGTGTGTGTTGTGTTTGCTGCGTGTGTGTGTGTTGTGTTTGCTTTCTGTTAGGGTTTTTTGGGGAGGGGTATGAGTGAGAGAAATAGAGGGAGAAGCCGTGTGAGTGTATGTGAGGTGTGTGTGAGTATGTGATTTGGGGGTATTTATAAGGGTTGGGGGGTAGTTTTTTTGGTTTTTTTTTTAATTGTAACGGTTGGCGCACCTTGTAGGTGCGCCAGGGGGAAAAGCAGTCAAACCTCTGTTGTCTGAGGCAGAATTCCTCGAAATTCGTGATTTCAGATTCGGTGTTGGCGCACCGTACAGGTGCGCCAGGAGCTTTTTTATTTTTTTATTTAAAAAGGCTGGCACAGGTCTTATGTGCGCCAGCCATACAAATTTTTTTTTTTAAAAAAAATTAATCGTTTGGCGCACATGAGTGGTGCGCCAACTGTAATTCAAGCACACCCACCATGTGCGCCACCGAGTAAAACACCAATCCTCTCCAAATTTACCATATTTTCACGATTTAATTTGATTTTTACTACATTTTAGCAAATTACCCAAATATTTTTGCATACTTCCCATATTTCAAAATTATATTTTGAGATATTTTTGGCTAAATTTGTTCGAAGGAAGTACTTTTTTTTCATAAAATAGAATATTAGAGCGTGATTCGTTATGCTTTCATTCCGTTCACTTTCATTTTCTAATTAAATAATGGTGAAAATTTTTTTAAAAGTGAAAGTTAGATATGTAAAGAAAAAGTAATGATTGTGTTGATGTGATGAAAAATATTTTAGAGATGTTCATTGTTCATGAAGTTTTTTGTGGAAATAATTGTGTAAAATATAATGTTAGATAATTGAATAAAAATAAAAAATTGAACAAAAAATAAGCAATGAGTTTTTCTTTAAAAAAATATAATGTTAGAAAATTGAATAAAGAACATACTAGAATTATTTATATGAATAGGAGGAGGAGAGATAACTAAATAGTATGGTTGTGTATTGGAGAGTGTGAAAGAGAAAGAGAAAAATGAGTTAATTTTGGAAAGAGATGATATTTTCTTTAAAAAAAGAAAAAACTCAGGGAACGATTGGATATACTTTTATTTTGAAAATTTTTATTTTGCTAGAGAATAGTGGTGTAAAAAATTTTAGAAGGAAAAAGATGAATTTTGAGAGTGTGATTGGATGTGAGATGAAAAAGTAATGATGAAAGTTGATTTGATTTAAAAATAGTAAAATAATGATTGGATATGATTGGTAGTTAGAAATGTGTAAGTTAGTGAATAGTGAAATTTGTGGGAGAATGTGTAACCATGATTAGTTTTTTTGTGAAAAATGTGTAGATGTGATTGGTGAGAGAAAAAATAAGAAAAAGTGAAAGTGAGATAATAGTATATTTTCTAAAAAATTTAATAAGCAATTGCATGTTTGGTCAAAAATAATTCTCCAGCGGAACAAAAATGGAGTACTTCATATCCAATCGTCGCCTCACTTTTTTCACACACAATTACACATCCTATAATTTTTTCTATCAAAAATAAAAAATTTGAAAAATTTCCCACAACCAATCACAAGCTTATTTTTTTTGTATATAATATCATTTTCTCCCAAAATTTTTAAAAAAGAGTTTGATATACATATTATTATTATATTCTTATACAAGTACCCATGCAACGCATGGAGTAAATATATATGAAGTATTGTATATATATAGCTTTGATATTAAGAACTTTATATATCGTAGAAATTGTAATGAGGAGATACATGACGTGCAGGTATCTCAAGACTCAGACCAGCTCTATCCTTTTAACGGGGAAAGATAACATGCAAGTTGACACGTCTTGAACCCAACAAAATAATGTAGAACTTGTTAACAATAATTAATACATTAATTTAAGACATTCTTACAAAATATTATGTTAAATATCCAACTATAAATTAAAATTTAGAAAATGAGAAAAAAAATTGATTATATAATTTAGAAAAATGAGAAAAAATAAATGAATTATATATTCAAAGCAAGTTTATACATCTATTTAAAACACTTGTTGTGTTATCTAAAATATTAATAATTATATATTCGTTGAATAATTTTGGACAACTAAATTAAATTATATCAATTGAGACATAGCTGGAAATTATACCAAAGAATTACAATATATGCTAATTTAATAAGTAGAATCAGAGTGTCATTTAATTTATCAACAATAATATCATTCTATGTAAATCACGATTATTTGAAAAACACTATCTAACATAAACGAATGAATATTAATTTTTTTTATTAAATGAGATTAACAAATAATTATAGACTAAATAATAGAACAAATAAATAGTATTTTTCATATATTCGGTATTTACTTATTTTATATCCAGAAAGTTATATAAAACATTCATTCCTAAAACTTCCATATATATGTAAATCTATTTTTATTTCTGAAATTGCTATTTAATGCAAATTTGAATATAATATATATATATATATATATGTATATATATATAAATCTCATTTAACAATATTTAAATTGAATATTTTTTTTGATTTTTTGTTATACATTATAATTATTTATATTTTTAAGACAATTTTGAAATATTATTTTTATCTCTAGATTTGTATTGTATTAATCGAATCGTGTAATGTAATGTTCGAATTTTTCATTTCTGTTTTTTAGAATTTGGTTATACTTGTCCAGTAATAATTATGATTTCGTAAGAAATTGAACAAAATAAATACTGATTTTTGTGGGAAAAAAAGTATAACTATTAAATTCAGATTCACATTATGTCTAAAACCTTATCAATTTTAAACTTGTGAAAATCTACGGAAATTCAATGTACTCTACATAATAATCTTAAATTGTTTAAGTTAAGAAAGTATTAAATCTACAATTTTTTTAAAACTTAATCGTTAGGATTTACCCAAATTATGCTAAGGTAGAAAACAAATTTACAGAAAATAGGGAATTATAATTTTTTAAATATGAAAAGTATGATGTATTAAATAATTTAAGATTTTATATTTTTAAAATATTTAAATAGTCTTAGATTTTATTTGGTAAATTTCAAATTCTTAAAAATAATTTTTAGATGTTATTTTATTATTGTTTAATATTCAAAGGATTTGTATTTTTACTGTAGTAACTTTTAGATTTATTTAATACTTTTTAGATTTTATTTGATGATGTTAGGACTTATCAGATAAATTTTAGAATTATTTCATAATTTTAAGGCTTTATTTCATAATTTTTCATTTATTTTTTGGATAGTTTTAGATTTATGAACTATTTTAAAGATTTTATATGCTTGTTTTTGAATTTATATAATTTAGTCTTTATTTAAGATTTTAATTTATATTTGGTTAGTCTTATCAAATAAAATTTAGATTTCCACGGCATGAGAGGAGTGATCCAATTTTATTCGGGAGTCCCCGCCCAACGGAAAAAGAAGTGGAAGTGGACCTTGTTTTGTATTATTTTATTTATTAAATCATTTTGAAATTTTATTTCTTAAGTACTTATTTTTTACAGTCGGTTTTTTTAGCCATTCCCATCAAACCAAGATGTTTTTTAGCCATCTCTTTCAAACACATCTTTTTAGCCATTTTGGGGTGTGAAAACCCCAACTTGTCCTTGAGTCAATTTAACTGCACAAAAACACACATTCCTGTGACTCGACATCGAGTTCTGTAAACTGTAGCTCAATGTCGAGTTACTGTGACTCGACTTCGAGTTACAGTAACTTGACATTAAGTCACAGTAACTCGACATCCAGTTCTCTCACTTATTATAACCCAGTTATTTTGTTTTTCTTCAAAAAACTTTGAATTCATATAACTTTTTCGTTTTAAATCCGTTTTGCGTGTATAATATATCAAATTAATCCTCATTTCGATATTTATAATTCAACACCCATATTGCATATTTAAAAATAAAAAATACATGTTCGATTTTTTAAAGAAGTTTAAAAGAAAGAGTAAGAGGATACATAGAGATAAGTGAAAGAGAGAGATATAATCCAAATATCAAACAAACATGCTAGAAGGGTATGAATGTCATTTTACACCCCAAAATGGCTAAAAAATATGTGTCTACAAAAGATGTCTATTTTTCATCTTTACATTTTGTAAATGGCTATTTCGTACCATTTCCACTATTTTTTAAATAATAATATTTTTATTTATATATAAAAACAAGATTTTCGAAATTTTATGTTTTAGTTATTTTTGAAAAACAAGATTATGGTTTTTTAAATGAAAAAAAATATAAAACCAGAAATATATAAAAAATCAACATTACATGCACATCATATAGACAAAAAATTCAAAACCTACCAAAAGTACGACCATACACAAAATTTACCAAAATTCTCGGTGTCATTTATTATATAGAATATAATAAAACTTACCTAAATTACAATTTTTACCATATAATTAAAATGCTATATTATAGGGTGTAGTTTAAGTGGGCAAGTATTTCTAATATTATTTATAAAGTC
The DNA here is from genome assembly GCA_016081115.2 of Rehmannia glutinosa. Classification (NCBI taxonomy): domain Eukaryota; kingdom Viridiplantae; phylum Streptophyta; class Magnoliopsida; order Lamiales; family Orobanchaceae; genus Rehmannia; species Rehmannia glutinosa. The sequence goes on from CM071935.1 coordinate 50,106,414, forward strand.
ATCTCTCTTAATATAGATAGATATTTTTACACTCAAAATTACCATATAAAAGAAGGAGGAAATTACACTAATTCCCTTGTACTATTAACGTTTTTACACTTTGCTATATAAACTCTGTTTGGTTACATTTTACCATATGAACTATTTAAATGTTTTGCACTTTGCCCTATATGGATAATTTTGCTCCTAAATTTTATTTTTTCTTAGAATAATGACAATAGTTCTTTATGGTCATCAGGCTTACCATGTTATCGTATATAATACTATTTTCTTAAATTCATACATTGTTTTAACAAAATGTTGTTGGGTGTTTTTACTGATTTTTGGGTTGCTCGTCGCACGTATAATGTTATGACTGCTCCTTACACTCAATCTTAACGGGCATCGCAATGATTCGTACCAACATGACAAAAAAAGCAAAAATTATAGTTATAAAATATAATAAAAATTAATATATCGGGCGGGTCGCGGTGGGTCCTATTAGACCCTAGACCCGCCCCGGACCTGGGCTGTTTTGAAGTTTTAGACCCAGGACCCGCACCAAGACCCATTTAACCGGGTCTAGACCTGGCCCGATGGGGCGGGTGATACTTGTAAAATATACGTGCATTTAGGAGCTTAAAATAGTATATAACTGATACATTTGCATATATATTTAGTGTGTTTTATTTAGTTTCCTTAGAAGGACATAATACTGCGTATTCTTGTAATTTTTATAGGAAACATAGCTAATTGAAGAAATATCAGTTGGAAGGCCCGTATAGGACTAACGAGTGCAAAGAGAAGATCGAAAAGACGAAGAAACCGGACAAAAATGAGTCACACGGACGGACCGCGTGGGGATCACACGGTCGTGTGACCTGCCCGTGCGAAGATGACATATCTGTGTGAAGTTGGGAAAAAACAAGGGACGGAAATAAGCCGCACGGCCAGACCGTGTGAGAGCCACACGGCCGTGTGGAGTGGCCGTGTGAAGCTACACGACCGGATTGTGTGATGAGCTGTGGCGTATTTTTGTATCCTTTTCCCACTCAAACTCTACAAGTAATCTCTCCAAGCACCTATATAAGGGACCCAAGAGTTGCACGAAAATAACAACATTCATACATCATACAACACACAGGAACACAAGATCAAAGGTCTTCTGAGAGAGGGGGACTAGGTTACGAAGAACACCACAAGGCCTTTCGTATCTACAGAAGCACATGAGCTTCGAAGGCTTGGAAGGAGAATCCATCCTGGCAAGAAGGGTTTTTTTCTTAGTTTAGATATCTTGTCCGTGCTTAAATGATGTCACAATGTTCATTCCAAGTTTGTCTATGAATTTGTTATCAATGTTTGGCTATTCTTTCGGATCCTAGGGCATAATCAAAACTGTGGATTCATGTTAAATCTTAATTAATTATTTTTGTAATTGATTCATGTGTTCTATTTTATGAATTCGAGTGCTTATTTATAATTTTCAATTATTTGACCAATAATTTGCATGCCATACTTGTTAGTCCATGATCTGGGATGTGAGTTCTAACGAGACGAAAATCGAATTCAGACATAAACAGGGTAATGTATTGGGAGACTACTTCTGTTTGTGGGGAGTATTTCAATTCAAAGATCTTTTGTGAGTTAATAATAGTGGATCGGGAGACCTTAATTATTATTAATATAATGTTTATGCGTCACCCGGGAGGGGGAATAAACTATTTTAGGAATTGAACCCATAGAAATATATGAATTGTTTTTGAAACATTAATTGAATTTAATATTGAAGAAACATGTGAGATTATGTGCCTAAGGTTGCTTCTGTATTTGTTGAAAATACTTGTGAGGTTCAAAAACTTATTTCTTTTTATTTTTATATTTTCGATTTTTATAAACTTGATATTGGGTCGTTTCAATAAAATTGGAATATGATGTTGTTATAGCCTACGTGTTTCGTAGTCAATCCCTGAGGAATACGACCTTGTTTGCCATTATCCTATAAATTACATTGTACACTTGCAATATAGAGATCCAAATAAATAATTTTGGCGAACAACACGTTTGATGCGGGAGCGGATTTTAACCCACCCCATTACCATCCCTAATTAAATAGAAAAAAGCTTATAAGTGATCTATGGTAGAAATGTCAAAATTGGGCCGGTCTCTGGGCTACAATTTTATAGGCACATACGGGATCAGACATATTTAGTAGGTGTGTCAATTTTGGACCCGACACGCGAAATCGGCACGAACCTAACACGAAATTAATGGGTATGGGTCCAGACTTCATGAGTTCGGGTCGAAATTGGGTAGAACCCGAATAACTCGCCAATTAAATAGGTCGGTTCCGGTCAACCTTCTATGACCCATTTAACCCGTTTAACTTGTTTGTAAATTTAAAAGAAAACCAAGTAAATAATTAAAAGTAAGAAAAAACAAAAATACAAGACATGTCTTTAAAACTTAAATGTAAAACCTCCTTAATTACGTATGTTATAATATTGCATGTATTTTGTACGTTGTCCTCAAAATATGATTAATATGTTTTATTATTTATGCAATTATGTTATTCCTTTTTGTATATTGTGAATTGTGAGATTTTTTATTGATTGAGTAGAGTGTCATTGTGGTTGATTTAAAAAAAATTAAATTTATTTAGTTGAAATTATTAAATGTACATAAAAATAATTTTATTAAACGGGTTAAACAGGTCGGGTCCAGGTTACCTCTGAACTAAATAGATTGGGTCTGGGTTCAAGATTCTAATACGTATAATTAAATGGATCGGGTTTGGTTCCCATATTCTGAACCGCGTACCACAAACCCAAACCCGTGAATCCAGACCCAACCCAAATTGACACTCCTAATATTTAAAGTCGACCGAAAGTCGATGCGTCGGGGCTTGGTCCTCGGTCTATTTCAAAAGTCATTTCAAGTATATTTTCATGGGATGCGTCGGGGCTTGGTCCTCAAAAGTAGCGTTCTCATGAAACTTCGGTCCAATCCGACCCATTTGACAGTTATAATCTACAGTGGTACAAATTTATTTCAAAATAAAATTGAAACATTAATTTATTCTCAATGTCTTCCTTGCAAAGGACATTTTCCAAAATATTCGAATCAAATCCAAACATAGATTTCATGTTCATTGATTATTGGTTATTGTTAGTGATAATATATGTTTTTAAACTGTCCAGATAATATTAAAAGATATATAAAATATTGATATGTAAAATTAATAGAAAGACAGAAATTTTTAAAATTAAGAAAAGCCTAATCATATGCTGCATCTCTTCATATTAGATTATAAATGTAAGTCAAACTATGATCAAGTTTCAAAATTAATTTGAATAGAACAATATTAAATGTATATTATCAAATTAAGCTTTACTATTGTTAATAATTAATTTCCTTGAATAAATTAATTAAACCATACTTTCTGAGTTAATGAGAGTTGATAAAATTGACAACATACTGCCCCTATTATATAACACTTATAATCTGAAATTAAGTTAGTTAAAAAACATAAAATTTTATGTAGTTCTTATGAATATGAGTGTCATGAGAAATTTTGTAAACATACCCCTAATATATAGGTATTTAAGTATATGCTATTTATAAGAAAAATTATATATCCACGGTTTTGTTATATATATATATATATATTTAAATCATGTTTACATTTTTAATATAAAAGGTATTAGTATATTAACATATCCATATCAGTTACTTATATTAATTGTTAATTTGTATAATTTTTTTTCCATCAGAAATGAAGTAAAAGAATGCTAAAGTCAAATAATGATAAAATTGTGATTCACAATTAAAGTATATATTTATTTGAACATATATTTTATATATTTACTATTTACTTATTATATAAAATATAAAATAAAAATGTTAGTTTCAAAGAATTGTTTTTGAATTGTAAAGAGTTGCTAGTATTATTAATTATTGGTAATAAGCCAAATTGACCACTTATGGTTTGTCAAAATGAAAAATACCAATAATTTTTAAACATACGTGCTTTTAACCATTTTGAATAAATATTGATTCTCTGGTGAGTTACTTTACGATTTTCCAAATAATTAATGTGGTACATAACTCGATATCGAGTCAAGGATCTCGAAATCGAGCCACACTATTGAGACGCTTGACTCGATAACGACATATGTACCAGTTTCAAAAAATAAAAAAAAAAACAAAGTGGACATTTGAATTCAAAAATATATAAAAAATTATATTTTTGAAAAAAATTCCAAAAATTATTTTTGATACGGAGAAAAAGCCAAAAATTCAATCTATATTAATTATTTACTTTTGGAAACTTTTTTTTGTTTTTGACTACTATGTCTACCCTTTCTATTTCTTTTCTGTTTTTCAATTTTAACCTCAGTCCTTTTCTTTTGGGGAAAAGCCAAGAAACAACAGAGTCAAAAACTTTGGACTGGAGGTATTATTTCTGCTCCCCCAAGTGATCTCCTCCCTCCGCCGTCTGCACCACCAGTCCCGCCGGCCGCCGCCATTACAGCAGCCTCCACCACTTCAACCGCCGCTAGAATGAGAACGAATTAATGCAACTTTTCTCACGTAAAATTTCAGCTCACATAATGCACCATTTACACCTTCTCTTCACCATTTTCACATTCCTCCTCCTCTCCACCGCCGCCACCACCAACCACCGCCACCGGCGGCTCCTCCACCAACCCTTTTTCCCCCTCGACCAATCCCTCCCTCCCACCATTTCTCAACCACCCTTCTCCTCTCCCTCTCCTCAACCCCAACCTCAAAATCCCAAATACCCCTTCTCCACACTCTCTCCACCTCAAGCCACTACCCAAAACCCATTTTTCCCATTTTTCCCTTCCCCGCCGCCCCCTCCTTCGCCGCCAAGCTCCACCACCGCATTCGCCACCTTTCCCGCCAACATCTCCTCCCTCGTCCTCCCCTCTTCTTCCCACACCTCTCACAAACCCATCAAGCTCATTTCTCTCATCGTCTCCGTTTCCCTCTTTTCCATCCTCGTTTTCGCTTCACTCGTCCTCCTCCTCCTCCGCCACCGCCACCACCACAACCACCACCAGTCCCTCAAAAGCGACAGCCTCCGTCTCTTCCCTCCCAATACCACCCCTTCCGACACCACCACCGCCGACAACAGCAAAAAACCACCTCCGCCGCTGTTCCCCCGCCACACTCCCTCCGCCACCTCGTCGGAATTTCTCTACCTCGGCACACTCGTCAGCTCCAGGGACGCCGATTACGTGGCCCCCACCGCCGCAGTAAATGACGCAAAAGCCCCTCCTCCCGCAGCTGCGCCGATGAGCTACCAAAGGCTCGGCTCGCCGGAGCTCCAGCCTCTACCGCCATTGCCGCGTCAGCAGACCGACCAAGATTACCATAATACCCACGCGAGTGCTTCTGAAGGAGAAGAAAACGACAACGAAGAAGACGAAGAAGAATTCTTTTCACCAAGAGGGTCCACGGTAAATAACGCTAGTCCATACCGTGCCAAATTATCTCCCCCTCGCAATAACAATGGCAACGATTTTAACAAAACCGGAATCTTAAACTCACTGAACTGCAACTCTCCAGCATACTCCATATCACCTGATAATAGCCCCTCAGTCGTACTGAATACCGGTAGTCCGCAAAGCATACTAACAAAATCACCAGACAGCTTGGTGAGTTTCCCAGCTCCCTTGCCCCGGTTTATCCCTCCTCCTCCGGCACGGGAGCCAAGGGTATTTTCGCCTTTTTCTCCATCCTCCACCGAAGATGGTGGCACTCGAGACTGCTCTCCTCGAGCATCGGATTTTTCGGGCGTCGGAAAAGTGCCCCCAACTCCGCCGCCACCTCCACCGCCACCGGCGAGGTTCTGGGAAACAGCCCCACCAACTGGTCCGCCGGAGCTGGTGGCGCCTTCGAGAAAAGTAGTGTTACAGAACGTGAATGGGGAGAAGGGTAGTTTGGGGAACTCAGAGACTAAAAGTGAGGAAATGATTAAGCCAAAGCTGAAGCCTTTGCATTGGGATAAAGTTAGAGCTAGTTCAGATAGAGCAATGGTTTGGGATCAGCTGAAATCTAGTTCTTTTCAGTAAGATTCTTGATTTTTATTTGCTTAATTTTCATGATTTTGTTTCATCTTGTTTTATAAAGTTATGCTTAAAGATTTTTCTTTTTTCTTTTTGTGCTAAGAGTAGTAGTACATTTTTGTTAGTCGAAAGAAAGTCTTTTGCTAGCACCTCATTTCCTAATAATGCTATTTTCCCAGAAAAATATTCTTAGTTAATTTTTCTTAACTTTTCTTGTTTAGTTGGTTTTTTAAGATCTTAATAGAAATAGCTGGGTGTTCTTCTGTTTGAGGAGGAATTTTTGACTGAACTATATTTTGATTCCGTTATTGGTTTTATTTTATGGGTACTTTGAATTTTTATTTGTAGAAAGAAAGCTCTTTTTGGTTCTACATTATTTTCAAATTATGCTATTTTTCAGAAATATTATTATTAGTTGATTTTTCTTAACTTTTCTTGTTTATTATTTTCTTTAAGTTCTTAATAGAAAGTAGCTGGGTGTTCTTCTGTTTGAGGGGGAATCTTTGACTGAACTATATTTTGAATTGATGGCATTCATGTTCTGCTTTAATGTCACTTTTCCATTTCCAACTTTTTCCCTAAAACTTTCTTACAGTGTGATATAAGGTTGTTTTGGTGGGATTTAAAGTCTGTTGAGGGTCAATTTGACTGTAGGTTGAATGAGGAAATGATCGAGACTTTGTTCACGGTGAATTCAACCGTGAATGCAAAAGATGGTGTAAGGCGCCAGACAATCCCGGAAAACCAAGAAAATCTTGTGCTTGATCCGAAGAAGTCACAAAACATTGCTATACTACTAAGGGCGCTTAATGTGACTGTTGATGAAGTTTGTGAAGCACTTGTGGAAGGTGAGAACGTGTTTGTAGTGTATTACTTTAGAAACCATTGAAATGTTTTTCTTTTTATATGTGTTTAATTCTTGGGCTCAGTCTATCTCGCATCCTGTGGCATTGCTATGCATAATTGGTAGTCTTGGAATTATGATATGTTATTGATAAGAAAGGGATAATTAGAGAAATTACGCATGAGGTTAAGCATAATTACAAAAAAAACCTAGTTATCTTTCAAAATTACAAATACCCACTTGACATTTGTTTCTATTTTACAAATTGCACCTAGTGAGGGGGTTATTTGTTAGATAAATACAAATCTCAAAGGGTAGTTTTTTTATCCTAATAAGCATTGGATTTCTGTTTCTTGGTTTTTTCTTACCTTTTCTGAATGTTAGTGTTGTCATGTCACACTTCCTTGTTCTTGTCATTTTACAACAATAAGATAATGTTGTTTCCATTCTAAAACCTTAATGTTGATTTGGACCTTAAATTAATGTTGGATTCTCATTCATATCTGCAGCTTCTGTTCTGTATGTCCTGCTGGATATGTCATCTCATTGTAGAGCTCAGTATTAATTCTCTCCATTCAGTATGTGCTGTCTTTTTTATATCCTTTTTGTCTAGTGGAAAAAGGGTTGGTGGCCATTATTACAAGAACTATTTCTCAAGAAAATGTGAGAAAAGTAAATATCTACCCATATATAATTTATTTTGCACATGTGGACATTATTTATTTTCTTTACTCTCAAAACAATTACATTTCTCTTAGAATTGTGCATGATTGCATAAAAACCATGTTGATGAATCCAAATGTTTGTCTGGGTAATTTCATAATACCATGAATTTCAATCATTGAGCTCTTATTTTGAGCTGTTTCTTAGTCAACGTCTGAAATCATTTTCCCAAATCCTCCCTAAAAGTTCCACTGTATAACTGGTTTTTGTCGCCTTGATGAAATAGGAAATGCCGACACACTAGGCACGGAGCTTCTCGAGAGTTTATTAAAGATGGCCCCCACTAAAGAGGAAGAACGCAAACTGAAGGAGTTCAAAGACGAATCACCATTTAAGCTTGGTACTGCAGAGGCATTTCTAAAGGCAGTGCTCAGTATACCTTTCGCGTTCAAGAGAGTGGACGCTATGCTTTATATAGCCAATTTTGAGTCGGAAATCGAGCACCTTAAGAGGTCATTCGACACGCTGGAGGTAAATCCCAGACACCTCAAAAATTAGCATGACTCTGCAATCTCCTCTAAAGCATTTTGTTTGTTATACTTTGATATACTGTCTCCTAAGTTTGCTGATGTATCAAACTTAATCATCTTTACTCGTAGACTTTTTTATACTAGGAGAGCTCAACTTGTTGAAATTCACAACTTTTTACCTTTGTCTCTGTACCTATATAAGATCGACTTATTTAAATAAATATTTGTCTAACATTTTATTTCAAAATAACTCATGTATGATGCATGCTGTTCATCAGTTTTGCTTGGCAAACCTTTTTCCTAGGACTCAGCTAAAAGGTCCATTGAGTAAATTCATTTTCCAAGAAGCTGCCAGCCTTGTATCTCGTTATCCGCAATGCTGGATAGGAAACAAATTGGTATTATGATGCCAATCGATATATTTAAACGGACTTAAATTCAGCTAAGCATGGTTTCTTCACATCCCTAAGATTTGACGAAGCTACAAACTTAAGGCATTTCACATTTCTGAATTGCAGTCAGCCTGCAAAGAACTGAAGAGCAGCAGAATGTTCCAGAAGCTTCTAGAAGCAGTGCTCAAGACCGGGAACCGCATGAATATCGGGACCAACCGAGGAGATGCTCACGCCTTCAAGCTCGGCACACTTCTTAAGCTCGTAGACGTCAAGGGCGCCGATGGAAAAACCACCCTTCTTCATTTCGTTGTCCAAGAAATCATCAAGGCCGAAGGGGCCCGCTTATCCGGTGTTAATCAGAATCCAATTCAGCAATCAACCCTCCGAGACGAGGTCGAATTTAAAAAGCTCGGTCTTCAAGTCGTTTCTGGGCTAAGCGGAGAGCTTACAAATGTCAAGAAAGCCGCTGCTATGGATGCAGACGTGCTTCGTAACGACGTTAAAAAACTAGCCGTTGGAATTAGTAAGATCGGAGAAGTTCTCAAACTGAACGAGGAGATTCGTTCGGACAGCTGCACCAAGTTTTTGGACAACATGAATGAATTTCTGAAGAGGGCCGAGAAAGATATCGCGAATATTCAAGCGCAAGCGGGCGTAGCATTGTCCATGGTGAAGGGTTTAACCGAGTATTTCCATGGGGGCTCTGGTAAAGAAGAGGCTCGTCCGTTACGGTTATTTATGGTCGTTCGGGACTTTCTATCTATCCTCGACCGTGTCTGTAAGGATGTTGGCAAGATAAACGAGCGGACAATGATAAATTCGGGCCGGCAAATTCAGACACCGATTAATGCAAGCGTTCCCCAGGTTTTTCCTGGATTTAATGAAAGACAGCTATTTAGTTCCTCTGATGATGAAAGCTCATCCTCGTCTTCACAAGTGAATTAAGCTATGTGATGTGATAATCTTCCGTTTATTGGTTTTGTACTAATAGAGGAGCCATGTAGAGGATTTTGTGATAGGTTTATTTTGTTTAATAACGTAACATATGCCAAGTGACTTAATAGCTAATAAGTAAATATTATTATTGGTGTTCATTAGTCAAAACTAGCTTGCAAAATTTTACAGGAGTTGAATCTTTGAAAGGGGTTCCTTTCCAGAGAGCTGCATAAATATTAGGGATGGCAAGGGTGTGAGTTCAAACCTGGGCCCACAATGAACGCGCCTCATCTGGGACAGGTTTGAACCTGATCTTGCGGGTCCTGGGTCCAATAGTTTTGAACCCCCGGGTCTAGGATGGGTGACGGGTTAGCCAAACCGTCTTGGGCCCGCCCCATTTATATACTTAAAAAATATTTAGTTCAAGTTTTGGCTAGTGTTAGGACTTTGTCATTTAGACTTTATGTGAAATTTTGAGTTCTAAATGATTTTGTAATGAACATTAAGGAGCCTAGATGGAGTTGGTGTACTGGTGTTTGGTGCGAGCATCTGGTTTCTGAATTGATGCAGAAACTAATCATACTTGCTGTGACTTTTGGATATGTTATGTTTTTCTTACTATTGTAATGAGAAATTAGCTGAAGCACAAAAGTAACTTCAGAGACTAACCTAAATTACTCTCTGTTCTGGAATGACAAGTACCTTCTGCCGGGTCAACCCTGCCAGCTTGTGATTCCAGACTCGCCCCGTCACCATCCCCATACATAATCTGAAGCGAACCTTAGAATGTCGCAATCACTAAAAAAAAGTGATTCCTAGCTTCTACAAAAAATAGTTTTTATTGTTTGTAAATATCCCCTGCTTTAGTCTAGGGGAATGTTTGTAAACTCTAACAAAAAGAGATTTTCAGCTTCTAGATGGAGAAAATAGTTGTTTTTTACATCTAGAAGATGAGAACTATTCTTTTTAGAGTTAGCAAACACTCTCTAAAAGTAGGGCATTTCTAGTTTTCTAGTACTACTTCTGGTTTGACTTTTACAAACAAAGAAGCATTTTAATAACATAATTACCAAACATTCTCAATTATTAATTCAACTTTTGGATTCTATTTATAAACATAACCAACTTCTGATTTCAAAAACAGAAGTTTTTGCAAACACTCCCATAATAATTGCCATACTCAGGGTTATTAATTGTCATAATTTATATGCCCAGGATTCCACTCTTTGCATATTGGGTTAAAGAAAGTATTGATGCACACACAATGCCTCTAGGCACCTCCAAAACTAAGTACACTGTTTCAATGTTCTTGTTTTATAGATGAGCACAAAAAGTCACGAAGAGACATTTATGCTTGATATTTGGACATTTTTCAACATCAGTGAACTGGTGAAACATTTAAAGATTAAGTTCTAGGATTAATTACAAAAAGTACTTGAGGAATCACTCTAATTACAAAACAAAAACATAGTTATCTTTCAAAATTTCAAATACCGCCTTAATATTTGTTTACATTTTACAAATCGCACTTATTGAGGGGGGGGGGGGTGTTCGTAATTTTGAAAGAATAATGATATTTTTGTAATTAGGTTATGATATTTATTCTAATTTATCCTAAATTCTATGAGCTCTCAGCATCCATACGTTCAATAACTCGTCGTGCTTCCTCCTCCGTTGCAGGAACCACATTCCGAATTTTCCGACCATTTTTCAGCGCATCTGAGTGGACGGTGAATGTGAAGTAGAACTTATTCGATACCTTGAAATATCGACAAACAAAACAAAGACAACAATAAGTAACAAATTTAAATCTTCAGAAGATACACCTTTTGGATAATTATAAGAGATAATTACAAAACTCCCCTAAGGTTTAGGTTAATTACAACAAAAAAAAAACCACATGTTTTCGAAAAGTACGAAAAACTCCATGAGATTTGATTGTCTATCACACTATACCCCTTCATAAGCAAAAATATTTCAAACACCCTCCTTATATTTGTAAAAATATTGTAATTACCCCTTTACATTTAATAGAATCAAACTCCAAGGGATTTTTTGTATTTTTTTTCGAACATCTCTGGATTTTTTTGTAATTAACCAAACTTCAGGGGTACTTTTTGTAATTATCCCTAATATAAATAGTACTCTTGAGATAACAAAAATCCCAAATACAAATAACACACCAACATATATGTTTCAATTTTACAAATTGCACATATTGAAGGGGGTAACTTGTTAATAAATACAAATTTCAAGGGAGTAGAATTTTTTGTAATTGGGAAGTACCTTGGAGGACATATATATTTTTTTTTATAATTACCCCTTTTATTAATAAATTACCAGCTCTAACGTAAAATGGCAATTGACATTTTACTTGTTTAGGTGTATTTCAGAATGCTTAGATGAAATATAAAGAGATTTATTTAACACTATGGATCAGAAAAGAGAACAATCTGCTAACCTCACTAGATCTATGCTCAGGCCTCATAACATGAGCTACAACTTCCACGTTAATCATCGGTTGTGCTGGATTCTCAAGTTCTGTATACAACACACAAGAATTGAAACGCAGGAAATTTCCAACATCAACCTGTATCAGCAATAAGATAAATGTTAGGGGCTTCTTATTATTTTCTTCCCTCATTCTCCTCAAACGCTAAGTAGAAGTTCATACGTGAAAATCTAGATTTTTAAGGCAGAAAAATACAAGACGACTTCATATGTCTTCTAAGCTTCTCCTTCCCAGAGCCACTCTATAATTCAAAACGCTACTTAGGGAGTGTTTTGCAAAAAAATCTGCTTTTATAAGTACTAATTTATTGTAGCAGAATTGAGAATTAGAAGTTGGTAGTGTTTTCAGATAGAATCAGAAATTAAGAATTAGAAGCTGAGAGTGTTTGTGAAGTTATATAGTGTTAAATTTGTTTGTAAAAATCAAACCAGAAGTTAAATCTAAAGCACCCATCTCCATGCTTTTAGATTTTGATTAAATGAAGCAGAATCAGAAGCAAAAGTTGGCATTTGGAAACACTAAAAAGTGATTTTTTCAACCGAAAGCTTAGAGCACTTTTTTTTAGTAATTGCAAACATTCCCTTAATCGAGCATCTTTCGAACCCAGAAGCCTCACCGAATCAAAACCCAACCAAAATCTTTTACAAAGTTACGCTAAATAAAATTCAGTACTTCCTGATTTCATACATTCTGTCAATCAGATAGTTAAGAAATTGCAGCGGCACAAAAGTAATAGGAAATTAATTAACCCTGTGAATACCGAAAACTTGTTTCTCAATGAAGTGAAAATATATTTATACAATCAAACAATTTTCCAAAGTTGAATAATAAGTTGTCCTAGTAAAATTCTATAATTTTCAAATATCCTTTACCAATAACAACTCTTCAAAATAGAAACCGAAGCATGATGTGTTAGTGCTACGTGTTCACAAAAACACATTTCTAACCACCATGTATGTTCTGATATAAGATATAGTTGATGCTATAATTTAGTTTATAGTAAGTTAGAAATATTGCTGCTCTTAGCATGCATCACTATTATAGCACAATTTTGCTTCATACATATCTTTTTTCCAACAGTTTAGCCAGAAGTTCAAATCTTGTCTCATAAACAGAAACATGAAGAGCATTCAATTTCACCCGGCAGAGGAAAGCATAAGCACAGCATCAGACATTTATGTTTTTTATAAGAAGGAATCAGGATAGCTATCCGGTGCATAGTTAATAGGGTTAAGGGATAATTACAAAAGAAAACCCTGATGTTCGTTCGGTCTAATTACGAAAAATCCAAGTACTTTTGAAAATTGTAACCCTTGAGGTTTGATTCCGTCTTATATTTTCCTACTTCATAAGAAAAAAGCATTTAAAAAATCCCCCTAACATTTAGAAATATTATAGTTACCCCTTAAAGTTAAGACATAATCAAACCTGAGGGGGTAATTTGTAAAACATGTCTGGATTTTTTTGTAATTAGCCCAAACCTTAGGTTTTTTTTTTTGTAATTATCCAATACCCTTGAGGTTTAGTCTAATTACAAATATCACCCTGATTTATAATTTACAAATTGCACCTTCAGTAGGGGGTATTTGTTAAGAAAATAGGTGTTTGTAATTTGTCACGGGAGTATTTGTAATTTTGAAAAATTATTGTTTTTTCTTTTGTGATTAGGCCAAACCTCAAGAAGTTTTTTTAATTATCCTTATTTAATATATACATGGAGCCATCCAAGATAGTCCTTCACATGCCAGAAAGGCAATGCACCATCGACTTACCGGTTTAAGAAAATCGACATGATCAACTTCCAGAAAGAAAGGTGCACTGCCAGCAAATGAATAAGCAGTTGCAAAGGCGAGTTCAAAAGCTCTCCGCATCAAAAATCCTCCGAAAATTCGTCCGTGAATGTTCCTTTGCTGTGGTTGGCACATCAAAGAATTCTGAAGGCAAGTATCCTTTATAAGAATACTATCTCTGTTGGCCAAAGCTGGCATATCACAAAATACTCGGCCTTCAGATAGCAATTCATCGAGCCTCCTCATTTCCTCATCATTAATTTCTTTCTTTTGTTCTCCCTTCTTCCTTTTCCTCAATTTGTTCCTTTGTTCTGCTTCTTCCCAGAGCAGTTTTTCCTTTTCTGTTTCTGGAGAGATCTGGTTGATTATAGCTGATTTTCCAGTTTTAGAATCACGGGCCACGAATGTGAAGTTTGCTGTAAGAGCAAGTGCATCCGAGGGATCAGATGTTTCTGCAAGAAAGGGAAATATGCTAATAATCACATGAAAGCCAACAGCAAAAATTATGACCGAACACTCCCATAGTGGAACTGCTTTTAAGCAAAACATATAAGAGAATTCACATGTTCATCAACAAATATGAAAGCATTAGCCTAAAGTCGGGAATAATCTCCAATTCTCCTCTTCCAATCATTGGCGATGGGTCTTCTTCTTTTAATATTATAAGTGTTAATTACAAAAAAACCCTTGCTGTTCAGTCTAATTTCAAAGGAACCTGCTATCTTTCAAAATTACAAAAGTACCACATTGACAATTATTTTTATATTACAAGTTGCACCCTCAAGAGGGGGGTACTTGTTAAGTTAATACAAACCTGGTGTTTGTAATAACTAAAGAGGGTATTTGTAATAATAAAAGATACCAGGGTTTGTTGTAATTAGGTTAAACCTCAGGGGTAGTTTTTGTAATTTATCCTACTCATAATGCTTCAAGTTATTGAATGTTTCACAATAAGTTTCTGAGAACCAGTTATCACATGTGGTCTATAACGTGTTCTATAATAGAATAGCATGCCCCAAAGATAAGGAAAGTGTAAAACAGATTATAGAATAAACTACTTTTTAATGACTTTTTCCTCTAAATAGTCCAAGTCTGCACCAGCTTAAAGTTTCAGTTATTGAAGTTCTTTAAGGCTTCATTTGGATTGATGGATTTGAAGCTATGGATTTCAAATCCATAATAACAAATCCATCGAGCTAGTTTGAATAAGATCATTCTACAATGGATTTCAAATCCTTAAATTCTATTTTGTGCTATTTTTGGAGTCGCGTTGGATTTCAAATCCATACTATTTGGAGAAATTTGGAGTCCCTCCCCCAAATCCTCCCCTCAAATCCGAACCCTCCCATCCAAATCCAACCTAAGTGTCAATGGCATCATATTCATCTCTAACGTTACATATACAGCCTAAGATAGTGCAAATTGCCAAATTTCAGCAAAAAGAGAACTGGAATGTGGACCACGTGCTTGGCATGTACATTATAATCAAAATACCTAAGGATCTATATTTATCCAATATAATTTCAGTTATTCATAAAATGCTACAATTAGATTAAGTATGCATTCGAGAGGGAATCTTGAAACTAGAGGATGGGGCCAAATTAGTCTCATATAGGTTGATTTAATCACAGAAAAAAACGAAAAAAGATAAAAATCTCATACTCTCATCTACAAAATCATTGCATTCAGAGGTAAGTCATAACATGGTTCTGATGTCAGAATCTACCTTCAGAGAACTGAATCACTTCCAGTTGAATCTCCATGGACGATCGCCCAACCCAAGTAACAGCCCCTGTTATTGTTAGATCAGTGTCAACCATAATTGGTTTTCTTAGGACCATCTTGTCCACTGAAGCTGTAACTAATATTAAGGGCCTTGTGGAGCTATCTTCACTGGAACAATGCTGGTGCACAACACAACAAAAAAGTAAAAAAGAGAGGGAGAGTAATGAATCATAAAGCAGAGGCTATGTTTGGCTGGAAAAACAAATAATATTAACAGGATTTCTTTATAGCTCCATTATCTTTTTTAACTCAGTAAAGTTGGGAGGAAAATCTGAAATTAGTCGCCTGTGCTCATAGAGTCATTGCAAATATAGTCTCACTTGCAGCCTTCTTCGTTTGAGTTGACATTTTCGGCATGCGCATATCACCTCAGTCAATCATAATTTTACTAGCCAATATTTACCATCATGAAGTCATTTTTTTGTTTTGATCAAATTCTAAAAATCAACACTCAGAATGTTATATTGAACCCAATAATGCACTTATAACATCTGCGCCGAGGAAGTTAGGTTTTTGACAATTAGCCACCAAGAAATAGGGAAAAATGCTCTGAACTTCTTCATTGTTTTGTCAAGTCATCATCCAAAGTCAATGGATTTGGTATTACTAATAGAGGTAGGGGCAAAGACAAGGATGATGCCTGTTCAATACACATGTCTAATGCATTTTATGCCTGTTACATGCCTACGATTCCACACAATGCAATATCAAAACCAGCAGGGATCACCAGTAAAGTTAATGAAATAATAGTAAAAAAAGACACTTTGAATTTGCTATGTGAAATACAAAAATACTTGATATAAAATAAAAGGATAGTTACAAAAACTACCCTAGGATTAACCTAATTACAAAAAGACCAGTAAATCTAATGCATTTTATGCATCTGATTCTACGCAATGCAATGTCAAAACCAGTATAATTACAAAAACTATCCCTAAACTTTAACTTAATTACAAAAAAATCCAATTTACCTTTTGAAATTACAAATAACCCCTTGAAGTATAATAAATACTCCATTGAAAATTGTATTTGTCTTACAAAATTACCTCTTAATAAGGTGCAATTTTCTAAAATAGAATTGTAAGTCAAGTGTATTTTTTAAATTAGGCGAAAACTCGAGAGCACTATTTGCAATCATCCCAATTTGTTTTTTTAAAAAAACACACACAGTTAATTATGCAAAGTGAAATGCAAAAATACTTGATACAAAATAAATCCAGAAAACGTTGGGGTCTACCTTAAAGGATATAGTTCCAGCCAAAGCATCAAGGTCTTCAAGCAATTTCCCCAGCCTAATCTCATTCCATGGATTCCTATATTGCTCCCTCAGTATATAATCACTTGAAAACTTGTAAAGAACACTTGTCCTACTTTTTGAAGGTGGTTTTACGATCAATTCACTCTGTGTATGAGCACTTTCTGATTCATTTGTCAGCCTCTCAAAAATACTTGATCTTGCTTCCCACAATGCATTTGTAACAGGTGACTGGTACGTTCCGGGCCATAAACTGATGGGCTTTCTTATTGAAGAGCCCGCATCTATGGGAGTTGGGCCCTCCAATGGATCTGATTTTGAAGATGAAAATGGTCTCCTTTGAGTGGATTCGTGTGCCATTTTGTTAAAATGAAAGGTTTTAAAAATGGGTTTTGGTTTTTCAAGAAATTTGGTGCATAAAGGTTCATTTTTTGGGGTTATATAGCCAAAATATGTGATTTTGATGGTGGGTTTTGGTGGGTTTTGTGAAGTAAGATGATGGGTTCTGTTAAATTTGGTGGTTTGTGGAATTAGGGATGAACAAGAAAGAATATTGTTGAAGAAAAGGTTGAATCTTGGTGGGGATTGCAATTGAGATGATTGTGGTGTTGATAAATGAGGAATTAGTGAAGGATATTTGTCATGATTTCCTGTTGGTTTGAATAGGAGGTGAGAAACAGGTTTTCTTGGAGGTTTCATGAATACATTCAATTGAAATGGAAAAAAAGCGATGGCTGCCGAGTTGTGGAAAATTTGCAGGTTTTTGATTTGGTAGCTTCGGAAATCAAGGCGCCATTGGAGAACTACTGGGCCACACCTTGGACTTCTTCTGAGGGTTGTAAGTTGTAAGTTGTAACAGAACTCTCTCAAGTTTTGAAAATATTAAAGTTAAAAAAAACACAATTTTTATAATGCGTTGAAATTTGTATATATTGTTCATAAATACTAATATGATTTTTTTTAGATTTTTTTTAATTCTCTAAGTTTATTCAAATACGAAATATATAATTTTAAGAGATTATTAATTTTTATGGACATTTATCAAGAATCTTCTCACGAACATGTACTTCCTTTATTGAACTAGTTAGGTGTACGTGCGTTGCACATAATCTAAATAATTTCTTTTTATTTAATTAAAATTAAATCTTATAAATGGAATGGTTTTTATTAAATTATTTTTTATATATGGTAAATGTCACTCGTATAGTTTGATCCTAAAATAAAATTTGCAAAATTAAAATTAAACTTCTTAGTAGGTAAAATATGGTTAGAACATTTTGAACCCGAAACACGATACTTACATGATTGTTCGCCAAACATATTTTGGATCTTACAAATCTTGAAGGACCAATCAAATCTCTTCTCTTCACGAGATATCCAAGAACCCCTCTCCTATGTAGTTTATAGAATAATGACAAGCAATGTCGTCCATGGTGTTCTATTCCTCGTTTGATTCGATTGACTTAACGTTAAACACTCTTGGAGGAAGATCAAAGAGTTCCAATAACAATATTCAAGTTGTTATCACATGTAAATTTTGTTGGCCAATTAAAGATTGTCAAATGTCAAATTCTTATAAATCAAGATTTATCTTGATTTATAATTATTTCTTTTTTCTTGATAATTATCACAATTTATGATTAAAGAGATAAATATTAAATCTTGAAGACCAATCAAATCGAAGTTCTTGTTTGAAATTTGCCAAATTTTGTAACGTTGAAGATCTCTTTTTCATCATAGTCTTCACCATAAGGGGCATAGAAACAAGATATCCAAATAAAGAACCCCTCTCCTACAAGTATAAATAGGGGTCATTCTCAAAACAACTAGAATTAAATTACAAAACATTTGAAGAGCGAGAAGAAGAAATCCAAGTAGTAAGATGCGAAACAAGTTGCGGTGGAGAAATTCTCTCAAAGTCAATAAGAAAAAGAAATTCAAGGAGATCCATGGTGTTCTAATTCTAGCGACCAAATTCATTATGGCGTTCAAAGACGTTCAACGGAAGTTCGAGTCCATACACACAAAGAGTTGACAAAAGATCACGACGTTTGATTCAACCCAAATAAGCTTTCAAGCCCTCGAGTTAACGTTATAAAAGTCAAATCCATCTTGGAGGAAGATCAAAGAGACAGTTCCACCAAGAAGTTCTCATATTCAAGTCAATTATCATCATATATATTAAGTTTGATCCGAGATCAAGCTATCAAACTCTCGAATTAATGTTATTGAAGTTCAAGTTTAAATTTGAAGAAGATCAAACTGAACAGTTCAACTCCAAACTCTCGAATTAATTTTTTTGCAACTTTTTTAATGCATTCTTAGCTCATGCATGATTAATTGACATATGGATGTCTTCCTCTTTTTCTCCATCTCCGAAATGTGTGTTGTAACTCGGCTAAGCAATAACATTAAGTTTTCCATTCACCACCCGTGCCTTTGTCTTTTTGTTAAGAGTGATGAACAAGTGAAATTTCTTTTCGTATGTTCTCATTTCCAAACACCTATTTTAAGTTTTGTACTACTCATAAAATCGAAAATATTTTAGTTTCAAGGTTTTTTTACTAAAAAAATAACACATTTTAAATTAATTTTCAAAGCTACTTTTCTTACATATTTTCTTACCTTGTAATTCAATCACATATGTCAAAGTAACATCATCATCTCTCACTTTTCACCAAAAATTAATTATTAGGCCAACCCCTAACTTACAAATAAAATTATTTTCAAATACATAAAAATATTAGAGGAAATTATACTAAACCCCCTATACTATTCACACTTTTACATTTTACCATATAAATTATTTTTTGTTACACTTTATCATATAAACTACATAAATTTTTGCACTTTTCCCTATATGAACATTTTTGCCCCTAAAATTTTATTTTTTAAAAATAGTAAAAATGGTTATCACGATCATATCCAACCCATCATGCTTTCGTATAATTGTTTGACTGGAATGTAGTTGAGTATTTCTTGTTAATGACGAATATTTTCACTGCTAACTGACTAGAACTATATATATTTATAATTTGTTGGTGACGAATACTTAAGATTGGTCGTTAATCGGTTCTACGATTTTTGAGACCAAGGAACCAAAATCGGAACCAGAACCGGTCTATGTGGTCCCGGGTCCAGTTTTGGAATCGTTGACCATGATTTTGGTTTTTATATTGCAGTTTTGGAACCCGGTTTTGGTTAAGTTTTTCTTAAATTACCTTGTAATAAAACAATAGAACATATGCAAATAAAATCACCCATAGTGATCGAAAATAAAATTATTTTCAAATAATAAAAATATTAGAGAAAATTATCAAAATCGAAAATTTTACTAAGAAAGATATCTACATTTCTTGTTAAAATGGATTTTATTTTTAAAAATAGTAAAAATGGTTATCACGATCATATCAACCCATCAGCTTTCAAATTGTTTAGATCAATGTAGTTGAGCCTTGTTAATGAAATATTTTCACTCTTCGGGAATTTGTTGGTAAAATACTTAAGATTGGTCGTTAATCGGTTCTACGATTTTTGAACCAAAAAAAAACAATCATTTCGTTGAACAATGTATGAATTTAAGGAAATATTAATTTATACGCGATAACATGATAAGATCGATGACTATAATGAACTATTGTCATTATTCTAAGAAAAATAAAATTTTAGGGGCAAAATTGTCCATAGAGGGCAAAGTGCAAAAATTTACATAGTTCATATGGTAAAGTGTAACAAAAAATAGTTTATACGGTAAAGTGTAAAAACACGAATAATACAGGAGGTTTAATATAATTTCCTCAAAATATTATTTTATTTGTATGATGTGTTTTTGTGTAAAAAAAGTTCTTAAAAAAAATACTCAACCAAATATCAATTCATTTCTTAACCTATATTTATTTTCAAAATTTTATATTCAATCAATATTGAATATTCACTTATTGGAGATCCGATGCATATAGTCACTGCCTACTCAAATATAAATGAAAGCACCTTATGCAACATTCAGTTGTAATCTATATTTAAAATTCATGAAATAATGATTAGTATTTGATGGATTAATAAAATATTTTAAAGTACTTCAAATATTATTAATACCTAGGTGTCTTTTCAAAATATTCATCGCTAGATTATCACAAGTGACATTTTCTTTATGCATGCTTTGTTTTATGCTTTATCAATAATTTCTTCGAAATAATATTATATATCCTGTAAATAGAAATTAGTTAATATATTACACAAGTTAATTATAGATTGTGAATACATGTATAACATTGTTGATATGATTGTTAAATTATTGATAAAGCAGAAAACAAAGCATGTTATACATGTATAACATTGTTGATATGATTGTTAAATTTTCAACATTGTTCAATATACAATTTTCTTTTCTAAGTTTAGATCGGAATGAATTATTAACTAATTGTTCATATAACTCATTCCAAGAAAAACTTAAAAACAATATAAAACTATATAGGTTTTTATGTTTAGTTTACAATCAAATTTTCTCTTGTTTGATTTTGATGGTTGGAGATGCCTTTTTTTATTACTTTTAATATTTTTTTTTGCATTAGATGCATTATAAATAATTAATCGTATAATTTTACAAAAAACATAGATAAAGATTAATGAAATAACTTATATTTCACTAATCTTAAAACTAATTATTTTTTTATTAGAAATACACATATTTCTCTGTAATTCTCAATAGTCTCAAACTTCCATATTCACGTACCTAAACAATATGCCATTTAATTATCTCACAATTTAGGGAGAGTGATAGATGATAAATTTATTATTTTATGGGATATTTGCAATCAAAAGTGAATTTAGAAAATATATTTTGTCCTCCTATTTATTTAAATCAAACTAAATGAATTAATCTTAGTTTTTTTTTCTCTTCATTTAGTTGTAAATTCATACTCTTGTTTATTTTTGTAGATGTATTTAGTTATTAAGAAAATTAAAGAAAAATATTATAAATATATATTTTTACATAACACTCAACTTTAAATGGCTAAAAGTATCTCATATTAAATCTTTTATATATTCTTATAGTATACGGTTGGAAACCTCTCGATATCTAGTTTAATATGAAATAAATATTATTTAAAAGTTAAAAATATTCTAAGAATTACAATTAAATGAAAGCATATAAGAAGAATGTGGAATACAAATAGACACTAATCATATTATCAAAAAATAAAAATAAAATCAACATAGAAAACTACTTAACTGCCCTTAAAACTAACTTTACTATAAGGATATTTTTGGCAATTCAACTTTTCAAGAAACCTTGAAACTCATTCACACTTTTATAATAAGTATATATATATATATACTTATAGAATTTGGTTCAAATGAGACCACCCTCTCTAGGTGAGACAGTGTGGACTCATCTTACCCATTGATCTTAAAAAATGAAGGGATGTGATTAATTTAGTTTTTTTTAATTATTTCCTAATTTTTGCTGATTTTAAGGGTAAGATTGTAATTTTGTAATTCAAATTAGTGGTCCCAAAAGTGAATTTATTTTATGGGTTCATACTGAAAAATTGACACTGCACGATTTTTTGTGGCGGATTTTAAGGAACCTGTTTTCTTTCCAAATATTTTTATTTTACAACATAGTTAGGGTTCTTCTACTGCATAATTAAACATCAAATAATGCATAATTATTTTGTTGGCACTGTTTTACGAAAACAAGACATAATTGAATATAACGTACTGCATATGTAGTTATACTACACTGCATAAATAGGTTTATAATGTATATTTAGTTTTTTTACGCTGCATAGATAGTTTTCAGATAATGCATATTTAGTTGAGTTTTGTTGCATATTTAGTTTTCGAACTCACTGTTCGTTATTTCTCTGTAATATTGCACCGATTTTTCTTGTTTTTTCTCTGTAATTTTCATGAACTGTAATTTTTGAGTTCTTCACAATTTTCTTTATTTGCGTTAATGGAGGGGAGAGAGAGAGAGAGAGAGAGAGAGAGAGAGAGAGAGAGAGAGAGAGAGAGAGAGAGAGAGAGAGAGAGAGAGAGAGAGAGAGAGAGACGTGGGATTGGGCAAATTGGGAGATGTATGAGAGAGAAAGGGATTTGATTCCATTTTTGTAACTAACTTGTTATGTTATTTTACCCTACTACCCTTATATTGATTAAATTAATATTTTAATATATTATTTATCCATTAAATCATACCCATTGATTAATAGTGGGGGATGGTTGAGATTAGTTCATTGTGTCTCACCTAGAGACATGGTCTCACTTGATCCTCTCCCTATATATATATATATATATATATATTTTGAGGGAATAAGTATATATATATATATATAGATAATAAGTATAGATATAGATAGATATAGATGTAGATATAGATAGATAGATATAGATAGTTCTCGTATAACAAACATATATTTTCAAACTAATCACATATTATAGTGATGATTTTATTGTATAATTCAAATTTTATCGAAATTATTTCACATACAGAATTTATTACAATAGTTCTAAGTTGTAATTTGTAACCTCTTTAAATTTGCACTCGAATTACAACACTTGTTGGCGCAATGCAACCTCGAATTACAACATTTGTTTAATTTGCACTCTTTAAATTTAAATTTGGCACCTTATATCTGCGAATCATTTTAATATTGCCACCTTGCACTCTGTCAAACCCAATGAGAAAAATTTAGTGAGTTAGGTAGGATTATGGTGAGTTTACAAAACTATCCCTAAATGGTTAATTGCAAAAAAATCACACATTTTTAAAATTATTAAAAAACCTATTAAATTTGATTATGTATTACACTTTACCTCATTTGTTAGAAAAAACGTTACAAACAACCCTCCTTATATTTGTAAAAGTATTGCAATTATCCCCTTACATTTAACACATAATCAACCATCAATGATTTTTCTTTTTTTTTTTTCAAAATATTTCTAGATTTTTTTCTTGTGAATAACCAAAACCTCATGAGTAGTTTTTGTAATTAAAACTAAAAAATTAATCATATGTTACTAGGTGTAGGAAGTTTTCGTGAAACTCGAAGTCTTTTGATAAGTGTCCTTTTGTATATATTTTTTTAGTCATTTTAGTTGTTCTTACAGTGTTTTGTCTTAATTTCATAGATTTTTCATGTGTCTAGTTCATATCACTGTTAGTCCAAGTGGCTACGATAATCTAGAGGGGGGGTGAATAGATTATGCCGATTTTTCGCAAATCGCCCTCTTTTTCGAATGAACAAATAAATGACAAGAATGTAAGTGCGGAAAATAAACAACACTCGTCGATTTATAGAGGTTCAACCCACCTAGGGCCTAATCCTCTACCACCCCAGTATCTCCGAGATGGATTTCGAAAAGAAAAAATATTTTATTAATTACCACAATTAATACAACACCACCTTTAAAGATTACCACAATCTTCTTACAACACCTTCAAGGAGATTACCACAATCTTCCTTCAACACCTATAAAGAGTACCACACTCTTCAACACCTAAGATCACCCAAGTGTGTTCTTACCACAAGAACACTAACAATGATATCTTATTTTGGATGATAGAAAAATTCAAGATTACAACTCAATAAATGAAGTATACAAACTTTGAGTGCAAGTGTAATCAAGAACAAAAAGCCTAGACCTCAAGATTGTGCAAGTGCAAGAACTTAGGCTATTACAATAAGAATGTAAAAATGAAAGCTTGGAGAATTTTGCAGATTTCTTGTTGTATTGTATGCTTGTGTGTTGTTTCTTGTGTCTTCAAATCATCCTCTATTTATAGGAGAGTCTTCACCAACATAGGCTTCTCCTTCTTCACTTTTGTCTACAAAAAGAGGATCACAAGATGTAGAAATATTGTACAAAATTGAAAAGGAAAATTTGCTGATAAGGATTCCAACAGTAGAAATTTTGCTATCAAAACATTACGCAGGGCGACCGGTTGCCCTATAAAAATTTTTGAACGTTGGAAAGAATTAGTGCGATCCAGGTACCAGGCGAGGAGGTGTGCCACCGGTCACAGGGGGGTCCGACCGGTCGCCCTAGGGTCCGACCGGTCTGCCCTGCCCTGGACCGGTCGCCCTCCTCCACTTTTTCAAGTCAGTGCGTTATGTTTCATTTTGTGCGTTCTCCAGGTACCGGTCGACCGTTTGCTAGACTAGTCGACCTCCAACTTGAAATGTTGTCCAATTTTTGTCAAAAATAAACTTAAAAAAATACTCCAAAAAATTAGTAAAAATATTTTAAATCAATTGGGAGTATTTGAACAACTTTTATAAACATTGTTTTGGTATAAAAACTCATTTAAACAAAATCATCAAAATCTTGATAAAAACATTTATCTAACAATCACTGTGGGGTATTTTTAATGAAGTAGGTTGAGAAATTGGAGCAGGTTCGGATGGATTTTGGGTGGTGGATGCCCACCATACATGGACTAAGTTAGATGGATGCTAACACGATTGAAAACCTGCACACCAAACTCGTCGGATAAGTGCATTTCGTACAAAACACGCCTAGGGTGTGTTCTCGAACAAGCCCGTGTCGAAGATCACAAGCCAAAGATGGAACCAAAAAAAGTCATACAAAACACGACTTGTCGTGTTCTGAAACACGGCTGTGTCTAAGGAGTTATTTGCAAAGTCGCGCAAAGCATGACTGCCCATGCTAAAAAACATGCCGTGTTACATAAAAAAATCTCGAACATATCCTAGTTGTGTTTCTCATCATGGCCGTCCTGCGTATCATGTTTCACGAGTTTTCTAGTTATTTTATTTCCATCCATGGTTTTAGAGGGGTAGTTTTGGTAAAATGGAAGAGGGCTATAAAAGGGAAGTCCATAGAGCAAAATCTAATATCTTTACATCATCTTTTGCATATTCTCTCACATTACAACAAGGAGAAGGCCTAAAACTTGAAGATTGAATACCACTTGGGAAGAAAATGAACTTCAACATCGCCAAAGTTATTAGGGGGGGTTTATTTTGGTTTTGAGAAACATAAACTCTGTAATCATGTTTATTTCTTTAGAGATTTCTTGTTTAGTTGTTGTTTTTGCTATCAAATCCACGATGAACTAAATCACTAGTATTTCGGTGTGATGAACCTTAGAATAAATTTGTGATTGGAGTTTGAATATTTTAATATAATTTTTACGCTTTAATGCGATTCACTTATGTTATGCCTACTTATTCGAATTAATATTTTCAGTGTATTAATTTGAAGTTTATTTTCACACTTGGTAATTGAGTGATTTACGGTGGGATATAATCAACATAAGTGAAAGGGGTTGCATGCAATCCTAGAGATATGACGACATAATCTAGTAGGGGAATTCAAACTGTTAATGCAATCTTAGGTATTTCAACTAGAAAGAAATTTCGGTTAATCAATTTAAGATTATAAGTTAATAATCTTATGAAAGGATTTAACTCAGGAATTCATGTGGTCTATGAAACATACAATTATGTTGAAGGGATGGTTAACACTTGAGGGGTTAAGGTTAAATTTACTTAGTTAAAATCACAAAGACATTCTAGGGGTATTCACATTCGAACATGTTTCATCCATTAATCTTTTACCCAAGTTGATTTTATTTTTCATAGTCGATAGTTGTTTGACCCACTTTTATTTTATTTTCATTACTCAATCAACTCTCAAGCAGATTTGTAGATTAAACAATGTTAGGAAATTTATTTGTATAGATATTGATGATGCTTTAAAAACTAACATTAGAAAGTTGGCACACCAAAACTATTATAATTTATGTTATTGTAATATATAAGATATAAGTTTTTTGAAACAACTATGTCAAAGTGCAAAAGAGTCTCGGAAGATATGCTGAAGAAGATCAGATGAGTTCCAGCCAATTTGTGCAATTCTAAAAAACACTTTCAGCTGAGTAGCAAAGATATCAGAAGACTCTCAACTGAAATGAAGTAGTTCAGAAGAGATAACAGAAATCAGAAGAATGACAGTCAAGTCAAGTTCAGAAGACTTTCAAATGACTTGATATCAGAAGACAATGAAGGACCAATCAAGTGTGGTAAATCATCTGCATATCTTAAGTCAACTGGATTCAGATTCATTGCATTAAAATATATATAAATTTTCATTGGACGAAATCAAGGTACAATGTTTGACCAAAAGGAGCTTTGCATTTAATGATGACGAAAATAATGTGGCTAATGGGAAGTACCTACATTGCAACTAGTTTCAAGACGCTGCAAATATCAGAAAAGTAACATGAAAGGTCAACATCAAGCTACAAGAAAGGGCTTGCTAACTGTCCAATGGTGTGATTTGAATATGCCTATCTCTTCAACGGACAAAACTCAAATCTCACATATAAAAGTTGAGAAAGTTTTCAGAGAGAAAAAAAGAGAAGCAATACATGAGAAACATGACATTCAACAAGAAATCAAATTTAATATCGAGCTAAAAGATATTATTCCTCAAGCAAAACTCAGACAACCTACATATAACACAACCGTGAAGGATTCTGTTCATTCAGTTGAGAAGAAACAAGTTTTTGAAGAACAACAATGGGGGTTCATATTTTCTTTGGAGAATAGTGTTTGTGGTGAGGTTCCGAGGAACCTGGAACAAGGCAAGAGGTTGTGTGATCAAATATTGTGGAGTTTGTGGAGCAAATAACAAGAGAAATGTGTGACCAACTCTTTTGAAGAAGCTGTAATCTAGGTAGTGAGCTAGTGTGATCAAAGCTGCTCAGATCGTTTATCCTTTGTATTGAGAAATCATCTCTATACTTAGTGGATTCCTCCTAGAGAAGAAGAATAGTGGATTAGAGGGATTACCCCACCCTTGAACCACTATTAATTTTGTGTCTTTTTACATTTATGTCTTTACATTCTTGTCATTTTTTGATATTTGTGATTGCTAAAATCACCATTAAAACCTATTGTGTTAATTGACAAAAACTTAAAAAGGTGCAAGTCTTCCGTTTTATTTGACTGAAAACAGAAAAATATTAGTGTATAGCCCATCAGCTGAGTTACTCTATCAAGAACACTGTTAATTGTTCTTTTGAGTGGTTAACTTTCCTACTGAGCTTTACGTCACCTGTTCTTGAAAGAATTATTCTATTTTCATACTCTGAAATGAAAATCAGTTTAAATTCTTAAAAGTTGTAAAGTCTATTCAATCCTCTCTTCTAGACTTTATTTTGACACCTTTGGGACCTACAAGTTGTTCGAACGGTTAGCTCAAAGAACTTTCCGTACTGGTTACTGAACTAGATCTCTTTTCTTTCAAAACTCTCAACACAATTGCCTTCAAGGTTTATAGGGTTATCTTTATTCAAAAATGAAAGCCAACTTTTCTCGCATCCTATATTCACTATTGAGGAATTTGATGACTAAAGAATTCGTATGCAGACCCATCTATCATCTCTACATGACGAAATGTGGTTTGTCATTAAAGATGGTCCAATTAAAATTAGGGGAAATTACAAAAAATACCCACTTTCTAGTAAGCATACTACAAAATACGCTCCTATCACTTTTGTACTCATTTTTTTTCCTTTTTTACGCTCCTGCATATTTTTTGGTTATTTTTATGTTTTTTTTCCTTTTTTATTCCTGTATTACTTTATTTGTTATATATGTTGTTTCGATGTTGTTTAAATTTGTTTCTTTGTTATTTATTTGTTGTTTCTATGTTGTTTCGATTTTTCAAAATAACTTTTTACCTATTTTTTATGATGTTTTCATTCATGCATAGTTTAGTACATTGTTTCTATTGTTTTAGTGTTGTTCTATAGTATTTTTAATGTTGTTCTAATAAATTTTGTTGTTGTTTCCATGTAGTTTTCATTGTGTAAATATAATTTTTACCTATTTTTAAGCTCTTTTTATTCATGTGGTGTTTTAAATATTTTTGCGTTGTTTTTGGGTTGTTTCCATACCCTTTTTTAGTGTTGTTATGATGTTTCTTTGATATTTTCACGTAGTTTTCAATGTTTAAATACAATTTTTTTACCTATATTTAAGCTCTTTTTTCTCATATGATGTTTTCTATATTATTTCTATATTTATGAAATATGTTCGAAACAACTTTGAAACAATAATGAAACATGTTTGAAACATATTTGAAACACTTTTAGAAAAGAAATAAGATAAACAATGATATTGTATTATCTGAAACACGTTTGGAATATGTTTGAAAAAACTTTGACGCAACTCTGAAACAATTAGTTGAAACAACTGCAGATAGACCGTTAAGTTTGACACAACATGCAAATATGAAGTATAAACACTGTTGAAACATTTTAGCAACAAGTTCGAAACAAATTTCAAATTTTGTTGAAACAATTAAATCTATAAGCAACAAGTGTAGCTATTTCAAATGAAAAATTTCAGCAAGAATACTAAATTTATGCAAAATATATAGAAAATGATATTTCTTTAAATTGAAAGATGAAGAAAACAATGAAAATAGTAGCAGATAAACCACAATATATTTCTGAAGCAATGGATTTCAATGAAATAAAGCCTTGAGATCTTTGGTGGTTGATTACCTTGATTTTTTCTGGTTTTTGCTGCGATTTCCTATGATTGTTGTTTGTTATTTCTCTGACTGTTTTTTGCGATTTTACTTCTTTTTTATATCTTTGGATTGTTCTTCTGGTTGTTGCAATTTATTTTCATCTTATGGTTGTTCTGCGATTTCGAGTTTGCAGACTGTTTTTAAAATCTATGTTTCAGCGTGAAACTATGCTTGCAGAAAAGCAAAGAGACGTTTCGTATTTGCAGTCTAGGAAAAAGAAGGAAGTGTGTTTGCAATCCAGGAAAAAGAGGGGAGCGTTTTTCCTGTCCAAGAAAAAGAGGAGAGCGTATATGGAGGGATCTTTCCTAAAAAGTAAGGCAATTGTGTCCTTATCCCTTAAAATTAAGAAAGTGAACACAACTACTGCAGATGGTACAACTAGTGGTGCAGGTGAAGCTGCTGTAGCTGAGATTGAAAATGCCCAGAAGTGAATGCACACATGAGGACATGGGTGGGAAGTCTATGAGTGTGACGCAGATAGAAAACACAAAGGAAAGTCCGTTTGGGATATCTTCTAGTCATTACAAAAAAAAAAGAAACATCTCGTTATAATGATCCATTTAATTTATTTTTTATAGTTTAAAATTTCAGGCATTACATCTATAGAATGAGTATGTCCATTCCTTCACAGTTGATGTAATTCTTATCTTTTTTTTTTATTTTCTAAAGTGGTATATTACTGTTGGAATCGTCTCAATGTGTCTGCAAGAAGCAATAAAATTGTATTAGCTAAAACATGTTTGAAACAATATTTTTGAAGCACCTTTAAAATAACATTAGAAATTAATAAGAGAAGCAATGCAATTGTATTAGCTAAAATACGTTTGAAACATTTTCAAAAAAAATTCAAAATAACTCTGAAAAATATTTGTAATATTTTTGAAATCCTTTGAGATAATTTTAGAAATTAAAAAGAGAAGGAATTACATTGTATTAGCTAAAACATATTTGGAAGTTGTCCATTGTGACATTCAACGGCTGGAATTGCCTTGATATGTCTGCAAGAAGTAATGAAATTGTATTAGCCGAAACATGTTTGAAATAATATTATTGAAACATCTTTCAAATAAATTTAGAATTTAATATGAGAAACAATGAAATTGTATTAGTTGAAACACGTTTGAAACATGTTCGAAACAACTTCAAAATAACTTAGAAACACGATTGAAATATTTTTTAAACATCATTGAAATAATTTCAGAAATTAATAAGAGAAGCCATGGTATTGTAATATCTGAAACACGTTCGAACAATTTCAAAACAACTTTGAAACAACCAGTTGAAACAACTGTAAATAGATGACTAAGTTTGACACAATTCCATTGCAAATATGTAGCAGAAACAGTGTTGAAATAATTTCGAAATAACTTTGAAACAACTATAAAACAATTTGAATCTAGAAGCGTTAGGTCCGGCTAATCCAAATGCACGATTTTAAGCTAGAACCATCAATTCATGCACAATATATAGAATATGATAATTTTTTAACTTGAAAACAAATAAATAATTAAAATATTATCAGAGAAAACGATGTTTTTTCAGAAGCATTGAATTTAATGAAATACACAATACTTCTGAGATCGAAAATTGTTGATTAACTTGATT
Source organism: Rehmannia glutinosa (assembly GCA_016081115.2). NCBI lineage: Eukaryota > Viridiplantae > Streptophyta > Magnoliopsida > Lamiales > Orobanchaceae > Rehmannia > Rehmannia glutinosa. The sequence goes on from CM071935.1 coordinate 50,137,376, forward strand.
TTTATTTTTATTTTTATAGGTTTCTGCTACGATTATCTGCAATTTGCTTATTCTTCCTCTTGTTGTTTGCTGTGATTTTGCTTCCTTCTTCCTCTTATGTTTTTTTCTTCTAGTTTTTTGTTGCAATTTATTTTCTTCTTCATTCGTTTAGCATTTTCGTATTTGCTTCAGACTTTTTTATAGATCTATATAGTAGCTTTGAGTTAAAGTCTCCTTTATATGCTGGAGCATTTTTGGTATGAAGGAAAGATAAGGGAGCGTATTACATGTCCAGAAAAAAGACCGCTATGCATATTTCTTGGGATTGTTCCTATAAAATAGGCAATTATGTTTTTATCCCTAAATAAAACATTCCAACCCCCAAACACACAACACACACACACACACACATATATATATACACACACACACATATATATATATATATATATATGAGACCATAGCCTTAGGTCAGACCGTAGGACACATCTACACCATTCAAAAAAAAAAAAAAAAAGAAAATGGAAGACTAAGATCTAGCAAATATTTATAGCATTGAAAAATAAGAAAACAACGCCCAGGGGTATAACTGGCAACAAAAAATTACCCCAAAATAACTGCAAAAATATTTGTTGCTAATTATAAGGAATACAATCTGTTATTGATCACGTTCCTACAATTATGCACACACCACCGCCTTCTCCTCTCCCACGCAAAAACCCTGTAGAAACGAGAGAAATCATTGTTATCCATTGAAATATGCAATTGCTTTCTTTGGCTCAAAAAGCACATACATATCGAAAGACAATCCATCAAATCAACACGTTGAAGTAGAATTATCATATATTGAAGAAAATCTATTCTATCATGTCAGAAAACCAGGAATTCAATGCAACTGATAATTAATTCAATGTAAGGTAATATTCTTGTACAAATCATTCCTGCAAATTTCTGGCGAAACACATGGACTAATGAAAAACCAAATTTCCACACCGATGAGCATTTGAAATGAAAGCGTAGTTATTGCCCTTTATTTGCATATTTGAAATACATATATTGCATGGTTAAAGGAATTATGAAGCATAAATAGTGCTCACAAATAAATAATCCATTTAATTTTCGAGTTTACAAATAATTTTTATCATATATACAAAAATAAATGGAAAGTAAATGCATATTAGATCTAACTCTTTGCATAATTATAGTATCACGACATCAATATTCAGTTTGAGTAAGAAAAAGCTTGCATAAATGATTATCATAATTTGCCTATTTAGAATACATATATTGCATATATATGTTTGTTTGTGTGTATAACTAGAACAAAATAAGATAATATTGAAATGTGTACCAATTTCATCATTTTAAAACATCCATGTAATTTTAAACCATCAATTCCGCGTATAAACATTTATTTAATGTGTGATTATTGTAAATTTGATATTGCATTCCGTAATGCATGTGTCATTCATTTTTATAATTTATACCCTGCATATTACAAAATATATTATGTATAAATATTGTTTCAAGTTTACATATTTAGTATGTACATACTGTATTTATTATAATGTACAATTGTGATGGCCAGAACAAGCACCAGACAACATAATTAATGTTGGACAGATGCTCGAAATCTCAACGAGCTCAACAAAATATTGGATCCCAGAAGTGGAACAAGAAAATATTCCACGTGTCGGCATGCATTGCAATACATTGGAAGCCGAAATATAGTTTTACAAGGATTATAGTACATGCAACGACTTCGATATTAGAAGGAGCACTACAAAGAGATTCAAGAACGATCAAATTTGTGTACAATATGTCGTTTGCAATAGAGAAGGCTTCAAAAATACTAAAAAAACCATTCGTACAGAAACTAATGAGGACCACCAAAACATCACAAAATTGGGAACATACAAAAGGGTTTTGTAATGGGTTGGGTGCAACACACGTTTTATTTTCGAATACACCAGAACATGCGCATATAAAATAAAAAATATTGAAGAACGACACACTCACTCAATGACAGCCGAGACATATAGGAAAATTCTGAAAGTAAATAGAAATCTAAACTTCGGGCACCAGCAGTTTATCATAAATTGCATAAAGGCTAACATAGGGAGTGCGAAATAACAATAATTGTTCAGAGAAATGGTAGGCGGCTTTTCACAAGTGTGAGCGCTAAAGATTAATTTTAAAAATTTCAAACGAGACTTGAAAGCATACATATGTGGTGCAGACGCACAATTAGTGATAGACAAATTCCTAAAACAAAAAGAAGTCAATCAAGGGATGATCTTCGATTACAATGTCTACGAAGATGAACAACTAACACAGATCTTTTGGAAAGACCAAATATCTATAAGGAACTATGCCACATTCGGTAATGTAATATCCTTTGACGCTACATACAATACCAACAGGTACTGGATTTCATTCTTTATGTTGATCAAATATTTTACATCACAAAAAATTGCATAAAACAAGGTTAAAACAGAGAATACTTATCTTAATAATATCGCATTTTTACATATACTAAATTGCATAAATACCTTATAAGTAATGTATTTGACTGCGAATTCATAGTGCATATCAAGAATTTTTGTGTTGCATAAATATAAGCCGAATTCTATATACATACTTATGTGATTCTATATACGAAGAATAAAAAAAACTGGATTTCATTCTTTATGTTGATCCGAAAAAAACAGAGAATACTTATCTTAATAATATTGCATTTTTACATATACTAAATTGCATATATACCTTATAAGTAATGTATTTGACTGCAAATTCATAGTGCATATCAAGAATTTTTGTGTTGCATATATATATATATATATATAACCTGAGTTCTTTCTACATACTTATGTGATTCTGTATACTAACAATAACAAAAATTCCCAGGTATAAAATGGTGTTCGCTATGTTTACTGGAATAGATAACCATCGTGGGTGTGTAATTGCAGCTGGGCTTATTTTATAGGAGGATGAAGAGTCATACACATGGCTGTTCAAAAGGTTCTTAGAAGCCGTAGGTCGAGAACCATATTATATAGTAACATACTAAGATCCAACAATGAAGAATGTGATACAATCTGTCTTCAAGAAGGCGATACACCTATTGTGTATGTGGCACATAATGGAGAAAGTGAGTGTCAAAGTCGGTAACAGTCTATTCAAGGATAGAAATTTCATCAATCGGCTAAATTCGATCGTGTGGGATAACTACATTACAACTTTAGATTTTGAGAAACAATGACACGATATTATGGTTGATTTCAATCTAACTTTGCATCCATGGTTCACAACTATGTACGACATTAGACGGAGCTAGATCCACACATATTTAAGAGATGTGCCAATGAGTGGACTGCTAAAAACTACATCAAGATCGGAAAGCATGACTAGCTGATTTGGGAATTTTACAAATCCTCAATCAAACTTGATTGAATTTGTCATGCACTTCGAGAGTGCAATGGAATCACAACGCCATTCAACTGACAAATTAAAAACAAGTGTCAAACTTTCCTTCCAGAATGCCGAACACCCTTGGAGATTGAAAAGCTTGCATCTTCAGTGTACACACATACCATATTTTCTGATGTTAGCAAATAAATTGAAGCAACGTGCTACAATTGCTTAGTTATACAAATCGATGACGATACACACACGCTCTTACAAAATAAAGGATCACGCAAATGGGGTATTTGATATGACAAATTACAAGATAGATGGATCAACAAACTGCAGTTGCAAGATGTTTGAGCAAATGGGACTACTATGTCGCCATATATTTGTGATGCTCAAGGATTATGAGGAAATTCCTAATAAATGTTTAGCTCCACGATGGATGAAAACTTCCTTGTTCCATCCACACACAAAAAATGGACAGATGTACCAATTTACAAGAGGATATGAGGCTGCCACAACATTGAACAACCTTTGCCGGCTTTCCACAGCTGCATTGGGCTTGCACAAGGAAAGATTTCAAATTTATCACGTCTCGTAGCGGATGAAAAAGCAAGCTATTAGAAGAGCAACATCATGAAACGTCTCTAGCCAACAAACAATCAATCATAGAAAGCTACTACGGCTCAACATCACAATTAGACATTTCTGTATTACCACCAAACAAGCAAATAACAAAAGGAGTGGTAGTCATTTGAAAAGTAGAATAAAAAGCCAGAGAGAGAAATCCATCAAAGCAATCACAAACTAAAGAGAAGATGTGGGATATGTGGTGCGAATGGAACACATAACAACAGAACATGTCCAAACCGCCTAAATAGTTAGACCATGAAAATAATGTATTATTCGTTGTTGATTTTCTGTCCCCATTTCAAAATTCAGTTGCCGTTTTCCCCAGGCATTGCAAATTTTTTATATTAAGTATACATAATATGATACTATGTATGCATGTCTTTACATATATGAAAACACATCATAAAAAAAACCAACTATGCAGTAAAAAAGAACACACAATGCAATAAATATATATTACCTATGCAACATCTATAAACTAAATATACACCATATGATACTAAATATGCATGACATTTACTTATATGTAAGAAAGCACAAAAAACAACTCCACACACAAAAGGTCCAGCATATGCAAAAAAATCATACAAAATATGCAATATGTATATGAAACATAAACATAATTTGTATAAATATACATAATCTTGTGCGTAAATATGCAAAATTATATTACTACATATGCAACATATATCCCACAATTTGCTTTCACAAAATACTACAGTGCACAAAAACCTCCCATATGATAAACTCACATTTTAACCATATGCATGCGGATATATTCATAAAAACATAATTACGGAAAAAAACTATCAATGCAAAATCAATACGATATATATGCACGAAATTGTTCAATGTAAAACAACATATTATACTGAAATACAATACATGAGATGCATCTATTATAATAAAAGCAAAATTCTTCAAAAAGAAAAAAAAACATTGGAGACCCTAAATATGTGCTAACAACTAAAACATAATTATATTAATTAAAACAAACAATACATCCCATGTTTGTCCATAGCTAGAATTCAAAATAACATCCATAAAACATAGACACATATTCCATGAAAAACAAAGTATCCATTTGTCCAATAAAAACCAACCGACATAATAACCAAAAATACAAATATCCCATAAAACACACTACAAGTTTTTGTTCCCATTCCAGAATTTTTGGTTTCTTCCATAGGCCTATCTCTCTGCTCATTTCTGTCATGCATGATTATTACTGAGCAGTACTTCAAGTGCAAGTTCGTCAATTGAGAAGAATTATTCCGCTCCAACCCGTGATCCCATCCCTCGTGCCACCACCCATATAGCTTTCCATATGTCTTAGAGCATAAATACCACAATCATCCTTATTTGTAGTGTCTCTCCAACGCATACAAAGTCTGAGCGGGTCACTTTTCCAAACAACCAATGCCGTTTGCGCACATCCTCTGTCATCCAAGTAATCCATAAAAACACACGGATCTGCACATATACCACGAAATGGACTATATGAGTTTAAAGAACTCACAAGACAAAAATCTACATTGCCATTGTTAGCAAATATGGCACAAAACATAAATCACATATTTGTACATATAGGGTGGATCGAGGGTACCTATTTGCAGCGGAACTGTTGATCCACATAGCCAGGATTATGCCCATCTACAAGCCTCTTTTGGATCCATGATTAAGACATCTACAAGCCTCCTATTGATTTAATCGTGAGCAACAAGCAGACCTCGTAGATTGGTTGAATCACGAACAAGATCATGAACCGTCTTTCTTGTTGGTGTAAATAACTACTAGAGTTATTTACTTGGTTGTGCATACCTTAAACCTTTGGAGAACTTTGGTGATGCTCCAAGAAAGAACGTAGAGAGAAATCTTAGGTGAGAGATTTCTGATATTCCATAGGAGATGTCTAATGTCTCTACTTTTAATGATATAGGGAGAGATTAAAATAATATATCTCAATCCCTATTATAATCAGATCTTTCCATATTAGATGCAATCCCAAGATGCATACTAATCAAATAGGATCTCCAATATATTTCCTAATATATAAAAGATATGGATGCAATATCTAATATCTTCCTCTCATACATATCTGATCCGACTCATTCGAATCACATTCCAATATTCTCATCTCATGTCCCATCTTTCATACACGGAATAAGACATACGACCAAGCAAGAAGTATATAGGTATTAAGTCATCATCAGACTAACATAATCCTACAACTCAATAACTCATTGTGTACCCCAAGCCAAATGGTCGCACTCAGTTAAACATCTCTAGATCCCTCAATGAATATAAGTAGAGCATGCTTGACTCACTAAAATATGTTTCTATGTTCATGAATAGTCAAACATATTTTGACTTAGTAACCTGGGCTATGAATCATAAAACATAAGTGCGTTACCAACTCAATTCTTGCTCGGCCCCACATGCCAATTAGCTTGGTCTTGACAGCTTTCCTAGATATGCTCCAATAGACCGAATCACACATGGCCATTGGATACATGCTAAAGTAGCGTCATCAAGCTTACACCTAATGACATGGTCCAAAGTCCCAAAGGGTACAAGAAAACAATATGGGATCACACAGTGACGAAGCAGGGACCCATTCAGTCACTTTCCCATAGGCGGTCACCTTAAAGCACATGTAATATGAATACATATTATGATGGAGCTCCCACTCAATTTAGGCATGTCACGCGCTAGACATCATACAAATCTTAGTCCAGTCGCTATTCAAGCGCCCAACCTACGTACTACTCGTAGTCACTCCCAAAGTGTCATACAATTATTCGCACATTCAACTACAAACATGCTTTTATAAAGTTTGGACATACTTCATAATCGATCAACTCAGATCTCATCTTAACCTCTAGCTAAGGCAACTGTTAATTATACTTATTAACCTTCCTCACTGCTCTAGCATGAAGGCGATCATGTGCAAACCTCTGTGTGCGACACAATCTTTTAAGTCTCACCCTGCTCGCTCTCATAGCACCAGGGCGATTGCCTGTGTGAGTGGGCCAATCAAAGCCTGGTGACAACTCACAAATTCAGTACCAAAACACATAATGAGAATATAACATATCTCATTAATCACAATATGTTCTCACAAGCTACATAATCAATTCTGCTTAATCCCTAATGACTCTCATGCCTTTCGAGCATATCTCCAAACAAAGGCTCATAAAAGGGATGAGCGCCCACACCGCTCGTAGAGTATGCCTGAGAACAATATTAACTATGCGCAAAAAACTCTTAAGTGAAGTAAAGCCTCGAGTTAGTATATTTTGTCTTCCAGCCATGTTTGGCGCCCAAACCATACACCAAAGTTGTTTTACTATCACAAAGACAACAAAATACATTATAGATGTGCGCTCAATGCGCATCATTTGAAGATGCCAAATTTGCCTCTAGCAAATCATAGACAACTTCCACATGTCGGCATCACAATAGGGCATGGATCACTTCGATATCCACTCATCAATCACACTGCTAAGTACTGAACTTATTGAGTACGCACATAGCGCACATCAAACATTCGATAGTGCTTACATAAACTAGCTAGCATTTTTTTTCTTCTTCCAAAGATATCGTTTCTTGACTAAGAACATGATCTTTAACCATGGAGTGTAGCAACAGCTGCCACTCCATGTTGTTTCAAGTCATCACATTTTTGCCATATACTGTGAGATACAACTCTTGACATATGTTCAATGACTTAATTGACCATCGTAGGCCTACCAAAGTGATAACTCGATGAAATCAATGATGACTCAAGTCACAGCTGGAGCTTCTTAATCAACAATCAATGTGCTCTTACTCCACTTCTTGAATTCATCGGGTGATCAACATAGATCTCCTTATTCAACTTTCACCAAAGTATGTCAACATCAATCATCAAGGACAAACCTAGACAAAAGTTGTAATGATAGATAATATATCAGGCGAATTGAGGCAATCTCACCACTTAGAAGAACATCTCAAAAAATTTACGCTCTTTTAACAGGTGTAAACATTTCGCCCGTAGTCGAGCTACACACATGTTAATCAACCCATCTATATTGCACTTGACCTACCGAAACTACGTGTTTCAAATGATCTTGCATCTAGACAGAAGATCAACAAGCTCTTAGATTTTATTCTGAGTCATTCGACACATCTTTTCCTTCACAACAACTATGCACTTAGGGCATCAAATGAAGTCACATGTTCTATCGACTCATCAACACCCACAAAAGTAATTGTGAAGGATACATACTCGATCTCATTTAGATGATGGGGAACATTTCATATTCACTCTTTTTTACTTGTGGAATTTGAGAATCCTTTTCGTGTAAGATACTAGCTCCCACTAACTTAGTGTCGCTTCCACTACCCAAGCATTACTAGATGAGTTTAAAGTACAACATCCTCGCTAGAGAAACGAGTGCCTCATAAGGATCTTGCAACTCGCATAGTTTCAAGATCTTTTTTGACCTCACATATGCTCAAGAAATCCTTTTGAGCGGAAGCCTAAATCATGTGACTTGATTCTCCACTTGAGAACACATAGTCTCGAACTTACATGGGCAAACACACTAATTTGGGCTTTTTACCAAATTAAAACTCATATAAGGTTGAAAATCACTTGGAGACACATATTTTATAATGTAGGCAACAACAAGATACACAATCAATTTGCGCCATCATAAATCTAACCATTTTGAAGTGATTGTATCGCAAGCTCATATAGCTACAAAGTGTTTAGAACCATCATTTAACTTGCAACTTTATTTCCTTCAACTGTGTATCCAAACTAATTAGACACGCTATTACCGCTCCCTATTAGCACATTTCCATCTATTTAGAATCGCTCAAAGCAATTTGACGCTTCTAACTGATGAGAGTGGAGATGTACTAACTTATAACATAGATAGCAATAAAGAAAGATATAATGTATTCATTTTTTTGTGCCTCACACTCATAAGTTTGTACTCAATTTAGTGGACTTAGCTTTGTAGGAAAAATAGTCATCTTTCATTCTTCTAGCAATCTTATCCTGCTGGAAAAAAATTATGCAAAGGGAGATTGACCTTAGCGAGTTAGACGATAAAGCCTAATCGAGCTAATACAGTCGTCCTCCTAACCTTGCGTGCCACGATATCAATAGAAGACCAAAAATAAATACTATCTAAAGCCAAGCATCACAAAGTAAAGATAGACAAGTCTTCTCACTCAACAAATATCTTACAAGTGCATTTATCCGAGTAATACTACATCGACACATCAAGTTGCTCACACCAATTGTTGAGCTTGAGGTGACTCTTTTTAGCCTCATCTTTTGCGTTCTATAGCTGCACAACCCGATAATAGTCATACACATTTGCTCAATCTCAATCACATGCTAAGTCAACCAATATCTGTAATCCACCCATGTAGAGATTTGGAAACATTAGCGGGAAAATAAGAGAGCAATTAAATAGTCAAAGTTCATCTCAGTACAATTACAAGCAAAATTGCCAATCTCATAAGTACACTTCATATTTGGTAACACTTAATTGCCTCATTCAATAAGGTGACACATCTTGTCACTTTATGGATCAATTTATAGTTTTTGTTTTAGCTTTTGCTCTCGTCAAGGTACATTATGCTTGTTCCAACATTCACCCGACTTGGTTTATGTCGGTTTGCATAAACGACAAGTGCACTTGTTTATTTCTCAACTTTTTATAATCAACCTCTAGATAGTCGATTTTTATTAATAATAACACAAGCTACTAATATCTTTAATTCACTCAAATAGCGAATTTGGACTCATATTTCAAAAAATAGAGCTTAAACTCTTTTATTAAATATTTAAATTTGCAGCTTATACAAATTAAAGCGCAAACATAATTCTTGATCCAAGAGTATATCATCGGCATCTCAACTGCGATTATTTCAGGCAATTAAGTTCTTACATTTACCGCTTATATAAATAAAGTGCAAATAGTTTCATTAATCCACAAATATACTGTCCACGTCTAAGTCGCGACGATATTGGATAACTTGTCTATTTTCATGCTAAATTGGCTAAACAAAAGTTGGTGAGCTTGGTCTAAACACATTTCAATAAATTGTGCAAACAATTAAGTACTGATCTAAATTTTTTATTCTGGGTCCAAGTAATATTTGTTATTTTCTTCAATTCAGTGAGATCGAAAATTTGCCACCAAGGCTAGTAATCATCTCCCACCGAACTGAAAATCACAATAAAAAATACTGATCCATGAATAAAATTATCAATGTCCATAAATAAATCATGCATGCAACCATTTATATGAATAATTACAAAAAAATAGCCCACATAGGCGGCATTGACATATGGTGCATCATGTGGAAATAATTTAGACTTATGGTGGTAAAACAAAAAATATCCTCGTAAAATTGATGTTACATAGCCTCCAAAAATCGGCTCAATAAATACATACCTCGAAAAAATAAAATTACATATTTTCAAAGCCTACTACATCAATCTAAAAAAAACACAAGGATATCGAATTACCATTATTGTCAAAAATTAACTCCCACAAATAATATAATATAAAACAGTAAACACTCAAATACATGAGCACCCCTATGTCAATGTCCATTCATCAAACGTACAATAATTCATATCACATCACAAAAAAATTGCAAACACATAAGCAATTAATAAAACATGCAACTCATACAATATACAAATCACATGGAATATTTTTGTTTGTACCTTAATGCGCAAAAATATAATTCCTTTTACGCATCTTATGCAGAAAAAAAAATATTTTCCATGCACCAATGTGCAAAAATAATTTTTGCATTCATCACAATGCACAAAAAAACTATTAATTTGTTGCAAGCATCTTCGCAAAAATAATTTTTCTTTCATGTACCTAATGTGTAAAAGTAACTTTGCATTCATAAAGCACCAAAAATAATTTTTCCTGCATTCTCATGCGCAAAAAAATAATTTTTGCAAACAATAAATTGCACAAAACATTTTTACATACATTAATACTATAACAAAAAAAATAATTTTGCAAGCATCCCAACGCGCCAAAAATAACTTCCATAGATATCATCATGCAAGAAAAAATTTACTGTCCAGATTCTATATAAATTTACTTCCAACACTAAATAATCTTTTTGTTTCTTGGGTTATGGAATGTGTTACCACAACTTCATATTCAATTTGTATAAATGGATCTCTCCAAGGCAAATTTCCAGGCAAAAGACCCAATGTCCCCTGCTCTTTTTCTTCTTTGCATGGAATATTTGTCTAGAATGCTAAAAGTAAGAACCTCCTCCTTGGAATTCAATTATCATCCTAGATGTGAAGCCTTAAAATTTACACATCTAGCTTTTGCTGATGATCTTATGCTTTTCTCAAGGGGTGATCCCCATTCAGTCAAAATCTTAACTGATTGTTTAAATGAATTCAAACTTGCTTCTGGTCTGGACATTAATTCTTTGAAGTCCAATCTATTTACAGCAGGGGTTTTTGGTGAAGATCTTGATAAAATTCTAAATCTGTTGAATTTCCTCCTTGGGTCTCTTCCTGTGAGATACTTGGGTGTTCTTTTGGCAGCTCAAAAATTGAATGTCAATCACTATGCCCCTCTATATGACAGAATTGCTTCTTATATCAATAAATGGACAACTAACTCCCTTTCCTATGCTGGGAGGCTCCTCCTCATTAAATCAGTATTACAAGGAGTGGAATGTTTTTGGTTACAAATTTTTCCACTTTCCAATACTGTCATTGATAGAATAAATAGACTATGCAGAGTCTTCATTTGGGGAAAAAAAACCTCTCCTGTTGCTTGGTCCAAAGTTTTTCTTCCCTTTGAGGAGGGGGGATTGGGTTTAAGGGATGTGCACTCTTGGAATAAAACACTTTTTGGCAAAACTTCTCTGGAATATCCACTCCAAAGCTGATTCCCTTTGGGTCAGATGGGTCCATCCTTTCTATTTAAAAAATCAGTCCACTTGGGGTTGGGACCCAAAAAAATCTGATTCCTGCCTTTTGAAAATGATTTGTGATATCAGAAATGAGCTTCTTTCTAAATTTGACACTTCTGAATTTGTCATCTCAAAACTGGCTCTTTTCTCTAATCTTAAAGGTTTAAGTTCTTCTAAAATGTATGACACTTTTAGAGACCATGGTTCTAATGCTTGTTGGCATTCAACTGTTTGGAATTTTTTTATTCCCCCTAAATATTCCTTTTGTGTGTGGCTTGCCATCAATGAAAGAATGGCCACCATAAATAACTTAAAATACTTGGATGTTGATCCTACTTGAAAATTGTGTGGAAACTTTCCTGAGACTGCATCTCACCTTTTCTTCTCTTGTATTGTTACCAGGATATTATGGGACAGAGTAAAAAAGTGGCTTAAGTTTAGTCACTCTATGAGTACTATTGCTAGGGCCCTTAAGTGGACTAAAAAAGATCAAGCTTCCCGTGCTCTTAAGAATGCTAGGGCTATTGCTGTTTGCTGCACCATCTATCAAATTTGGAAGGCCCGAAATTGTCAGGTATTTGAAGGTTCTTCCTTCTCTAAAGATGCGGTATTCCTTAAGATTCAAAAAGATGTATATAAAGTTGTTTATTTTTATTATCCAGTTGAACTGGTCAATTTTTAGCCCTCATTTGTTGGGTTTTTTTTTCTTTCTTTTTATACCCGTGTGTGGGTTATTCTTTTCTCTATGGGTTTGTAAATTGTAATAAACACTCATTAGTGGAATCCCCCCTGATCTCCCCGCTTCATGTCCTCCATTTCTTGTACTTTAGATGGTGGATGCTTTTCTTTCTTTGCCTTTTTCTTGTCTGGCTTTTACTGCTGCTTTGTGTATGCAAATTTGCTGCAGATGAATCCTCCCAGGTCGGCACTTGATGATTGCCCAAATGATGATTTCTTCTTAATCTTTCATTGGTTGGGCTGGTTTTTTATGGTTGAATAATTTCCTATATTGAGTGTTGTTTATTTTATTCCAGGTCCTGGGATCTTTAAACCCCTAATTTTGTGAATTTATCTTAACCATTTGGTCTTTTAAAATCCTTGCAAAAACCCTTTAATGGATGGCTTCTTTATTTCCATTTTTGGGGTTGTTTAGTCTTGTTGACTGACCCTTAAATCCTTTCTTTGTAAAACCTCCATGGCTTGAATTTGTCGGATCCCCAGATTTCGAACTGGCTGGCTTCCTTGTTCAGTTGTTAATGTTTTCTACCTTTTATTAAAAAGCAAAATCTTAGAAGCAACCTTGGGGTTTTCTTTGATTTTTTCTTTCTTTCCTGATGGGCTTCGATCATCCTATTCCTCCTAGGAGTGATTCAATTCTTCTTGTTCCAACCACAGTTATGTCATGGGGTATGCCCCATCTTCAAAGTGTAAAATTTTATTGTATGATTTCTCGCCACCCTTTTTCGAGCTCAATGGGGAGCCTAGGTCGGGACCGCCTACTCCTCATTGCTTGCTTGATTAATTGGTTGGAGATCCCTTATTTTGTTTTTTATAACCTCTGTTGAGGTTGGTCTAGGCTGATGTCTTTCCTGTTTGTCCAATTATCCGTCGACCCTTTGAGACTTTATTGTGTTAATGGGCCTGTCCATTTAACATCCATACCAAAACTGGGGTATGCCCCTTTTAATTTATAATTTCTCACATCCTTTTTAATGAATTTTTCACATTTTCATCAAAAAAAAAAAAAAAAAAGGATCCAACGTTCAAATCTATGTGAGACCAACAATCCCTCAATTTTTTTTTATCAAAGAGGATACACCACTTAGGCACTACTCAGCGCCCGTGTGCGTCTAAACTGATGCCAAGTCACCTGCCCGCATGGCAGCCATCACGCCACTTGACAGCACAACACAACGCCATGTCAACCTTCCAAAGTGACATTTTTTTAACCTGCAGAATTGCAATGAATAAAGGTTAACTTTCTTGGCACGTGTTTCGATGCAAATTTTTGTTTTTAACTCAAAAACTTTGAATTGCCACAACTTATTTATTTTAAATTCATTTTGCATGTATAGTATATCAAATTAACCGTCTTTTTGAGATTTACAATTTGACACCAACATTGCATGCATAAAAACATAAAAATAAATTTAAATTTTTTGAAATAGAAAATTAAACCATACGTATCATCAAACTCAAGCACATCAAATAGGCGAGAACAAGCCTTAATGGCTCTGATACCACTATTAGCAAATATGGCACATAACACAATTATCACATATTTGCACATATAGGGTGGATCGAATATACCTATTTGCAGTGGAACTGTCGATCCACATAGCAAGGGTTATGCCTGTCTACAAGTCTCCTTTTAATCCATGATTAAGCCATCTACAAGCCTCATCTTGATTGAATCGCGAGCAACAGACATACATCGTAGATTGGTTGAACCACAAACAAGATCACGAACCATCTTTCTCGTTAGTGTAAATAACTACTAGAGTTATTTACTCAGTTGTGCACACCTTATACCCTTGGAGAACTTTGGTGATGCTCCAAGAAAGAACGTAGAGAGAAATTGTAGGAGAGAAATTTCTAATATTCCGTAGGAGACGTCTAAGGTCTCTACTACTACTAATATAGTGAGATATTAAAACGATATATATCAATCCCTATTATAATTAGATCTTTCCATATTAGATGCAGTCCCAAGATGCATGCTAATCAATTAGGATCCCAATATCTTTCCTAATATATAAAAGATATGGATGGAATATCTAATAGCCATTAATATGTAGTTAAAATAGATATGATTTATATTAATTGCAAGAAAACTATAAAATTACATTTAAAAATATTAATCTAACTATCTGTGCGTTAATATACACTTAAATATGCAACAATAAACAACTTTTTGAGCATCCATTATATATTTAAACATAAAACTAACTTTTCAGAATTCTAATCTTAAATATGCAAATTACAATATATAAACATGCATATAAATCTAGGAAATTGACATGATTATCAGCTCTAAAAAATAATAAACATTCATTATAACTATCATAAATATGCAACATATTTATGTATTTAAAGCACTAACAGAATTCACCAACTTAGTTGGCAAATCTCCATACTTATCACATTTACCCCCACCAACAGAAGAGCTATCGATAATATGGCAATTCCTCCTCTTCACATCAAATTTCACTTCAAATATGTGCTTACTCTTACAAATCGGGAAAAAAATGAGAAAGAAAAAGAAATTAAAAGCTCCCTATCACAAAATTAGAACCAACATATAAGAGGAAATAAAGTTGACACTACTTAAAATGTCCATCTTATTCAAATTTGACGAACTCGGCTCACCAAACTCTGATCAAAGCTTTGTGCAAACATATCAAACGCTGACTTCCTATCCATACCCTATCTGGGTTAGCAATCGGATACAATTAAAACCAATACATAAAACGAATACCAAAAACACAAAATTAATAACAAAAAATAGAAATTTGAAAAAACTCGAAAAAAAAGAAAAGGACAAAAACACGTACAGTCCTAAAAACTAAAGCAAAGAATCTGGTTAGTGAAGTCTTGCTCCTCAAATTCTCATTCAAATTCATCATCCATGACCATACATCCACGATAGACACATTGACATAACCACCCAGATGCATAGTCTCCAAATCTTCCCTTGTCAACATTTCATCCTCTACGTTGAAAATAATCTCACCACTATATGTTTCAAAATTTAAATCAAAATGTACAAATTCAAAACAAAATCCAAAACTTAATAAGATATAACTAACTATGAAACTTACTTGTCCGCCCCTGTATTTTCAAATATCTAGTTAGCAATCATGTTCTCTATTTGGTTAGGCTTTGAGGCCACGTCAATTTGCCTAGACACAAAGCGCGAAGACAATGGCTCTGTCATCTTTGTCTTCTTGGCCGGTTTCTGGGTACTAATCTTCTTCCGCAAATCACGCTTGACTTGTTCTTGAACAGGAACACCTTCCCCCTCAACCCCCGGAACCGCCAGACCCTTTACCATCAACATTAGTTTCTTGAACCTACATAAAAAAAATTTAAAAATTAATTCACTTCAATAATAAAAAATCAGAAAGAAGAATAACAACAAGTATAATTGCCCCAACTGTCTCAATCTGATACTCATCTATCCTTGCCAACCCACCATCTCATTCGCCTTCTACCTCACTCATACTCTTCTCGTAATGTCGAGATGTCTCAATAATGGTCTCCCAGTTCTCAATGGATGTGTCTTAAGTCAGCCCAAGACTGTAACTTGGTGAGTCATCACACCGTTTCTTGAACTCATCTCTTTCAAAATAACATTTCAATATTTTCAATCGCCACAATGTTCTCTGACTTGCTCCAAAATGCTCCGTTTTGCTGACTCTCACTCCTTTCCAAGCCATCATCTGAGCGCCGGATACCTTCCGGTATTGCAGTAGAGCATATCAAACCCCTCGTAAAGTCCTCAATTTTGCTAAATTCTGCATCCCCAACAAGTTGTTTCGTAGAATTTTGAAGCAATGATATAATCTCCACAACATCAGAGGCAAAACATGTTAATATAGACAACAATTTAGTAGTGTACATCTGCACAATAAATAAATTAACAACAAAAACAAAATCTTTGGCAAACAAATAAAAAATAAACCGTATTCAACCTATATATATATATATATATATATATAATAAATATGCAGCATATGTATACTAATTATACATAATATGATACTAAATATGCATAACTTTTGCACATATGTAAAAACAACACAGACTGCATATGTAAAATATGAGAGCTTCACGAAATCATGTTTTGGAGCCATTTTCAGAGATTTCTACCGATTAAAATACGAGAGAACTTGCCTGAAATAACTAGGGTTTTTCGCTTAGTTTCAGAGAGAATACTTTTTCTTGCTGGAGAATGAATAGTTCGCGTGAGGAGAGAGAAAGACAAAGTTTCATATATGAGGAATGTGAAAGGACATATTTCAGATTTTGAAATTTTTGATCGAGATCAAAGGCTAAGATTAGAGCTTCAAAACCGCATTTAATTTCCCGCATTAAATGCAGCAACATTTATATTCGATCATATGGTTTATTGTGCAGCTTTTACTGTGACTGTCATTATTACACTGACGTCATCCTTAAAAACATTCCTGCTCATTTAAAACAACTACGTTTTTGTCACTTAGCTCATAAATGATTCAACTTATATCCAAAGTGACTAACCTCTGCTTCTCTCTTCTCATGAAGTAACTCAACTGTCAGCCAACTCGATACAACTGATTTCCCAATAAGGCTGTATCACTTGGCTGAAATGTGAAACTTGCTAATTTTCAATTTTCTCATCTTCTATCTCTGCTGATTGAGTCTTCTGAGTATCAACTCAGCTCAATTAACCCTAACTCATTCTTGAGCTATTCAAATCTTGATTCACATAACGACTTTGTGAATATATCAGCTAACTGCTTATCAGTTGAGATGTATTCCAAGGTGATGTCTTTCTTTCAACATGATCTCCTATAAAATGATATCTGACATTAACGTGCTTTGTTCTTGAATGCAACACAAGATTCTGAGTGATTGCAATAGCACTAGTGTTATCACACATAATTGGAATCTCTCTTTCTTCAATATCGTAATCTCTCAGCTGCTGTCTCATCCATAAGACTTGGGCACAACAACTGCCCGCAACGATGTACTCTGCTTCAACTGTGGATGTAGCTATTGAATTTTGTTTCTTGCTGAACCAAGAAACCAATCTATTTCCAAGCATTTGACATGTACCTGAAGTACTCTTCCTGTCAACTCTACATCCAGCATAGTCTGAGTCTGAGTATAGAATCAGCTTGAATCCACCTTCCTTTGGATACCATAAGCCGACTTCTTGGCCTCCCTTCAAATATCTTAGGATTCTCTTGCATGCAGTCATGTGGCTCTTCTTTGGTGTAGATTGAAATCTTGCACATATACCTACTGTAAAGGTGATGTCTGGCCCGCTTGCTGTTAGATAGAGCAAAGATCCAATGAGATCTCTATATCTGGTTCGATCAATAGCTTTGCCATCTGCATCCATGTCCATCTTGACTAAAGTATTCATTGGAATTTTCACAGAAGACTTCTCTTCCATACCTTGAATGATGATTTTATCCTTGAATGATGATTTTATTTGCTTTCCCATCTGGTATGCATCACATACACTTTCTTTCTTGTAAACTGAGTCTGGAAATCCTTCTACTAGGTTAGTTCTTGCAAGCTTGTTGATTGTCTTGAAATTCAGGTGACTCAGCTTCTTGTGCCATAGCCAGCTTGATTCGGCTGTGCTCTTTGCTAGCAGACATGTGCTTGGTGTAGAAGTAGAACAATCTACCACATACATATTCTTTTACCTTGACCCTTGTAGCACTATTCATTTGATTCAACATCCTTGATCTGGCATATCCATAGTTGAATCCTACATTGTAGCCTTTGTCACAGAGTTAGCTGATGCTCAACAGGTTGAAGTTGAGGCCTTCAACATAAGCAACATCTTTGATTTCCAATCCATTTTTCTTGATAAATCCTGTGCCTTTAATCTCCACTGGAGCTTCATTTCCTCCAAATATGACTTTTGCACCTCTAATCTCCTTGAATCTTGACTAGTTTTTCATGTTTCCTGTCATATGTCTGGAATAGCCACTATCCATGTATCAGGTTCCTTGGCACTCAGTTGTTCCTTGAACCTGCAATCAAGATAATCAGTTTTTAGGTACCCATACTTGCCTGGGTCTGAGGAGTTAGTGTTGTAAGATGATCCAAACAACCTATAGCCAAATGATTTGACTCTAAGAGGTTGCCATCTATCAGTGCCATAATCATAATGCACATTAGCAAATTGCTTGGGGGTTTTAGGTTCATACAACTATCTCGTTTGTCTGTATGTCTGTGCATGTGTTTTAGCAATTGCTTTCTTGGGGTAGTTGTGGTATTTTTGAGTGTAGTGCTTGGGTGCGTATGTGTGCTGATAATAATTCTTTTGCCTTTGGAATGACATTTGCTGAGGTTTAGGTCATTCCCACTTTGGCATGTTTTCCATAGGTCTTTGCTGATGTTTCACATTATTCCAATCAGCATAGTTTGGATAGTTTCTACCATTTCCATCATATGTATTTCTCTGATGAAATTTCTGGGGTTTCTAGTAGCTCTGTTTTCTTTTCATAGAGTATTTCCTGTTTGGAGTTTGCTGAGGAACTCGGCTGGATTTCTTCTCAGCTGTCCTCTCAATATACTCAACTGGCTGTTTTCCTTTTCCTTTGTATCCAAGGCCAGTTTGTTTGTGATTGTGCTTTGGAGTGAATGTGGGTGCAACATTTGGTGTTTTGGGTTTTTGGGATGCTTCATTACTTGAAGATCCTTTTTCCAAAATCACTCTTGGAGTTTGACTATGCACAAGGGAATTAAATCCTATGCCTGTTTTATCTCAATATTCTTTTTGACTGATAATATGATCATCCAATGATTTAGATGCCTTTGTAAATGAGGCAATCACATTATTAAGATCTTTCTCCCTCTTTTCTATAGCAGCTAACTCTGATATAATTTTGGCATTTTCAGCCTTCAGCTCTGTGTTCTCATCAGCTATGTGACTTAGAGTACTCAGCTCTTTAGTCAGCTGTGAGTTTTGGCTTTTAAGCTGGCTGTTTTCCTCATTTAAAATTGTGTGTGAGGATTTTATGTGTTCAAAATCTTTCATCATTTTGACTAATGAATCATAAACATCAGTTTGTGATGAAGTGTGTGTATCATAGTCACTATCACTTGAATCTGAATGAGATGAGTTAGAGTGTACCTCATCTTCTTGATCTGGTTGATCTTGTTCTTTGGCCATGAGGCAGATCATAGGCTCTTCATCTGAATCACTTGAGTAGTCTGCTTCACTACTATCCGAGTCTGCTGCTTCTTTGGACTTGACTATCTCAGTAGTCTCAGTAGCTAACATGGCTTTTCTCTTTTCCTGTCTTCTTTCCCTGAAGACTTTTCTTTCTTCTTCATTCCTATACTTGTTGACTGGTGGATAGGAATAGTCAACTGCAAAGTGTCCTGGTTGTCTGCAGTTCCAACACAGGTTCTCAACTCTGTGATCAACTCTGTCTAGTCTTGGGTTATCAGCTCTCTGATAGTCAACCCTTTGATGCGCAGCTCTCTTGGGAGGCCTATCTTCCTTTGACTTGGAAGGTGCTGAATGTCTTCTGGAGGTTTCACCCTTGTTTCTTTTGTAGTTCTTATTAAAGAACTTTTTGAATCTTTTTACCATCAGGGAAATCTCCTCTTGGTCTATGGCTTCCTTTGGCTCAGCTCTTTTCCCTTCACTGGCCAATAGTGCAGCTGTCTTGGGTACAACTCTCTCCTCTTGATCTTTTCTTCTAAGCTCGAATTCGTAGGCTTTGAGGTCTGAGAATAGCTCATGGTTGGATGTTTTTGAGAGGTCCATAGAGTGTCTCAGTGCCATGACCTTTATTTCCCATTCAGTTGGGAGGCTTCTTAATATCTTCATACACATTTCCTTTTGTGTATATTCTCTCCCAAGGGCTGAAAGCTCATTTGTAATCTCAGTAAATCTGGCATCCAGCTGATCCAGAGTTTCACCTGCAAGCATTTTGAAATTTTCAACTTTATGAATAGCAACAGATAGTTTATTTTCTTTAATATGCTCTGATCCTTCACAAATTAAAGTTAGCTTTTCCCAAATCTCTTTGGCTGATTTGAAAGATTTGACTTTATTGAACATAGATTTGTCCAATGTCTTGTAGAGTATATCCTTGGCCACATTGTCCAGGTTGTATCTCTTTTTATCATCATTGGTCCACTCAGTCCTAGGTTTTTCAACCATGGCTGGTCTTGCTTCAGCAACATCTTCTTCTCCTTTAGCTGCAGCTGCTCTTCTTACAACCGTATTCACTTTGAGTTTTTGCAGTGGCCCATCCTCTATCACAAGCCACATTTCATCATGTAATGCAGAAAGATGAGTCTGCATACAAAGTTTTCAATCATCAAATTCTTCAACAGAGAACATAGAGATTCACATTAGATTTGCTTCCATGATAATAACTTTACTTAAAAGTGAAAGACTTTGAAACACAAGTGTTTAAAAACTTTTTGAAAAGATAGAGATCTAGTTTAGTAACCAGTGTGGAAGGCTCAATGAACCAACCGCTTTGATACCATTTGTTGGTCCCAAGGGGTGTGAAGTAAGGTTTAGAAGGGGGGTTGAATAAACCTTACCAAATTTTCGATTTAGTCCTTTTAAAAATTATTCAACAAAGTTGACTCAAACAACTGTGTGCTTGATGGATAGCTAAGTTGACTTTTCAGCTAAGTTACCCACTCAGCAGACTCAATAGAGCTGTTGATAGTATAACTTGGCTGCTCAAGCCAAATACTTAACTTGACTGATTGGGTTTTAACAACGGAAGACTTAACACCCTTTGTTTAGTTTTAAGTTTGTTTTTAACACTTGATTTTTAGCACTTGGTTATTTATCAGTTGGATAGCGAATATAATACTAACATCAGATAAAAAGTAAACAGACAGGAAAGTAAGTTTGCTGAAAGTAAATGACACAAATATTTTATAAAGGTTCGAAGATGGTGTAATTCTTCTAATCCTTTCTTCTCCAACTCCTGGAGGAATCCACTATGTAACAGATCAATTTACAAAGGGGTAAATAGTCTGGAGATAGCCTTGATCACACAAGTGGCTGCTCTTGCGACTCAGCTTCTTCACAGGGCTAGCTGCTTTGCTACTTCAACTCACTTTCTCAATTTTTTGGATTTGATCACGAAGCCCTCCAACAAACTTGATAATGGTTCGACCTGGAATCTTTCTACAATCCTGACTTGGATAGTAGACCCCTTTGGTTTCTTCAAAAGTTTCCTTTTCAACAGATTTGAAGTTGTCTTTCCTTCACAGCTTATGTTGGATCGATTTCCTTCGAGTTCCAGGCTTGAGGAATTGCTTGAATGTCTATGAGAATATTACAGGTTAAATGCTTGAATATTTCTTGCTTGTTCGTGGTTCAGGTAACCTCTTCTCAATAACTTCGTCATCCATTTATAGTGCACATTTGAAATTTTGCTCGTTGAAGAGATAGGCTAATTTCAAATGGCACATTGTGTTCGTTGGCTTGTCTTGTCTTGGTCTGCAGTCCTTGATGTTGACCTTTCCTCGTATTAAATGTCTTTGCAGTATTGCAGATGCCTGACACAAGGTGCAGTGTTTCCCATTGGTTCATTCCTTTTGCATAATTATGGGACTAACACTTTAGACCTGACAGCTTTGACATATTACTATATTGAGTAATATTCTTAACTTTAATCAACGGATCTAAGTCAGTTGTCTTGACTAGACTGCTGTCTATACCCCAGGTGACTTGAGTTTGCTCCAATCATTGGATAACTCAACTGTCACTTCAACTTGTAGACTTGGCTTCTTGAGTTGACTTGACTGACACTTCTTACAGCTGTTCCCCAGCTGACGCTCCTTCAGTCCATTCATTGTCTTCCTTCATGGGGTTACTCAGCTGACACACAATAGAGTCTTCACAAAGTCCGCAGTTGACTTCTTGTATTCCTTGGCATAGCTGACTTGGCTTAGCTCTTTCAGCCCTATCTATTACAATGCAAATTACAAGGAAAATGGAGTGCCAACTTCCTAGTTTAAGTTTCACATGGTATCATCAAAATCTATCAAATAAATTTCCTAACAGCTATGTTCAATAAAGTCAAGTCATGCAAATCAGCCAAAGAAATCTGGGATAAGCTACCCCTGATTTGTGAAGGATCTGAACAGATAAAAGAGAATAAACTAACAGTTGCTGTTCAAAAATTTGGAATTTTAAAATGCTTGCAGGTGAAAGTCTAGATCAGCTGGATGCCAGATTCACAGAGATCACAAATGAGCTTTCAGCACTTGGGAAGGAGTACACTCAAAAGGAGATGTGCATGAAGATTTTAAGAGCCCTCCCAGCTGAATGGAAAATAATGGTCATGGCCCTAAGACACTCCATGGATCTCTCAAAGACATCAAACCATGAGCTGTTCTCAGATCTCAAAGCCTATGAGTTTGAGCTGAGAAGAAAGGAGCAAGAGGAGACAACTATGCCCAAGACAGCTGCACTGATGGCCAGTGAAGAAAAGAAAGCTGAGCCAAAGGAAACTATTGACTAGGAATAAATTGCTCTCACGGTAAAAAGGTTCAACAAGTTCTTTAACAAGAACTATAAAAGGAAAAAGGGTGAGACCTGCAGGAGACATTCAGCACCTTCCAAAGCAAGGGAGGACATGCCACCCAAGAGAGCTAAATATCAACGAGCTGACTATCAGAGAGCTGAAAGAGCTGATATGCAGAGAGCTGAAAACCTATGTTGGAATTGCAGACAACCAGGACATATTGCTATTGATTGCTCCTATCCACCAATCAACAAATGCTAAAATGAGGAAGAAAGAAGAGTCTTCAAGGAAAGAAGACAAGAAAAGAAGAAAGCTATGTTGGCTGCTGAGACTGCTGAACCAGTCAAGTGCAAAGAGCCAACAGACTCGGACAACAGTGAAGCTGACTACTCAAGTGACACTAAGGAAGAGGCTTTGATTTTTCTCATGGCCAAAGAACAATATCAAGAGGATGAGGTACACTCTAACTCATCTCATTCTGAGTCAAGTGATAATAATAGTGACAAAAATACTTCCTCACCCATAGATCTTTATGATTTGTTAGGCAAAATGATGAAAGATTTTGAGCACATTAAAACCTCACGCACATTTTTTAATGAGGAAAACAGCCAGCTTAAAAGCCAAAACTCACAGCTAACTAAGGAGCTAAGTACTCTAAGTCAAATAGCTGATGAGAATACAAAGCTGAAAGCTGAAAATGCCAAGATTATAGCAGAGTTAGCTGCTATAGAAAACAGAGAGAAAGATCTCAAAAATGTGATTGCCTCATTTACAAAAGCATCCAAATCATTAGATGAACTAATAATGAGTCAAAAAGAGTGTGGAGATAAGACAGGCATATGATTCAATTCCTTTGTGCATAGTCAAACTCCCAGAATGATTTTGGAGAAAGGATCCTCAAGCAATGAGGGAATTCCAAAACCCAAAACACCATATGTTGCACCAACACCCACACTGAAACACAATCACAATCATACTGGTCCTTGGATACAAAGGAAAAGGAAAGAAGCCAGTAGAGTATGCTGAGAGGACAATTGAAAAGAAATTTAGAAAAGTCCATCAGCAGACTCCTAATAGAAAATACTCTGTGAAAGCAAAACAAAGCTACCAAAAACCCTAGGATTTCATCAAAGAAATTCATACGATGGGAATGGTAGAAACTATCCTAACCAAGCCGATCGTAATAACTAAGTGAAACATCAGCAAAGACCTATGGGATACAAGCCAAAATGGCAAAGACCTCAACCTCATCAAACGTCATTCCCAAGGCAAAAGAGCTATTATCAGCACTCTTATCTACCCAGACACAACACCCAGAAATTCTACTATTATCCCAAGAAAGCAATTGCTCAATCAAAGGCACATACATACAGACAAAAGAGACAGTTGTATGATCCTAAAACCCCAAAGCAATTTGGTAATGTGCATTATGATTATGGAACCGATAGATGGCAACCTCTTAGAGTCAGATCATCTCGCTATAGGTTGGTTGGAACATCTCATAGCACTAACCCCTCAGGACCCAAGCAAGTATGGGTACCTAAAAATTTATTTCCTTGATTGCAGGTTCAAGGAACAACTGAGTGCCAAGGAACCTGGTATATGGATAGTGGCTGCTCCAGACATATGACAGGAAGCAAGAAAAATCTGCCAAAGTTCAAAGAAATCAAAGTTGCAAAAGTCATATTTGGAGGAAATGAATCTCCAGGGGAGATCAAAGGCACAGGGTCCATAAAGAAGAATGGTCTGGAGATCACAGATGTTGTATATGTTGAAGATCTCAATTTCAATCTACTATGCACCAGCCAACTCTGCGACAAAGGCTACTATGTGGGATTCAACATGGGAGTATACCAAATCAAAGATGCCGAATCAAATGAAATAGTGCTACAAGGAACAAGATAGAAAAACATGTATGTAGTGGATTGGTCAACTGCTACAACAAGTACACGTATGCTAGCAAAGAGTATAACCGAATCAATTTAGCTGTGGCACAAGAAGCTGAGTCATCTGAACTTCAAGACAGTTAATAATCTTGCAAGGAGTCATGTAGGTCCCAAGGGGTGTGGTGTAAGGTTTAGAAGGGGGGGTTAAATAAACCTTACCAAATTTTCACTTTTAGTATTTTTAAGATATTCAACAGAGTTGACTCAAATTAGCTGTGTCCTTGGGGGACAACTAGTTGGCTATATTCAGCTAAGTTACCCGCTCAACACACTCGATAGAGCTGTTGATAGTATAACTTGGCTGCTTAAGCTAACACTTAACTTCAGTTGATTTGGTTTTTAACAACGGAAGACTTAACAGCCTTTAGATTGATTAAAGCTTGTTTTTAACACTTGTTATTCATTAGTGGATTAGCAAATAAACTAACAGCAAATATTAAAATATATGCAGGAAAGTAAGTGCTGAAAGTAAAATGACATAAGTAATTTTTATAGTGGTTCGAGGATGGGGTAATTCCTATAATCCACTCTTCTCCAACTCCTGGAGGAATCCACTAAGTAACAGATCAAGTTACAAAGCGAAACTTGATTTAGAAAGCCTTGATCACACAAATTCTTCTCCTACGACTCGACTTCTTCACAAAAACAAAGCATTTTGCGCTACTACTTGACTCCTTCAAGTCCTTGGATTTGTTCACACAGCCCCCCAACAAACTTGAATCTCCTGGTTCGACCTTGAACCTTTCTACAACTCCTTCAACTTGGAGAGTAGACCCCTTTTTGTTCTTCAAATGTTTCCTCTTGAACTGGTTGAAGTTATCTTTCCTTCACAAAGTGTGTTGGATCGAGTTTTTTCGAGTTTTAGGCTTGAGGAATTCTATGATAAGCTTTGAGAATATTGCAGGTTATGCTTGCTTGAATATTGGTTGAAAGATCAGTGTCATTCGTTTTCTCAGGTATGCAAGGTAACCTTTTCTCAATTACTTCCTCAGCCTTTTATAGTGCTCATTTGAAATTTGCCCGTTGAAGAGATAGGCCAATTTCAAATGACACTTCTTGTTCGTTGACTTGTATTTTCTTGGTCTGCAACACCTGTGATGTTGACTCTTCCTCGTATTTAAATGGCTTTGCAGCTTTACAGGGTCTAACACAAGTTTCAGTGTTTCCCATTGGCTTATTCCTTTTGCATGATTCTGGGCAAACACTTTAAGACCTGGCATCTTCGACATATTACTATATCGAGTAATATTCTTGACTTCCTTCCAACGGATCAATGTCAGTTTTCTCAACTTGACTGCTGCGTTTACCCCTTGTGACTTGAGTCTGCTCCAATCATATGATTGACTCAACTATCACTTCAACTGATAGACTTGGCCCTTTCATTGACTTGACTGACACTTCCTCAAACTTCACACAGTTGTTCCGCAGCTGGCTCTTCTTCCGTCGAGTCCTTGTCTTCCTTCATGGCCATACTCAGCTGACACACAACAGAGTCTTCACTGTAGTCTACAGTTGACTTCTTCTATTCTTGACTTAGCTGACTTCACTCAACTCTTTCAGTCCTATCTATTACAATACAGAATTACAAGGAAAATGGGGTGCCAACTTCCTAGTCTAAGTTTTACATGGTATCATCAAAATCTAACAAATAAATTTCCTAACAATTTCCCCCTTTTTGATGATGCCAAAACTTAAAACAAACAAAATAAGTAAACAGCAAACACAAGCAGTGCAATAACAAAGAATGTATGCTTTTGAATAATCAGTTTTATTGATCATAGCATTCTTGTCCTTTACAAAGCTATTTACAATAGATAACATAGCTTTATACAAGTATAACTTTACAACGTGTATCTAAGCTAAGTTACAAGGAGAATGAACATTACAAGGAAATTCTTAGAGCTATTACAGGGAAAACATACAGCTAAGTAAAATACATGAAGGGGTTCGCAGCTGTCTTCAACGCCTTGGCTGCTTCCTTCTTCTCTCTTCTTCATCAGCTCTCCATGAAATGTTCATGGGTTCCAGTCTGCATACACATCTTGGATTTCTCCAAGGCTTTGGCTTTCTCCAGGGCCTTCTCCTTTTCATCCTCTTTGATAGTACGGAGGGCATCCATGCAGAAATTCTCATCCAGGGCATATTGGACAGACACATTCCAAAGGAAGCTTAGAAGCTCCTTTTCTTCGTTGATAAACTCCGGACGAGTGAACTGTTGTCTGGAGTAATCTAGCTTCCACTTCTCCAATTCCTTAGCCTCTGCTGGATGTCCGGATAGACTGGAGAGTACATAATTAGATGGTCATCATCATCCTCTACGGCCTCTAGAATAGTGAATAGTAGCCAATGGTGCTTGCTCCTTCCCAGGTACAAAAAACATCAGTCTGAGGGGGTGAGACAACCTTTTCTTCCTGCGTCTTGGCTGTCTCAGCTCCTTCCGTGTCCACAACTGTTTCTCGGACAGCTGGATCTTCAATACTCTGCTGATCAACATTAGCAGTCTTCAGAGTCTCATCAATCTTTTCTTGAGACTGCTCCTCTTGAGCATCAGTAGTCTCGATGGGCTTCTCCGGCTGAGTACCAGACTCGGCTGGCTTCTCCAGCTCCGACATCTAAACCAACCGTCTTTGCTCAGTAGGAACCAAAGGAATCTCTGGTTTAACATTTTTAGGCTCTTCAAGGGTGAAGGCATGTATTTCAATATCATCCTTCTTCGACGCAGCTGCCTTGCGAGACTTGGCAGTACGTCTTTTCTTCACCACTGGAGAAGGAATTTGAGGTTCCCTCTAAGTCTCGGCTGTTGGGCATGGGCATCGGCTGCTGGGGCAGGTGCATGGCGTTTGGCTGTTGGGGCATGTGCCTTCTTGGTGTAGGTCCCAAGGGGTGTGGTTTAAGGTTTATAAGGGGAGAGTTGAATAAACCTTACCAAATTTCCGATTTAGTACTTTTAAAATGGTTCAACAAAGTTGACTCAAATCAGCTGTGTCCTTGGGGGAAAGCTAAGTTGGCTATTCAGCTAAGTTACCCACTCAACAGACTCAATAGAGCTGTTGATAGTATAACTTGGCTACTTAAGCCAAATACTTAACTTGGCTGATTTGGGTTTTAACAGCGGAAGACTTAACACCCTTTGATTTGTTTTAAGCTTGTTTTAAATACTTAACCTTTAGCACTTTGTTAATTATCAGTTGGATAGCAAATGTAAACTAACAACAGATATAAGTAAATATGCAGGAATGTAAATTTGCTAAAAGTAAATGACACAAATATTTTATAGAGGTTCGAAGATGGGGTAATTCTTCTAATTCTCTCTTCTTCAACTCCTGGAGGAATCGACTATGTAAAAGATCATTTTACAAAGCAGTTATCAGTCTGGAGACAGCCTTGATCACACAGCTGGCTTCTCTTGCAACTCAGCATCTTCACGAGGCAGTGGCTTGGCTACTACAGCTCACTTCTTCAAGTTCTTGGATTCGATCATGAAGACCTCCAACAAACTTGATGTCTGGTTCGACCTTGAACCTTACTACAATCCTTCAACTTGGATAGTAGACCCCTTTTTGTTTTCAAATGATTTGTTTTTCAACAGTTTGAAGTTATCTTTCCTTCACAGTGTGTGTTGGATCGAGTTTCTTCGAGTTTTAGGCTTGAGGAATATCTTGATAAGCTTTGAGAATTTGCAGGTTAGTTGCTTGAATATTGCCTAAAAAATCTGTATCATTCGTAACCTTTTCTCAATAGCTTCCTCAGCCTTTTATAGTGTACATTTGAAATTTTGCCCGTTGAAGAGAAATGCTAATTTCAAATGTCACTTTGTGGTTGTTGGCTTGTCTTGTCTTGGTCTGCAACCTTTGTGATGTTGACCTTTCTTCGTATTAAATGCCATATAAGATTTGCAGGCGTCTGACACAAGGTGCAGTGTTTCCCATTGGTTCATTCCTTTTGCACAATTTTGGGAAAACCACTTTTAGACCTGGCAGCCTGACATATTACTATATCGAGTAATATTCTTGACTTTATTCCAACGGATCTAAGTCAGCTGTCTTCACTTGACTGCTACCTTTAGCCCAGGTGACTTGAGTCTGCTCCAATCATAGGATTGACTCAACTGTCACACTAACTGACAGACTTCGCTCTTTAAGTTGACATGACTGACACTTCGCACAACTGTTCCTCAACTGACACTCCTTCAGTCGAGTCCTTGACTTCCTTCTTGACCATACTCAGCTGACACACAACAGAGTCTTCATTCCAGTTTGTAGTTGACTTCTTATAATCCTTGACATAACTGACTTAACTCAGCTCTTCCAGTCCTATGTATTACAATACAAATTACAAACAAAATGGGGTGCGAACTTCCTAGTTTAAGTTTTACATGGTATCATCATAATCTAATAAATAAATTTCACCGTCTGAGCGTCGTTAATGTCACTCTGCTCTTCTATGAGTTCTTTTCCTTCACCTCCAAACTGCATTGATTGGTCTCCCACAATAACCTCCAACCCTGCTTTGGTGGAGAGAGTTTCCCCCTCAACTGGCGCACCAGCTGAGTGAATGACAGTGGGGTCACTTTGCTCCTGAGACGCGGCTTCTGTTCCCTCTGAGTGTTGAGCCGCAGGGGAAGGTGTCTTAACACCTTCTTCAGGGGTTGGCTTGGCTTGGGTGCCCGAATTCCCAGCTTCATTGCCATCACCCTTGGAGCCATCTTTGGAGAGGACTGGGGACGTGGTTACAACAATATCCATTGCAATCTGCTGCGCCACTCCCAAATGATCAGTCTGAAGAGAGACTTGGGAGGACTCTCCTGGACCTGCTCGGAGACTCTGCTCCTGGATGGCTATTGATTCTATGATAGCTTTCTCCATTTCTTCTGTCTCACTATCAATAGATTCATAGATGTGCTCATGTGTCCCAGTGTGCACACACATCTTGGATTTATCCAAGTCTCTTGCTCTTTCAGCAACTTTCTCCTCTTCCTCGTGAATAAAGCGGAGGGTTTCCATACAGCCCTCTTCATCCAGGGCAGATTGAACAGATGCATATACAAGGAACCAAAGAAGTTTCTCCTTCTCCTCTATGATTTCTGGGCGAGCAAACTGACGCTTAGAGTAATCCAACTTCCAACCCCTCCATTCTTTAATCTTCTCTGAATGTCAGGGTAGACTGGAGAGTACATAATCAAATCATCATCATCCTCATCTCCTGTCTCCTGAATGGGGGCTAGTGGGCCATGCTGCTCCTCAAACTCAGATGGTTCTATCTGAGGAGGTGAGATAACCTATTCTTGCATCGGCTCTATTGTCTCAGCTGCTTCTATTTCCTCAGCTGTCTCCCCCACAACTGGGTCTTCGATCCTCTGCTGATCGGTCTCAGCAGTCTTCTCAGGTTCATCAACAATTTCTGGAGACTTCTTTTCCTGAGCATCAACAGTCTCTTCTTGCTGTTCTGGCCGAGTACTGGATTCAACTGTCTTCTCCAAGGTAGACTGTTTGACCAGCCATCTGCGCTTGTTTGGAACCAGGAGAACCTCTGGTTCAATATTTTCAGGCTCCTCAAAAGTGAGGGCCTTCGTAGCTCCCTTCTTTGCCTTGGCAATGCGCTTTTTCTTTACGATAGGGGAAGGAATTCTGGGTTCCTCCTCTATCTCGGCTACGGGGGCAGGTGACTCGGCTGCATGGGCAGGAGCTTTGGACTTGGATATGGGAGCATATGCTTTCTTTGATCTGGCTACAGGGGTAGGGGCAGGCTTGGATACAACAACTCTCTTCTTGGATATCGGCTTTGGAGACAGAGCTGGAGAGGCCTCAGCTGTGTCTTTAGGATCAACTAATTCCCCCTCACAAGTATCAACCATTCTTGCATGAGCCTTCTTCTGGGCTCTGGAGAGGTTCGCCTTGAACATCCGCTTGTTGACATGGAAGGGCTTGCCATGGCGTAATGCAACACCCTTCACCTCCATTAGATGGCCAATGATAAGGCCGTACCCAACGAACAGCTGAGTGTCCCATCCTCCTTGAAGGACATATTCATCACATTCTGACACACTCTGCTGAAGATGAACTCAACCCAGTTCACCTTCTTCTCTTGCATAATGGCAGCCATCACAACCAGCTTAGTCTTGGACAACTGATTGAAACTCCCGAACTTCAAGGCCACGTACTTGGACACTATATCCATCAATTTATGATAGTCTTCCTTGAGGAAGTCCT
Source organism: Rehmannia glutinosa (assembly GCA_016081115.2). Classification (NCBI taxonomy): domain Eukaryota; kingdom Viridiplantae; phylum Streptophyta; class Magnoliopsida; order Lamiales; family Orobanchaceae; genus Rehmannia; species Rehmannia glutinosa. The sequence goes on from CM071935.1 coordinate 50,168,765, forward strand.
TCTTTGCTGTATACACAGCCTTCGCAGCATACTCCGGTTTGGCAACTTCTTTCCAAGCAGCAACTAAGTCGACATCCTTCTCAGCGATGTCCTTCAATGGGCAGAAAGAAGTGCTCAACAAGGTCTTTTGCAGTGATTTTGATGACCTTGTTGTGGAATGATGACCGTATTTCATCGTCCCGCACCTCTGCATTTATGTAAAACATGGAGACCTCCTCCAGATACGTGTGAGTGAAATGCATCGACAGGAAGTCCTTTAGGCCGGACTTCTCTAATTTTTCAGCAATCTTTTTGACTAGGGCTTCATCAACACCCTGTTTGATCATGCCTTTAAAATCCACAGAAGCACCGGTGTGGATTTGCTGGGAGAGCTTTACGTAATCATGAGTTGGAGCCATTTTCAGAAGCTTTTACAGATTAGAAATGCGAAAAACGAGCTTTGAGAAACTAGGGTTTCAGACTTAGTTTCAGAGAGAATAGCTTTCCTTGGTGAAGATGAATGCGTTTAGTGTGAGGAGAGAGAAAGTGAAGTTTTGAATAAGGAATGTGAAAGGACGTCTTTTGAAATTTGAAATTTTTGATCGAGATAAATAGTTGAGATTAGAGCTTCAAAACCGCATTAAATTCCCCACATTTAATGCAACAGCATTTATATCTAATCATAGGATTTATTGTGCAGCGTTTACTATGACAATCATTATTAAGTTGACGTCATTCTTAAAACATTTTCTCTAATTAAAACGACTGCATTTTTGTCACTTAGCTCATAAATGATTCAGCTTATATCCAAAGTGACTCAACTCTGCTTCTCTCTTCACATGATGTTACTCAGCTGTCAGCTAACTCGATACAGCTGACTTCCCAACTGGGCTGTTTCACTTGGCTGAAATGTGAAACTTGCTTATCATCCATTTTCTCATCTTTCATCTCTGCTGATTGAGTCTTCTAAGTATCCTAACTCAGCTCAATTAACCCTAACTCATTCTTGAGCTCTTCAAACCTTGATTCACATAATGGCTTTGTGAATATATCAGCTAACTGCTTATCAGTTGAGATGTATTCCAAGGTGATGTCTTTCTTTTCAACATGATATCTTATAAAATGATATCTGACATCAATGTGCTTTGTTCTTGAGTGCAACACTGGATTCTGAGTGATTGAAATAGCACTAGTGTTATCACACATAATTGGAATCTCTTTTTCTTCAATGTCATAATCTGTCAGCTGCTGTCTCATCCATAAGACTTGGGCACAACAGCTGTACTCTGCTTCAGCTGTGGATGTAGCTATTGAATTTTGTTTCTTGCTGAACCAAGAAACCAATCTATTTACAAAAATTTGACATGTACCTGAAGTACATTTCATGTCAACTCTACATCCAGCATAGTCTGAGTCTGAGTATCCTACCAACTTGAATCCTCCTTCTTTTGGATACCATAAGCCGACTTTCTGGCATCCCTTCAAATATCTTAGGATTCTCTTAGCTGCAGTCATGTGGCTCTCCTTTGGTGGAGATTGAAATCTTGCATATACACCTACTGCAAAGGTGATTTCTGGCCTGCTTGCAGTTAGATAGAGCAATGATCCAATGAGGGCTCTATATCTAGTTTGATCAACAACTTTGCCATCTGCATACATGTCCATCTTGACTGAAGTATTCATGGGAATTTTCACAGAAGACTTCTCTTCCGTACCAAATATCTTCATCAAATCTCTGGTATACTTGGTTTGGCTTATGAAGGTTCCATCGTTCAATTGCTTGACTTGAAGTCCTAGGAAGAAAGTAAACTCTCCATCATGCTCATCTCAAATTTGCCTTGCATGAGGTTTGAGAACTTGTCACACAACTCTTTGTTTGTGGAACCAAAAATGATATCATCCACATATATTTGAACAAGCAGTATACTCTCTCTATCATGAATTCTGAAAGGTGTTCTATCAACCTTGCCTTTGGTGAATCCACTGTCAGTTAGAAATTGAGACAATGTATCATACCATGCTCTTGGTGTTTGTTTCAATCCATATAATGCTTTCTTGAGCTTGTAGACCTTATCTCTAATAGTTTTCTGCTCAAAACCTGGAAGTTGTTCAACATAGACTTCTTCCTCTAGCAGTCTATTTAGAAAAGCACTCTTCATATCCATTTGATATACAGTGAAGTTCTTATGTGTGACATAACCAAGAAACATCCTTATTGCTTCTAATCTGGCAACATGAGCAAAAGTTTCATCAAAATCTATACCCCCATCTTGGCAATACCCTTTGGCTACCAATCTTGGTTTGTTTCTCACAACAGATCCTTCCTCATTCATTTTGTTCCTGAAAACCCATTTTGTACCAATAACATTTTGGTGGACTGGCCTTTGAACTAATTCCCATACTTTGTTTCTTTCAAGCTGATTCAGCTCTTCTTGCATAGCCTGAATCCAATGTGTGTCATCCAATGCTTGAGACACATCTTTAGGCTCTATTTAGGAAATGAAACAAGTGAACATAACTTCATGCTGTGCTCTGGATCTGGTTCTTATGCCATCTCTAACATCTCCAATGACTAGCTCTGGTGGATGGTCTCCAGCCATCTCACATCAGGTTGGAGCAAGTCTGCTGGATTCAGCCGTCTCGCAGCTGAGTTATCCTGAACAACTCTTTCATCTTCACTCAGCTGTAGACCTTCCAGTTGTCTTTGAGATTCATCTGGGTTGAGTGCTCTTACTTCAGCTTCAACATAAGGACTCTTCTGCATAGTTGGCTGATTCATCTTATCAGCTAACTCTAAAATATCTTCTCCACTCACATTAGGTTCATCAAAAACCACATGGATAAAATCTTCTGTAACCATAGTCTTCTTGTTCAACACTCTATAGGCTTTACTCTCAGCTGAGTATCCCAAAAAGATACCTTCATCAACTTTAGCATCAAAAGCCTTCAAATTATCTTTGCCATTATTATGGATGAAGCATTTACATCCAAATATCCTGAAATATCCAACATTTGGCTTTCTCCCTGTCCAGATTTCATAGGGAGTCTTGGTCAATTGCCTGTTGATCATGCATCTATTTTGAGTATAGCATGCAGTATTTATGACCTCAGCCCAAAATCTCTTAGGCAACCCATCTTCAACTAACATGGTTCTTGCAGCTTCCTTGAGAGTCCTGTTCCTTCTTTTAGCTACTCCATTATGCTATGGAGTCCTTGCAGCTGATAATTCATGAACAATACTATTTTCAATACAATACTGAGCTATTATCTCATTGACAAACTCAGTTCCCCTGTCAGATCTTATTTTTATAATGGTTTGACCCTTTTCATTTGAACTCTCTTCATCAGCTGAGGTAACTTCTGCAAAGTTTCCTTCTTTTTACACATAAAAATTGTCCATGTATATCTTGAGTAATCATCCACTGCCACCAAGGTGTATTTCTTTCCACTGATGCTAGCTGGCTCAACTGGACCAAATAAATCCATATGCAATAGATGTAATATCCTTTCTGAAGAAGGACTTGGCTTATCCAAGAATGATGATTTGATTTGCTTTCCCATCTGGCATGCATCACATACACTTTCTTTCTTGTACACCGAGTCTGGTAATCTTTGTACTAGGTTAGTTCTTGCAAGCTTGTTGATTGTCTTGAAATTCAGGTGACTCAGCTTCTTGTGCCATAGCCAACTTGATTCGGCTGTGCTCTTTGCTAGCAGACATGTGCTTGGTGTAGCAGTAGAACAATCTACCACATACATATTCTTTTACCTTGACCCTTGCAGCACTATTCATTTGATTCATCATCCTTGATCTGGCATATCCATAGTTGAATCCTACATTGTAGCCTTTGTCACAAAGTTGGCTGATACTTAACAGGTTGAAGTTGAGGCCTTCAACATAAGCAACATCTGTGATTTCCAATCCATTCTTCTTTATGGATCATGTGCCTTTGATCTCCCTTGGAGCTTCATTTACTCCAAATATAACTTTTGCACCTCTAATCTCCTTGAATCTTGATAGGTTTTTCTTATTTCCTATCAAGGAAATCTAATTTTAGGTACCCATACTTGTCTGGGTCCTGAGGGGTTAGTGTTATAAGATGTTCCAACCAACCTATAGCCAAATGGTCTAACTCTAAGAGGTTGCCATCTATCAGTGCCATAATTATAGTGCACAGTAGCAAATTGCTTTGGGGTTTTAGGATCATACATCAATCTCTTTTGTCTGTATGCTTGTGTGTGTGTTTTAACAATTGATTTCTTGGGGTAGTTGTGGTATTTCTGAGTGTAGTACTTGGGTGCGTATATGTGCTGATAAAAGCTCTTTTGCCTTTGAAGTGACCTTTGCTAATTTTTAGGTCTTTGCCATTTTGGCCTATATTCCATAGGTCTTTGCTGATGTTTCACATTATTCCAATCAACATAGTTCGGATAATTTCTACCATTCGTATCATTGGTATTTCTTTGATGAAATTTATGGGGTTTCTGGTAGTTCTGTTTACTTTTCACAGAGTATTTTCTGTTTGGAGTTTGCTGAGGAACTCGGCTGAATTTCTTCTCAGCTGTCCTTTCAGCATACTCAACTCGCAACTTTCCTTTCCCTTTATATCCAAGGCCAGTATGATTGTGATTGTGCTTTGGAGTGAATCGGTGCAGCATTTGGTGTTTTGGGTATTTGGGATGCTTCATCACTTGAAGATCCTTTCTCCAAAATCACTCTTGGAGTTTGATTGTGCACAAAGGAATTAAATCCTATGCATGTCTTGTCTCCACATTCCTTTTGACTCATAATAAGTTCATCCAATGATTTGGATGCTTTTGTAAATGAGGAAATCACATTTTTAAGATCTTTTTTCCTCTTTTCTGTAGCAGCTAACTCTGCTATAATCTTGGCATTTTCAGCCTTTAGCTTAGTGTTTTTATCAGCTATGTGACTCAGAGTACTCAACTCTTTTGTCAGCTGTGAATTTTGGCTTTTAAGCTGGCTGTTTTCCTCATTTAGAATGGTGTATGAGGATTTTATGTGTTCAAAATCTTTCATCATTTAGCCTAATGAACCATAAAGATCAGTGGGTGAGTGTATCAGAGTCACTATCACTTGAATCAGAATGGGATGAGTTAGAGCGCACCTCATCTTCTTGATCTTGTTCTTTAGCTTTGAGGCATATCATAGCCTCTTCTTCAGAATCATTTGAGTAGTATGCTTCACTACTATCTAAGTCTCTTTGCTCTTTGCACTTGGTCAGCTCAAGAAATGATCTCGGCAACATGGCTTTCTTCTTTTCTTGCCTTCTTTCCCTGAAGACCTTTCTTTCTTCTTCATTCCTGTACTTGTTGACTGGTGGATAGGGACAATCAACTGTAAAATGCCCTTGTTGTCTGCAATTCCAACACAGGTTCTTAGCTCTCTGATCAGCTCTGTCTGTCCTTTGATTATCAGATCTCTGATAATCAACTCTTTGATGCTTAGCTCTCTTGGGTGGCCTATCTTCCCTTGCTTTGGAAGGTGCTGAATGTCTTCTGGAGGTTTCACCCTTATTCCTTTTATAGTTCTTATTGAAGAACTTGTTGAATATTTTAATCATCAGGGCAATCTCTTCCTGGTCTATGGCTTCTTTTGGCTCAGTTCTTTTCCCTTCACTGGCCAACAATGCAGCTGTCTTGGGCACAACTGTTTCCTCTTGCTCTTTCCTTCTTAGCTCAAACTCGTAGGCTTTGAGGTCTGAGAATAGCTCATGGTTAGATGTTCTTAAGAGGTCCATTAAATGTCTCAGGGCCATGACCTTCATTTCCCATTCAGCTGGGAGGCTTCTTAAAATCTTCATACACATTTCCTTTTGTGTATATTCTTTCCCAAGAGCTGAAAACTCATTTATAATCTCAGTAAATCTGGCATCCAGCTGATCCAGAGTTCACCTGCAAACATTTTAAAATTTCCAAATTTTTGAACAGCAACAGTTAATTTATTTTCCTTAATTTGTTTTGATCCTTCACAAATTAAGGTTAGCTTTTCTCAAATCTCTTTTGCTGATTTGCAATATTTGACTTTGTTGAACATGGCTTTGTCCAACGTCTTGTAGAGAATATCTTTGGCCACATTGTCCAGGTTATATCTCTTTCTGTCTTTATTTGTCCATTTAGTCCTTGGTTTTTCAACCATGGCTGGTCTTGGTTCAGCAACAACTTCTTCTCCTTCAGCTGCAGCTGCTCTCGGTACAAACGTGTTGACTTTGAGTACTTGCAGTGGCCCATCCTCTATCACAAGCCATATATCATCATGTAATGCAGATAGATGAGCCTGCATACGTATTTTCCAATCATCAAATTCTTCAACAATAAACATAGGAATGCATGAGATTTACTTCCATGATAATAACTTTGCTTGAAAAATGAAAGACTTTGAAAAACACAAGTGTTAAAACCTTTTGAAAAGATAGAGATCTAGTTCAGTAACTAGTGTAGAAGACTCAATGAACCAACCACTCTGATACCACTTCTACGTCCCAAGGGGTGTGGTGTAAGGTTTAGAAGGGGGGGGGGTTGAATAAACCTTACCACATTTTCGATTTAGTCCTTTTAAAATGGTTCAACAGAGTTGACTCAAATCAGTTGTGTCCTTGGGGGACAACTAAGTTGGCTATTCAACTAAGTTACCCACTCAACAGGCTCGATAGAGCTGTTGATAGTATAACTCGGCTGCTTAAGCCAAATACTTAACTTGGCTGATTTGGTTTTTTTAATAGCGGAAGACTTAACACCCTTTGATTTGTTTTAAGCTTGTTCTAAACACTTGATTTTTAGCACTTGGTTAATTATCAGTTCGATAGCAAATGTAAACTAACAAAAAATATAAGTAAATATGCAGGAATGTAAATTTACTGAAAGTAAATGACACAAATATTTTATAGAGGTTCGAAGATGGGGTAATTCTTCTAATTCTCTCTTCTCTAACTCCTTGAGGAATCCACTATGTAACATATCAGTTTACAAAGCAGTTATCAGTCTGGAGACAGCCGTGATCACACAGCTGGCTTCTCTTGCGACTCAGCTTCTTCATGAGGCAGCTGCCTGGCTGCTACAACTCACTTCTTCAAGTTCTTGGATTTGATCACGAAGCCCTCCAACAAACTTGATGTCTGGTTCGACCTTGAACCTTACTATAATCCTTCAACTTGGAAAGTAGACCCCTTTTTTTTTTCAAATGATTTCCTCTTCAAAAGTTTGAAGTCATCTTTCCTTCACAGTGTGTGTTGGATCGAGTTTCTTCGAGTTTTATGCTTGAGGAATATCTTGATAAGCTTTGACAATTTGCAGGTTAGTTGCTTGAATATTGCTTAAAATGTCTGTATCATTCGTAACCTTTTCTCAATAGCTTCCTCAGCCTTTTATAGTGTGTAGGTCCCAAGAGGGTGTAAGTAAGGTTTAGGAAGGAGGGGGGGAGGTTGAATAAACCTTACAAACTTTTCGATTTTAGTCCTTTTAAAACTATTCCACAGTTAATTCAAAAAACTTCATCCTTGAGGGATAACTACGTTGGTTATTTAGCAGAGTTAGCCACTCAACAGACTCGATAGAGCTGTTGATAGAATAACTCAACTATTTAACCTAAACTTTAACTTGACTGTATTGGTTTTATCAGCGGAAGACTTAACACCCTTTGAATTGTTTTAAACTTGTTTTAACACTTGAATTTAGCACTTGATTATTAATCAGTTGGATAGCAAATATGAGTTTATCAGCAGATATGATGTAAGTCTGCAGAAATGTAAATATGCTGAAAAATAATTGACATTCTTCTAATCCTATCTTCTCCAACTCCTGGAGGAATTCACTATGTAATAGATCAGTTTACAAAGCGGTGAACAGTCTAGAGACAACCTTGGTCACACAGCTGGCTTCTCTTCCGACTCAGCTTCTTCACAGGGCAGCTGCCTTGCTACTTCAGCTCACTTTCTCAAGCTCTTGGATTTGATCACGAATCCCTCCAATAACTTGATTCTGGTTCGATCTTAAACCTTCCTACTATCCTCCTTGGAAAGTAGACCCCTTCTGATTTTTCAAAAGTTTCCTCTTCAACAGATTTGAAGTTGTCTTTCCTTCACAACTTGTGTTGGATCGATTTCCTTCGAGTTTCAGGCTTGAGGATTTTCTTGAATATTCTTGAGAGTATTTGCAGGTTAATAGCTTGAATAATGCTTGATTTCTCAGGTGTGCAAGGCAACCTTTTCTCAATGAATTTCCTCAGCCTTTTATAGTGAACTTCTGAAATTTTACCCGTTCAAGAGATAGGCTAATTTCAAAAGTCACTTAAGATCGTTGGCTTGTCTTTTCTTTGTCTTCAATCTTGAGATGTAGATCCTTCCTCGTATTAAATGACTTTGCAGCTTTTCAGGTTCTGACACGAGGTGTAGTGCTTCCTATTGGTTTATTCCTTTTGCATGCTTCAGGGATAAGCTTTTAAGACCTGGTAGCATGGAGGTATTACTATATTAAGTAAAGTTCTTGACTTCTGTGCAACGAATTTATCTCAGTTAACTCCTCTCGGCTGCTGCCTTTTTCCCCAGGTGACTTAAGGCTACTCCAATTAGGGGTGTGCACGGTACGGGACGGTTCAGAGATTTGGAAATCTCCAGAACCATCCCGAAGTTCGGAGATTCTGAAAATAAATCTCCAGAACCGAACCATAGAAAAGAATCTCCATCCCAAACCGTACCGAAAGTTCGGTACGGTTCGGGACGGAGATTCGGTTATAATGGGACGGGATGGTACAGTTCGGTTCGGGACGGAGATTCGGAGATTAGCCATAAATAAAGCATACAAATTTGAAAAAAAAGAAAAAAAATCAATATAAAAATCACCAAACGGATATACTTCTAGAGTTCTAGTATCTTTTTAGCGTAGTCTCAAAATAAAAACTAAAACTATAATAGGTAACACAATCCAAAATTCTAAACTTAATAACCTCTATAGTACAATAATAATATATTATTTGGGCAATTGTCCTTCTATTGACATAAAATATATATAATTAACTAATAGTTTTCATAAATTAAAATGAAATAAAAACTTGTATAAATTTATAATCTCAATGTCTCATACTTAAAAACTTAACATAATCAATAAAATTATATTTCTAATTTATGTGATGTGGTAAAAAAATTAAAATATGATTTTTTATATTGTTATAATATGATACTATTACTTGTTTCTCTTTTAAGTGCATTTACTAATCATTTAACTAATTTTAATTTCAAATTATTTACTCTATTATTAATATCAAAGTTTTTTAAAATTTATAATTGACTTAATAGTTGCACTATTATGGTTTTTTCAGAAATATGCTTTATATTCAATTTAATTTAAAATATTTTGTAGTTAATTCAATATCAAAATAAAAACAACATAGAAATAATGTATATGTATTTATATAAAATCTTTAAAATCGGTTCTAGCTTCGGGTCCTCGGTTTAGAGTGGTTCGGTACGGTTCTCGGTACGGGTATTTGAAAAATCTCTATAATCGTACCATAAATATTTTCGGTATGGTACGATTCGGAGAAAGTCAAAAAGTCAACGGATATTTTTAGTTCAGAGATCTTTTGGTCCGGATATCGGTTCGGTTTCGGTAATCTCCAAGTCCCGTGCACAGCCCTAACTCCAATCATTGGATGACTCATTTGTCACTTCAACTTGAGACTTGGCTTCTTGAATTTAGTTGATTGACTCTTCACACAGCTGTTTCACAACTGATATGCCTTCAGTCGAGTTCTTGACTTCCCTTCTTAGCCATACTCAGCTGTCTCGCAGTGGAGTCTTCACTTTAGTCTTCAGTTAACTTCTTGTATTTCTAGTCGCAGCTGACTTGACTCAGCTTTTCCAGCCCTATCTATTACAATGTAAATTACAAGGAAAATGGGGTGTCAACTTTCTAGTTTAAGTTTTACATGGCATTCATTAAAATCAATGAAATAAATTTCCCAACAATTTCCCCCTTTTTGATGATGCCAAAACTTAAAAACATTAAACAACATGTAAACAACAAAGATACATACAGACAATGCAATAACAAAGAATGTATGCGTAGAATAGATCGTTTTATTGATCATAGAATTCTTGTCCTTTACAGAGCTGTTTACATTTGGTATCAGAGCATTCCATATCAAAGCAAAATACATACATCTATGCTAAGATACTAGAGTAAATAGAAAGTGAAAAATTATAGAAAACTTCACTAAGTATACAGATGACTTACATGAATGTATTTTGCATAAGTAATATACATGAAGGGTTCGCAGAAACACTTCAACGCCTTCGCTTCCTTCTTCTTTCTTCTTCAGCTCTGTCGAAGTCATTAGCTCTTTTCCTTTTTCTTTCTTCTTCTTCAGCTTTCTTCTTCTTTTTAGGCTCATTTGGAAGCTTCATCCCTTCACTTCCTCTCGAGCCATTGCTCTGTTTGCCTCCTGTTCTCCTCTTCCTGTCTTCTTACTTCTTCGGCATTCTTTCTAGCCACTTCCAGGTTTGCCACTTCATCATATCTAGCGTAGTAAATCCTCCCCTTCTTTTCGGGATCTACATATTCAATATTTTTGGGTTGTGGTCGAGGTCGAAAACCTCTTTCACTACCACTACTTCCTCCTCCTCTGGGTGTATATTGTACAGGAGTTTTCTGCTTACCAGCAGAGTGGCTGCTGGTAGTCTGCTATTTTTCTGCTTCTTCGCACAACGCAATACCCTTCTCCTAGTACAAATCCCAAGCTTGGGCTAGTGACATTCCCTGAAAATAGCCTTTAGATTCGAGCATTTTGAATTCTTCAACTAATCTCGGCTCGGATCCATTGTCAGGTGCAACATCTTGATCTTTCCTTACCGGAATGCCACCATACTATTTCATCACTTCTTCGATGCGGGCATCCATCTTCTTGTCAAACTCCTCATTCCCTGCTTCAATAATTCACCTTTTCTCCGACATTGGCACATCAGAGTGCCCAATGGGTAGGGTTATGGGGAGTTTGCTCAAGATGGAGGCAGTAATTTGACCCTGCTGAGGGGTTTCAACTATAATTAACGTGAGATCTTTCGAGCATTCCCCCTCAGCTGGCTTTCCCTTCGTCTCAGCTGCAGATTCTTTCAACTTCTCTTCTTTCAATTTTCTTAGGACTCCTCTTCCCCCTTTTTGGCATCATCAAAGGAGAGAGGGACCCCTGGGAACATGCCCTCAAGCATGAAGTCGAGTCTTTTAAGAGCGGAAGATTGTTTGGAGTCTGCTGCAGCATAAGTTGTCCGAAATTCTGAGCGAGTTGCCTTGGACTCGGCTACCACCAACTTTATTTCAGCCATGAGTAGGCTAAATTTGTCATTCATTGCGTTCTCAAGGCGCATAATTTCTTTTCTTTGGAATTCTTGCAATAGCTCCATTTCTGTTTTGTGAGACTCATGTAACCTTTCGATATACGCTTGCATCCTTTGCTTCAGATCAGCATTGTCAGCCATCCAGACGAGCATTCTGCCATATAGTGCTTTAAAATAACGAACTTGTTCGAGTCGCATGGCAGATTGCTGTTGAGGCCATTCTCGGATCCGCACCACTATCCCTCTCAAGTCTGCTGTGAGGGTAGCGTCCCTGTTGTCCAGTCTTAAGTGGAGGGAGGCCTGATGCCGTTCAATCTTCTCAATCTCTTTACAAATCTTCTTGAATATCTCACGAAACTCAGCTGTCTCCACTTGATTCAGCTGCAGGCCACTCTTCAGCAAAGTTAAACTCGGTTGGAACAATGGTGTTAGGAAATTATTTTTAGATTTTGATGAATGCCATGTAAAACTTAGAATAGAAAGTTGGCACCCCATTTTTGTTGTAAATTGCATTGTAATAGATAAGGCTGGTCGAGCTGAGTCAAGTCAGCTATGCCTGAACATGCAAGAAGACAACTGAAGTCTAGAAGGAAGACTCACGCGAGGCAAATTGAGTGTGGCAAAGAAGAGAAGACAGGAACTCGACTGAAGGTGCAACTGAGATACAGCTGAGTGAAGTATCAGTCAAGTCAACTCAAGACAGTACTGAGTCTCAAGTTGAAGTGACAGAAGAGTCATCCAATGATTGGAAGGCGACTCAAGTCACCTGGGAAATCAAGGAAATGCGATCAACTCGAGATAATCGAAAGAGATCCGTTGCACGTAAGTCAAGAAAATTACTTAAACAAGTAATACCTCCATATCTTGCCTTTCTTAAAGTGCTCGATCCCGAAGCGTGCAAAAGGAATATACCAATGGGAAGCACTGCACCTATGGCAGAACTCTGAAAAGCTGAAGAATCATTCATACGAGGAAATGTCAATTCCAAGGACTGCAACAAGACAAGCCAACGACCACAAGTGTCTTTTAAAAATAAGCCTATCTCTTCAACGGGAAGATTTTTGAATGATCACTATAAAAGGCTGAGGAATCACTCTGAGAGAAGGTAACCTGAACCACGAACATTCAACCTAACATTCGAACTGTAACCAAAAATTACTCTCAAGTCATTCAAGTTCAATCCTCAAGCCTACACTACGAAGGAAATCAATCCAACACTCACCTGTGAAGGAAAGACGACTTCAATCAGTTGAAGAGGAAACATTTGAAGAATCAAGGGGTCTACATTCCACGGAGGATTGTAGGAAGGTTCAAGGTCGAACCAGTCTCAAGTTTTTGGAGGTCTTCGTGATCAAATCCAAGAACCTTGAGCAAGTGGGCTGTAGTAGCAAAGGCACTGCCTGTGAAGAAGCCGAGTCGTCACGAGAAGCCACCGTGTGACCAAGGCATCTCGGTCGAGTCCCAAAGGATCAAGTCAGCTGTGTGATCAAGACTTGTATCTGGACTGTTAACCACTTTGTATATTGATCAATACTTAATGGATTCCTCCAGGAGTTGGAGAAGAGAGGAGTAGAAGAATTACCCCATCTTCGAACCTCTATAAAAAACTTATTGTGTCATTTACATTTCAGCACTTTAATTTCTGCATATTACTTTAATATCTGCTGATAAATTTGCTATCCAATTGATAATCAACAAAGTGCTAAAACCAAGTATTAAAACAAACTTAACAAAATTCAAGGGTGTTAAGACTTCCGCTGAAAATATATCACAGTCGAGTTAAGTCTTTAGTCAAAACAGCTGAGTTATTCTATCAACAACTCGATCCGAGTCTTTGAGTGACTAACTCTGCTGATTAACTAACTTAGCTGTCCATCAAGGACTCAACTGTGAAGTATTAACTCTGAACGTTTTAAAAGGACTAAATCGAAAAGTTGGTAAGGTTTATTCAACCCCCCTTCTAAACCTTACACTCACACCCCTCGGGACCTACAAGTGGTATCAGAGCGATTGGTTCATTGAGCCTTCCGCACTGGTCACTGAACTAGATCTCCAAATTTTTCAAAGGTTGCTTTAGCACTTGATTTTTCAAAACTCTTTTATTCAACAAAGTTATTATCATGGAAGCAAATTTGATACGCATCCCTATGTTCACAATTGAAGAATTTGATGATTGGAAAATTCGTATGCAGGCTCATCTATCAGCATTACACGATGAAATGTGGATAGTAATAGAAGATGGGCCACTCCAAATCTTAAAAGTGAACACAAATGCAAGGAGAGCCGCTGCGGTTTGAAGGAGAAGAGGATGTTGCTCCCGGACCAATACGATGGTTGAAAAACCAAGAGCTGAATGGACAAATGATGACAGGAAAAGATATAACTTGGACAATGTGGCCAAGGACATTCTTACAAAACTTTAGACAAAGCCATGTTCAACAAAGTCAAATCATGCAAAACGGCAAAAGAAATCTGGGACAAGCTAACCTTGATTTGTGAAGGCTCGTGAGCAAATCAAGGAAAATAAACTATATGTTGTTGTACAAAAATTTGAAAACTTTAAGATGTTTGCAGGAGAAACCTTGGATCAACTGGATGCTCGGTTCACAGAAATTACCAATGAGCTATCTGCACTTGGAAAAGAATATACACAAAAGGAAATGTGTATGAAGATTCTAAGAAGTCTCCCAACTGAGTGGGATATGAAAGTCATGGCCATGAGACATTCCATGGACCTATCAAAGACATCTAACCATGAGCTATTCTCAGATCTCAAAGCCTACGAATTTGAGCTGAGAAGAAAAGACCAAAAGGAAACAACTATGCCCAAAACAACTGCTCTAATTGTTAAGGATGGCAAAAGAGCTGAGGTCAAAGAAGTCATTGACCAAGAGGAGATCGCACTGATGGTTAAAAGGTTTAACAAGTTCTTCAATAAGAATTACAAAAGAAGCAAAGGTGAATCCTCCAGAAGACACTCAGCTCCCTCCAAGTCAAGGGAAGAAAGACCACCCAAGAGAGCAGAGCATCAAAAAGTTGAATATCAAAGAACTGACAATCCAAGGATGGAAAGTGCTGATCAAAAAGTTGAAAATTTATGCTGGAACTGAAGGCAACCCGGTCACTATGCCATTGAATGCCCATATCCTATAGTCAACAAATACAGGAATGAAGAGGAAAGAAAAATCTTCAGAGAAAGAAGACATGAAAAGAGAAAGGCAATGTTGGCTGCCGAAACAACTGAGCAAATCAAGTCAAAAGACACAACAGACTCGGAGAGCAGTGAAGCTGACTACTCAAGTGACTCTGGAGAAGAAGCCTTGATCTGTCTAATGGCTAAAGAGCAAAACCAACCTGGCCAAGAAGATGAGGTACACTCTAACTCATCACACTCAGATACTAGTGATAGTGATTGTGACACACACAATTCATCACCCACTGATCTTTATGATTCACTAGGCAAAATGATGAAAGATTTTGAATACATTAAATCCTCACACACACTACTAAATGAGGAAAACAACCTACTCAAGAGCCAAAACTCACAGCTGACTAAGGAGCTGAGTACTCTAAGTCAAATAGCTGATGAGAATAAAAGTTTAAAGGCTGAAAATGCTAAGTTAATAGCAGAGATAGCTGCTATAGAAAAGATGGAGAATGACCTCAAAAATGTGATTGCCTCATTCACTAAGGCATCTAAATCCTTGGATGATCTTATTATGAGTCAAAGAGAATGCGGAGATAAGACAGGCCTAGGATTTAATTCCTCTATACTATGTCAATCTCCAAAAGTGATTTTGGAAAAAGGATCTTCAAGTAATGAAGCATCTCTAAAATCCAAAACTCCAAATGGTGCACACACATTTATTCCAAAGCACAATCACAAGCAAACTGGCCTTGGTTATAAAGGAAAAGGAAAACAGCCAGTTGAGTGTGCTGAGAGGACAGCTGAGAAGAAATCCAACCGAGTTCCTCACCAAACTCCAAACAGGAGATACTCTGCAAAGAAGAAACAGAGCTACCAAAAGCCCCATAAGGTCTATAAGAGAAACACATATGATGGGAATGGTAGAAAGTACCCAAGCCAAGCTGATTGGAATAATGTGAACTATCAAAAAGACCTATGAATATAAGCTCTAAGTGGCAAAGACCTAGAACTCAACAAAGACCATTCCAAAGGCATAAGAGCTATCATCAAACACATATGCACCTAGGCACTACACTCGAGATATCACAACTACCCAAAGAAGGCAATTGCTAAAACACATGCACATGCATACAGACAAAAGAGACAACTGTATGAACCTAGAACCCCCAAGCAATTTGCCAAGATTAATTATGATTATGGCACTGATATATGGCAACCTCTTAGAGTCAAATCATGTGGCTATAGGTTGGTTGGATCATCTTACAATACTAACCCCTCAGGACCCAGGCAAGTATGGGTACCTAAAACCTAATTTCCTTGATTGCAGGTTCAAGGAGCAGCTGAGTGCCAAGGAACCTGGTACATGGATAGTGGCTGTTCCAGACACATGACAGGAAACAAGAAAAATCTATCAAAATTCAAGGAGGTTAGAGGTGCAGAAGTCATATTTGGAGGAAATGAAGCTCCAGGAGAAATAAGAGGCACTGGATCCATCAAGAAAAATGGATTAGAAATTACAGATGTTGCATATGTTGAAAGCCTCAATTTCAACATGCTAAGCATAAGTCAACTCTGTGACAAAGGCTACAATGTTGGATTTAATATGGGTGTATGCCAAATCAAGGACACTGAAACTAATGAAATAGTGTTGCAAGGATGCAGACAAAAGAACATGTATGTGGTAGATTGGTCAATCGCAACACCAAGCACTTGTCTCAGCTAGCAAAGAGCACAAATTGAATCAAGTTGGCTGTGGCACAAGAAGCTAAGTCACATGAACTTCAAAACTATTAACAAACTTGCAAGAAGTAATCTCGTGGAAGGACTTCCAGACTCAGTATACAAGAAGGACAATATATGTAATGCATGCCAGATGGGAAAACAGATCAAATCATCATTCAAAGAAAAGACATGTCCATCTTCAACAAGAATATTGCACCTGCTACATATGGATCTATTTGGTCCAGTTGAACCGGCCAGCATAAGTGGGAAGAAATACACCTTGGTGGTAGTAGATGACTACTCAAGATATACATGGACAATATTCATGTGTAAGAAGAAAGAAACTCTGCAAAAACTACCATAGGTGATGAAGAGAATCCAAAATGAGAAGAGTCAACCATTATCAAAATAAGATCGTGAGAGAACCGAGTTTGTCAATGGTATAATAACTCGATCTTGTATTGAAAATGGTATTGGTCATGAATTATCTGCGGCAAGGACTCCACAGAGAATGGAGTTGCGAAAAGAAGGAATAGAACTCTCAAAGAAGCAGCAAGGACCATGTTAGCTGAAGCAGGGCTGCTAAAAGATTTTGGGCTAAGGCAATAAACACAGCATGCTATACCCAAAATAGATGCATGATAAATAGACAGCTGACAAAGACTCCTTATGAAATTTGGACAGGGAGAAAGCCAAATGTTGCATATTTTTGAATATTTGGATGCAAATGCTTCATCCATAACACTGGCAAAGATAATTTAAAGGCTTTTGATGCTAAAGCTGATGAAGGTATCTTCTTAGGATACTCAGCTGAAAGCAAAGCCTACAAAGTGCTCAACAAGAGGACAATGGTTACAGAAGAATCCATCCATGTGGTGTTTGATGAACCCAATGTAAATGGAGAAGACATTGAAGAGTCAGCTGATAAGCTGAATCAAACAACGATGCAGAAAAGTCCCTATGTTGAAGTCAAGCCGGAATTATAAGTCCGGATGAAGATGAGATAGCCGAGTCTCAAAGACAATGGAAAATCTGCAACTAGTGATGATGAGAGAGCTGATCAAAATAACACACAATTTGCAAGACGATCAATCCAACTAACTTACTCCAACTCGATGTAAGATGGCTGAGAGACCATCCACCAGAACTAATCATTGGAGATGTAAGAGAAGGTGTAAAAACCAAATCCAGAACTCAACAAGAAGCTATGTTCACTTGCTTTATCTCACAAATAGAGCCAAAAGATGTGTCACAAGCTTTGGATGACACACATTGGATTCAAGCCATGCAAGAAGAGCTGAATCAGTTTGAAAGGAACAAAGTGTGGGAATTGGTTCAAAGACCTACCCATCAAAATATTATTGGCACTAAATGGTTGTTCAGAAACAAGATGAATGAGGAAGGTTCTGTGGTGAGAAACAAAGCAAGATTGGTAGCCAAAGGGTATTGCCAAGAAGAAGGAATAGATTTTGATGAAACTTTTGCTCCTGTGGCAACATTGGAAGCTATAAGGATGTTTCTTGCCTATGCAGCTCACAAGAACTTTATTGTATATCAAATGGATGTAAAGAGTGCATTCCTTAATGGGTTATTGGAAGAAGAAGTATATGTTGAACAACCTCCAGGATTTGAGCAGAAGACTCTTGGAGATAAGGTATACAAACTCAAGAAAGCTTTATATGGATTGAAACAGGCACCCAGAGCATGGTATGATACATTATTACAATTCCTGACTGAGAACGGATTCACAAAAGGCAAAGTGGATAGAACACTCTTCAGAATTCAAGATTGGAAGAGTATACTGCTTGTTCAAATATATGTGGATGACATCATCTTTAGATCCACAAACAAAGAGCTGTGTGATAAATTCTCAAATCTTATGCAAAGCAAATTTGAAATGAGCATGATGGGAGAGTCGACATTCTTCCTTGGACTCCAAGTGAAACAAATGAAGGATGGAACCTTCATAAGTCGGACAAAATACACCGAGAGATTTAATGAAGAAATTTGGTATGGAAGAGAAGTCTTCGTGAAAATACCAATGAATACATCGATCAAAGTGGATATGGATGCGGATGGCAAGCTCAGATCAAACAAGATACATAGCACTTATTGGATCATTGCTCTATCTCACAAAGAAGCGTGCCAAACATCACCTTTCTTTGTAGGTGTATGTGCAAGATTTCAATCGCACCAAAAGAAAGCCACATGATCAAGCAAAATGCCAAGAGAATCTTGAGATATTTGAAAGAAACCAAGAAGTTGGCTTATGGTATCCAAAGGAAGGTGGATTCAAGCTAATTGGTTACTCAGACTCTGACTATGCTTTGGATGTAGAGTCGACAGGAAGAGTACCTCAGGCACATGTCAAATGCTTGGAAATAGGCTAATTTCCTGGTTTAGCAATAACTACCTCCACAGCTGAAGCAGAACACATAGCTGCGGGCAGCTGTTGTGCCCAAGTCTTATGGATGAGACAACACCTGAGAGACTTTGAGATTGAAGAAAAGGAAATTCCAATTATGTGTGATAACACAAGTGCAATTGCAATCACTCAAAATCCTGTGTTGCATTCAAGAACAAAGCACATTGATGTCAGATATCACTTCATAAGAGATCATGTTGAAAAGAAGGACATCATCTTGGAATATATCTCAACTGATAAGCAATTAGCTGACATATTCACAAAACCATTATGTGAATCAAGATTTGAAGAACTCAAACATGAATTGAGGTTAATTGAGCTGAGTTGACACTCAGATGACTCAAAGAAAAGAGATGAAAAACGAAAAGATGAAAAAGAGCTGAACTCTTAAATCAGCTAAGTGAATCAGCCGTATCGGAGAATCAGCTGCATCGAGTTAGCTGACAGCTGAGTATTTATGTGCAAAGAGAGAAGAGTTAAATCAACTAAGGAATAAGCTGAGTCATTTATGACCAAAGTGACAAAAACGCAGTCGTTTTTACTAAGCGGGAATGTTTTTAAGAATGACGTCAGCATAATTATGAAGTGTATAGTTAAAAGCTGCACACAAAACTTATGATTGGATATAAATGCTGCCGCATTAAATACGAGAAATTAAGTGTAAATTGGCGTGCAAAATCTGAACCGTTGATCTTGACCAAATTTCAAAAACCACCCGCACGTCCTTTCATAACCTATACTTATACCATTTCATCCGATTTTCTCTCACTTTACCAAAACTGTTCATCTCTCTCGAAGGCAAAGAAGAAATTTTCTCTCAAAACCCTAACAAATCCTCAAGTTCATTCTCAAAGTTTTGTTCGGTAAAACATCGAGAAATGGCATCTACTCATGACTTCGTCAAGTTGGGAAAGTAAATCCACACTGGGTCTACTGTGGACTTCGACGACATGATCAAACAGGGGTCTGACGACACCCTTGTGAAGAAGATAGCACAGAGGTTGGAAAAGTCTGGGCTGAAACCGTTTTTGACGATGGAGTTTCCGATGACCTACGTGGAAGAGGTCGCATAGTTCTACGTGAACGCTGAAGTTCACGATGAGGGCATCAAGTCCTCTGTTCACGGAAAAGCTTTCACCATTACGCCAGGATCCGCGAACATCGCTTGTTGCGGAAGGAGTGCCGAGATTTATGAAGCCGATGTTAACACTGGCCGCCGCTGAAGGAAGTAGCCAAGTCCGATCAGTCTTTGCGAAGGTGGTCTACATAGCTAACAAGAAGCTGTTGAAAGAGGACTACCACAAATTGCTGGACATTGTTGCCAAATGCATAGACATCAAATTTGGAAGCTTTGACCAGCTGTCTAAAGCTAAGCTGATCGTAATGGCTGCGATCATTGAAGAAAAGAAGGTGAACTGGGCTGAGTTTGTATACAACAGACTCTCCCAGAATATTGGGAATAAATTCTTCAAGGAGGATGGTACGTTTGGAGGTTCCCTGGGGTACGGCCTGGTGATTGGCCGGATGATGGAAGTAAAAGGAGTTCCTCTTCGACATGAAAGGCGTTCCAAGTAAACAAGAAGATGTTCCGATCTAACCTTTCCGGAGCACAGAAGAGAGCATATGCAAAGAGAGCTGATACGAGTGAGGGGGAATCAGCTGGTCCTGAAGAAACAATTGTCTCCTCCTCTCCCCAAAAAAGAAGGCCCCTGCAATTTGCTAAGAAGATCTTTTGCCCCTCTGACAAAGAAAGAAGAAAACAAAAGATTCCCCTACCCCTGCAGCCGTGTCTCCTGCCCTTGCAGCATCAGCGGAGAAGGAGCCTCAAATACCTTCTTCGATTATCAAGAAAAGGAGAACCGATAAGCCGAGACGGCCAGCTCCTCAGAAGAAGACGAGATCACTGGCCCCCGCCGCCCAGGACTCAGAAGAAACTATATCCGAGCCAGAAATCCCTCTGGTAAGGACTAAAAGAAGAAGACTCTTCAAGCATTCCGAGTTTGAGAAACCGGCGGAGTCCACCACTCAGCTGAAACAAATACCGGAGACTGCTGAAGAGGTAGAGTCTCCAGAAATCATTGATGAATCAGCCAAGTCTGCTGCAGCCGATCAACAGAGGCACATTGAAGACACAACTGTCGACAGAACAACTGAGACGGAAAAGACAGCTGAGAAAGCAAACTCTCCTATTGACAGGGTTGTATCCCCTCCTACAACAGACGCTACTGAGGGTGTGGATCACCAAAATTTGCTACCCTCAATCCCTGAGCACGAGGGACAGCAGGGAGAAGATGACAAGGATGATGATGTGATGATTCTATCCCCACCATATCCAGACATCCAAAATCGTCTGCGAGAATGGAAGAAATGGAAGCTGAGTCGATCCAGGGAACAGTTTCAAAGACCGAAATTCATTGAAGAAGAAGACGAACTGTTGAACTTTCTTGGATTGACCAATGTGGTCCAAGCACTGGATGAAGAAAAAACGCATAGATATCTTGTAAATCTTCAAGACAAGAAGGAGAGATCGAGAGGAAGATGAGGCTCGTGAAAAGGCCAATATTTGTCCCTTTACTGAACCGCCGATCATACACATACTCATCTCGACGTTCTCTCTTGGGAGTGATGAGGATCTGACCCGCTGAAATGAAGAATTGGAGATGCAGCAAGCCATGCGAAATCCAGGGCCCTACATGAGCAACGATTGTTGGAAGGTCCAGGGAATCTTCCACATCACAGCTTGGAGATTGATCCGATGGGAGTGGTGCAAAGATATTTCCATGACCACTTCCCTAGCTCACTCGAAGAAGAAGGTGATAAGGAATTGACGATGAAATGGGTGGGGACCCCGACGAGCCAACCCCTAATGAAGGTGTCTTACCACCGCCCCAATGGAAATACTCAAAGGAACAACCGGGAGTCCGAGACGAGTGACCCCATTCCAAGTCACCACTGGTATGAGGGGGAAACTCCCTCCACTACAAAGAAGGTCGGAGGATGAGACTCGAGACTTCACAACGAATCTCGGAGGCGAAGTGGAGAAGGAACAACAATCGAATACACAACAAGTTATCATCGAAGGATTAAAGATGTCTCGATTGATGTGCCAACCGCTCTCGCAGCCAATGACGCCGCGCGATGCGGCATCGAGGCACATGAAGGAACCCCGGGAGTTAACACTGGGCACTTGAAAGTGCAATCCATGGAGTTGAGACTCCGGTGGATGCCACCTCGAAAGACCCCAAGACACCGACACCGTCGAAGGGATCGAAGGCCTCACCGCAGCTTGAGAATGCGAGGAGGTAATGAAGGCCAACGGGAGGTTGAGACTTCTCGGGGTAAAGAGACGAACGCACATAACATCCCTCCTACCATCATTGATCCATCTGAAAAGGAGATAAGCGCTCTTCACGATTCCCAAGATAACCCTGATGTAAACTTTCTGGGATCTGAAGGTGAAGACGAAGCTGAGTCATCCCCTGTTGCCGATCCAAAAGACTCAGCTGAGGATGTTCATCCTAGCACGAGTAAGTCTGACCTTAAGGCTACTCGCCAACCATTTAATTTTGATGATGAGCCACCCATGGAAATCTCATCATCGTCCGATGACGCTTCTGATATGGCCGAGGACCAATCAACTCATGTGAAAAAACCTGCTTTGAGAGACCGAAGCGACGAGAGGCTGTTAAGACAGTGAGGCTCGGCAAAAGGGTCAACTTCACAATGCATGACCACAAAAAGCAGTCAATCAATCGCGCAGCTCTCCAAGCTGCAGCAGGATCGACTACACCGGGAACTTCACGACCACAAGTTGTCATTGAGCAGATTACTGTTGCCCGTGATGATCCTTTTGTAGAATCATTTCCCTTCTCTCTGGAAGTAACTGACCTCCCTGAAGAATCAACTAGAGATCGAGAACGCTTCCATAAACTTGATCCTGTTATTCCAACAGACATCATCGTCCCAACAAACTTTGACTTTGACGCTGCCTGGCCACCAGCTGAGACAGAAGTGACAGCTGAGGTTCGGGAAGTTTTGAAAGCCTTACTGCCGATCTGCGAGGCATAATTGTCAGGATCCGGGAATGGTGGCAATAGCAGTAGACAATGCGCATAGAACAAGCTCGATATTTCAGGACATTGTTCAATAAATTGCTAGTCTGGCGGGCTGAGAATGCTGATGCGAAGACAAGAATGCAAGAGCACATCGAACGACTGCATACTCCGCAGCAGATTTGAAGCATAACTCAGCTATCAGCCGCTTAGACTTCATGATTGCTAGCTTGTTTCCAGGGGTTCCTCTCTCCTTTGATGATGCCAAAAAGGGGGAAGAGGAATACCTAAAGGCGTTGAAAGGATCTCGAAGGCTGAAAAAGAAGACGCGCTTGTTGTGAAGGGAAAGACAACTGAGGAAGAGAGAAGAGAGAAGAAAGGAAAATCTGTTGAGGGGGAAGGTTCAAAAAATATGACCTTGATGATTGCTAAACCCCCCCCCTAACAAGGTCTTGTCACACCGATATCATCAAAGAAACTCCCAAAGATGACTCGCCACTCCAACACTCTGTAGTACCCATGGCTGAAAAGAGAAAGATAGTTGAAGCAGGGATGAAGGAAGTGGAAGGAAAGATGGATGCCCGAGTTATGGATATTCTGAAACAATATGGAGGTATTCCAACAGACAGAGACACCTATGCCATTTCAGATGTCGGAACCGAGCCAAGATCTGTTGATGAATTCAAGACGCTCGCATCTGAAGGTTACTTCGCAAATATGTCCATGGCTCAAGCCTGGGTTTTGTACTGGGAAAAATGTCTCAAACTATGTAAAGAAGGCGACAGCAACAAACTCATCGATCGCTCTGCTTTGGTCACTCTGCTCAGTCACTAGTCACTCGGGGGAAAAAGAAGGCCCCAAGATCAAGACACGCCCGGAGGAAGAGGAAGAAGCGATGGTGGAGGAAGAGGTTTCGACCTAAACCTCTGCCCAAAAACATTGAGTACATAGATCCGGCAAGAAATGAGGGATCTATTGGGCTGGATTCGACGAAGTAGCTAACTGCAAGTGGCTAAAAACAATGTTTGGGTATGTGAAGAGGATTGAAGAAGAAAAAAGAAGACAAACTCGGCTATGGGAGGAAAGACAAGAAAGAAAAAGAAGAGATGAAGTCTGCCGAGAAAGGCTTATGAGAAAAAGAAGGCGTGAAGATGAGAAAAAGAAGAAAAAATGTCGAAGATGATGAGAGTCAAGAAGAAGAGGAAAAGAAGGAGGTAGCGAAGGAGATGAAGTGTTCTTTGTCCACCCCTTCATGTATTTTACTATGTAAATACATCTTTATGTAAGTCTTACGTACATCGAATAAAAATTGTATAAGTTCCATACTTGCGTAGAAATAGAACAACATGATTACCTTAAGTTCTTTTATCTTTGTGATACACTCACTCAGAAAAAACAATTGTGTAAAGAACAAGAATGTTATGATCAATAAAAGATTGATTCTACGCATACATTCTATGATTCTACATTGTCTGTATGTATCTTTGCTGTTTAATTATTGTATGAATGTTTTAAGTTTTGGCATCATCAAAAAGGGGGAAATTGTTGGGAAATTATTTTTAGATTTTGATGAATGCCATGTAAAACTTAGAATAGAAAGTTGGCACCCCATTTTTGTTGTAAATTGCATTGTAATAGATAGGGCTGGTCGAGCTGAGTCAAGTCAGCTATGCCTGAACATGCAAGAAGCAACTGAAGTCTAGAAGGAAGACTCTGCTGCGAGGCAGCTGAGTGTGGCAAAGAAGAGAAGATAGGAACTCGATCAAGGTGCAAAATGAGATAAAGTTAATCGAGTGAAGTATCAGTCAAGTCAACTCAAGACAATAGGAGTCTCAAGTTGAAGTGACGAGAAGAGTCATCCAATGATTGGAAGTCGACTCAAGTCACCTGGGAAATCAAGGAAATGCGATCAAGTCGAGATAATCGAAAGAGATCCGTTGCCTACGTAAGTCAAGAAAATTACTTAAACAAGTAATACCTCCATATTGCCTTTCTTAAAGTGCTCGATCCCCGAGTCGAAGCGTGCAAAAGGAATAAACCAATGGGAAGCACCGCACTGTGTCGAACTCGAAAAGTCAAGAATCATTCATACGAGGAAATGTCAATTCCAAGGATCGCAACAAGACAAGCCAACGACCACAAGTGTCTTTTAAAATAAGCCTATCTCTTCAACGGGCGATTTTTGAAAGATCACTATAAAAGGATGAGGAATCACTCACGAGAGAAGGTAACTCCGAACCACGGACATTCAAGCTAACATTCGAATCAGTAACCAAAAATTACTCTCAAGTCATTCAAGTTCAATCCTCATCCTCAAAATCAATCCAACACTCACTGTGAAGGAAATCAATCAATCAAGAGGAAACATTTGAAGAATCAAGGGGTCTACATTCCACGAGGATTGGGAAGGTTCAAGGTTCAATCTCAAGTTTTTGGAGAGCTTCGAAAATTTGAAGAAGCTTGATCAAGGGGTCTACATTCCACGGAGGAAGTAGGAAGGTTCAAGTGTGACCAAGGCGAATCTCTAGACGAGTCCCAAAGGATCAAGTTGGAGGGCTCAAGTGATCAAATACAAAACTCCCGGTGAGCACTCCAACACTGGGTACCTATGGTGACAAGAGAAAGATTGAAGCGAGGATGGAGGAAGTGGAAGAATGATGAATGCGAGTTATGGATATTTTGAAACAACATGGAGGCATTCCAAAGAGCGACAGAGACACTTATGCCATCTCGGATCAAGGCATCCAAGATCGATTGATGAATTTAAAACGCCCCAAAGGATACTTCACAAACATGTCCATGGCTGAAGCAAGGGACTTGTCTTGGGAAAAGGGTCTCACACTATGTGAAGAAGGCGACGAGCGGCGACAACCGCGATCACTCTGTATATTGATCAATCTTAGTCACTCATTCCCCGATTCACGCCCGAGAGGAAGAGGTAGAGAGAAGAAGCATTGGTGGAGGAAGAGGTTTCGGACCCCTCTTCCCAAAAACATTGAGTACATAAAAACTTATTGTGTCATTTACATTTGGCTAAGAACAATGCTTTATGTGAAAAGAATTGAAGAAGAAAATAAAAGACAAACTTTATGGGAGGAGAGAAAAGAGAGACTAAGAAGGGATGAAATTTGCTATGAAAAGAAGAAGAAGAAGCAAATCAAGATGAAAAAAGAAAGAAGATAAAACCAAGTATTAAAACAAACTTGAAGTGTTCCAAATTCAAGATCTTTGTTAGTACATTTTATGTAAGTCTTACCTAAAAATCTATAAATTCTCTATTTTTGCGTACACATAGATGTTTGCTCGTACACCTTGTAAAAGACTTGATTGTGTAAAGGACAAGAATGTTATGATCAATAAAAGGATTGATTCTCGCATACATTCTCTATGAATGCACTATCTCATGTATCTTTTTGCTAATTACATTTTGAATGTTTTAAGTTTTGGCATCATCAAAAAGGGGGAAATTGTTGGGAAATTTATTGTTTAGATTTTGATGAATGCCATGTAAAACTTAGAATAGGAAGTTGGCACCCCATTTTTGTTGTAAACTCGCATTGTAATGAATAGGGCTGGCCAAGCCGAGTTAAGTCGGCTATGGCTAAACATGCAAGAAGACAACTCGAGACTAGAAGGAAGACTTGTTGCAAGACAATGAGTATGGCAAAGAAGAGAAGACGGAACTCGATCAAGGAGCAAATGAGATGCAACGGTGAGTAGAGTATCGATCAAGTCAACTCAAGATAGCCAAGTCTCAAGTTGAAGTGACAAGAATAATCCAATGATTGGAAGTCGACTCTAAGTCACCTGGGAAAG
Source organism: Rehmannia glutinosa (assembly GCA_016081115.2). NCBI lineage: Eukaryota > Viridiplantae > Streptophyta > Magnoliopsida > Lamiales > Orobanchaceae > Rehmannia > Rehmannia glutinosa. Next base: position 50,195,255 of record CM071935.1, read on the forward strand.
CAAGGAAATGCAAATCAAGTCGAGATAATCGGAAGAGATCCGTTGCACGTAAATCAAGGGAATTACTTAAACAAGTAATACCTCCATACTACCTTTCTCGAAGTGCTCACCCCGAGCGTGCAAAAGGAATAAACCAATGGGAAGCACCGCACCATGTCGAACTCGAAAAGTCAAGAACAATTCATACGAGGAAGTGGCAATTCCAAGGATCGCAACAAGACAAGCCAACGACCACAAGTGACTTTCAAAAATAAGCCTATCTCTTCAACGGGATTTTTGAAAGATCACTATAAAAGGCCGAGGGATGACTCGAGAGAGGGTTACCTCAACCACGAATATTCAAGTATACATTTGAACTTTAACCTAATATATTCTCAAATCATTCAAGATTAATCCTAAAGCCTACATTACGAAGAAAATCAATCCAACACTCACCTGTGAAGGAAAGATAACTTCAATCAGTTGAAGAGAAAATTGTTGAAGAATCAAGGGGTCTACATTCCACGGAGGATTGTAGGAAGGTTCAAGGTCGAACCAGTCTCAAGTTGTTTTTGGAGGGCTTCGTGATCAAATCCAAAGAGCTTGAGCAAGTGGGCTGTAGTAACAAAAGCAAATGCCTGTGAAGAAGCCGAGTCGTCACGAGAAGCCATTGCGTGACCAAGGCATCTCCGTGATCGAGTCCCAAAGGATCAAGTCACCGTGTGATCAAGACTTGTATCCGGACTGTTACCACTCGTATATCTTGATCAATACCTAGTGGATTCCTCCAGGAGTTGGAGAAGAGAGGAGTAGAAGAATTACCCCATCTTCGAACCTCTATAAAAACTTATTGTGTCATTTACATTTCAACACTTTAATTTCTGCATCTTATTTATTTAACTCTGCTGATAAATTTGCTATCCACTTGATAATCTCTAAGTACTAAACCAAATTTAAGAGTGTAAAGTCTTCCGCTGAAAACAAACTACAGTTGAGCTAAGTCTTGATCTTAACAAATGAGTTATTCTATCAACGGCTCGATCGAGTCTTTTATTGACTAACTCTACTGATTAACTAAATTAGCTGTCCACCAAGGACACAGATGTGTAGTATCAACTCTGAACTTTTAAAAGGACTAAATCGAAAAGTTGGTAAGGTTTATTCAACCCCCCCTTCTAAACCTTACACTCACACCCCTTTGGGACCTACAATCAAGGACTCAGCTGTGAAGTATTAACTCTGAACATTTTAAAAGGACTAAATCGAAAAGTTGGTAAGGTTTATTCAACCCCCCCTTCTAAACTTTACACTCACACCCATTGGGACATACAAATGGTGTCAGTGGGAATGATTGGATCTTCTCTTACAGAGAATTTTTGTTGTTCAGCAGTGGTCTCTTCTTCCAAATCTGGTAGGATCAGCGTGAAAGGAAATATCTTTGGAAAGGCATCATCACTCACATATGGGATGGTTTGTGAGGTTTTTTCCTGTGACGTCGGAGCTTGTTGAGTCGTTCTCGATGCGATTGTGGAAGCTCGCGAAGTGGTGGGTCGTGTTCGGTGGGGCGATTGAGAGATTTTGCCCACCGACCGAGCCTCAATCAGATTAATAATGTCTTCGATCTTAGTGGATTTTTCTAAGTGAATAACCGGTTCCTCTACTGCATCATCAACATCATTGGATGATGATGAGACCTGTGGGCTTGGCTCATCATCAAAATTAAATTTTTGACGAGCAGCTTTGTCACTTAGCTGGCTCGTAGTTTTGAGAACATCCTCAGCTGTGTCCTTTGGATCTGCAACTGGACTGGACTCAACTTCATCTTCAGACCCCAAGAATGATGTGTCTAAGTTCTCCTGGGAGTCATGAATTGTGCTTATCTCCTCTACTATTTCAGCGCATTAAACTGGAGGAATGTTCCGTGTCTCTTGACCCTTACATAGGGAAGTCTCTACCTTCCTTAGGCCTTCAATACCTCCAGTAGACTCAACTGCTGCGAGGCTTTCAACGTTCCCTTCGGCAGTCTCAACTGTCTTAGGGTCTTCTATGTTCCCTTTGACAGTCACAACTATCTTAGGGTGTTCGACCATGGCATCCATAGGAGTCTCAACCCCTTGGATTGCACTTTCACTGCCCAGAGTGTTAACTCCCAGGGCATCTCCATCCTGTGCCTCGACTGTAAGAGCAGTGTCATCAGCCTTCAAAGCAGTGGACATTTCAGCTGGGATAGACTCATCTGTCCGAGCTTCGTCAATGTCACTCTGCTGTGGTTCTTTCTCAGTTTCCACTTCGCCTCCTTTCTTCAAATTTAAGTCATCCACAGCAACCTCCAACCCTGCTGTGGTGGAGTGAGTTTCCCCCTATGCTGGCACACCAGCTGAGTGACTAATGGTGGGGTCACTCTTTTCCAGACTCGCGGCTTCTTCCATTGAGTGCTCAGCCACTGTGGTAGGTGGTAAAACACCTTCTTCAGGGGTTGGATCAACTTGGGTGCCCAAAATCCCAGTTTCATTGCCAATGCCATTGGATCCATCCTCCGATTGTATAGGGGACGTGGCTACAACGACTACTGATGCAATTGTTGTGCCACTCCCAGAGGATCGGTCTGCATGAGAGATTGAGACGACTCTCCTGGTCCCTCAAATAGCTGCTCCTCATGTATTAGACTGGATTCCCTCAGAGCCTACTGCATGTCTGACTTCTGTGCTGCAGCAACGGGATCTACATCTTCATCACTGTCGGACAACACATCAAGATGTGTATGAGTATGATCGAGAGAACCAGTGAACTCACACATCTTAGCCTTCTCAAGAGTCCGTGCTTCCTCGGCTGCTTTCTCTTTTTCTTTCTCCCTGATGATGTGAAGAATATCCATGCAATTTTCTTCATCAAGGGCCTATAGCACAGTGGTAACTCTGAGAAATCGCAGCAATTCCTCTTCCTCTTCTATGTAGTAAGGGTGAGCAAACTGCACCCTTGAGTGGTCAAGTTTCCATGCCCTCCACTCTCTAAGCGTCTCTGGATGTCTGGATATAGTGGAGAGTACATGATGACATCATCATCATCATCTTCTTCTTCTTGCCCTCCTTTTTGAGGAATTGAAGGCATGAGACTCTGCCCCTCCTCGCCTTCAGCAGCATGCTAAAGCAGGTGGAGAGACAACTCTTTCAACTGGATGTTCAGTTGTCTCTACTGCTTTACTTCCCTCAACTATCTGACGCCTAACTGAGTCTTAATCGGGACTCTGCTGATTTCCCTCAACAGTCTTAGTGGATTCATCAATCACTTCAGGAGACTGCACTTCCTGGGTGTCAGCAGTCTCGGATGCTTTCTCCAGCTGAGTTGCAGATTCACCTGTCTTCTCCAAATAAAACTGCCTAACCAGTCTTCTTCTTTTAGGACGAACCACAAGAACTTCTGGTTTAGATTCAGTGGTTTCATCACCGGGGGGGGGGCGTGGCCCTTTCGCTAATGTCCCTCAAAGTGCTTTTCAGCCAGCCAGCAGCAGTGGCAGTGATAAGGACGTGTTGGACACTGCTGACCCCATGGAGAAGGCTGAGCTGAAGCAAGTTATAAAAGAATCCATGCAGTTGCATGAACAAAACTTGCACAAGGGGCCTGGGGAGTCTTCATCCATGCAAATATCTCCTAGCCCTGACATATTAGAGATGGTGAGGACCATTAATGCTTCAACCTCACTAGCGCACTCCGAGGGACAAACCTGGGAGATTGGTGATGAAGCTAAGGAAGGTGATGAAGAGGGCACCTTAACTGAGCGTACCCATGTAAAAGGTGTTAAGATACCTGCCCAATCGGCTGATCACTCAAAAAGACCAATAGCCGAGTCTCAAGTTTCCAATGACCCCACTGCTCGTGAATCAGCTGGTGCGCCAGCTGAGGGGGAAGATGTAAACACCACAACTGGGTTGGAGGAGGCTGTGGGAGACCTCACTAATTTGAATTTAGGAGGCAAAGATGTGAAAGTTACAGAATAGCAGAGTAGAGTTGATGAAGCTCAGAAGGTTCAGACTGTCTCAGCTGAAATCCTAACTACGCTGCAGGCCGATGAAGATGCTGATACAACTATGGCAAATGATGGACAGGAATCCATGGAAGTTGAGACCGTTGACTCTAAAAATGTAATCCAAGAGGTTGAGACCTCAAAGGATGCCACTGAAGACCCCAAAGCAGCTTCGTCTACTGAAGGGATTGTCCAAGACCCTACTGCAGCTACGTCTGCTAAAGGGAATGATGAAGGCCCCACAATCGTTGAGACTATTGTTGGGGCTAATGAAGGCCCAAAAGAGGTTGAGACTTCCTTGGGTAAATTAGCTGAAGAAGAAATGTCAGCTCCTCAAGCAGAGTCTACTGAACACGAGAGAATAGTGTGGTGCATGACTCTCAAGAAAATGTCTCTGTGGAATTTCTTGACACAGATGATGAGCTGAGTTTGTTCAAAAAGACAAACTAGAAGAGGACCCAGAGATAGATGAGGTTGTGGCAAAAATAAGGAAGGCGAACGAGAAAGCTACCATTTCCAAGTTCATTTGGTTGATGGCCCACCCTCTGTGTACCCATCACCAACCCATGACGTTGTTGAGGCAACCGAGGAATAGGTTACTTAAAAGGATAAACAATCTAAGACCAATGAAGCTGTTGAGACAGCTGAGGATCAGTCAACTCCGCAGGCTAACACAACTGTGACTGCCGATGACACCAAAATAGCTGAGGCACATAGAGCTAAAGCCAGTATCAATGGAAAAGAAAAAGCTCGTGAAGGTGAAGTGGGAGAAATTCCTTTGGTCCCAGACGATTTATTTTCTGATTACTTCCGGATTCTGGCGGAGGTACCATTGGAGACAGAGTCCGCTGCTAAAAGTGCCAAATACCATTGGAGACAGAGGCCACTCCAGACGACCTTACAGTTGTGTCGTTCAGATTCGACTTCGATGTTGTATGGCTAGAACAACAGTTCACTGATTCAGTAGACTTTTGAAAAGCCCTCAAGGTTTTCTGTGCCGAAATAGAGAATATGGAGAATGGATTTGCTGCTCTGAACCAATGGATAGATAATCATCATGCAATGATTTCTAGAGATATCTGAGGTACGGTGCTCAGAATCCGGGAATGGACAGCTCAAACAAAGGCACTCAGGAGAGAACAAGTCAGCTACTTCAAATTACTGTTCGCAAAATTGTGATTTGGAGTGCTGAAAATTCAAAGTTTCAGTAAAAGCAGATGGATCACATTTTTAGGATGGACCAGTTGTACAAAACCGATATGGAGTTGTTGAAAGCTCAACACAAGTCTGACCTTCTAAAGTGTGAAGCTATCATGCACACGGAGATGACGGTGATGACCGGAGAGATAAAGATAATGGCTGTTGAAATGAAGGCTCTACGATTGGAACATAAGATAGCACGCTCCAAGACTCATGATAAACTAGATCTTATCCTAGGAAATTCCTCTCTGCAGACTATCCCTGGTGATGAAGATGCCAAAAAGGGGAAAAATGAATGATTAATCAAATGTGAAGTAAGTAAGGGGGAAGGAAGTGATATGACGAAGCCCCATCTGAAAATCATGCTTGCAAAACCCCAACAGGTCTCATCCACCAGCTCACTCCTCAGTCAGCTGGCGCAGGGCTTATCAGCTGAAGAGAAAGCTGAGTTAGCTTTCAGGAAATCACGAGAAGCAATTGACGCTGACTTAGCCAAAGTAGATGAAAGGCAGCAATGCTACATAGATAGTTTAAAATCCAAGTTCGACGGTCCCACAACAAGGTTACTCAAAGATTCTCCAGTAGTGAAGCTCCCTCAAGAGCTTTCTCGTGCTCCTGAAATAGGATCTGAGCCAAGATCCTTAGAGAAATTCCAAACGCTTAAATTCGAATGATTTTTCAAAGGAAAAACTCTGAAGGAGGCGTGGGATTTGTACTAGGAGAAAGGTTTGGAATTATGTCAAAACAACCGAGAAGCAGCAAACTTCGGGAAGCAGTCATCAAACTTCTAGGGCACAACCTATATAGTACACTCCTAGAGGAGGAGCTGACTCTGGACGAGGAACGGGATAAGTGGTGATAGAGGCAGAGGCACTCCACCAGCAAAGCCTAGAGATGTTAATTTCATTAATCCCCAAAAGAAAGGATTGTTATACTGGGCTGGACTGGGCGAACTTGTGAACATAGAAGTGGCCAAGAAAAATGAGGAGATGAGAAGAAGACAAGAGGAAGAGAAAAAGAGGCTATATCGCGAGTGGGAAGAAAGGCAAAGGAGAGAAGACCCAACTATGAAAAGAGCTTATGAGAAAAAGAAGAAATAAGAAGAGGAGAAGAAAAGAAAAAGAGCTGAAGATGAAGACTAAGAGCTGATGAAGAAGCTGAGAAAAAAAATGAAGCAATAGAGGCGTTGAAGACTGTTGTGAACCTCTTCATGTTGTATCTTTACTTAAATGTAAATAAACATGCATTTATAAGTACTTTGTATACTGTCGTTTATTATACTTTATAAAGCTTTGTACAGTGCAAGAATGATATGTTCAATAAAAAGGCATATTCGAATATTGAGCTATTACATTTATAGTAATTTATGTGTTTGACGGGTGTCGAAGCCAACAATAATAAATACTTGCTCTTCAATTAATTAATTTGTAGTAGCGATGAGCAAGGTCGAATCCACAGAGATTGGCTAGACTAAGTTTGATGCAATTCACAAAACAACGAAAACAAAAAAGGGGTTTTGAGATTTTAGAATTCACTAAGATGAAAAGAAGAAATAATATAATATAAATGACCATGTAGATTTATTTAGACTAGATTATATATCTCCATAACATATATTTCAAACCACCTATGTAATCAAATATATTATTCACCACAACAATAAACAATTAGATTTATTTAACGATTATATATCTCCATAACATATATTTCAAACCTATGTAATCAAATATATTATTTAAACAATTAATTGAAAAAGGATCCTTTTTATTGCAATCAATCAAACAACAATAATCAATAAGAACATAAGATATATAAATAATAGTGAAAAGAAGAAGTAAAATTAATTAGATCTCACAAATCACGTCGAACTAGATCTTCAATTATCTTTTAGCCATAAAAGTAGTTTAGCAATCCAAAGACATAGTTGGCGGAAAAATAAAATAAAAAGAGAGAATTCGGGAGAAACTAATGTGAAACCAAGAATGAGGGAGAAAGAAAACTAGGGTTCAAGTCGAATGTCAAAAGTTAAATCCTAATCCTAGATGGAAACATATTTTTAATTGGAAGAGAACATGCTCTCTCAAAAAATACACTCCAATAACAATCCTACCATACTTAGAATTCTTAAAACTAAACCAAAATATTAAAAATCTGATTTCTAAGGAAAAGGTACCCAATTTTAGTAAATCCCGCAGGTACCCTAGCGTGCGCACACCTTATAATGAAAGCTCTCACAGATGCACTGTTTGAATAAGGCGTGCCCACGCCTTAAGCCAATAGGTAATCTGATTCTCTCAACTTCAGCAAATACAATTTGCCTCTTCAAAGTCAATGAGTTGGGTATATTTTTTAGTCACTTTTCTCCACTTTCCTACAAAATATAAGAATCAATTAAAACCCACAAGTTAAGCTCAATCGAACATCAATAGTATGGAAAAATATGACCATTTCTATGTCATTTATGCGATCTATCAAATCACTCCACACTTAGACAATGCTTGTCCTGAAGCATTCAATAATTCAAATTTATCATCTCCTCTAGTCATCATCCTTCATCTTTCTTTGCAAATTTAAAATATTTTTCAAACAATGAAACACAAGTTGAAGAATAAAATTCTCAGACACCAATACCACGAATAATCATCCAACAATTAAATTGAACATAAAATGCATAGGATCCAACAACTCCTCGCAAGATTCACTCATTACGCTCAAAAGTGTATAGGGTATTGTAGGTCCCAAGGGGTGTGAGTGTAAGGTTTAGAAGGGGGGGTTGAATAAACCTTACCAACTTTTCAAATTTAGTCCTTTTAAATATTCAGAGTTAATACTACACAGCTAAGTCCTTGATGGACAACTAAGTTAGTAAATCAAATAAGCGATTAGCCACTCAACGCACTGACCGAGCCGTTGATAGAATAACTCAATTTGTTTTGACTAAAGACTTAACTTGATTGTGATATGTTTTCAGCGGAAGACTTAACACCCTTGATTTTGGTTTAAGTTTGTTTCAATACCTGGTTTTAGCACTTTGTTGATTATCAATTGGATAGCAAATTTATCAGCAGATATAAATGTAATATGCAAAAATTAAAGTGCTGAAATGTAAATGACACAATAAGTTTTTATAGAGGTTCGAAGATGGGGTAATTCTTCTACTCCTCTCTTCTCCAACTCCTGGAGGAATCCACTAAGTATTGATCAATATACAAAGTGGTTAACAGTCCAGATACAAGTCTTGATCACACAGCTGACTTGATCCTTTGGGACTCAGTCTGGAGATGCCTTGGTCACACAGCTGGCTTCTCATACGACTCAGCTTCTTCACAGGGCAACTGCCTTACTACTACAGCCCACATGCTCAAGGTCCTTAGATTTGATCACGAAGCCCTCCAAATAACTTAAGCCTGGTTCGACCTTGAACCTTTCTACAATCCTTCGTGGAATGTAGACCCCTTGATTCTTCAAATGTTTTCTCTTTAACTGATTGAAGTCGTCTTTCCTTCATAGGTGAGTGTAGGATTGATTTCCTTCGTAATGTAGGCTTGAGGATTGAGAGTTTAATAACTTGAGAATATTTCAGGTTACAAATGTTTCTTTCTTGCTTGTATTCAATTCTCAGATGGTCAAGGTAACCTTTTCTCAAATAAACTCCTCAGTCTTTTATAGTGGTCTTTCAAAAATCTGCCCGTTGAAGATATAGGCTTGTTTTTGAAAGTCACTTGTGGTCGTTGGCTTGTCTTGTTTCAGTTCTTGGAATTGACATTTCCTCGTATACATGATCCTTGACTTTTTCGTAGATCGACACACAGTGCGGTGCTTCCCATTGGTTTATTCCTTTTGCACGCTTCTAGGACTGTGCACTTTAAGAAATGTAGTATGGAAGTATTACTTGTTTAAGTAATTCTCTTGATTTCTGTGCAACGGATCTCTTTCAGTTATCTCGACTTGACTGCATTTCCTTGTCTTCCCCAGGCGACTTGAGTCGACTTCCAATCATTGGATGACTCTTCTCACTTCAACTTGAGACTTGGCTATCTTGGGTTGACTTGACCGATACTTCACTCACCGCATCTCACCGCACCTTGATCGAGTTCCTATCTTCTCTTCTTTGCCATACTCACCGCCTCACAATGAGTCTTCCTTCTAGTCTCCAGTTGTCTTCTTGCACGTTCAGGCATAGCTGACTTAACTCAGCTCGACCAGCCCTATCTATTACAATGCAATTTATAACAAAAATGGGGTGCCAACTTCTAATTCTAAGTTTTACATGGCATTCATCAAAATCTAAAAATAATTTCCCAACAATTTTCCCCTTTTTGATGATGCCAAAACTTAAAACATACATCAATAATTAAAGAGCAAAGATACATACAGGCAAATGTAGAATCACAGAATGTATGCTTAGAATCGATCTTTTATTGATCATAACATTCTTGTTCTTTACATAGCTGTTTACAAAGTGTATCAGAGCTTGAATCAAAAGAAAATGTATCAGAGCTTAAATGGACCTTAAAGTAACCATGCTGTTCTATATCTTCCACAAGTATAGAAATTGTACAATTTTATTCAATGTACAGAAGACTTACATAAAAATGTATTTACATAGTAAAATACACGAACGGGTGGACAACAACACTTCATCTCCTTCGCTGCCTCCTTCTTTCATCTTCTTCAGCTCTGTCATCTTTTGACCTTCTTCTCTTTTTCTCATCTTCAGCCGCCTTCTTCTTTTTTTTTCATACGGCCTTCCGGGCGACTTCATCTCTTCTCGCCTTTTCTTGTCTTTCCTCCCATAGTTGAGTTTGTCTTTTATTTTCCTCTTCAATTCTCTTCACATACTCAACATTGTTCTTAGCCACTTGCAGTTGGCTACTTCATCAAATCCAACCCAATAGATCCCTCCTTTCTTTCCGGATCTATATACTCAATATTTTTGGGCGAGGTCTGGTCCAAACCTCTTCCTCCACCTCTTCTTCTTCCTCTTCCTCCGGGCGTGTCTTGTCTTTGGGTCTTCTTTTTCCCAAATGAGTGACTAGCGAGTGAGTGACTGAAGAGAGACGCGAGTCTCTTGCTGTCGCTTCTTCACATAGTGTGAGACCTTTTTCCCAGTACAAATCCCAGGCTTGAGCCGTGGACATAGTTGCGAAGTAACCTTCAGATGCGAGCGTCTTGAATTCATCAACAGATATTGGCTCGGTTCGGATCTCGAAATGGCATAGGTGTCTCTGCATTTGGAATGCCTCCATGTTGTTTCAGAATATCCATAACTCGGGCATCCATCCTTCCTTCCACTTCCTTCATTCCTGCTTCAACTGTCTTTCTCTTTTCAGCCATAGGTACAGCAGAGTGTTGGAGTGGCAGAGTCACTGGGAGTTTGCTGATAATATCAGCTGTGACAAGACCTTGTTGAGGGGTTTTAGCAATCATAAAAGTCACATCTTTCGAACCTTCCCCCTCAACAGACTTCCCTTTGTTCTCTCTATCAGCTGTCTTTCCCTTCACAGCTGCTTCCTCCTTCTCAGCTTCAGATCCCTTCAGGGCCTTTAGGTATTCCTCTTCCCCCTTTTTGGCATCATCGAAGGAGAGAGGAACCCCTGGAAACAAGCTAGCAAGCAAGAAGTCTAGTCTGGCGATAGCCGAGTTACGCCAATCTGGCTGCGGAGTATCTTTGCCGGAACTCGGTGTAGGTGGCGTTGGATTCAAATTTCTACCAACTTCATCTCGGCCATGAGAAGACTGAATTTTCGATCCATATTCTCTTCCACGCACAGGAGCTTGTTCTTATTATGTTCACGCAGCAGCTTCATCTCTGTGGTGTGAGATTCATGCATTTGTTCGATGTGCTCTTGCAATTTTGTCTTTGCATCAGCATTCTCAGCCCGCCAAACTAGCAACTTGTTGAACAATGTCCTGAAATATTGAGCTTGTTCCACACGCATTGTCTGCTGCTGTTGCCACCACTCACGGATCCTGACTATTATGCCTCGCAAATCAGCAGTAACGTTGGCGTCTCTATTATCCAGCCTCATGTCCAGTGAGGCCTGGTGCCTCTCCATCTTTTCAATCTCAGCAAATAAGGCTTTGAAAACTTCCCGAACTTCAGCTGTCTCCTATGTTTCAGCTGACGGCCAAGCGGCGTCAAAGTCATAGTCAGCTGGAACAATGGTGTCTGATGGAATAACAGGGTCAGTTTGTGGAAGCGCTCGCGATCTCTATCTGATTCTTCAGGGAGGTCGGGTACCTCCAGAGAGAAAGGAAATGATTCTACAAAAGGATCATCACGGGCAACTGGAATCTGTTCAATGATAAATGGTGCTCGTGAAGTCCCCTGTGGAGTCGAACCTGCTGCAGCTTGGGGAGCCTGCGCAGTGGACTCTGTTTCAGCTGTGGTCTATTGTGAAGTCGACCCAGCTTGCTGAGCCTCATCTGTCTCAACAGCTTCGTCGATCTCAGCTGGTTTTTCCAAATGAGTTGACTTGTCCTCGGCCTTATCAGAAGCGTCATCGGACGATGACGAGATTGCCATGGGTGGCTCATCATCAAAGTTGAATGTTTGGCGAGTAGTCTTGAGGTCGATGTTTGGAACATCCTCACCGTCTTTTGGATCTGCAATAGGGGATGACTCAGCTTTATCTTTACCTTCGGATCCCAGAAAAGTTACATCAAGATTATCCTGGGAGTCGTGAAGAGCACTTATCTCCTTTTTTGATGAATCAATGATGGCAGGAGGGATGTTCTGTGCCTCAGTCTCTTTACCCCGGGAAGTCTCAACCTCCCGTTGGCCTTCATTACCTCCTGCAGTCTCAACTGCAGCGAGGCCTTGGACATCCCCTTCTGTGGTGGCATCCACTAGAGTCTCAACTCCATGGATTGCACTTTTAGTGCCCAGAGTGTTAACTCCCGGGCGATTCCTTCCGTGCCTCGATCGCATCGCGTGTCATTGGCTTTGTAGATCGCTTGGCACCTCAGCTGAGATAGTCTCAACTGTCTGAGCCTCGTTGATGACAACTTGCTGTGTATTCTGTGAGTGTTCCTTCTCCACTTCGCCTCCGAGATTCATTGTGGAGTCAGCCGCAACATCCTCCGACCTTGTTGCATTGGAGGGAGTTTCCACCTCAGCTGGCACACCAGCTGAGTGACTTGGAATGGGGTCACTCGTCTCCGGACTCCCGGCTTTGTTCCCATTGAGTATGCAATGTTGGGGCAGGTGGTAAGACACCTTCATTAGGGGTTGTGGTCCCGGTCGCAACCTTAACACCTTCCTCCGAATGAGCGGGGAAGTGGTGGCAACAACAGTAGTGGCAATCTGCTGCACCACTCCCATGGGATCAACTTCCTGCTGTGATGTGGAAGACTCCCCTGGTCCTTCCAACATCCTTTGCTCATGTAGGGCTCTGGATTCCCGCATGGCTTGCTGCATCTCTAATTCTTCCAGCAGCGGCCAGGGGTCCATATCATCATCTTCACTCCCGAGAAAATGTCGAGATGAGGATGTGTATGTTCGATGGTTCGATAAACGGACAAAGATCGGCGTTTTCACGAGCCTCAGCTTCCTCTGCCTGTCTCTCCTTCTCCTTGTCCTTGAAGATCTGCAAGATATCTATGCAGTTTTCTTCATCCAGTGCTTGGACCATAGTGGTCACTCCAAGAAAGTTCAACAGTTCCTCTTCTTCTTCGATAAACTCAGGTCTTTGGAACTGTTCCCTGGATCGACTCAACTTCCACTTCCTCCACTCTCGCAGATGATTTTGGATGTCTGGATAAGGTGGGGATAGGATCATCACATCATCATCATCTCTATCATCTTCTCCTTGTTGTCCCTCGTTCTCAGGGATAGAAGGTAGCAAGCTTTGGTACTCCATACCGTCAACTGCGTCTATTGCAGGAGGTGATATAACCCTGTCAACAGGCGAGTTTGTTGTCTCAGCTACTTCTTGTGTCTCAGCTGTTCAAACTATAGTTGTGTCTTCAGTTTGCCTCTGTTTGATTGCCTTGAAAGAAACTTGGTCATTTCATCAATAATTTTTGGAGACTCTACTTCTCCAAAGAGCTCTCCGATGTCTGTTTGGTGAGTGGTGACTCAACCGGTTTCTCAAGCCCGGAACGCTCGAAGATTCTTCTTCTTCTCTTTGTTTGTACCAGAGGGACTTCTGGTTTGGATAAGGTTTCTTCTGAGTCCTAGGCGGCGGGGCCGTGCCCGTCGTTTTCGAGGAGCCGCCATCGTGGCTTATTAGTTCTCCTTTTCTTGACAACCGGAGAAGGTATTTGAGATTCCTTTTCCTGCTGCATGCTGGGGGGGAGACACGGCTGCGGGAGCGGTGACTCGGCTGCGGGGGGAGCATATTCTTTTTCTTTCTTTGCGGGGCAAGCGTGATCTTCTTAGCGGCCTACGGGGAGCGGCCTTGTTTGAGAGGAGGGGAGACAGATGTATCATCATGGTCACCGATTCCCCCTCACTCACTCGTGATCGCTCTCTTTAGCGTAGGCTCTCTTCTGCGCCCGAGAGAGGTTTGTTCGAAACATCCTCTCCTCTTGTTTACATGGAACGCCTTTCCATGTCGAAGAGGGACTTCTTTTACTTCCATCATTCGCCAATCACCAGGCCGTATCCCGAGGAACCTCCAAATGTACCATCCTCCTTGAAGGATTTATTCCCAACATTCTCGCAGCGGAGTCTGCATCGTATACAAACTCGGCCCGAGTTCACTTTCTTCTCTTCAATGATCGCAGCCATCACGATCAACTTTGCTTTGGACAATCGTCAAAGCTCCCAAATTTGATGTCTATGCATTTGGCAACGATGTCCAACAATTTGTGGTAGTCCTCCTTCAAAGAGCTCTTATTAGTCAGATAGACTACTTTCACAAAGACACGATCGGACTTGGCTACTTCCTTCCAAGCGGCGGCCAGTTGTCGGCATCGCCTTCATAAATTTCGAGCACTCCTTCCACCGTGTGAATAACAAGCGTGTTCTCGCGGATCCTTGCGTGGGTGAACTCCTTTCCATGAACAGAGGACTTGATGCCCTCATCGTGAACCTCAGCGTTCACGTAGAACTGTGTGACCTCTTCTACGTAGGTCATTGGGAACTCCATCGTCAAAAATGGTCTTAATCCAGATTTTTTCAGTTTCTCAGCAATCTTCTTCACGAGGGTGTCGTCGGACCCTTGTTTAATCATACCATCGAAGTCTACAGTAGACCCGGTGTGGATTTGCTTTCCTAGCTTGACAAAATCATGAGTAGAGGCCATTTCGAGATGTTTTACCGAATGAAACTTGAAAACTGAACTGAGGATTGATAGGGATTTGAGAGAAAATTTTTGCTTCTGCTTTCGAGAGAGAGATGAACAGTTTTGGGTAAAGTGAGTGAGAAACGGACGAAAATGGTTTAAGTATGGTTTATGAAAGGACGTGCGGGTGGTTTTGAAATTTGATCAAGATCAACGGCTTAGATCTTGCACGCCGATTAGCATTTAAGTTCTCGAATTAAATGCGGCAGCATTTATATCCAATCATAAGCTTGGTGTGCAGCTTTTGACTGTACACGTTATAATTATGCTGACGTCATTCTTAAAAACATCTCGCTTAGTAAAAACGACCGCGTTTTTGTCACTTTGCTCATAAATGACTCAGCTTACTCCTTAGCTGATTCAATCCTTCTTCTCGCTATTCTCCTTGTGACTCAGCTGTCAGCTAACTCGGTACAACTGACTTTCCAATACGGCTGATTCACTTAGTTGAATTACGAGTTCAGCTCTTTTTCCTCTTTTCATGTTTTCATCTCTTTCCTTTGAGTCTTCTGAGTGTCAACTCAGCTCAATTAACCCTAATTCATGCTTGAGTTCTTCAAATCTTGACTCACATAATGGTTTTGTGAAAATGTCAGCCAACTGTTTATCGAAATATATTCCAAGGTGATGTCCTTCTTTTCAACATGATCTCTTATGAAGTGATATCTGACATCAATGTGCTTTTTTCTTGAATGCAACACAGGATTTTGAGTGATTGCAATTGCACTTGTATTATCACACATGATTGGAATTTCTTTTTCCTCAACCTTATAGTCTCTCAGCTGCTGTCTCATCCATAAGACTTGGGCACAACAAATGCCCATGACTATGTATTCTCGCTTCACCGTGTGGAGGTGGCTATTAATTTTGCTTCTTGCTAAACCAGAAAATTAGCCTATTTCCAAGCATTTGACATGTGCCTGAGGTGCTCTTCCTGTCAACTCTACATCCAGCATAGTCAAAGTCTGAATAACCAATTAGCTTGAATCCACCTTCCTTTGGATACCATAAGCCAACTTCTTGGCTTCCTTTCAAATATCTCAAAATTCTCTTGGGTGTAGTTATGTGGCTTTCTTTTGGAGCAGATTGAAATCTTGCACATACACCTACAACAAAGGTGATGTCTGGTCTGCTTGCTGTGAGATAGAGCAATGATCCAATAAGTGCTCTGTATCTTGTTTGATCTACAGGCTTGCCATCTGCATCCATATCCATTTTGATGATGTATTCATTGGTATTTTCACGAGAAGACTTTTCTTTCCATACCGAATTTCTTCATTAAATCTCTGGTGTATTTTGTCGACTTATGAAGGTTCCATCCTTCACTTTTTCACTTGAAGTCCAAGGAAGAATGTCAGCTCTCCCATCATGCTCATTTCGAATTTGCTTTGCATGAGATTTGAAAATTTATCACACAGCTCTTTGTTTGTGGATCCAAAGATGATGTCATCCACATATATTTGAACAAGTAGTACACTCTTCCTATCTTGAATTCTGAAGAGTGTTCTGTCCACTTTGCCTTTTGTGAATCCGTTCTCAGTCAAGAATTGTGACAATGTATCATACCATGCTCTGGGTGCCTGTTTCAATCCATATAGAGCTTTCTTGAGTTTGTATACTTTATCTCCAAGAGTCTTCTGCTCAAATCCTGGAGGTTGTTCAACATACACTTCTTCTTCCAATAAACCATTAAGATATGCACTCTTTACATCCATTTGATATACAATAAAGTTCTTGTGAGCTGCATAGGCAAGAAACATCCTTATGGCTTCCAATCTTGCCACAGGAGCAAATGTTTCATCAAAATCTATCCCTTCTTCTTGGCAATATCCTTTGGCAACCAATCTTGCTTTGTTTCTTACCACAAAACCTTCCTCATTCATCTTGTTTCTGAACACCCATTTAGTTCCAATAACATTTTGATGGGTAGGTCTTTGAACCAATTCCCACAACTTATTTCTTTCAAACTGATTCAGCTCTTCTTGCATAGCTTGAATCTAATGTGTGTCATCCAATGCTTGAGACACATCTTTTGGTTCTATTTGTGAGATGAAGCATGTGAACATTGCTTCTTGTTGAGTTCTGGATCTAGTTTTGACACCTTCTCTTACATCTCCAATGACTAGTTCTGGTGGATGGTCTCTCAGCCATCTTACATCAGGTTGGAGTAAGTTAGCTGGATTCAGTCGTCTTGCAGCTGTGTTATTTTGATCAGTTGTCTCATCATCACTTAGCTACAAATTTTCCAGTTGTTTTTGAGACTCAGCTATCTCAACTTCTTCTGGGTTTATAATTCCACTTCAGCTTCAACATAGGGACTCTTACGCATGGTTGGTTGATTCACTTATCACCGACTCTTCAATGTCTTCTCCATTTACATTGGGCTCATCGAACACCACATGGATGGATTCTTTTGTAACCATAGTCCTCTTGTTGAGTACTGTAGGCTTTGCTTTCACCGAGTATCCCAAGAAGATACCTTCATCGCCTTTAGCATCAAAAGCCTTTAAATTATCTTTGCCATTGTTATGGATGAAGCATTTGCATCCAAATATTCTAAAATATATAACATTTGACTTTCTCCTCCCCAAATCTCATAGGAGTCTTTGTCATTGTATGTTTATCATGCATCTATTTTGAGTATAGCATCTTTGTGTTATTGCTTGACCCAAAAATCTTTTAGGTAGCCCCGCTTGACTAACATGGTCCTTGTTGCTTCTTTAAGAGTTATGTTCCTTCTTTCTTTCGCAACTCCATTTTGTTGTGGAGTCCTTGCTGCAGATAATTCATGACCAATACCATTTTCAATACAATGTCTTTGAGTGATTATACCATTGACAAACTCGGTTCCTCTGTCGATCTTATTTTGATAATGGTTTGACTCTTCTCATTTTGGATTCTTTTCATCACCGTGGTAGTTTCTGCGAGTTTTTTTTCTTCTTACGCATGAATATTGTCCATGTATATCTTGAGTAGTCATCTACTACCACCAAGGTGTATTTCTTCCCACTTATGCTAGCTGGTTCAACTGGACCAAATAGATCCATATGTAGCAGGTGCAATATTCTAGTTGAAGATGGACATGTCTTTTCTTTGAATGATGAGTTGATTTGCTTTCCCATCTGGCATGCATCACATACACTTTCCTTCTTGTACACTGAGTCTGGAAGTCCTTCTACAAGATTGCTCCTTGAAAGTTTGTTAATTGTTTTGAAATTCAGGTGACTCAGCTTCTTGTGCCACAACCAACTAGATTCGGCTGTGCTCTTTGCTAGCAGACAAGTGCTTGGTGTTGCAGTTGACCAATCTACCACATACATGTTCTTTTGTCTGCATCCTTGCAGCACAACTTCATTGGATTCGGTGTCCTTGATTTGGCATATACCCATGTGGAATCCAACATTATAACCCTTGTCACAAAGTTGGCTGATGCATAGCAAGTTGAAGATGAGTCCTTCAACATATGCAACATCTGTGATTTCTAATCCATTTTTCTTGATGGATCCAGTGCCCCTTATTTCTCCTAGAGCTTCATTTCCCCCAAATATGACTTTTGCACCCCTGACTTCCTTGAATTTTGACAGATATTTCTTGTTTCCTGTCATATGTCTGGAACAACCACTATCCATGTACCAGGTTCCTTGGCACTCAGTTGTTCCTTGAACCTGCAATCAAGGAAATTAGATTTTAGGTACCCATACTTGCCTGGGTCCTGAGGGGTTAGTATTATAAGATGATCCAAACCAGCCTTAAGCCAATGATTTGACTCTAAGAGGTTGCCATCTATCAGTGCCATAATCATAATTAACTTTAGCAAATTGCTTGGGGGTTCTAGGTTCATACAACTGTCTCTTTTGTCTGTATGCCTGTGAATGTGTTTTAGCAATTGCTATATTTGGGTAGTTGTGATATTTCTGAGTGTAGTGCTTAGGTGCATAAGTGTGCTGATGATAGCTCTTATGCCTTTGGAATGGTCTTTGTTGAGTTTTAGGCCTTTGCCATTTAGGCTTATATTCCATAGATCTTTGCTGATAGTTCACATTATTCCAATCAGCTTGGCTTGGGTAGTTTCTACCATTCCCATCATATATATTTCTTTTATAGAATTTCTGGGACTTTTGGTAGCTTTGTTTCTTCTTTACAGAGTATTTCCTATTTGGAGTTTGTTGAGGAACTCGGCTGGATTTCTTCTCAGTTGTCCTCTCAGCACACTCAACTGGCAACTTTCCTTTTCCTTTATAACCAAGGCCAGTTTGCTTGTGATTGTGCTTTGGAATAAATGTGTGTGCACCATTTGGAGTTTTGGATTTTTGAGATACTTCATTACTTGAAGATCATTTTTCCAAAATCACTTTTGGAGCTTGACATAGCACAGAGGAATTAAATCCTAAGCATGTCTTGTCTCCACATTCTCTTTGACTCATAATAATGTCATCCAAGGATTTAGATGCCTTAGTAAATGAGGCAATCACATTTTTGAGGTCATTCTCCCTCTTTTCTATAGCAGCTATTTACGCTATTAACTTAGCATTTTCAAATTTTTAGACTTTTATTCTCATCGGCTATTTGACTTAGAGTACTCGCTCCTTAGTCACCGAGAGTTTTGCTCTTGAGTAGGATGTTTTCCTCATTTAGTAGTGTGTGTGAGGATTTAATGTGTTCAAAGTCTTTCATCATTTTGCCTAATGAATCATAAAGATCGAGTGGGTGATGAAGTGTGTGTGTCACAATCACTATCACTAGAATCGAGTGTGATGAGTTAGAGTGTACCTCATCTTCTTGGTCGGGTTGGTCTTGTTCCTTGGCCATTAAACATATCAAGGCTTCTTCTTCGTCAGTCACTTGAGTAGTCGGCTTCACTACTCTCAATCACCGTGTCTTTTGACTTGGCTGTCTCGGCCGATCTCTGCAGACCAACATTGCCTTTTTCTTTTCTTGTCTTCTTTCTCTCAAGACCTTTCTTTCCTCTTCATTCCTCGTATTTGTTGAATACGGGATATGGACAATCAATGGCATAGTGACCTGGTTGTCTCATAGTTCCAAAGATAGATTTTCAACCTTTTGATCGATTTTCCATTCTTGGATTGTCACCCTTTGATATTCAATTTTTGATGCTCTGCTCTCTTGGTTGGTCTATCTTCCCTTGACTTGGAGGGAGCCGAGTGTCTTCCGGAGGATTCACCCTTGCCTCTCTTGTAGTTCTTATTGAAGAACTTGTTAAACCTTTTAACCATCGTCCTCTTGGTCAATGACTTCTTTCACCTCGGCTCTCTATCCATCCTTAACAATTAGAGCAGCTTTGTTTTGGGCACATCTGTCTCCTCTAGTCTTTTCTCCTCAGCTCAAATTTGTAGGCCTTGAGATCCGAGAATAGCTCATGGTTGGATGTCTTGGATAGGTCCATGGAATGCCTCGATGCCATGACCTTCATTTCCCATTCACCGAGACTTTTTAGAATCTTCATACACATTTCCTTCTCGTGTATATTCTTTTCCAAGTGCGATAGCTCATTGGTAATTTTTGAACCGAGCATCCAGTGATCCAAGGTCTCTCCTGCAAGCATTTTAAAATTCTCAAATTTTTGTACAAAGAACAGATAGTTTATTTTCCTTGATTTGCTCGAGCCTTCACAAATCAAGGTTAGCTTGTCCTGATTTCTTTAGCCGTTTTTTGCATGATTTGACTTTATTGAACATGGCTTTGTCCAAAGTTTTGTAAAGAATGTCCTTGGCCACATTGTCCAAGTTATATCTTTTCATGTCATCATTTGTCCATTCAACTCTCGGTTTTTCAACCATAGCTGGTCTGGGAGCAACATCCTCTTCACCTTTAGCTGCAGCTCTCCTTACAGCTGTGTTCACTTTTAAAATTTGCAGTGGCCCAACTTCTATCACTATCCACATTTTATCGTGTAATGCTGATAGATGAGCCTGCATACAAATTTTCCAATCATCAAATTCCTTAATAGTGAACATAGGGATGCGTGTCAAATTTGCTTCCATGATAATAACTTGGCTGATTAAAAGAGTTTTGAAAGATCAAGTACTGAAACAATCTTTGAAAGATTTGGAGATCTAGTTCAGTAACCAGTGTGGAAGGCTCAATGAACCAACCGCTCTGATACCACTTGTAGGTCCCAAGGGGTGTGAGTGTAAGGTTTAGAAGGGGGGTTGAATAAAACTTACCAACTTTTCAAATTTAGTCCTTTTAAATATTCAGAGTTAATACTACACAGCTAAGTCCTTGATGGACAACTAAGTTAGTTAATCAACGGAGTTAGCCACTCAACAGACTCGACTGAGCTGTTGATAGAATAACTCAGCTGTTTTGACTAAAGACTTAACTTGACTGTGATATGTTTTCAGCGGAAGACTTAACACCCTTGATTTTGGTTTAAGTTTGTTTCAATACTTGGTTTTAGCACTTTGTTGATTATCAATTGGATAGCAAATTTATCAGCAGATATAAATGTAATATGCAGAAATTAAAGTGCTAAAATGTAAATGACACAATAAGTTTTTATAGAGGTTCGGAGATGGGGTAATTCTTCTACTTCTCTCTTCTCCAACTCCTGGAGGAATCCACTAAGTATTGATCAATATACGAGTGGTTAACAGTCCCCGATACAAGTCTTGATCACACAAATGGTGACTTGATCCTTTGGGACTCGATCGAGATGCCTTGGTCACACAAACCGCTTCTCATACGACTCAACTTCTTCACAGGGCAGCTGCCTTGCTACTACAACCCACTTGCTCAAGTTCCTTGGATTTGATCACGAAGCCCTCCAAATAACTTAAGCCTGGTTCGACCTTGAACCTTTCTACAATCCTTCGTGGAATGTAGACCCCTTGATTCTTCAAATGTTTCCTCTTCAATTGATTAAAGTCATCTTTCCTTCACAGGTGAGTGTGGGTTTGATTTCCTTCGTAATGTAGGCTTGAGGATTGAGCGTTTAACAACTTGAGAATATTTCAGGTTACAAATGTTTCTTTCTTGCTTGTATTCAATTCTCAGATGGTCAAGGTAACCTTTTCTCAAATAAACTCCTCAGCCTTTTATAGTGGTCTTTCAAAAATCTGCCCGTTGAAGAGATATGCTTGTTTTTTAAAGTCACTTGTGGTCGTTGGCTTGTCTTGTTGCAGTTCTTGGAATTGACATTTCCTCGTATACATGATCCTTGACTTTTCGAGATCGACGACACAGTGCGATGCTTCCCATTGGTTTATTCCTTTTGCACGCTTCTGGGACTGTGCACTTTAAGAAAGGTAGTATGGAAGTATTACTTGTTTAAGTAATTCTCTTGATTTCTGTGCAACGGATCTCTTTCAGTTATCTCGACTTGACTGCATTTCCTTGCCTTCCCCAGGTGACTTCGAGTCAGCTTCCAATCATTGGATGACTCTTGTGTCACTTCAACTTGAGACTTGGCTATCTTGAGTTGACTTGACTGATACTTCACTCAGCTGCATCTCAGCTGCACCTTCAGTCGAGTTCCTATCTTCTCTTCTTTGCCATACTCAGCTGCCTCATGGCGGAGTCTTCCTTCTAGTCTCCAGTTGTCTTCTTGCATGTTCAGGCATAGCTGACTTAACTCAGCTCGACCAGCCCTATCTATTACAATGAAATTTATAACAAAAATGGGGTGCCAACTTCCTATTCTAAGTTTTACATGACATTCATCAAAATCTAAAAATAATTTCCCAACAGGTATATATTAATGAACAAGTCAATAAATAGAAGATATTTACCATATGTTTGCAAATATATCACGTCTCTTCCACCTATGAGCGAATTTAGACCAAAAATCAAATGGTTAAAAATGGGTTCTAATGGGGCTAAGGTAATGGATTGAAGGAGTTTTTTTGGCTAACGGAATTGAAACACAATCATACAAACCCTTCTTCTCATAACTCGACAAGGCAAAAAAGAGTGCTTCAATACCATCACTCGACAAAGCAACAAAGACTGCTTCAATTTCAGAATGTGGATCCTAGAACGAAGATCTACAATTTTTCTTTTTTTCTCTCTCGTTTCTTTTTTTTGCATTATTTTCTTCCTCTTTTTTTTCTTTCATTTTTTTTTTCGAATATAGAGGAGAGATCTATGAAGTAGTTGAACCTAGATGACTAAACTTTCAACATCGTGCAATCTATATATTCTCAAATAAAATTGGTGATGAGCAATGATGGGTTTATATGATCCTTTAATTCAAGGTTCAAAAAGATGGAAAATTAACAAAAAAGTTATCATGGCTTGTATTGCTGTCATATCCTAGAAAAAGGCTAAGGCTCGAAATTGGCTCATTAGGGGTATTTGAAATGGGTAGGCTTCAAAGAGAGAGGCAAAAATGATAAATACCCTTATTCAATTTAGTGCATCAAATTCATCAAAGGGGTATATTAAGACATGTATAACAATGCATGTTGTAGAAAAATCAACAATGCATGAAAATACACCATCAAAGAAATGGAGCATGATATGCAATGAATGCTCATAGGCTCAAATCTCCCTAAAAAGAGGGTAACATGTGTTAGATCCCATACATTTATCCGTCAATCAATCATCAAGAATAATCACTCACAATATAGCAATGACAATTGAAAAATTATTTTCGCACACAACAATCACAACTTTCACAGATTAGCATTGAGAGAGTCTAGGATTTAGAAAAGAGAAATGAGAAAGAAGAACTAAAGAACTTTTACTTTATTATCCCTTTTTTTTAGTAGAAGATGTTAAACAAACTAACATTTCCAATGTACCCCCACCCCCACACTGAAAATCAGACATTGTTCCCAATGGCAAATGCGATGCTCAACCAATGAAAGAAAGAACAAGAGAAGCGATGAACTCCCCTGATAATGTCGAGCATCGAAGAAGACCACGATGATCATGGAGACGGTGATGGGTGGTCTAAGGTTGACTGGTGGGAGACCAGCGACGGACTGCGAGATTTGGCGTATTGGGAGTAGCGGAGAGAGGACAAAAAGGAAAACAAGAAAAGGAAAAGAAAGAAAAGGGAAAGAAAAAAAAAGAAAGTGGAGGAAGGAAAAAAATCCTAATATCGATTTTTCAGTATTTTTTTATAATTCAAAAATAAGAAAAAAAAAGAAAAATTGGTGCTACTAAGACAGATCATCACTTTCAATTTTTATTCCAAATGTAGAAGAAATTAAGCATTAATAAGGCAAACTAACGAAAATTTTCTTCTGGTACGAAAGCAACACTTTTTTTCAACTCTTAAAAAAAACAATCAAAAACTACTCCTAAAAAATAAAAAAATATATAAAAATAAAATTAGGTTGCCTCCCAAAAGCGCCTTTCTTTAATGTCTTAAGCTAGATATTGTCCTCTAGCTTCAACATATCCCCTTTGGGTGCTTCTTCACAATTTTCAATATGATCTCTTCATGAATCTCAATCAAATTATTAACACAATCAACTGATAAGTTTGATGCATCATACCTCAAATAATGTATGGAATCCATGTCATGAATGATATCTTGTAAGTCAAAATCAAAGTCAAACTTTGTTAAGTTGATTTTATACCAGTATATTGAGTATTCTAGACTAGGATTTTGCGTTGTTTTTGGGTGATTTAGTGTGGTTTGAGTTGAGTTCGTGTCATTTGTTGTCGTTTGAGAGTCGGGACATGTCTTGGTAGCCAAAATTGGTTTAAAACAATGAAAAACATATTTGGATGGTGGAACTCGCAAGTTAGAAGCGGAAAAATGGAAAAATATCGAGTAAGATTGAGCGCCACAGCGCCAAAACCCCTACCGCAGCGGGTCGAAAAGGGTATACCGCAAGACTAGCACGCTAGTGCACGCGCGCTACGCGGAGGCTAGGGTGCACGCTAGGCGATGGTTGATGGACAAAATTGAAAACAAGAAAAGGAAAAGAAAGAAAAGGGGGCTTGCAGCATGCAGTCCGACTGAACATGGGCTGAATATTTCTATAGGCCTTTCGATGGATTTTGAGGATTTTAAGCCTTAAATACACAGTTGGACGCATAAACGGGGGGTCAGATATTATTTTAAGCACAACGCAAGGCAAGACACATAGCTATGGTTTGGGAGGCCAATTGAAGACACTTCTCATCTGGACACAGAGAAAATTCCTTCTCTTCTCTTTTCAATCCTTTCATTGCTTTCCTTTCTCAATTCTTGAGATGTATAATTATTTCTTTATAAGTTTTTGTACATCCATTATGAGCTAAACCCATCTTTCTAGGGGATTGATGTAACTTATGTTTGAGCCTATGTTTTGATTTCCAGCTTATGAAATTCGCATGTTAATTAATCTATTTGTGCTATTTGATTCGATTGCATCAGAATTATCTGATCAATAGTTTAGATTTTTTGGCGTGTTTGATTTGACACTCGAGAGAGGTAATTGAACGTCTAGCCATAGAATAGCACAACCTAGGGTTTCTAGGGTTTCAATCCTTTGAATTGAGAGATTAACTCAGTGGTTTCAAGATTTATGAATCCTTTGAAGCCTGTGATAGAATATCCATCAAGCATATTAGGGTTTAATTTATGATTTTTATAGAGATATCAAAATCAGAATTGGAACCTAGAATCACTTGGCACTTTGAACCTAGGGAATATTGGTTTATAGATTAATAACTTGTGATGAATGAACTGGATTGAGAACATAGGGGATAATTAGGTGAAATCAACCCTCTAGAATTCATATCTTACGTGTTTGATTAATTATCTGAACCAATTGTTAGTTTAATTTTAGTTTTATTTTTAGTTTAATAAATACTCATCTCTTTTCGATTTCTAGATAGAATTAAGTGATTTTAATTATAGTACTTAGTATAAAATTCGATAATAATCCCTGTGGGAACGATAACCTTACGTTCAAAACTATACTAAAACTTGACACCGTACGCTTGCAGTAAGAATTTTACGATCAAACTTCTTTATTAGTTCTCGAGATCTTTCAAAAGTGAAATTCCTACTAAGTGCAGTTTCAACTTATCACCATCACTCAAATCAAACATTTTCTTGGCCAAAGGTTCATTAACATCCATAACAAAATAGAGGACACATCACTCGGATATCTCTTGGCATCATAAATATTATATTTAATTACTTCACCATCAAATTCCATTGTAAGTGTACCATCATGCACATCGATTTTTGTCCTAGATATTTTCAAGAAAGGTCTACCCAATAAAATTAATAGCGAGGTGAATTATCTTCATCCATATCAAGCACATAAAAGTCCGCAGGAAAATTCAATTCGTTAACTTGCACTTAAACGTCCTCCAAAACACCTTCAAGTTAAACATTAGATCTATCAGCCAGTTGAATAATTACACCAGTTTCATTCAATGTCCCAAGATTCAAGGACGCATAAATTGATAATGGCATGACATTTATGGAAGATCCTAAATCTAACATTGCTCTCTCAACTCTAACATTACCAACTTTGCAAGGGATAGTGAACATACCTGGATCCTTGCACTTATGAGGTAATTTTTTCTGAAGGACAACTGAAACATTCTCACCCATACTTACAAGTTAATTACCTTTTAACTTTTTTTGCTGGTGCACAACTCTTTCAGAAACTTGGCATATCGAGATACCTTTTTAATTGCATCAAGTAAAGGCATATTTACCTCAACATTGCGAAATGTATCAAAAATCTCATTTTCTTCATCCTCCTTCTTGGATTTAGATAATCTAGAAGGAAAAGAAGGGAGTGGTGCCAAAACTTTTGGTTGCTCCCGAATAGATTCTTTTGGTCGTACATGTTGAGATGGAGGAACTGCAACTTCTTTTTTAGTTTTTCTTCCAAAGTGCATTTTCGAGTTGGCTTGGGAGGCTCCTTCAACTCAGTTCCCCTTCTCAAGGTAATTGCACTAGCCTTCTATTTTGGGTTAACTACTGTCTGAGATGACAATTTACCCTGATAGGATTTATCATTCTTCTTAGTATAGTTTTAGTATGATAATACTATCACCGATGAGGCCAATTGACTCATTTGGTCTTTCAATTTGGTGCTCGTCCTCTTGTTGAAATTGTTGTGTATTGATGGCAAATGACTTAAAAATTTCTTCAAGAGACAAACTTGAGCTCGAAGAGGGTTATTGTTGTGATGGAGTAGGTTATATAGATTGGTAGTTTGGAAATTGAGGTCTTGGTGCATAGCTAAACTTGGGATGATCCCTCCATCCTGGATTGTAAGTATTCGAGTAAGGATCATATTTCTGTTGAGGTGGGCCAGGGAATCCTCCAACTGCATTAGCTTGCTCTTGAGATTCATCTTGAAGTGTAGGACACGTATCTGTTTGATGTCCATTATCAACACAAATTCCACAAGTATTGACCTCTTGAGTGTTTCCGGCAGCCATTTGTTGAACGAGAATAGTCAGATTAGCTATTTGATTTTCCGACAAAGGTACATTCACCTCATTCACTTTTCTTTGATATGTATCTTGTCGGAACCCAAATTGTTGTGACTTGGCTGCCATGGTGGAGATCAAATCTCTCGCTTGACGAGGAGTTTTATTCACTATAACACCTCCACTTGCTGCATTTATCATTCTTCTTTCCATTGATAGCATTCCCTCATAGAAATACTGGATGAGAAGTTGTTCTGAAATTCCATGCTGAGGACAACTTGCACATAGTTGCTTGAATATTTCCCAATACTCGTGGAAGTTTTCAGTATCTCTCTACTTGATCCCATATATTTCACGTCTGATATTTGCAACTCTTGAAGCAGGGAATAATTTGTCAAGAAACAATCTCAACATCTCCGTCCATGTGGTGACAGACCCAGGAGATAGATAGAAAAGCCAATCATTTGCTCTTTCAGTCAATGAGAAAGGAAAAGCTCGCAGTTTAATTTGTTCCTCTGTGACTCCTTGTGTCTTCAAGCTAGAACACACCACATGAAATTCTTTCTAGTGCTTATGGGGATCTTCATTTTCATGTCCACGAAATTTTGGAAGTAGATGGATCAAACCCGACTTCAACTAAAAATTAGCTTTAATAGTCAGATATTCAATGCATAATGGTTGATGAGTTATGTTTGGGGCTACTAATTGTCTCAATGTTTGTTCCTGGTTTGCCATATCTTGCTCGACATCAGAATCACTAGATGAATCAACCAAATTAAGGGCCAAATTCAATCCGGGGTATGACGACGAGGCTTCTTGTGTGTTTCGGGGTTTAGTTTCTTTCCTCAATTGTTTTGTTGTCTTCTCGATCTCTTGATTATAATGCAACAATTCTCCTACACGAGAAGAACAAGGCATCAAAACAAGTCTATTAAGAAAAACCAATCCTCGACTATGGTGCAAAAAATTGATGGGGTGTCGAAAACAACAATAATAAATACTTGCTCTTCAATTAATTAATTTGTAGAGCGATGAGCAAGGTTGAAATTATAGAGATTTGCTAGACTACGTTTGATGCAATTCACAAAACAATGAAAACAAAAAAGATGTTTTGGATTTTAGAATTAACTAAGTTGAAAAGAAGAAATAATAAAATATAAATGAAGAATAAATCAGTTTATGAAATATCCAACCAAAGGAATAATCTCAGAAGTGGTTCATGGAATTGATTACTGATGCAAAAATGAATCCTTCAAATCTCTATCAAATTGGTTACGGTTAGTGGTATGACCTAACAACCTATCTCTCCTTACTCGTTTGATAATTTGGATGCGATCTCCAATTATTTCCCTAGCCAAAAACAATTCTAGATACGATCTTAGAATTTAATTTATCAACATCATTAAAATCTAGAGAGACAACCAATTCTAGTCAACAAATACACATGTAGGTTTTAGATTATATATATCCATAACATATATTTAAAACCACCTACGTAATCAAATGTTATTCGCCACAATAATTAGAACATATAAACAATTACGGATTTAACGTTCTAAATGACGATCTGTTCATTCGACAATTAACAAAGGATACTTTTTGTTTCACTCAATCAAATAACAATAATCAATAAGATTAGAAGATATATAAATAATAACGAAAAGAAGAAAGAAAATTAATTGGATCTCACAAATCGCATAGAACCAAATCTTCTATTATTCTTTAGCCGGAAAAGTATTTTAGCAATCCAAAGACATAGTCGCCGGAAAAATAAAATAAAAAGAGAGAATTCGGGAGAAACTAACGTGAAACCGAGAATGAGGGAGAGAGAAAACTAGGGTTCATGTTGAAGTCAAAAGGTAAATCCTAATCCTAGATGAAACGTGTTTTTAATTGGAAGAGAACATTCTCTCTCCAATAATACACTTCAATACCAATCCTACCAAAATATTAAAAATCCGATTTCTAAGGAAAAGGGGCGCCACTTTAGTAAATCCTGCAGGTACCCTAGTGTGCCCACGCCTTGTACTGAAAGCTCTCACAGATGTGCTGTTTGAATAAGGTGTGCCCACGCCTTAAGCCAATAGGTAATCTGATTCTCTCAACTTCAACAAATCCAATTTGTCTCTTCAAAGTCAATGAATTGGGTCTATTTTAGTCACTTTCCTCCACTTTCCTACAAAATATAAGAATCAATTACGACCTGCAAGTTAAGCTCAATTGAACATCAAATGTATGGGAAAAATATGACCATTTCTATGTCATTATGTGATCTATCAGTGTTTTAATCAATTCTTGAGGAATATAACCTTACTTTACATTTTTTATTAACTACGTTATACACTTACGGTTTAGTGTAATAAATTTTAGCGATCATTTGTCCAGCCCCGCGACCCCTCGCGGGTTAACCCAGTTCATCCCGCGTGAGGTGGTCGGGCGAGTCTGGGTTTTCGAGTGCTTCTGGTGTTTATAAGTAGATCAATAATCCAAGATATAAAGTTCAGAAAAAAAAAACAAACATAGAATAGGGAATATTGTATATCCTCATACTAACATATCAATCAACTTTCCAGTTCCTTAATGGGATAGTCTCTTGTTCGACGGTCTAATGGTTAGACAGATCCAACATATCGGATATACCCGACCCATGAACCTAGTAACTTAGCCTAACCCCAACAGCTCAACGAAATGTCTAATACTTTTTAGAGGACATACTAATACTCTTTAGTGGACTACTAAATAAATTTTATTAAAAAAACTTGTACTTTTCAAGAAAATTACTAAAAATATTTAAGGTGAAAAATAATATTTCTCAGATGAACTACTAATGTATCACGTTAATGTATGTTCATAGCATTTCATGAGCATCGCAACATTAAGTAAAGTCAAGTTATAAAGTATAATGTTTTTAAAAGAAATGGGTGCACATCGTTCTATGATGCTGGAGTGAGTGGAAAATGGATGCGGGCGACCGGCGTTCCGACCATGTGCCGCTTGCGGCTAATGTTAATGTTCAATGAAAAGGGCCTTTGGGCAAAACGAACGGAAATGGGCTTTCGGGTAAAATGTTCACGGGTTCCAAATACAAGGCCCATTGCGACCCTGATTAGAAAAATGTGTTACCAAGTGAGCTCGCATCCTAAGAACATATTACGAAAAGAAAGACAATGTTTTAACTATGAATGTGAAAGGTTTTTAAGTAAATTAAATGTGAAATCTTTCAAGGTATAAATGTAAGATATTGCATTAGGCATGCATTCGTGCATGAGATTACTTGTTGAGCTCCTTTAGCTCATTCCATGAGTGTTAAATATTTCAGATGAAAATGCAGAACATGAAGGAGATGGTGGGGCGCAATGACTCGGGGAACCCATGTCCTTCAATTGTTCTTAGTTTAATGTTTTGACTTTTTAGTTCATTAAACGCTGAATGTCATTGTGTTTTCAGTACGAATGCTTTAGACAAGTAATTATTTAAGTTATTAGCATTTAATTCCGCTGCAAAGTTTCAAACGAAGTAAGATTTTTGTTATTCCGTATTTTTAAGCAGTCTATTAAAGTTTTTTTTTAAAATTGCTTATTTGTCACATTAAAATTCAAGTAAGCTAGAAGGGGCGCAACACAACTAGTTAAGGAAAAATTCTTCATTCCGCTAGTTAGGGAAAAACCTTTCATTCAGCTAGTTAGGTGACAACCCTCCATTCAACTAATTAAGGGGAAGTCCTACATTCAATTATGATTCAAAACTATTTAGGGGAAAACCCTACATTCAGTTAGTTAGGGGAAATACTCTATATTTAGTTAGTTAGGACAAAACCTATATCTATATCCAATTAGTTAGAAGAAAGCCCACATTTAGTTAGTTAGGAAAATACATACATTCAATTATCAATAAATAAGGAAAAACATACATTCAAACAATCATACATAGTTGGCGGCAAGCCCAATACAAGAATTTTTATAATACTCAAATCAACAAGTGTAGTACTCAAGAAATTGGGGGAAAATAGAAATTAGGGCTTGATTGTTTAACAATTAGGGATTTTAAAATTTTGGGGAAATCTGAAAAATATTATTATACTGGGCCTAATAGATTAGTTTAGACCTTATTTTATATTTGAGGAAATTACATAGAATACCCTGATTTTTAAAAATACAAAAATACCCACCTATCACAAATCTACCCAACTCGGTATTGGACTTCACAAATATACCCACCCTATTACTTTTCTTATCAATTTTTTACCCTCCTTCAATTTCTTACATTTCCATAGAATCCAATCAATACCTAACCATGGAATATTTCGGCTCTTCCATCTATGCAGCCATTACCTTCTTCTTCCTCTATTACATATTGCTATGGTCAAGATCGGCTAAGCCAAAAACTGGTGCGCCACCCGAAGCCGGCGGCGCACGGCCTTTTACAGGCCACCTCATGCCTGTGGCTCCTCCGCCGAACTTCCTCACATAAACCTAGCTTCCCTGGCAGATAAATACGTCCCAATTTTCACGATCCGGCTCGGTGTACGTCGAGCCCTGGTGGTGAGCAGCTGGGAATTAGCTAAAGAATTGTTCACCACCTGAGATGTCGCCATTTCGTCCCGTCCGAGATTACGAGCCGCCAAATACTTGAGCCACGACTTCACCATGTTCGGCTTTGCTCCTTACGGCGCAATCTACTGTCGAGATTTATAAGCTCTGGAAGAAGAAGAAGGACGAATCGGGGAGAGTGTTGGTGGACATGAAAAAGTGTTTCGGTGATTTGAATTTGAACGTGGTCCTCAGGGTGGTGGCGGGGAAGAGGTTTAATTACGGCGGTGGAGGTGAACCCAATTTTCTGTATTTTTTTATTATTTTGTGATTTGAAGTTTTTCATTTGTTTCGATGTTGTTTCAAAGTTGTTTCTTTTATGTTTCTTTTGTTCTTTTATGTATTTTCCATATATTTGTTATTTTTTATTGTTTTTGATTTGTTGTGTTATCTATCTGACTGTGTATTTTTTTTATTTCTTTTGTAGTTAATGTAGGATTTTTTGTTGCTTGTTATGTCGTTGTTGGAAGGTTATGGACGTTGAAGCGTTCAAGATAGAGAACGAACAAGCAAGACTCAGTAATCTGCTTCACAATCATGCTAAGTTGAAGCTGCAAAATGGTGATGACGATGACAACGACATTGAGTTTCTACCTCCACTTCCTAATGATTTTAGAGAATTGTTGTTACGTAAATCTTAATGATGATGTAATCAATTGAAACATGTAAGAAACATAAATGAAACATGTAAGAAACAATTGTGAAATAGGGGATCATGTGATAAAAGTTTGTAGTAAATTGCTTTTAAATTTAGAGAAATAGTGTAGTTTTTCCCCATATACTCTTCAGCTTTTTAGTTCATGTGATATCTTTTAAAATTTCATTTACATAAGAAATAAGTTTTACCTCATCCAAATATGATTACATTGATTTAGAACCTTTATTCAGAGTAAGCAGTTGCATCTTGAGTTGGTAAACATATGTGTGAGAAAGAGAATGATATCGCAGTTTCAAAGCATGCCAGATCTCAGTCGTAATAGTAAGAGAAATTACATGAGGCAACTTCGGAGAGGTGATCGAGGAAAAAAGACAGATGCGGAGATGTTTATCATTTAATTCGATCAAAATAACGATTCAAAAGGGAAGTTCCATCTGAATTAGTGAGCAACATTTGGGGACAGGAAGAAACTCCAAGAACATGATTAAGAAGATCATATGCATCGAGAATCGCAGAGTTGAGCATGCCAAATGCTGTAATTTTACTAGTAGTTTTAGAGAATTGTCAATGTAAGTCTGCATGCGTAATCTTGAACTAAAGATCTCACGTACTGTAGCAAAGTTGTTACTAGTAGGTCTTTTACCGCTATAGTTGGAAGTCAATACAAAGTATTTTTTGGTCTGACAGTGGAGTCGTGTCCATTTCTCGTGGTCGATAATGGACAAGTAAGCTCAAATTTTCTGAATTGAATTTGTTGTTCCAAGATTTCTTTTAGGGCGTTGAATGTGCAGTCCATTGGAATCAGTATTCTTGTTATCTCAAAGTTGGTATACTCTCTATTTTCTTCCCATTGTCCATTGTGGCATACCACAACTGAGATTTTCACCATGCAACTGTGGAATGCAATGAAAAATTGGCTAAGTGAAACATATAAGAAACATAAATGAAACATGTATAAACAACAAAGAAACAACAAACATGTTTGAAACAACAAAGAAACAACTGGCACGCCCCAGACGGGATGCGACGACGATCCACAACTTAAATACAAATAAACCAAATAGTCTAGACGAATATCAACGAAAACCCAATGGAACAAAGTCAAATACCAGCGGAAATAAAGAACAAGTACGAGTTACAACTTACAGTCCAACAAATATCCGAATTACATCCCCGAAATCAACTAAAGATAACAACTTAATAGTCAAAGGGTCCTACGCCCTTCAGTTACAGACCGGAATGAAAAGAGAATAAAATAGTCCAATAGGAAATACAAGAAATAAGTCCAGCAACAACAACAACAACAGGTAGTAAGTCCAACAAGCGGAGCACAGGAGCTCAGTCCATGGTAGGTTCAACATCTTCAACAAAGTCCTCATCTAAAGGTTAGAAAACAGGAGGGGATGAGACAGAAATCTCAGTGGATGGGGTGATCATGTGCAAATGTGGCGATATATAGTTAATGCGAGAATCAGTTGTATGAAAACGCGTGAGATATGATGCATGAATTCACACACAGTCCACATACGTCGTGATAAAATATTTAAATAATATACTTATACAGTTTAAGAAAACAGTTCGTGGTCACACAAACACTATGTGATTCAGGCAAGACAGGTAGGATTGCGTACGGAATGTAACGCCAATCCTATGCAAGGCAATTAATGGTTGCGTACGGATTTGTAGCGCCAACCAATGCAATACAAGTAGCGGTTGCGTACGGATTTGTAGCGCCAACCAAATGGGTCCGATTAACTCCAGAATCGTGTGGATCAGATAGCGATTCCTTCGTTCTTCCTTGTAACTCCCGAGCAAGATGGTCCAAGACCCATCACCTTATCGCTCCATAGGCAAAGACAAAATCCACAGTGGAGCTAGCTAGGCTCGGATTTGTCATAATCATGATTATACCTCAAGTACTATGACCCGCTTCCCTTGGACAAACTCCGTCCCTCAGTTGCGGGATTAGGACGATGGGGCCGGAAAAGTGGAATAGCAGCCGAGCTACCCGGTTCCATCCCCGACGTATCCATTCCGACTGTGAGCTCGACACACCAAGTTGACTCAGGCAGGAAAGTAAAAACAAGTTCAGGTAGTCAACCAGGTAGTCGAGTATTATTGATTCAGGGAAGCAGTTCAGGAAAATTTTCGAAAATCGCGAGTGGCAATTATTGCGTTGGTGGAGTTATTGGGATTAAGATGATTATCAGGAGGATAGACAATCTTCGATATCTTGAAAGATTAAGTGGAACATAAGTCCCGTTAGAGATTCAAAATCGCAAGACGAGGAAGTCGAGTGAGTATTAATTGGTCAGGACAATCCGTTAAGTCAATGGGTTTTTGAGAAAATAAAATATTTTAATTAATAATTAAAGTCAGAGAGTCCAGGGCTGTTTTAGTAAAAGGAAAATAATTTGAGTTAGGCCCTTGATAAAAGGGAATTTGCAATTAGCCCCGTTTTGTAAAAAAATAAATACTTTTGGGGTTAAAAACTGAACAACTAAATATCCCGACCTTGAAAAATTATGAGGTCAGTTCCTAAATTCTCTAAATTATTCAGAGATTCAGGTTTTTAAAGTTTTGAGGTCGAGTTTTTATAAAATTCTCACACTGGCCCCAAATTTGTTAAAATTATCATTTCGGGCCCTAAGTTTAAAATAATTGGAACTCACAAACCGGAAGGGCTTTTAATGTGATTCCAGTTGAAAAATGTCACTTAGGTTAGTTATATATTGGGACAAAAGCAGTTTTAAAAGGAAATAAGTGTAGGTCCTTTAACTTTTGAAAATCTCATTTTTGTCCAATTTTGAAATAATTGTCTTTAAGGCTTTTAGGGGTCCAATTATTATGAAATTTGAACCTTGGGTCCAAATTATAATTAAGTTATAGTTAAATTAGTAATTCCAGGTACATGGGCTGTATAAGTCCTGGAAATTTTATTTGGGTCCTCAAGTTTAATCTTTTACAATTCAGTCCCTCAATTTTAGTAAAATTACTTTCCAAGCTCTAAACACTTGGATTTTTGGAATACACTTAAAATATGTCATTTCCAGTCCCTTAAGAGTGAAACTTTCAAATTTTGAAATTAAGGTCTGGTCCAGTTTCGAAATTTGCAAAGTAGCCCTTAAACTTCTAAAATTTTACAATCTAGTCCTTGGGTTTTTAAAGGTTGATTTTATTTATCTTAAAACTCTTAAAACTTTATTAAAATGTCCAAAAGTCATTTTTGAACCTGAGTACAGTACCAAATTTTGAAATTTGCAGAGGGGTCCTGTGAAGCCCCGATTTTTTCGAAGCTATTAATTGTTCCTTATTGTCGTTTATACGTTTGATCGACTATTTTACCGCGTCATTTTGATGGGTAATTATTAATAATATATACATTTTGTATTTTATTTCATTTTATTTAATTACTTGTATTCTTTATCTTTATTAATTATATTCCTCATTTATGATCACTTGATTGATCATTATTACTATTTTTGAATTTATTAGTCACCTTAGAATTTTAAAAGACTATTTATTTTAGAGACTTTTACCTTATAGAATTAAGATTTTTGATTTAGATT
Organism: Rehmannia glutinosa; assembly: GCA_016081115.2. Classification (NCBI taxonomy): domain Eukaryota; kingdom Viridiplantae; phylum Streptophyta; class Magnoliopsida; order Lamiales; family Orobanchaceae; genus Rehmannia; species Rehmannia glutinosa. Next base: position 50,230,927 of record CM071935.1, read on the forward strand.
AAGTGATCATGAGACTTACAAGTGATCAAGGAAATCACTAAATATTTTGGAGATTGATATATTTCATCTATTATCATCAAATTTAGGACAAAAAAAAATATATGGAATTACCATAATGCCCTTGTAGTGGACGACCAACATGGATATTTTTGGAGTAAAAATATCATCCAACTCTTGTACACCTACACCATATATTAGTCATCTTGTGTATAATTATACCATTAATTCAAACATTATACACATCATCTCTCACATTACTTCTTTAATATTTTTTTTGCCAACATGTTGGAAGTCTTCCAACATTCCATTCAAACCAAGTCTTACCCATACCTTTGGCCTTCAAATTGTCTCCCATGCATGAGGCAAAATGCAAGACACAAATTTGAACAAAAATTCCTCTCTCCCTCTCTCACTTGGACGGCCATTATGGCCAGGGTAATCGGGCAAGGATGCCCGCTCGAGCATTTGCACTAGCCGGACAGGAGGCTCCGGAGGCAACAGATGTGGTGGAAGGTACGCTTCTAGTATCTAACCACTACGCTAAAATATTGTTCGACCCTGGATCAACGCATTCATTTGTTGCACCGCATTTTGTACACAATCTGCATGCATGCATGGAACATATGCCTATATGTTTAGAAGTGTCAACTCCTATGGGTGCAAGTCAGAAAATAAATATTATCTATAATGCATGCGAAGTTAAGATTGATGAGATAAACTTTCCTGCCGATTTGATCTTATTACCTATATCCGAATACGACGCCTGGATTAAATGATATTGGGAATGAATTTAAAAGCTGTTATCTGCACACCATGCACAAATGGACTAATGTGTAAAATACGCCATAACAAGTCCATTAAGCTATGTGAACCCAGAAAACCCAAAGTGGAAATTTCGGGAAGGGCACGAGTTAAGATTGCCCCATTCATTTCGGCAATGAAAGCGAGGAGGGCGATAACTAGAGGGGCTCAAGGGTACTTGGCGTTTGTAATTAACAAAACCAAGGTTGAGACACAAATCAACCAAGTACTTTTACTAAAATAGTAGTATCGTAGATTTTATTTTCTCACGGATGTATTTCCACAAGAACTCACCACTGTCCCTCCAGATAGGGAAGTGGAGTTCATTATCCAGGTGTTACCAGGAACTGCCCCGATTGCCAGAACACCGTATCGAATGGATCCTCTTGAGTTACAAGAGTTGAAAACGCAATTACAAAAACTGATGGATGTGGGATTTATCCGACCAAGTACGTATCCGTGGGGAGCACCTGTGCTGTTCGTCAAAAAGAAGGATGGCACATTAGACTATGTATAGATTATCGTGGACTTAATAGTGTGACCATCAAGAATAAATACCCCCTCCCGAGGATAGACGAACTATTTGATCAACTTCAAGGAGCAACGGTGTACTCGAAGTTTGACTTACAGCAAGGATATTATCAACTGAAGATCCGTGAAGGAGACATTTCCAAAACTGCATTTCAAACTAGATATGGACACTACGAGTTTGTAGTAATGCCTTCCGGTCTGACGAATGCACCAGCAGCATTTATGGACCTGATGCATCGAGTCTTCCAACCTTATTTGGATCAATTCGTAGTAATATTCATTGATGACATACTCGTATACTCTAAGTATAGAGAAGAGCACGAACGTCATCTGAAAATCATTTTAGAGACACTACGAGAACATAAGTTGTATGCCAAATTCAGTAAGTGTGAATTTTGGCTTAGTGAAGTCGCGTTCTTGGGACATATAGTATCCGGGACTGGGATTGCAGTAGATCCTTCGAAGGTACAGACAGTGGTTGAATGGAAACAACCCGAGTCTGTAACGGAAATCGAGGAGTTTCTAGACTAGCCGCATATTATCGAAGATTTATCCAGGACTTCTCCAAGATAGTCGGACCACTCACTCGACTAACCTGCATAAGTCAAATTTGAGTGGAATGACAAGTGCGAGGCAAGTTTCAAGAGAGTCAAGAAACGACTTACTACGACTCCGTCTTAGCCCTTCCAAAGGGAACATAAAACTTTGTCGTCTACAAAACGATGCATCAAAAGAAGGACTAGGAGCAGTGCTCATGCAGGAAGGAAAGGTTATCGCTTATGCATCATGAATACTCAAGCCGTATGAGGCCAATTATCCAACGCATGACTTGGATTTGGCAGCAATAGTTTTCGCATTGAAGAAATGGAGACACTATCTCTACGGAGCAACATTCACGGTTTTCACGGATCACAAGAGCTTGAAGTACCTATTCTCTCAAAAAGACCTCAATCTGAGGCAACGGAGATGGATGGAGTTGATTGAGGACTATCACTTTGATATTCAATACCATCCCGGGAAAGCTAACGTCGTAGCGGACGCTCTAAGCAGAAAGGCGAGCCTAGCCAGACTTATGATTCGAGAGTGGGAATCATTAAAAGAGCTGAGCAATTGGAATCTGACGAGAACCAATACTCAGATTTCATGTGCTAACATTTCAGTTACACCCAATCTGTTGAATGAGATCAAAGAAACACAAGAGAAAGATACACATCTTCAAAAACTGAAAGAGAAGATACTTAAAGGAGAAAGATCAGAATTCTCGGTACATGAAGATGGAGTTATCAGGTTCCGGAATCGAATGTGTGTACCGAATGACGAGCAGATTAGGAATAGAATCCTAGCAGAGGCACACCGTTCAAAGTACACTATACATCCTGGAGGAAACAAGATGTATAAGGATTTGAAAAGGAGTTATTGGTGGGTAAACATGAAAAACCAGGTAGCAGAGTTCATTGCGAGATGTTTAACTTGTCAACGAGTAAAAGCAGAACACCAACGACCATCTGGTTTACTACAACCGTTGAGAATTCCCGAGTGGAAATGGGAACACATAACAATGGACTTCGTGACGGACCTACCAAGGACCAGAGGAGGCCATGATGCTATTTGGGTAGTTGTAGACCGACTCACGAAATCTGCACACTTTTTACCCATCAAGAAAACTGATAGCTTGCAGAAACTTGCACAAACTTATATCCGAGAAATCATTCGAGTGCATGGAGTACCGGTCGACATAGTATCAGACAGAGACCCGAGGTTTGTCTCCAGATTTTGGAAGTGCTTGCACGAGGAATTGGGTACCTCACTAAGTTTCAGCACAGCAGCACATCCACAAACCGATGGACAGTCTGAACGAACAATTCAAACCCTTGAAGATATGCTACGAGCCTGCACCTTGGATTTTCAAGGGAGTTGGGATTCGCACTTACCATTAGCCGAGTTCGCCTACAATAACAGTTATCAGGCCACGATTGGGATGGCACCCTACGAGGCATTGTATGGGCAAAAATGTAGATCCCCACTACACTGGGAGATTGATGACCAATGGACTCCGAAAGAGAAACGAAAGTCGCCCTCGATTCCAAAGGTCGACTTAGTTCAGGAGGCCATGGGGAAGGTCAAGCTGATCAAGGAGCGGATTCGCACAGCTCAGAGCCGCCAAAAGAAGTTACGCGGACAAGAGAAGAAAGGATTTGGAATTCGAAGTCGGTGATGAAGTATTTCTGAGACTCTCACCACAGCAAGGATTGATCAATCCGAAGAAAGGAGGCAAGTTGAGTCCGAGATATGTTGGACCTTACTAGATTTTACAGAGGATCGGGAAGTTAGCCTACAGACTCGAGTTACCAGCACCATATGCGGGAATGCACGATGTATTCCACGTGTCGAGACTGAAGAAGTATCAACCAGATCCCGAGCATATCATCACTCGAGATACTCTTCCTCTAATGGAAAATCTATCCTACACCGAGAGGCCAATCCGGATCATTGATCAACAGATAAGACAGTTGCGTAAGAGAGAAATTCCGATGGTTAAAGTGGTGTGGCAGAACCTTAACCGAGACGAAGACGCAACGTGGGAGATGGAAGAAGACATGAGGAATCAATATCCAGAACTATTCGGAAGAGAATTTGGGGACCAAATTCTTTTAAGGAGGGGAGGATGTGAAGCCCCGATTTTGACGGGTAATTATTAATAATATATACATTTTGTATTTTATTTCATTTTATTTAATTACTTGTGATCATGATCTTTATTAATTCTATTCCTCATTTATGATCACTTGATTGATCATTATTACTATTTTTGTATTTATTAGTCACCTTAGAATTTTAAGAGACTATTTATTTTAGAGACTTTTACCTTATAGAATTAAGATTTTTGATTTAGATTAAGTGATCATGAGACTTACAAGTGATCAAGGAAATCACTAAATATTTTGGAGATTGATATATTTCATCTATTATCATCAAATTTGAGACAAAAAAAAATATATGGAATTACCATAATGCCCTTGTAGTGGACGGCCAACATGGATATTTTTGGAGTAAAAATATCATCCAACTCTTGTACACCTACACCTTATATTAGTCATCTTGTGTATAATTATACCATTAATTCAAACATTATACACATCATCTCTCACATTACTTCTTTAATATTTTTTTTGCCAACATGTTGGAAGTCTTCCAACATTCCATTCAAACCAAGTCTTGCCCATACCTTTAACCTTCAAATTGTCTCTCATGCATGAGGCAAAATGCAAGATACAAATTTGAACAAAAATTCCTCTCTCCCTCTCTCACTTGGACGGCCATTATGGCATTTTTACACAAAAATTTCATGTTTCCACTAACACATTCATCTCCTACACAAAATCTTCCTCCTTCTCTCTAAAAACTCCCAACTTCTCTCTATTCTTCCTCTCACTTTCTTCTTCTATACTTAGAAAAATTTTCAACATTTTCCTCCTATTCTTCACAAAAATCGAACCAAACTATACCAAGGTAAGAAATTTCATCTTCAATCCATCTTTGATATCACATTGTTCATCTCTTCCACCTTCTTAACTCAAGTTTGAACTTGGTTTGGAGGTACATTTAGAAGACCTTGAAGATTAGAGCTTGATAACATTTTTGAAGAAGGACCTCAAGCTTGAAGAGAAACTAGTAGAGGAATTTAGACTACAAGGTAAGAATTGAGTACTAGACCCCTTCTTCCCTATTCTTTCTATTTTTTTCAAATTTTAACACCCCTTTTTCATTTTTGAGAAATAGGGGTTGACCTTAGGTGATTTTGGAGTTGAGCCAAAATTTCCAATTTTTAAGCTTCAACTAGTCTCCAAACACCTACTACACAAGGTAAAGTGTAGTCCTTCTCATTTCCTTATTTCTTTCTTTTTCTCCTTAATTTTTCTCTCATTTTTCTAACTTCAAATTTTTTATATTTTTTGAATTAGGGGCTGACCTAAGAAGCCTCATCCAAAAATATTTCCAATTTTAAGGTGGGTGGAAAAATATTTTCCAACTTTTAGGTGTTTTGATTAAATGCATGTAGAAAATTTGATCATGAGTCTTGAGATATATATAATATATGTATTGCATGTCAATTTTATGTATCAAGTCATGAAAATTCTCAAGAGTTGCTCAAAATTACTATTTATTGAATTTTAGGTGCATGCATGTACACTTTCATGTTCTATTTGATGAATTCTTTTATGTATTGGACATGCATGTGTATGATCTTAAAATCTATATTTTGGATGACTTATAACCTGGAAAAGTCGAGCATAATTGATTAAATTTCAATTTTGGACTTAAAAATGTAAAAATGGAAAGTTGGTGGACTAAATTGCAAGAAAATAAAAGTTAAAGGACCCCTCTGCAAATTTCGAAATTTGGGACTGTACTCAGGTTCAAAAATGACTTTTGGACATTTTAATAAAGTTTTAAGAGTTTTAAGATAAATAAAATCAACCTTTAAAAGCCCAAGGACTAGATTGTAAAATTTTGAAAGTTTAAGGGCTACTTTGCAATTTTTAAAACTGTACCAGACCTTAACTTTAAAATTTGAAATTTTTACTCTTAAGGTACTGGGAATTACATATTTTAAAAGTATTCCAAAAAATCCAAGTGGTTAGGGCTTGGAAAACAATTTTACTAAAATTGAGGGACTAATGGGTAAAATACTAAACTTGAGGACCCAAATGAAATTTCCAGAACTTACGCAGCCCATGCACCTGGAAATACTAACTTAACTATAACTTAATTATATTTTGGACCCAAGGTTCAAATTTCATAACAATTGGACCCCTAAAAGCCTTAAAGGCAATTATTTCAAAATGGGACAAAAATGATATTTTCAAAAGTTAAAGGACCTACACATATTTCTTTTAAAAACTGCTTTTGTCCCAATATCCTACTAACCTTAGTGACATTTTCCAACTAGAATCATATTAAAAGCCCCTCCGGTTTGTGAGTTCCGGATTTTTAAAACTTAAGGTCCGAATTGGCAATTTTTACAAATTTAGGGCCAATGTGAGAATTTTATAAAAACTCGACCTCAAAACTATAAAAACCTGAATCTCTGGACAATTTGGAGAATTTAGGAACTGACATATTAATTGTTCAAGGTCGGGATATTTATTTATTCAATTTTTAACCCCAAAAGTGTTATTTTTACATAACGGGGCTAAATTACAATTTTTCTTTTATAAAGGACCTAACTCAAATTATTTTCTCTTTTACTAAAATAGCCCTGGACCCTCTGACTTGGAGATTTAATTAAATTATTTTATTTTCTCAAAACTCTTGACTTGTCGGATCAATTTGACCGATTAATACCCGATCGCGGAGCGACTTCCTCGCCTTGCGATTTTGAATCTATAACGGGACTTATGTTCCACCTAATCTTTCAAGATATCGAAGATTGCTTATCCTTCCGATGATCATCTTCATCCAAATACCCCACCAACGCCATAATTGCCACTCGCGTTTTTCAAAATTTTTTCTAAAACTGCTTCCCTGAATCAATAATACTCGACTGCCTGGTTGACTACCTGTACTTGTAATTACTTTCCTGCCTGAGTCAACTTGGTGTGTCGAGCTCACAGTCGGAATGGATACGTCGGGGATGGAACCGGGCAGCTCGACTGCTATTCCACTCTTCCGGCCCCATCGTCCTAATCCCGCAATTGAGGGACGGAGTTTGTCCAAGGGAAGCGGGCCGTAGTACCTGAGGTATAATCATGATTATGACGGATCCGAGCCTTGCAAGCTCCACTGTGGATTTTGTCTTTGCCTACGGAGCGATAAGGTGCCGGTCTTGGACCATACTTGACCGGGAGTTACAAGGAAGAACGAAGGAATCGCTGTCTGATCCACACGATTCCGGAGTTATCGGACCCGTTTTGGTTGGCGTTACATTTTCGTACGCAACCGCTACCTGTTTTGCATTGGTTGGCGCTACATATCCGTACGCAACCATTAATTGCCTTGCATTGGGATTGGCGTTACATTTCCGTACGCAATCCTACCTGTCTTGACTGAATCACATAGTGTCTGTGTGACCATGAACTGTTTTCGTGAACTGTATAAGTATATTATTTAAATATTTTATCACGACGCTATGGATCGTGTGTGAATCCATGCATCATACTCACGCGCGTTTTCATATAATCAAGTTTTCTCACATTAACTATATATTGCGCCACACTTGCACACGATCACCCCATCCACTGAGATTTCTGTCTCATCCCCACCTATTTTCTAACCTTAGATGAGGATTTCGTTGAAGATGTTGAACCGGCTCTGGATTGAGACCTTGTTCTACGCTTGTTGGATTCGTTACTTCTTCTTGTTGTTGATTGGACTCTTACATTGTGTTGTTGTTGGACTATTGTATTTCTTTCTATTCGGGTTTGTAACTAAAGGGCGTAGGACCCTTTGACTTTAAGCTACTATATTTTGTTGATTTTCGGGTTGTAATTTGGATGATGGATTGTAGACTTTAAGTTGTACTTGTACTTGTTATTTATTCCGCTGCTATTTAGACTCTGTTTCATTGGGTTCTCGTTGATATTTGTCTGGACTATTTGGTTATTGTATTTAAGTTGTGGATCGTTCGTCGCATCCCGTTTGGGCCATGACAGGTCCCTTAAGTTTTATTTTCTTGCAATTAAGTCCACCAACTTTCCATTTTTGCATTTTAAGTCCAAAAATTGAAATTTAATCAATTATGCTTGACTTGTCCAGGTTATAAGTCATACAAAACATGGATTTCAAGGATCATACATATGAATGTTCATTTCATACAAGAATTCATCAAATAGAACATTAAATTGTACATGCATGCACCTAAATTTCAATAAATAGCATTTTTGAGCAACACTTGAGAAATTTCATAACTTGATACATAAAATTAACATGCAATATATAAATATACATATCTCAAGTGCTCATGATCAACACACTACATGCATTTAGCAAAAATCCCTAGAAGTTGAAAGCATTTTTCCACCCACCTTAAATTTGGAGAGTTGTGAAATAAAAAGGATAAATTTCACAACTTGGTATGAGGTCACTTAGGTCAGCCCCTAAGTCAAGAAAATATCAAAATTTAGAGTTAGGAAAATGAGTGAAAAATTAAGAAGAAAAAGAAGAAGATAAGAAAATTGGAAATACTACACTTTACCTTGTGTAGTGATTTAGAACTAAGAGGTGTTAAAATGAAAATGAAAAAGGGGTGTTAAAATTTGAAGCAAATAGAAAGAAGAAGAGAGAAGGGCTCTAGTGTCCAAATCTTACCTTGTAGTCCAATTTCTCTAACAATTATTCTTCAAGTCTTCTAAATTGACCACCATGCATGCATGTCTTCACGTAGTCTGCTAAATACCTCAAAATCAAAATTTCAAACTTAAATTAAGAAGAGAAAGTGATGAGTTGTAAGATATCAAGTTGAATTGAGGAATGAAATTTCATACCTTTGAGATAGGGGGTTAGAATTTTTTGGATTTGAGTAGGAAGAATGTTTATTTTTGTTTAGATGTTTGAAGGAAGAAGGGGTGTTTGATGATATTAAGAAGATGTTCTTGAAGGTATGAAGGCATGCTTGAAGGTGTGAAGGACTTGTGTTTGAAGATTTGAAGATGTGAAGAAATGGTTCTTGAAGGTTTGAAGATATGAAGAATTGGTGTTTGAAGATTTGAAGAATTGGTGTTTGAAGATTTGAAGATGTGAATGATTCTTAGAGAGAGATTAGAGAGAAGGAGGAGAATTAGTTAGGAGATTAGAATGTGTTGGATGAAATGAACAAATTTTCTTCATTTTGGCCATATTGGCCATCCACTTTGAGAGGGAAGGGGAGAAATTTTTTGTTTAATTTGTGTCTTGGATTTTGCTTCTTGCATGGGAGACATTTTGGTGGTCAAAGGTATGGGCATGAGATGGGTTTGAATGGAATGTTGGAAGATTTAATATTAAAGAATTTATGTATAAGATAATGTGTATAACGTTTGAATTAATGTGTAATTATACACAATATGACTAATATAAGATGTAAGTGTACAAGAGTTGGTAGATATTTCTACACCAAAAAAAAATCCCATGTTGGCCGTCCACTATAGGGGTATTTGGTAATTCCATATTTTTCTTTTGTCCCAAATTTGATGATAATAGATGAATAATATCAATCTCCAAATTAATTAGTGATTTCCTTGATCACTTATAAGTCTCATGATCACTTAATCTAAATCAAATTCTTTAATTCTATTAGGTAAAATCTCTAAAATAAATAGTCTCTTAAAATTCTAAGGTGACTAATAAATACAAAAATAGTGATAATGATCAATCAAGTGATCATAAATGCGAAATAGAATTAGTAATGATCATGATCACAAGTAATAAATAAAAATAAAATAAATTGCAAAATATATATATACACTACAAAAAAATATCTATTGTATTAAGAACATGTACTTGTGTAGATGGTTTTGATAACTGCATTTGAAGGTTTGTAATGACTTTAACAAAATGCTCGACTTTTATGATGTTGAATAGTTTGACTTTTCTATGGTTGAATGATATTATGCCTTAGATATTAAAGTGTCACGAAAATATAAAAATTTATGACTGAAATTTAGCTATTGTTAAAAAATGGTTTTCAATTAACAGCAGATTATATAGAAACCTTTGCAAAAACATTTTTTTTATTAGCGGCGGTTTGAAGCGCTTCTAAATATTTTAATATTATTTTATTTTAGTGGCGGTTTCAAAACCGCTGTGAAATTTAAATTAGTGGCAGTTTAAACCGCTGCTAAATATTTTAATATTATTTTATTTTAGTGGCGGTTTCAAAACCGCTGCGAAATTTAAATTAGTGGCGGTTTTGAACCGCTGCCAAAAAACCACCGCTAATATACACAATTTCCAGCGTTTCCTAAAAACCGCCACAAATTCTATCGCGACACGTTTTTGGACAGCGATTTTGGAACTGTTGCGAAATGCTTCGTCGGCGGTTTAAACCGCCGCTATATTTAATAGAAACCGCTGCTAATTACCTGTGTTTTTTGTAGTGATATTATTAATATACCCGTCAAAGTGACGCGGTAAAATAGTCGATCAAATACATAGACGGCAAAAGATCAATTACATGCTCGGAAAAATCGGCGCTTCACATCCTCCCCTCCTTAAAAGAATTTGGTCCCCAAATTCTCTTCAGAATAGTTCTGGATATTGATTCCTCATGTCTTCTTCCATCTACCACGTTGCGTCTTTGTCTCGGTTGTGGTTCTGCCACACCACTTTAACCATCGGAATCTCCCTCTTACGCAACTGACATATCTACTGATCAATGATCTGGATCGGCCTCTCGGTGTAAGATAAATTTTCCATTAGAGGAGGAGTATCACGAGTGATGATATGTTCGGGATCTGGTTGATACTTCTTCAATCTCGATACGTGGAATACATCGTGCATTCCCGCATATGGTACTGGTAACTCGAGTCGGTAGGCTAACTTCCCGATCCTATGTAAAATCTTGTATGGTCCAACATATCTCGGACTCAATTTGCCTCCTTTCTTTGGATTGATCAATCCTTTGGTGAGAGTCTGAGAAATACTTCATCTCCGACTTCAAATTCTAAATCTTTTCTTCTCTTGTCCGCGTAACTCTTTTGGCGGCTCTGAGTTGTGCGAATCCACTCCTTGATTAGCTTGACCTTCTCCATGGCTTCCTGAACTAAGTCGACCATTGGAATCGAGGGCGACTTTTGTTTCTCTTTCGGAGTCCATTGGTAATCAATCTCCCAGTGTAGTGGGGATCAACATTTTCGCCCATATAATGCCTCGTAGGGTGCCATCCCAATTGTGGCCTGATAGCTGTTATTTTAGGCGAACTCAGCTAATGGTAAGTGCGAATCCCAACTTCCTTGGAAATCCAATGTGCAGGCTCGCAACATATCTTCTAGGGTTTGAATCGTTCGCTCGAACTTGTCCATCGTTTTGTGGATGTGTTGTTGTCTGTGAAACTTAGTGAGGTACCCAATTCCTCGTGTAAGCACTTCCAAAATCTGGAGACAAACCTCGGGTCTCTGTCTGATACTATGCCACCTGGTACTCCATGCAGTCGAATAATCTCTCGGATATAAATCTGCGCGAGTTTCTGCAAGCTATCAGTCTTCTTGATTTCGTGAGTCGGTCTACAACTACCCAAATAGCATCATGGCCTCCTGGTCCTTGGTAGATCCATCACGAAGTCCATCGTTATGTTTTCCCATTTCCACTCGGGAATTCTCAACGGTTGTAGTAAACCAGATGGTCATTGGTGTTCTGCTTTTACTCGTTGACAAGTCAAACATCTCGCAACAAACTCGCTACCTGGTTCTTCATGTTTACCCACCAATAACTCCGTTTCAAATCCTTATACATCTTGTTTCCTCCAGGATGTATAGTGTATTTTGAACGGTGTGCCTCTGTGAGGATTCTATTCCTAATCTGCTCGTCACTCGGTACACAAACTCGATTCCAAAATTTGATAACCCCAGCTTCATGTACTGAGAATTCTGATCTCTCTCCTTTAAGTATCTTCTGCTTCAGTTTTTGAAGATGCACATTTGTCCCCTGTGCTTCCTTGATCTCATTCAGCAGATCGGGTTTAACTAAAATGTTAGCACATGAAATATGAGTATTGGTTCTCGTCAAATTCCAATTGATCAGCTCTTCTAATGATTCCCACTCTCGAATCATAAGTCTGACTAAGCTCGCCTTCCTGCTCAAAGCGTCAGCTACTACGTTAGCTTTCCCAGGATGGTATTGAATATCAAAGTGATAGTCCTCAATCAACTCCATCCATCTCTGTTGCCTCAGATTGAGATCTTTCTGGGAGAATAGATACTTCAAGCTCTTATGATCTGTGAAAACCGTGAATGTTGCTACGTAGAGATAGTGTATCCATTTCTTTAACGCGAACACTATCGCTGCCAATTCCAAGTCATGCGTTGGATAATTGGCTTCATACGGCTTGAGCTTTCGTGATGCATAAGCGATGACCTTTCCTTCCTGCATGAGCACTGCTCCTAGTTCTTCCTTTGATGCATCACTGTAGACGACAAAGTTTTATGTTCCATTTGGAAGATCTAAGACTGGAGCTATAGTAAGTCGTTTCTTCAGCTCTTGGAAACTAGCTTCGCACTTGTCATTCCACTCAAACTTGACTTGCTTCTGGGTTAGTCGAGTGAGCAGTTCGGCTATCTTGGAGATCGATAATATCCAGCTAGTCCTAGGAAACTCCTGATCTCCGTTACAGACTCGGGTTGTTTCCATTCAACCACTGTTTCTACCTTCGAAGTATCTATGGCGATCCCGGTGCCGGATACTATGTGTCCCAAGAACGCGACTTCACTAAGCCAAAATTCGCACTTGCTGAATTTGGCATGCAGCTTATGTTCTCGTAGTGTCTCCAAAACAATTTTCAGATGACGTTCATGCTCTTCTTTAGACTTAGAGTATACGAGTATGTCATCAATGAATATCACTACGAATTGATCCAAATAAGGTTGAAAGACTCGATGCATCAGGTCCATAAATGTTGCTGGTGCGTTCGTTAGACCGAAAGGCATCACTACAAACTTGTAGTGTCCATATCGAGTTTGAAATGCAGTTTTGGAAATTTCTTCTCCGCGGATCTTCATTTGGTAATATCCTTGTTGTAAATCATACTTCGAGTACACTGTCGCTTCTTGAAGTTGATCAAACAGTTCGTCTATCCTCGGGAGGGGATATTTGTTCTTGATGGTCACGCTATTAAGACCACGATAATCTATACACAGTCTTAATGTGCCATCCTTCTTTTTGACAAATAGTACCGGTGCTTCCCACAGAGACGTACTCGGTCGGATAAATCCCACATCCATCAACTTCTGTAATTGCGTCTTCAACTCTTGCAACTCAAGAGGAGCCATTCTATACGGTGTTCTAGCAATCGGGGCGGTTCCCGGTAATACCTCGATGGTGAACTCGACTTCCCTATCTGGAGGGATAGTGGTGAGTTCTTTTGGAAATACATTCGTGTATTCTGATACTACAGGTACTTGGTTAATTTGTGTCTCAACCTTGGGTTTGTTAATTACAAACGCCAAGTACCCTTGTGCCCATCTAGTGATCGCCTTCCTCGCTTTCATTGCTGAAATGATTGGGGCAATCTTAACTCGTGCCCTTCCCGAAATTTCCACTTCGGGTTTTCCGGGTTCACATAGCTTAATGGACTTGTTATGGCAGTCCATTTGTGCATGGTGTGCAGACAACCAGTTCATTCCCAATATCACGTCGTATTCGGATATAGGTAATAAGATCAAATCGGCAGGAAAATTTATCTCATCAATCTTAACTTCGCATGAATTATTGATAATATCTGTTATCTGGCTCGCACCCATAGGAGTTGACACTTCTAGACATATGGGCATATGTTCCATGCATGCATGCAGTTTGTGTACAAAATGCGGTGTGACAAATGAATGCGTTGATCCAGGGTCAAATAGTATTTTAGCGTAGTGGTTAGATACTAGAAGCGTACCTTCCACCACGTCTGTTGCCTCCAGAGCCTCATGTCCAGCGAGTGCAAATGCTCGAGTGGGTATCCTTGCCCGATTACCCTGGCCATTTCCCGGCTTCTGCGGCTGCACCTGTTTGGTTCGGTCTTCGTATTTCGGGCAATCTTTCAGCTGGTGCTGATTACTACCACAGCGCAAATACTTTCCCTGTTTACGCCAGCAGTCATTGGCAGTATGTCCCGGTTTCTGGCAATGTGCCCACACTTGACCCGACTTTCCTTGTACTGGTCCATTCCCTTTATCTGTCTTATTAACTGGTCCCTTCTAAAACTTAGCAGGCTGTCTAGATGGCTGTCCCACACCTGTCCTCTTGAGACTGTTTGATGGCCTACTCTACTGACTTTGTCCAATACGGTTCAGTCCCGACTCGATGCGGAGAGCTGCCTTTACCGCGGCTGAGTAGGTTGTCATTTCAAGAGTCAAAAGTTGTTTTTGAAGTTGCAGCTTCAGTCCTCGTGTGAACTTGTAAAGTTTGTCCTCTTCTGTACTGATTGTCCCCAGAGCAAACTTGGACAATCGATGAAATTCGGACTCATACTGAGCTACAAACATGTTCCCCTGCCTCAACCTATGGAATTTATCCCGGCGTGCCTCTTTCACAACCTGTGGAATGTACTGTTCATTGAACTCGGCCAAGAAATTTCCCCATGTTCTGGCTACTCGGTCCTGTTCCCACCTTCTCTCAACTGCCCTCCACCAGTCTCTAGCAGCCGATTCTAGACGAAATACGGCGAGTGTGACTTTTTGCTCATCTGAATATTGGAAAGCATTGAAGATATTTTCCAGCTTCTCTATCCATTCATCTGCCTTTAAGTCGTCTGGCTCTCCTAAGAAAGCCGGTGGGTCGAACCGTAGGAAACGCTCTAATGTGCGATCGTTCGCCTCTCTGGCGGGTTCGGGAGCACGGTGTTGAGGTTATGCTTGTTGCCTCATGAAAACCAGTATTTGTTGTAGAGCTTGTGCAGTCAGGTTGTCTCCTGCAGTAGGTGGAGGAGGCGGTGGTAATTCAGGGGAGGGTACCCAATCCCTGGGTACGTCGTCATTCCCTTGGGGAACTAGGCAAGGTCTCCCACGTCCACGATGTTTAGCCATTCTGTATCTTGAAGTGTTAGTTGCGATCCACGAGTAAATGAATACAATAATTATTCACGTAAAACAAGTTATATCATAGGGAAAGTAACAACAAAACACAAGACACTGAATAAATAGAAAAGGCATATCCATTAATGTAAAACTTGAATACACCCATGAAGTACAACAATAGTAATACCGAGTCAAAGATACATCTGAATCAAAATAGAACTGAATCTAATACAACAGAAAGCAAGGTACAACATGGTGGAATAAGTGTCTACAACAACCAGAGCATAATCTAACAATCAAGCTAACTACTCGGTGAGGTTGCCATCATCGTCACTAGCAGCTACGTCCATAAACGGGGCCTGGTCGGGCTGAGGTGGCGCCTCGACCTCAGGCCAATCGACAAAATCCAGCCACTGCTCGAATCCCTGTGCATCATCAAGCGGAGCAGCCTCAAGTGCCTCAGGCTTTCCAACCTCGACTGGATCCTCCTCGGGGTCCTCCTCAGGGTCCTCCTCAGCGTCGGGTACGGGCTCCACCTCGGGTGGTGGCAATGGCTGTGCATTAGCTGCCAAAGCAGCCTCCAAAGCAGCATATCGATGGGCTAGGGCCTGTGTAAGATCCTCTATCACGGTCATCTACTTGATGAGGGTCTCCTCCAAGCGCTCAATGGTGTCTCGAGACATATGGGCGTCCATCTCCCACTTTTGGCAGCCATCACTCGCTCTCTTCATTTTCTATCACACATTATCCATGCGCTCCTGGATAATCTGTATCTGATCCTCCCGCGCCCGTATAGTGTTGTCGCGGTCCTTAATAATGATGGTCAACTCATTTTTTCCGTTTTGGCTCCTTGCCAGGCGCTGTGTCAAGTCCCTATTACGATGGCGCTCCTCGGACAGCTCTGAGGTAGCTCGAATACTCTCCCGGTGCCAGTGAATCGTAAGTGCCCGGAAGTAATCCCGCTCAGCATGGGCCTCAAAAATGTCCCACCAAGTAGGTGGCACCGGCTCCATCCTGATCAAACAAAACTAAGGCGGATCGGTCAAAGGTAAAGAAAAGATAAGGAGGGAATAAGGAAAGAATGAACAAAGAAAGTCAGTCAAGAGTCAACTAAGTCAAGACAAGTATGACTATGGAACCTCAAAATATGCGTTCTAACTTAGTTTCAATCTCAATAATATGGTTCTACGCCAAATTGAAATTGATTTCACACTAATTAGTAAAGTCGCGGTATTACCCAAAACACAGACCGAGGGTCCTATCCTGGGTCAGCTCGGTGTAAGTTTCCATCTTACTAACCGAGCTCTGATATCACTCTAATTGTCACGCCCCAGACGGGATGCGACGATGATCCACAACTTAAATACAAATAAACCAAACAGTCTAGACGAATATCAACGAAAACCCAATGGAACAAAGTCAAATAGCAGGTGAAATAAAGAACAACTATGAGTTACAACTTACAGTCCAACAAATATCCGAATTACATCCCCGAAATCAACTAAAGATAACAACTTAATAGTCAAAGGGTCCTACGCCCTTCAGTTACAGAAATGAATGAAAAGAGAATAAAAGAGTCCAATAGGAAATACAAGAAATACGTCCAACAACAACAACAACAGGTAGTAAGTCCAACAAGCGGAGCACAGGAGCTTAGTCCGTGGTAGATTCAACATCTTCAACAAAGTCCTCATCTAAAGGTTAGAAAACAGGAGGGGATGAGACAGAAATCTCAGTGGATGGGGTGATCGTGTGCAAGTGTGGCGATATATAGTTAATGCGAGAATTAGTTGTATGAAAACGTGTGAGATATGATGCATGAATTCACACACAGTCCACAAGCGTCGTGATAAAATATTTAAGTAATATACTTATACAGTTTAAGAAAACAGTTCGTGGTCACACAAACACTATGTGGTTCAGGCAAGACAGGTAGGATTTCGTACGGAATGTAACGCCAATCCTGTGCAAGACAATTAATGGTTACGTACGGATTTGTAGCGCCAACCAATGCAATACAAGTAGCGGTTGCGTACGGATTTGTAGCGCCAACCAAACGGGTCCGATTAACTCCAGAATCGTGTGGATCCGACAGCGATTCCTTCGTTCTTCCTTGTAACTCCCCGAGCAAGATGGTCCAAGACCTGTCACCTTATCGCTCCATAGGCAAAGACAAAATCCACAGTGGAGCTAACAAGGCTCGGATTTGTCATAATCATGATTATACCTCAAGTACTACGACCCGCTTCCTTGGACAAACTCCGTCCCTCGCCAGGGATTAGGGCGATGGGGCCTGAAGAGTGGAATAGCAGTCGAGCTGCCCGGTTCCATCCCCGACGTATCCATTCCGACTGTGAGCTCGACACACCAAGTTGACAGGAAAGTAAAAACAAGTTCATGTAGTCAACCAGGCAGTCGAGTATTATTGATTCAGGGAAGCAATTCAGGAAAATTTTCGAAAATTGCGAGTGGCAATTATGGCGTTGGTGGAGTTATGTGGATGAAGATGATTATTGGGAGGATAGGCAATCTTCGATATCTTGAAAGATTAGTTGGAACATAAGTCCCGTTAGAGATTCAAATTCGCAAGACGAGGAAGTCGCCCCGCGAGCGAGTATTAATCGGTCAGGACGATCCATTAAGTCAAGGGGTTTTTGAGAAAATAAAATATTTTAATTAATAAATAAAGTCAGAGGATCCAGGTCTGTTTTAGTAAAAGGAAAATAATTTGAGTTAGGTCCTTGATAAAAGGAAATTTGCAATTAGCCCCGTTTTGTAAAAATCAATACTTTTGGGGTTAAAAATTGAATAACTAAATATCACGGTCTTGAACAATTATGAGGTCAGTTCCAAAATTATTTAAATTGTTCAGATATTCAGGTTTTTAAAGTTTTGAGGTCGAGTTTTTATAAAATTCTCACATTGGCCCCAAATTTGTTAAAATTGTCATTTCGGGCCCTAAATTTAAAATAATTGGAACTCACAAACCGGAAGGGATTTTAATGTGATTCCAGTTGAAAAATGTCACTAGGGTTAGTGGGATATTGGGACAAAATCAGTTTTAAGAGTAAATAAGTGTAGGTCCTTTAACTTTTGAAAATCTCATTTTTGTCCCATTTTGAAATAATTGCCTTTAAGGCTTTTAGGGGTCCAATTGTTATGAAAATTGAACCTTGGGTCCAAAATATAATTAAGTTATAGTTAAATTAGTAATTCCAGGTACATGGGCTGTATAAGTCCTGGAAATTTTATTTGGGTCCTCAAGTTTAATCTTTTACAATTTAGTCCCTCAATTTTAGTAAAATTACTTTCCAAGCTCTAAACACTTGGATTTTTGGAATACACTTAAAATATGTCATTTCCAGTCCCTTAAGAGTGAAAATTTTAATTTTGAAATTAAGGTCTGGTACAGTTTCAAAATTTGCAAATTAGCCCTTAAACTTCTAAACTTTTACAATCTAGTCCTTGGGCTTTTAAAGGTTAATTTTATTTATCTTAAAACTCTTAAAACTTTATTAAAATGTCCAAAAGTCATTTTTGAACCTGAGTACAGTCTCAAAATTCGAAATTTGCAGAGGAGTCCCTTAAGTTTCATTTTCTTGCAATTAAGTCCACCAACTTTCTATTTTTGCATTTTAAGTCCAAAAATTGAAATCTAATCAATTATGCTTGACTTGTCCATGTTATAAGTCATACAAAACATGGATTTCAAAGATCATACATATGCATGTTTATTTCATACAAGAATTCATCAAAAAGAACATTAAATTGTACATGCATGCACCTAAATTTCAATAAATAGCATTTTTGAGCAACACTTGAGAAATTTCATAACTTGATACATAAAATTAACATGAAATACATAAATATACATATCTCAAGTGCTCATGATCAAAACACTACATGCCTTTAGCAAAAATCCCTAGAAGTTGAAAGCATTTTTCCACCCACCTTAAATTTGGAGAGTTGTGAAATAAAAAGGAAAAATTTCACAACTTGGTATGAGGTCACTTAGGTCAGCCCCTAAGTCAAGAAATATCAAAATTTAGAGTTAGAAAAATGAGTGAAAACTTAAGAAGAAAAAGAAGAAGATAAGAAAATTGAAAATACTGCACTTTACCTTGTGTAGTAAGTGATTTGGAACTTGTTGAAGCTTCAAATTTGGAATTTTTGGTTCACTTTCAAAATCACCTAAGGTGAACCCCTATTTCTCAAAAATGAAAACGGGGTGTTAAAATTTGAAGAAAATAGGAAGAAGAATAAGAAGAGAGAAGGGCTCTAGTGTCCAAATCTTACCTTGTAGTCCAATTTCTCTAACAATTATTCTTCAAGTCTTCCAAATTGACCACCATGCATGCATGTTTTCACGTAGTCTTCTAAGTACCTCAAAATCAAAATTTCAAACTTAAATTAAGAAGTGAAGGTGATGAGTTGTAATATATCAAGTTGAATTGAGGAATGAAATTTCTTACCTTTGAGATAGGGGGTTCGAATTTTTTGGATTTGAGTAGGAAGAATTTTTGTTTTTGTTTAGATGTTTGAAGAAAGAAGGAGTGTTTGATGATATTAAGAAGATGTTCTTGAATGTATGAAGGTATGCTTGAAGGTGTGAAGGACTTGTGTTTGAAGATTTGAAGATGTGAAGAAATGGTTCTTGAAGGTTTGAAGATATGAAGAATTGATGATTGAAGATTTGAAGATATGTAGAATTGGTGTTTGAAGATTTGAAGATGTGAATGATTCTTAGAGAGAGATTAGAGAGAAGGAGAAGAATTAGTTAGGAGATTAAAATGTGTTGGATGAAATGAACAAATTTTGTTCATTTTGGCCATATTGGCCGTCCACTTTGAGAGGAGGGGGAGAAATTTTTTGTTTAATTTGTATCTTGAATTTTGCTTCTTGCATGGGAGACATTTTGGTGGTCAAAGGTATGGGCATGAGATGGGTTTGAATGGAATGTTGGGAAGACTCCAACATGTTGGAAGATTTAATTTTAAAGAATTTATGTATAAGATAATGTGTATAATGTTTGAATTAATGGTGTAATTATACACAAGATGACTAATATAAGGTGTAAGTGTACAAGAGTTGGGAGGAATTTCTACACCAAAAAAAATCCCATGTTGGCCGTCCACTATAGGGGTATTTGGTAATTCCATATATTTTTTTTTTGTCCCAAATTTGATGATAATAGATGAATAATATCAATCTCCAAATTAATTAATTATTTCCTTGATCACTTATAAGTCTCATGATCACTTAATCTAAATCAAATTCTTAATTCTATAAGGTAAAAGTATCTAAAATAAATAGTCTCTCAAAATTCTAAAGGGACTAATAAATACAAAAATAGTAATAATGATCAATCAAGTGATCATAAATGCGAAATAAAATTAGTAATGATCATGATCACAAGTAACAAATAAAAATAAAATAAATTACAAAATATATATATTAATAATATTTACCCGTCAAAGTGACGCGGTAAAATAGTCGATCAAATACATAGACGACAAAAGATCAATTACATGCTCGGAAAAATTGGGGCTTCACAACAACAAAGAAAGAAAAAAGAAACCAACGAAAAAAATAAGCGAAAAATGGGTATTTCTGTCAAAAATCAGCGAAAACTGGGTATTTTTGTCAAAAATCAGCGAGAAGTGGGTATTTTTGTCAAAAATCAGCGAAAATGGGTATTTTTGTCCAAAATCGCGGAAAATAAACATTGTGCAGGGATTGGGCATGGAAAATGGGGTATTTATGTCCTTTTCCCTTTATATTTTATACATTGGTCCATTAGAAATAATCTTAAACCCATCACCAAGCCCAAGTCCAATCCCATGTCACCCATCCAAATATGGTAGTACCAATAAAATATAAATTATCCTAAAAATCTTATTTAATATAATTATAACAATCAAATTAATTAACAATAAATTCCAACAAATATCCCCATAAATCAGCATTTTATTTTAGTCAACGAATCTATTATTATAATTAATTTAATTACATATATATTTTTTTATATATAACTTTGTATTAATTTAAGCTAGAAAAAATAATAATAATAAAATCCCTACTAATCAGCGCATTGTTTTAACCAACTAATCTAGTAGCATAATTAGTATATTTAAACCCAAGACATCCTCTATTTTATTCAACTCCAAATATTCTTTCCTTTTTTTTTAACATAACTTTAAACCAGATTTTGAACCCAATTAGAATCCCTTAAAAAAATAAAAAAAAATGAAAAGCTTCAATTAGCAACCTAAAAATCAGGGAGGAAGCATAATTTAATTAACATTCTATTTTCTTAGTCAAATTCTCTGCTAATCAAATCATCAATTCAATCAATTATTTTAAAATATCATCGTAAAATCTTCTCCATTCTAAAAATAATTCTAGTTTATCAATATATAAACCAAAACTCCTCCTGCAAATCTTTATCCCACACAAATTCTCTCACAGTGAAAGATAAAAAAACAAATTCTACCCGTAAGCACATTCTACAATCCCATCAACAAACCAGAAAAAAAAGAAAAAAATACATATATATATATTATTACAGAAGGGTGACCTTGGCTCTCCACCACTGCCGCCCGCCGCCGCGCCGTCGCCCGCCGCCGCTATACTCCGGCGAGTGTGGTGGTGCGTGTGTATGTGGTGGTGTGTGAGAGAAATTTTAGAAAAAGAAAAGAGATTAGGGTTGGGGAGGTGTTGACCGAAATGAAAAATGGTGGGGGGGGGGGGTAATTTTGAAGGTTTAAATGACAAGTTTCAGGTTTCAGGTTGGAAGAAAGAATAGAGAGAGAAATTAAAAAGAGAGAGAAAGTGATGCAGAGAAAGAAAATGAAAGGAGTAAGGAAGAAAGAAAAAGTAGAAAAGAAAAGAAAGGAAAAAGAAGTGAGAGATAGATGAGGGATGGGGGAAAGTGACGAGGAAAAGGAGAATGAAGAAAAGAGTGGGGCCAGGGGGTGGGCTGGGGGGGCGCTGGCGAGGGGGGGCTGGGCGTTGGGGTTGGGGGTGAGGAAATAGGGAAAGATATGTGGGTTATTAGGAGATTCCAAAATTTTTATCCAATTAATTTTTAGCCAAATTTAATTCCTATTATATATTTAAATTTTATATAAAAGTTACAAAATATTAATACTAGTTTTAAATTTAATTGTAGGCAACAAGAATTTTCAGGCATAAAAATTCCCCCTCTTCAACACACTCTACTTTACGCTACTTTTCGAGGTAGGGGTTTTTCCGTTTTATTTGTCCATGTTAAATGCTCCTTATATGTTTCTTTATAATATTGCTTCTACATGCTACATGTCCATAGTCGTGTGGGACCATACAGAGGTCCGGGGCATAAAAGTTCCCTCCGGTGAAATCCCGGTAGTGCGAGCCATGTTTTAATGTCTATAGTCGTGTGGGACCATACAGAGGTCTCGGGCATAAAAGTTCCCTCCGGTGAAATCCCGGCAGTGTGAGTCATGTTTCAATGTCATAGCTACAGTTACAAATTTTAAGCATGTTATTTTGTGATATGTATTGTGTATTTAGCTTGGACAAATTCGCCCCTCCTGAGCCGTTGAATGCTCACCCCAAATATATTTCTATTTTAGATGAATGATGAAGTTGGCGGGGCACGTGGAGGCGGTAACCCGAATAATAAGAATTTGAATAATAAAATTTATATTTTGTTTATATTTTTCATCGATGAATTCTTCTAACGTTTAGTATTGAAAATTTGCTTCTAGAATAACTCTTGGAATTTTTATCTAGTATTTTTTTTATATTATTATTTTAATTGGTAAATGATTTTTGTAAAATTCATGTTTTATTATAATTCGCACTATCACTTTATAAGTCGTGTTTTATTGTAAAAATGGGATGTTACATAAGTGGTATCAGAGCGGGTCGACTTTTCTGTAGACTAAAAAAAAGTCTCTTCAAAAATAAAATTGGATAAATATAATATATATATATATATATATATATATATATATATATATATATATATATATAAGAAAGTGGTTGCTTACTCCACATGTTATGCCGACTCCGATCAAGGTACACATTATTTTTCATAGCAACTATTCCATGAGTCTATTCACTAGCTTGATTATAATCTTACCCACATAGTACATATAGCATTGATAAAACTATAGCCTATATAGAGTACAATTTTGACTAACTTTTTAACATTTGGTGTTACATTAATCAGTACGCATGTTATACTGCTTTTACAATAATAAATTATATTGTTGACTACGAAAGATTTCTAATAACATTTATTAAACTTGTTACACAAACTATAATCTCCATTACATAATAATGTTAAATTTGTTTATTTTTTTATGTTATTCCACTTACATACATGTATAAATAGTCCTAGAAGTGTCAACTTAGCACAATCCTTATAATTACTATATTATTAAGTCAATAAAAAAATTATTAATGTTACCATTATCTAACTGCACAGTAGTTGACAACCTTAAAAAAAATTATCAATTTTCAATCACAAACTTTCAAATATATAATCTCTTTTGAAACAGAAATAGTTTTGATCTGATGTGGGATTATAATTCGAATACAAGTAGTGGTTGTTTGTATAGAATTTATATGCTTGTATATTTATATATTTCCCCTGCAATTGTTTGTCCAAAGAGGTCTAAAATCACTTTATAATGTTTTGTAAATCTTGACTACAACAAAGCATTTTTGAATAGTTTAGAATATAGATATATAAAGTCTCACGGCAAGTGTTGTCTCTTATATCATAAATATTATGTATCTTTTATAATTTTATAATTGAACATATATGACTTATAACATTAAAATTGTAGATGGCTAAAAGATACAGAAGCACCGCTTGAAAATCTACCATAAATTGACCACATGACCACCCGACTTTTAGACTGGACCGATATTTTCACTATAGAAAGAACGATGCCGACAACATGGGGACTTTCATTGTAACAATGCACCAGGAATGGCTTCGAATCAAAGACCTCCTGGGAGCACCGAATGACTATGGTGCGGCTCGTAGGGCGATTGATAAGTTGCCCGACTTGTGGAAGGTTAAGGGTGAACGAGTGTTGGCACAACTGATAACATATGACGAAAATCGTGAGGAGGCCGTACTCGATTATGGCGGGTTCACAGCCTTGATGTTCAGCAAGTGGGTTACCCACGTGGCCCTAGAGGCTCTACAGCCTGTGGTGGCACCTGTGGGGGGGCCCGTGAGGGCACCCGTGGATGAGCCTGAAGAAGAGTCAGAGGAAGAATCTGATGAAGACCCTGAAGAAGAGCCTGTTGAGGAGGAGGCTGGAAGTTCTATCTAAGGATGATTGCCACGATGTGGCATAAATTTAAATAAAAACCTCATGTATTCCCTGACTTATTAAATACAGAATGCATGATAAATTAATAAAGATATTACATTATTATTACATTGGTGTTTATATTTATATTGTATGATTGTTTTACTTTAGTACTTTGATGGTTCAAGTTAAGAATATGACAAATACGTTTAAACCTTATATTATAGAGAACCAAGACTTAAATCTTATATAGAATTACTAAGACGATTTTTTTTATGATTCTAGATGGCACCACAACGTATTAACCGGAACCGCAACCAGGCCGCAACTGTTGACGAGACACCCGCTGGAAATGCCCCAGTTCAAGGCAATACGGGAGATCTGGCAACCATAGTAGCCAACCTCGTCACTGTAGTTCAAGGTTTGATTCAACACAATGTGGCTAATACTCAGAATGGCTAGAACCATCATGCTCCTATAGACACTACCTCACAAGTGGTGGAGCAGTTTCGGCGCTACAGGCCGCCAGTGCTTACGGGACGTGAAGATCCAGTGGCTGTGGAAGAATGGATTGGTGAACTAGAGTCAGTGTTTGACTTGATAGCTTGCTTAGAAGCACACAGGGTTTCGTGTGCAATCTTCTAATTGAAGCAGGATGCAAAACATTGGTGGGACCTACACCGACGCACAATCACTGATGAAGAAAGAAATGCGCTAACATGGAAGGATTTCAAAGAGCTGGTCGCACACCAATTTTTCCCACAAGCTCATAGAAACAAAAAGGCGAGAGGTCATGAGCCTCATACAAGGGAATATGTCGGTGCTTGATTATGAGTGAAAATTCAACCAGTTGTCCCGTTATGCAACGCACTGCGTCAACACTGATCAAATGAAGGCCGAGAGGTTTGTAGAAGGACTACACCCGGAGTTAAGTGGGATAGTTAGTGTCCTTGGTGATGTTACATATGCACAAGCAGTAGATCGAGCTCGAATGGTTGTTGTAAACATGAACCTAGAAGGAAACCCGCTAAAGGCAAACGAGGCACCCAAGAGAAAGTGGGATGGACCAACTCACAATGGTGGTGAGAATAAAAATAAGATGGTTAATGATGGAGGAGGTCTTGCTCAACCGCCACCACAAGAGAAACCCCAATACCCAGTGTGTGGTAAAAGCCACTATGAAGAATGCCTCTATGGGAAGGGAGTTTGCTACCGGTGTAAGACACCAGGGCACGCTGCAAAAGACTGCACAAAGCACAACGGTGCAGGATCGGGTCAGAAGGCAACTGGGGGAAATGCGAGGATGTATGCTATGACCCAACGCGAGGCTGAGAATGAAGTAGTTACGATGTCTGGTATGTTGTCAGTATGTAATGTACTTGCTTTTGCTCTGTTTGACACTGGTGCCACACACTCTTTTATGTCTTCTAAATTTCATACTATGATTGGACAAATAAGAGAACATATAGATGAACCTCTTGAGATTAGCTTACCGTCTGGAAAGATGATGATTACAGACTCGAATGTTAAGAATGTAGGCGTGAACATAGGAGGAATGGATTTTTGTGTTGATTTGTATATACTGGACATGGAGGACTTCGATGTAATTTTGGGTATGGACTGGCTTAGCCGGCATCAGGCAAGCATTAAGTGTAAAGAGAGAGAGAGAGAGAGAGATAACTCTCAAGTTACCAGGGGATGGGGAAATAAAGTACTACGGGGCAAGTACTAGAAATATACCTCGGACAATATCAGCGATGAAGGCAATGAAATTGTTGAAGAAGGATAATTGTCAAGGATATTTTGTAAACATAGTCGGAACGCCAACGTCTGAATTAACACCATCAGATGTTCCGATCGTAAGAGAATTCCTGGATGTATTTCCAGAGGATTTACCAGGAATTCCATCAGATCGTCAAGTGGAGTTTACAATAGACTTGGAACCAGGGGCGGCACCAATCTCCAAGGCACCTTGCTGCAGAATGGCGCCGAAGGAGTTACAGAACTCGAAAATGCAAATACAAGAGTTATTGGATTTAAAGTTCATCCGACCAAGTGTATCGCCTGGGAGCCCCAAGACTATTCGTGAAGAAGAAGGATGGGACTTTAAGAATGTGTATCGATTACAGGAGCCGAAATGACTCACGATAAAGAATAAGTACCCATTACCTCGGATCGAAGACTTATTCGATCAACTAAGGGGGTGCAGCACATTTTCTAAGATCGATCTTAGATCCGATATCACCAAATTGAAGATTAAGGAGAGTGATATCCCCAAAACAAGCATTTAGAACTCGTTATGGACACTACGAGTTTGTAAAGATGCCTTTCGGATTAAGCAATGCACCAAAGGCGGTGTTCATGGACTTGATGAATAGGGTGTTTCACCCGTACTTGGATAAATTCATCATTGTCTTTATTGACGACAGACTTATATACTCGAAAAATGAGAATGAACATGAAGAGCATTTGAGAATAGCACTCGAAGTACTTCGCAAAGAGAAGTTGTATGCGAAGTTCAGTCAGTGCAATTTCTGGATAGACTGAGTGATTTTTCTCGGACATGTGGTAACTACGCATGCAATTGAGGTTGATCCAGGTAAGGTTGAAGCTGTCAATGAATGGAAAGCACGCACGAATGCGAGTGAATTTCGTAGTTTTCTTGGTTTGGCAGGCTATTATCGAGGATTCATTGAGAGATTTTCTAAAATAGCTGGACCCATGACCCAGTTGACGAGAAAAGGGGAAAAATTCATTTGGAGCGAGAAATGTGAGAAAAGTTTTCAGGAATTGAAATAAAGACTAACCTCTCGCACCAGTATTGACAATAATACCCGTCCCTACGAGAGGGATTTGTTATTTACAGTGATGCGTCAAAACTAGGTCTTGGGTGTGTTTTGATGCAACATGGCAAGGTAGTTGCTTATGCCTCGAGACAATTGAAGCCACATGAGCTGAATTACCCTACCCATGACTTGGAGCTAGCCACAGTAGTACATGCACTAAAGATCTGGCGACACTACTTATATGGAAGTAAGTGTGAGATATACA
The DNA here is from genome assembly GCA_016081115.2 of Rehmannia glutinosa. Lineage (NCBI taxonomy): Eukaryota > Viridiplantae > Streptophyta > Magnoliopsida > Lamiales > Orobanchaceae > Rehmannia > Rehmannia glutinosa. The sequence goes on from CM071935.1 coordinate 50,258,315, forward strand.
CGGACCATAAAAGTCTGAAGTATCTCTTCACACAAAAAGAGCTTAATATGAGGCAAAGAAGGTGGTTGGAGTTAGTGAAAGATTATGATTGTACCATCAATTACCATCTGGGTAAAGCTAACGTGGTAGCGGATGCTCTAAGTCGAAAAACTAAGAGCGAACTATCATGTTTGCTAACAGATCAAGAGGGATTGGCGAAAGAGTTCGCCAAGATGAAAATTGAAGTCGTGACTCCACCGAGAAGTACAGAGGCGATGTTAGCAACACTAGTAGTGCGACCCACGTTGCGAGATAGGATCAAAGAGACTCAACCACGAGATATATTTATGAATAAAATGAAGAAACGGATTCAAGAAGAAAGTATTAAGGGTTTTGAGATGACGGTCGACGGCGTATTGGCATACGAAGGGAGATTATGTGTGCCTAAGGATGAAGAACTTAGAAGAGAAATTCTTGAAGAAGCTCACAATACGCCATATACGGCTCACCCTGGTGGTACGAAGATGTACAAAGACTTGAAAGAAGCCTTCTGGTGGAGGAGCATGAAAAGAGACATCGGGTCATTTGTAGAAAGATGTTTGACGTGTCAACAAGTCAAAGTCAACATCAAAGATCATCGGGTTTACTAAAACCCCTTGAGATCCCAGAATGGAAATTGTAACATATAACAATGAATTTCGTAGTTGGGTTGCCTCTATCGGTCAAGAAGAATAATGTTGTGTGGGTGATAGTTGACCGAGTGACAAAATCAGCACATTTTCTGCCAGTGAAAATGACATTAAAAATGGACCAATATGCAAGGATATATATTACAGAAATTATAAGGCTGCACGGGTTCCCTGTGACGATAGTGTCAGACAGAGACCCATGTTTCACTTCAAAATTTTGGAAAAGTCTACAAACAGTCTTGGGAACGAAGTTAAGCTTTAGTACAGCTTATCACCCACAGACAGATGGACAGTCGGAAAGAACAATACAAATACTAGAAGACATGCTGAGGGCGTGTGTGCTCGACTCTGGTGAAAAATGGGAGTCGGTATTACCTTTGGTGGAGTTCACTTACAATAATAGTTACTAGGCGACCATTAAAATGGCTCCGCATTTGAGTATTGTACGGAAGGAAGTGTAGATCACCCTTGTATTGGAGCGAAGTGTGTGAGAAGAAAATTTTGGGACCGGAATTAGTTGAGCAGACAGTTGAGAAAATTGAAAAAGTTTGGGACCGAATGAAGGTAGCATAAAGCAGACAGAAATCTTACACCGACTGAAGGAGGAAGTATTTACAGTTTGATGTTGGGGAAAAGGTATTCTTGAAGGTGGCACCTATGAGAGGTGTTATTCGTTTCAGTGAAAAGGGAAAATTAAAGCCACGATACATTGGCCCGTTCGAAATTCTGCGACGAATCGGTGAACTAGCATATCAATTGGCATTACCGCTGAAGTTGTCATCCGTTCACAATGTATTCCATCTATCAATGCTCAGGAAGTACGTTTATGACCCAAGTCATATTGTCAATTATACAGAATTAGAAATCAGAGATGATTTGACTTAGGAAGAAGCACCTGAGGTTATCTTAGAACGAAAAATACACAAATTAAGAAATAAAGATGTGGCCCTAATCAAAGTCCAATGGAAACGACACGATAAGAACGAAGCCACATGGGAAAGAGAAGAAGATGTTCGAGCTAAGTACCCAGATTTCCTTAATTTTTGTAAGAATCCGAATTTCGAGGACGAAATTAATTTTTAAAGGAGTAAGATGTAGTACTCAAGAAATTGGGGGAAAATAGAAATTAGTGATTGATTGTTTAAAAATTAGGGATTTTAAAATTTTGGGGAAATCTGAAAAATATTATTATATTAGGCCTAATAGATTAGTTTAGACCTTATTTTATATTTTATACATTGGCCCATTAGAAATAATCTTAAACCCATCACCAAGCCCAAGTCCAAGCCCATGTCATCCATCCAAATATGGTAGTATCATAAAATATAAATCATCCTAAAAATGTTATTTAATATAATTATAACAATCAAATTAATTAACAATAAATTCCAACAAATATCCGTATAAATCAGCATTTTATTTTATTCAACTAATCTATTATTATAATTATTTTAATTACATATATATATTTTTTTATATATAACTTTGTATTAATTTAATCTTGAAAAAAATAATAATAATAAAATCTCCACTAATCAGCGCATTGTTTTAACCAATAATCTAGTAGCATAATTAGTATATTTAAACCCAAGACATCCTCTATTTTATTCAATTCCAAATATTCTTTCCTTTTTTTTTAACATAACTTTAAACCAGATTTTGAACCCAATTAGAATCCCATAAAAAAATAAAAAAAAAATGAAAATCTTCAATTAGCAACCTAAAAATCGGAGAGGAAGCAGAATTTAATTAACATTCCATTTTCTTAGTCGAATTCTCTGCTAATCAAATCATCAATTCAATCAATTAAAGATTTAAAATATCATTCTAAAATCTTCTCCATTCTAAAAATAAATTCTAGTCTATCACAATATAAACCAAAACTCCTCCTGCAAATCTTTATCCCACACAAATTCTCTCAAAGTGAAAGGTAAAAAAATATTTCTACCCGTAAGCACATTCTACAACGCCATCAACAAACCAGAAAAAAGAAAAAAATACATATATATGTTATTACAGAAGGGTGACCTTGGCTCTCCATCATTGTCGCCCACCGCCGCGCCGTCGCCCACCGCCGCTATACTCCGGCGAGTGTGGTGGTGCGTGTGTATGTGGTGGTGTGTGAGAGAAATTTTAGAAAAAGAAAAGAGATTAGGGTTGGGGAGGTCTAGACTGAAATGAAAAATGGTGGGGGGGGCGGGGTAATTTTGAAGTTTAAGTGACAAGTTTCAGGTTGGAAGAAAGAATAGAGAGAGAAATTAAAAAGAGAGAGAAAGTGATGCAGAGAAAGAAAATGAAAGGAGTAAGGAAGAAAGAAAAAGTAGAAAAGAAAAGAAAGGAAAAAGAAGTGAGAGATAGATGAGGGATGGCGGAAAAGTGACGGGGAAAAGGAGAAGGAAGAAAAGAGTGGGGCCAGGGGGTGGGTTGGGGGGTTGGGGGTTGGGGTTGGGGGTGAGGAAATAGGAAAAGAGATGTGGGTTATTAGGAGATTCCAAAATTTTTATCCAATTAATTTTTAGCCAATTTTAATTCTTATTATATATAAATTTTATATAAAAGTTACAAAATATTAATACTAGTTTTAAATTTAATTGTAGGCAACAAGAATTTTCAAGCATAGAAATTCCCCCTCTTCAACACACTCTACTCTACGCTATTTTTCGAGGTAGGGGTTTTTCCGTTTTATTTGTCTGCATGTTAAATGCTCCTTATATGTTGCTTTATAATATTGCTTCTACATGCTACGTGTCAATAGTCGTGTGGGACCATAAAGAGGTTCGGGACATTAAAGTTCCCTCCGGTGAAATCCCAACAACATCGAGTCATGTTTCAATGCCATAGCTACGATTACAAATTTTAAGCATGTTATTTTGTGATATGTATTGTGTATTTAGCTTGACAAATTCGCTCCCTCTTGAGCCATTGAATGCTCACCCCAAATATATTTCTATTTCGGATGAATGATGGAGTTGGCGGGCACGTGGAGGCGGTGACCCGAATATTAAGAATTTGAATAATAAACTTTATATTTTTTTTATATTTTTCATCGATGAATATTTCTAACGTTTAGTATTGAAAATTTGCTTCTAGAATAACTCTTGGAATTTTTATCTAGCATTTTTTTTATATTATCATTTTAAATGGTAAATGTCCTTTGGAAAATTCACGTTTTATTATAATTCGCACTATCAATTTATAAGTCGTGTTTTATTGTGAAAACGGGATGTTACAACAAGCCTTGTGGTTAAATATGATAAGGCGGCAAGCATTCAAACATCATAAATCAAGTAGCAATAAACTAAATTTCTACATGAAACTAGGGAGATCATTTGTCTGTTCAACTTATGGATAATAAAAAATTTTTTCAGGTCGTTTCAAATCAAACATAGTCCTAGAAGATTCGCATTGGGAAATCGAATCTCTTTCTTCTCTTTTCTACCTTTTTCCTTCTCTTTTTTTTTCTTCTCCTCTTCGTTGTTCCTCTCTCTGGTCGATCTCTCCTATTTCTCTCTTTACTTTCTGTTATGTGTCGTCTATTTTCTCTGTGTATTTTACGTGTCTTATGTATGTTTTTAACTTACTTCTAATTAGGCTAGGTTTTGGATATATGAGCTTATTATTAACTTATTAACAATATGGGTCATATTTAATACTCTAAACTAATTATAGGTCCAATTATTTATTACAAGACCCGAATTAAATAAGATCTCAGTCTAATTTTTAAAGACTCATTTATTATTCGTAATTTAACAAATTAACTATCTAATACAATAATAAATAAATTCTAATTCTCCATTATTATTCCATAAAATTAACTAATAACATAATTAATAGAATTCTTATTATGGCATATAAATTCGGGTGGTTACAAATACTTTTCGAGGAATCGCTATCTTCGTCCCTTGATATTACCAAAACGTCATTGCTAATATTATAGAAAGGCCACCGGATTGGTTTTAGAATCCGTCTAACTGATTTTGGCCCATTAGCCCATGTGACAGGAGTATTTGTCTTTCTTAATATAGTCCACAATAATTAACAACTACTAACCATTTGGTCACATATAATTAAACAGGATAATACAGATATGCATCTATTTAGCAAACCTACAAATTTAAGGGAGACTCACAACTAGCAATAACTGAAAGAGGGAATTTTCTATGAATGGTTATTCCTTCACCTTCGACATATCCAAATCTTATCCTCTTGTTCCACCCGCTAATTCAAACTCACAATTGAGAACCAAATTCGCCAAAGACGAGCTCCACTATAACCATGGCAAACGCAGACCAGGCGAGACCTTTCGACCTCCACCAAACGGAATAAATCGAAATTGCCCTTTCGAATCTACCGAACTATGTATGAATCTTTCGGGCCAAAATTTTCCAGGGTCGTACCACAACAACGGGTCTCTCCCAATAGCCCACACGTTGATAACCGTTCGTGTGCTGCCGAAATGTCATAATTTAATAGTTTAACGTCTCGGGTCGATTCTCTAGGAACGAGTAGTGGGAGTGGAGGATGCAGTCGTAAGGTCTCTTTCACCACGGCTTTCAAGTATTGGCATTTTTCTAAATCGTCTTCGGTTATGGATAAATTGCGTCCCGCAATGTTTTTAAGTTCGTTTTTCAGTTCCGCCATGATGTTGTTGTGTCTTATGAGCTCGGACAAAGTCCACTCTATAAGTGTATATGTTGTATCCGTTCAAAAAGAAACATGTCCTACAAATATAAATTAAAGAAGAGCTCATCAAATTCACAAACTAAGAAGCGAAATTCAACTAACATTAAACTGCAAAGTAGGCTAATCCTGATTCGAATAAGGTCTTTGCCAAAAGCATGATTAAGCTCGCTTAGTTTACGAAACAAATCAAGCTTGGACATATCTTATGGCTAAATTGCAAAAGTCCTCTAACTTTCGATACACTCTCGATTTAAGTCCTTTATTCACCCGAAGTTGGAAAGTTTGCCAAAATGATTCATGTGTCCACATTTCTTGCCAAACCAGCTGACGTGGAAGGCGGAAACCAATTTCGCTTGTGTATGCAACCTTTGTTGATAAAAATTTATCTGGTGGAAGGTTTCTGTTTAGAAGAAAATGGTTGGATATAGTGTATGGTTTAAGTCGAGGCCTGTATTAGATACAGTATCCGCAAGACGAAAACGCCCCGTATACCGAGTGCTTACGGTTCCGCCGCTCGCCTCTAAGATAAAACGACTTTACACAGTTTCGGTTAGCAGCACAGCAAAATCGGAACAACAGCGAACAACAGAATGTTTGAGAATTTTCAAGCTATCAAGGAGGAAATGGGCAATATGCAGAATGCAATGCTCGATTTTTATTATCTGATTATTTTCGTATGTCAATTCATCTGCAGGGGCTCCAGAATTATAGATAATGAAGTGCCCGTACGGAAAATCGCGTCTGTAGGCTCGAAAAGACACATTTTCACCGAACAGACGCACCTGCGCAGGAGAGAACGACCTATACGCACGGGCGTGTGCCAGCCCGTGAGCTGGTGCTCCAACCTTCGGCAGGGCGCACGACCCGGACGCACGGGCCGTGCGCCTGCCCATGCGTGTGGGTGCAGATTCTCGGCAGGTAGCACGACCCGACCGCACGGGCCGTGCGCGGGGCCGAAAGTTCCCAGTTGGAAATTCATTTAATTAATTACGAAAATTAATTAAATCCTATTTAATTAATTACAAAAATTAATTAAATATTTAATTTTAAAGGTTTTTGGTCCAAAAAGAATAAGGGCCTTGAAGCCCAAGCACAGTTCGCGCCCTCGACCCACCCGGGCCGATCCGGCGGCAGCTGAACCAAACCCACAAGTATGTAGGTCCTCACCCCTTTAAAAACTCGGGTGCCCCCAAGGGCCCAAACCCATATGTCCAACTTGGGATATATTAAGTGTGCAACTTTGCCTCCTTTTTCCTATGTGGGACGGAGCATCTCTCCTCCCCCACATTTTCTATTTTTCATACCATTTATTTGTATTTAGTGGCTAACTTCTAACATTAATTTTTCATTCACCCGGAATCGGTTTTGAGAAATTCCAAATGTTATTCTCATCTACTCTCTTAGTAGAATTTTTACAAATAATTTAATTCCATTTTTCAAAAATGGAAACCACTTAATTAATTGGTCAAAATCGGGTCAACACCCCATTTATCAAAGACCAATTCCAACAATCCCCACATGAATGAAATTAATGCATGCGTGTATGCATTTTTAAGCTTGAAAGTCTCGGCGAATCGTTATTGCACCAGGATAGGTAGCTTGTGGCTTTGAACCTTCCTTAGTAAAATACTATCGGATTTACTGGCTTCTTAGTGACGCGATGTCTTGAACTACTCAGTCGTTTGTGTAAACCAAGACAATAGTACTTACACAATAACAACTCTAACACTTGTTGTTCTCACGTTGTGTCCATTTCGGCCCTGGACCTTATCTTAGATTCATAAGTGTTTCTTTTGAAGCGGCCATTACTTCTCACTTATATAGGTGATCTCCTATTGAAGAGTATCCTGCAATACTCCACCTTTCGGTATATGAATCATTAAAAGTTTTAAATTTAACCTCACCACATTCAGCAGGTTTACATTCACTTGGATGTATCGAGAATGAGCTAACACATTTTCCAAGTGTTCAGCTGAACATTCATAACTTAGTTGTCCCATTGAACCAAGGTCTTTGGATCTCCAATTGACAAGGTTGGGTTACCGCTATGAACATTCTTTAAGTTGTGGATTTTAAACCCATTCCCCTTAACAACTTATACAATTGATCTCGATTAATGCCTTTCGTAAGCGGATCCGCAAGGTTTTCCTTTGACTTTACGTAGTCAACCGAAATAACCCCATTCGAAATCAATTGTTTATTGGTATTATGTCTACGACAAAAACGTCTAGACTTACCTCTTTTCCTTTCCAAGAAAAGATACCTTTAAATCATACCATCACTTATATCATAAATCTTTGAATTTATTTCAAAATGTTATTATCATCTACTCTCTTAGTAGAATTTTTACAAATAATTTAATTCCATTTTTCACAAATGGAAACCACTTAATTAATTGGTCAAAATCGGGTCAACACCCCATTTATCAAAGACCAATTCCAACAAACTTTAAGTGAGTTGGCATTTTAAATCGACAAAACCGACGAAAGTAAAATTCATTTGGAGGATGTCTACATAAGCAAAATTGGTTTCTTGAGATGGTCAGGCGGAAATGTGGATTTTTCCGTCAAATTTTCCAACTTTCAGTGACAAAAGGACTGAAATTAACCAGGTTTGAAAGTTATATGAATTTTTTGCAATCATAATACTTGCAAGAGTATCTTGATTTGTCAACCTCCTATAGTCACAGAACTAAATCGCAAATTAGCCCATATCTTATGAATAATTAAATTTCAGAAATTATGGAATAGGTCATGACTATAAAGCTATTGAGCCCACTTATGTCCAATTCAATTAAAACTCACAGGTTGTTCGATAATAAGATATTGAACCAAACTTAAAAACTGTGGTGTTAGTTCAAATGGATTGTCTATACATACAAAAGGATTGTTCTTTTATCCAGTTGTCAATGCTTAATAAAAGGCATGCTAATCGTGTAAAACGTCTTGGCTAGATATACTATAAGGTATCTAGTAGTACTATTCAAATTAAAGAAGACTGTAGACCATTTATTCGCAATTAAGATTCTTCTGTGGTATTTGGTACAGCCTCATTTTATTAACTTGCAACATAAATAAATACGAGCTACGCCTTTAATAAGCATTAAATATTATAGGTGAAATTTGACAAAACTAACATACCACATTAATTAGCAGGATTGACAAACAGAAAGCTATTGACAGTAATATTAGTAAATTTTTTTCTTTATTATTTCTGGAATTATCATACTTCAAATATATTTGCTCCTAGCTTTGGATTAGAATCTTATCTTATGCAGGTTATTCAAGTATTTGAGAATCAATTTGCAGTCTCTCAACATTAAAAGTGATCTTCTATTTTTCTTTCTCTGTTTCTAATATGAGTATTTTGCATTTCATAAAAGAAAAAAAGACAGATAACAATAAAAACGAACAATCAAGAACACAAACATTAAAAATACAATCGGTACTCAGATCTCCTTTGGCAAGACTCAGGAAGTGTTTTGCAAAAATTTTGCTTTTAAAAGAAATTATTAATTGCAGTAGAAGTGAAATACAATTAGAAGTTGATATAAAACAGAGGGTTTGGTAAATAAGACGAAAAAATGTTTTTACATATTTCAAACGAAACCAATGCAGAATCATAAATCTAAAACATACTGAACTAGAAATTTTAATTGATATTTGAAATCACTAAAAACCACTTTTTCCAGCTAAAAGTTAACAATAACTTGTTTTAAAGTGTTTGCAATCACTTCCTTAGTATAAGCAACTATGAAAAGAATGCTTACCAAGATGAGAGCTTTAATGGAGATTTCATCAAGAACAAAGCCATTTTCCTCATTCTTCTGAATTTCAAGCAAAACATCCACAAAATCCTTCTCATCCCCCTTATTTCTCCTTTCATCCATGTGCTCTTTCACCACAACCTCCAAAAAATCATCAATTTCTTTGGCAATTTTCCTAACTTTACCATTCATCCCATTAAAATATTTGATCCAAACAAGCCATGGAATAAACTCTCCCACATTAAAATCACCCAATAATACCCCTAATGTCTCAACAACTTCCTTAAATTTCCTCCCATTTTGCCCATCACTATATTTCCTCCCCAAAGCCACCCTACAAATTATATCACTTGTAAGAGAAGCAAATGTCTCACCCAAATTAATCACTTTTCTCTCAGGACATGATTTTCTGATCTTCTCAATCATAAGAAAAATCTCTTCCTCTCTAACATTCCTAAAAGACTCAACTTTTTTGTTACTCAAAAGCTGATTAACACAAATACTCTTCACTTTCCTCCAATACTCACCATATGGAGAAAAGGCTATGTCTTTAGAGTCATAAATCCCACTTGCTACACTTGAGTGAGGCCTGTTTGAGAAAATTGAATCATGGGTTTTTAATATTTCCTTAGCTGCATCGGATGAGGAAATAACAAGAAATGGCACCTTACCCAGATGAAGAAGCATCAACGGCCCATGTTTTTTGGCCAAAGATTGAAGAATTTTGTGTGGACTCAAGCCGAGTTGGTGTAAATTTCCAATTATTGGAAGCTTTGGAGGTGATGGTGGGAGGTTTTTGAGGGGTTTTGGAGAGGTATACCAATTTTTTATCAAGAAAATAGTGAAGAGAAACAAGGGGAGAAGAAGAATCTTTGATAGCCATGGATTTTCTTGGGCATCAAAGGTGTAGCCAAACATGGTCTTGTCTGAAAATTTTGAATTGTGGATCATCTTTCTTAAGATTTGTCGACAAACATATATGGATTGTGCTTTAAAAGGTGAACTGGAGATGACATATTTATGTGTGATGCCAATACTAACTTTAGAAAAGTGACGTTTAATGTTTTGGAATAATGTTGTTGATATGTTGTTGGGGATTAATTATATCCTTTCCAAAATAAATATCATTCATTTATCAGAATTAATTTTACAACCAATTATAACATCTAACGAAAAAAAGTTGCAAGTTCTACATAATCATAAACTTATGCATATTTTAAACAAAGTTTTTTTTTTTTTTCTCAAAAAAAAAAACAAAGTTTTTAAACTAAACAAATTCAACAGATTCGTAGAATTAGAACATTGCAATGAATGCACTGGACAAGACACGTACCAAAGAAATCGATCTCTTTTATGTCATGTATCACCGAGTAATGACTCATTTTAATCTTCTGAAAAACAAAATATTTAAACTATACAGATCTAACAAATTCGTAGAATAAGAAATTGGTCTCTTTTTTGTCATGTATCACCGGGTAATAACTCATCTGAATCATCTAAAAAAAATCTCACGTATGGGACAAACTTATTGACTGAAAAATAAAATCCAACATATTGGGGACTAATAAAAGTCACATATTTAGGACAGATAAAAACCACATATTTGGGACAATTTTATTCTTGAAGAGATAATAAAAACATTGAAAATATTAATATGTTAGTTTGTATATATGTGACTATCGTAATTTTAATTATCATATCCATATTCATTTTATGATTTTTATAAACCTAACTTCATTTTGAATTGGTATTCGGATGTAGCCCATGTGATCAAATGGGCATTACTGGGCGAACAGACCTATGTTGGGTCTAATCCTACTCCCCTCCCAGAACATCCCATTTTCCTCTCAAAACAAAGAAAAAGACCTTCGTTTTGAATTTTCTTTACAATGAAATTATATTTTTGTTAAACATTTGAAACAACCACAATACAATATCCTCCGGGAAAACAGAAAAAACTCAAATAACTCCTACCTTTTAAACAAGTTAAAACGGGAAGGCAAACAAAAATTTAAACTTAACAAGATACAATAGATCATAAAGCTTTGGATCAAATTCAGTGGAAAATGATTTTTGGTTGGATTAGTGATTGTTTGCACTTACAAACAAGGTTTGGACGATCCATACCAAACTACTTACCAATCTGCAAATCTACCACAAACAAGGTTTGGATGATTCATTCATACCACATACAACACAAGATTCAAGGTCTTCTGAGAGAGGAGGGCTAGGTCGCGAGGAACACCACAAGGCCTTTCGCATCTACGAGAGCACAAGAGCTTCGAAGGCTTAGGAGGAGAATCCATCTTCACAAGAAAGGGTTTTCTTTCTTTATCAAGAAACGATGTCATAATATTGATTTCGAATTTGTCTATAAATTTGTTATCAATATTTAGCTAATCTTTCGGATCTTAGGGTAATAATCGAAACTGTGGAATCATGTTAAATCTTGATTAATTGCTTTCTTAATTGATTCATGCTTTCTATTTTATGAATTCGAGTGCTTATTCTTAATTATTTTTTATCTAATCAATAATTAGTATGTCATATTTGTTAGTGCGAAATTTGGAAAAAGAGTTCTAACAAAGGCGAAAATCGAATTCAGACATAAACGGGTGTATCGAGTCAGGAGACCTACAACTGTTTGTTGGGAGTCATTCAATTCATAGATCTAGTTGTATCGACTGGAGACCTACAATTGTTATTAATATACTATTTATGTGCCGCCCGAGAGAGGGAATAAACTAACTTAGGGATTGAACCCATACAATTGCATGACTTGGCTTTTAAAACTTTAATTGGATTTAATATTGAAGAAACATGTTGAGATTATGTGTCTAATGTTGCTTCCTGTGGTTGTTGAAAATACTTGTGGGGTTCACAAATTTATTTATTTTTCTTTTTATTTTTTGATTTTCATAAACTTGATATTCTGGTCGCTTCAATAAAATTGGAATGCAATGTTATTATAGCCTAAGTGTTTCGTAGTCAATCCCGAGAATACGCCCTGCTTTCCATTATTCTATAAACTACACTGTACACTTGCGGTTGTAAGATCCAAATATTTTTGGCGAACAAGTTTTGGCGTTGTTGCCGGGGATTGATGTATTCTCGCTTAGATATAGTAATAATTAGCCCAATCTTAATTGAAACATTTTTTTGTAAATATTTGTTTTACTTTTTTCGATTTTTTATTATATTTTTTTCATCTTCGTTTCTAGCATCATTTTTGTTGAATGCGAGACTCAAATCGTTGGAGACACAAGTAGCCCAAATCGCTCTCTGCAGTGGGAGGCCAACATCAAAAGGAAAATTCTAGGCGATACGGACTTAATCCGAGAAAACAGTGCAACACCATTCATCTGATGGATGGTAAAGAATATGAGGGCTTAAGGATTTCAACCGACACGGTTCAACGACAATGATGTTAGAAATCTGAAGTCTGGTTGAAGATATAAAACTTAGCGCTTTGTGGGAGGCAACCCAAGAAGCGTCGCAACAAACACCGGGGGTTAAAATAAATGACTGACGCACACGGGCGTGTGGACGCACATGACCCGACCGTGCGATCTGCTTCTCTAGTCTCAAATTTGATGGACGAGCTCCCGGCTTCACCAGAACTATCCAGGTACGTACTCTTTATGCATTCCTCTTTTCTTTTGATAATTTCCTCATATGTTCGAGATGAAGCATATTTTAAGTGTGGGGGTTGTCAAGAATGCGTAAATTAGTACTGTTGCATATTTTGCATTGCTTCTAGGATTGCATTTAGAGCATAAAAATTTGCATTATTATTTTTAAATTTTTTATTTTTATTTTATTTTTATTTTTAGCACATTTATTGCTTTAGCACGTTTAATTGCTTTTGTGTGTGATCTTAATCAAGATTTTCGAATATGCCCAAAGATTCCATATGATTTTACTATGAGCATTTGATTTTATGAGATGACATGTTTTTGTGAATAATGCGATGAATAGTTGAGAAGATATCATTTATTTGTTTGGCATTAGTTAAGAAAATTGAGTATTTGAGCGTGTCGCGAAAAATAAGCCTATGAGCTTTTGTGACTTAAACTGCTTTATCTTATGCAACTTATTTTTTTTTCATGAGTGTGGCATTCATGATTGTTAGAACTCTAGAACGTGCTCTGGTATCTTCATTGAAGCCATGGGTGTGTGCGATTTTTGAAAATGATTTAAGGCCATATTTGTTTAGCCTACTTAGCCTAAAAAGCCTACCTATGAACTCATGATTCCATAGCCAAATTTCGAGCCAAAACTTTTATTGTGAGCCACATTGATCTTTCAAATTCAAACATGATTTTGTCCTTGAAATTTCTTGAGCTTATGGAAAATGAAAAAGTTTGGGGAAGATGTCGTGAAAATTTATGAAGAAAGAGAGGAAGTTGAAAAAACAAAGTGGGATGAGCATTATTTGGGTGAATGGTAAAAAAATGAAGCTCGAAAAAAAAATCTCTGAAAAATATATAGAGAAAATCGAGCAAAAGAAAGAAAAATTATGAAAATTTTGAAAAAAATGAGAGCTTGAGGCTAAAGAAAAAAATGCAAAAAAAAACTAAGAATGAAAAGGGAGAAATAAGGGTGGAATCGAGTTGGAAAAAAGAAAATATCTTGAGAATGGATTTTTAGATGAAATTGGATTGGTGAATTGCAAGTCTGTGCGCTTAAATTCTATTTGCTCAAGTCAAGTCACTTAATTCAAAATTTCCCTACCCTTACCAAAGAGCCTACATTACAACCAAATGAAAAGTCCTTTTTGAATCTTAGATTGTGCGCACAAAAGTAGTCGAGATGTTAGACGATTTGCAAACCTATTGTAGTTCTACTTTCACTGAATTGATTTTGAGCGTAAACACTTTTGAGAGTCGAGTTATACACTACTACCTACTTGTAAGTCGCGATGTCAAGTACCCGAGAGAGTATTAATTATACCGAGCTTATGAAAGATGACTTCTTGATAATGAATTTCAAAGTTTACTTGAGTATGGAGTCATATGAGATTAAATGTTTATAGTGTTCTTGTGTGTTCTTTTTACCCCTTGATATTATTTTCCTTAATTTGCTCGAGGACGAGCAATGGTTTAATTTTGGGGGATTTTGATACGTGTAAAATACACGTGCATTTAAGGTCTTATTTTGATATATAATTGATACATTTGCATGTATATTTAGTGTGTTTTACTTGGTTTCCTTTGTTGGGCGTGATACTGCGTACTCTTTTGAATTTTGCAGAAAATGTAGCTAAATTGGACAAAAGGTGATAGAATGTTTCAAATGATATGTCAAAATACAAGGTACGAGCAAAGATATGAAGGAAAGAAGCATGGACGACCGAACAAAAGGGATTTCCCTTCAAAAAACGTCAAAACGCGCTAATAGTTTCCAGCAATGGCAGAGTTTAGTATTTTGGCCATAACATTCTCTAAGGAATTTATATTGAGAAGATTCAAGTGGCTATGGAAAGCTAAGGGAAAGGGCTACAACTTTCGTGAAGACCCCAGAAGCCAATTCCAATCTCCCAACCCGACCGTGTGGGTTGACACGGACATGCTACGTTTCTAGGGCTGAATTGGTCTCCTAATCCTACCAGAACTCTACAAGTGATCTCTCCATGCATCTATAAGAGGGACCCAAGGCTTGCACGAAAATTCATTCATTCATACCACATACAACACATTAAATAATGCGAAAAACACAAGGTTCAAGGTCTTCGAGAGAGGAGGGCCATGTCATAATTTTGATTTTGAATTTGTCTATGAATTTGTTTTCAATGTCTGACTAATCTTTTGGATCTTAGGGGCATAATTGAAAATGTGGATTCATATTTAATCTTGATTAATTGCTTTCTTAATTGACTCATGCTTTCTATTTTATGAATTCGAGTGCTTATTCTTAATTATTTTTATCCGATCAATAATTAGCATATCATATTTGTTAGTACGAAATTCGGAAGAAGAGTTCTAACAAAGACTAAATCGAATTCGGACATAAATGGGTATATCGAGTCAGGAGACCTACAACTATTTGTGGGGAGTCATTCAATTCATAGATCTTTTGGGAGTTAATAATAGTTGTATCAAGTCGGGAGATCTACAATTGTTATTAATCTACTGTTTATGCACCCTCCGGGAGGGGGAATAAATTAACATAGGAATTGAACCCATAGAATTGCATGACTTGGTTTTTTAAACTTTAATTGGATTTAATATTGAAGAAACATGTTGAGATTATGTGCCTAAGGTTGCTTCCGTGGTTGTTGAAAATACTTGTGGGGTTCGCAAATTTATTTATTTTTCTTTTTATTTTTTTGATTTTTATAAACTTGATATTCGGTCACTTCAATAAAATTGGAATGCGATGTTATTATAGCCTAAGTGTTTCATAGTCAATCCCTGAAGAATACGACCTTGCTTGCCATTATTCTATAAACTACACTGTACACTTGCGATTGTAAGATCCAAATATTTTTGGAAAACACCCCAGGGGCCCTCTAACGTTTGCGTGTGTGCGAGGCAAGTTCCGTTTGAAGAACTTCTAACTCTCGGGAAAAAGGCTTGAAGTCTTCCCCTTGGATGGACTTTGAAACCTTAGCTTTGGAGTGATCTGCTCTATAAATCAACATCATTTTAGTGCCATTTGTGGGAACTCGCCAAAACAAACGAAGAAGGATACTCGATCGCAAGCACGTGAAGTGGATCTCGAGCCGCTAGCCGTGGGACCAAAAATCAACAAGAGGAAAGGTCACAAGAAGGCCGAAGGCCAGATACCTATCCACCGGAAAAGCACTGCCTCTCCCGCAAGAAGAAAGGGCGCCGCCACCTCCATCTGCAAGAGTTCTACCTGTTCAAGAAAACCCTCTAAATACATCAAGTTAGGAAAAGTTGCACCAATGTCTTAAGGCATCAAGTCGTGGGCGGGAGCCGCGGGAGTACCACCCGGCTTCGCTTACCATCAAGACCCTAACCTAGAAGGATTGGGAAGAAGAGATGGAAGACACAACGAGAATCAAAGAGTTGTCATTAGTTGAAGAGTCTCAAACAATGCAACCCAATCGTACCCACTGACAAAGTACTGCCTCGAGAAAGAAGAGTCCATTGGCCCCTGCCATCCAAACTGTGCCACAACCCTCATGAATCAGGACATCCACTCTCCCGGAATATGATGGTACCAGAGATCCCTAGGAGCATCTAAATAGATTCTATGCTGAAGCAGATCTCTATAAGATGATGGACGCTGCCTACTGCAAAGAATATTTAACTACCCTAACCAAGCAAGCCTCGGCTTGGTTCAATCAGCTCTCGGAAGGCTTAATCACCATGATGCACAAATTCGCTGAGGCTTTTGTACAACATTTCTTCGTCAGCAAGGAAAATCACGAGACCATCGCACATCTTTTTCGGCGTAAGGTGGGGACCCTTTATGTGATTTTATGGGACAACTCATGGAAGTCAGTAAGCAAGAAACCTTTACTAGGATTCAACAACATGCCATTCCCCGAGAATATTTTGAGGAATCATGGGAAGAAGGAGTTCTCACTATCCCAGAAAAGTCAGAAACTGTGCTAGAATGCCATCTGGGAAGATAAAGCAATGGAGTCCCCACGAAAGAACAAGCGCAAGGTCAGAGAGGGTGATGAGAACCATCCTCAAAGCCACAAAAGGAATAGTGGGCAAACAACGATTCTCCTAAAGGCACCACTAATCGAGATACTACCACCGCTTTGCTCGGAGACAAAAATCATAGAGCGTCCTAAAAAAATGGCATACAATCTCGCGCGACTTGGGTCCAATCACTTTTGCTATTTCCACTATTATGGATGACACACGACTGGAACTTGCATTCAACTAAGGAGTGCTATCAAAAGACTAATTATGGAAGGTGAGCTACAAGAATACGTCGACTACCGCAAGATGCACCAAGATCACGATTAGACCCGGAAAGAGAGTAGTAGGGGACGCCCCTCATCGCACCAGGAAGATAATTTGACTCGTTACCCGGGGAATTTCTTACCCCACCAGCACAGACTTCGAACGACGCCTCCTGAACCGGTCTCGAACCACTTCATCTGCACTTCCTCTCTAGCTGAGGCTCGCCACATGTAGGTCCCAATGGGTGATGTGTAAAGTTTAGGGGGGTTTGAATAAATTTTACCAATTTTTCGATTTTAGTCATTTTAAACAATTTGAGTTAACTCAAGTCGGCCTAAGTCCTTGAGGGCAAAACTAGGTGGGCTTACAAAGCAAAGTTACCCACTCAACATACTCGACTGAGTTGTTGATAGTGTAACTTAGATGTTTTGAACTAACACTTAGAAATGCAGTTGACTTGGTTTTACCAGAGGAAGACTTTCACCCTTAGAGTTTTTAGTACGTTTTTCAACACTTGTTTTAGCAATGTTATTATCAACAAACTTAAGCAATTTTAACTTATCAGAAGATATGAAAATAATCCAAGAAAGTAAAGTGTGTTGAAAGTAAATAGACCACAAGCAGTTTTTATAGTGGTTCGAGGATGAGATAATTCCTCTAGTCCACTCTTCTTCAACTCCTGGAGGAATCCACTTGGTAACTTGACTTGGTTACAAAGTAGTTAACAGTCCGAGCCAGCTTTGATTACACAACCTGTTGCTCCTGGGACTCAGCTTCTTCACAAGACGGTTGTACTGCTACTTCAACTTCCTTCAAACCGTTGGGCTTGATCACGTAGCCCTCCAACAGGTTCAAAGCTCTGGTTCGATGAAACCTTACTACTTCTCCTTCAACCTTGGAGAGTAGACTCCTGTTAGGAAATTTATTGTCTAAGATTTTGATGAATGCCATGTAAAACTTAGAATAGAAAGTTGGCACCCCAATTCTTGTTGTAAAATGCATTGTAATAAATAGAGTGGCCAAGAGTTAAATCGGCCTACGACCTAACATGCAAGAAGACAATCAAGACTAGAAGGAAGACTCATTGCAAGACAAAGATAGTATGGCAAAGAAGAGTAGACGGGAACTCTACTAAAGAAGCGGTGAGATGCGGTGAGTGGAGTATCGATCAAGTCAACTCGAGAAAAGCCAAGTCTCAAGTTGAAGTGACAAGAGTCATTCAATGATTGGAAGGCGACTCTAAGTCACCTGGGAAAGCAAAGAAATGCGGTCAGTCGAGATAATCAAAAAGATCCGTTGCACGGAAATCAAGAGAATTACTTAAACAAGTAATATCTCCATACCACCTTTCTTGGAGTGCTCGGTCCCGAGAGCGTGCAAATGAAATGAACCAATGGGAAGCACTACACCGTGTCGAACTACGAAAAGGTGAAAGAACAATTCATACGAGGAAATGGCAATTCCAAGGATCGCAACAAGACAAGCCAACGACGCAAGTGACTTTCAAAAATAAGTCTATCTCTTCAACGGGCAAATTTTTGAAAGTTCACTATAAAAGGCCGAGGATTTTTATTTGAGGAGAATATATATGACACAAGACATATATGAGAGTGACACAAGTTATAGACCAACAAACAACGTTCAAGCAATTATTAGAAAATCAAACATTCTCAATCCTCAAGCCTACACTACGAAGAACATCAATCCAACACTCACCTGTGAAGGAAAGATAACTTCAATCGAGTTGAAGAGGAAAATACGAAAATCAAGGGTCTACATTCCACGAAGGATTGTAGGAAGGTTCAAGGTCGAACCAAGTCTTAAGCTTTTGGAGGGCTTCGTGATCAAATCCAAAGATCTTGAGCAAGTGAGTCAGTAGTAGCAAAGCGCAGTACCTGTGAAGAAGGCCGAGTCGTGACGAGAAGCCACCGAGTGATCAAGGCATCTCGGATCGAGTCCCAAAGGATCAAGTCACCGTGTGATCAAGACTTGTATCCGGACTTACCACTTTGTAAACTGATCATTACCTAGTGGATTCCTCCGGGAGTTGGAGAAGAGAGGAGTAGAAGAATTACCCCATCTTCGAACCTCTATAAAATTTTATTGTGTCATTTATATTTCAAGACTTTAATTCCTGCATTTTTAATCGCTTATATCTGTGATAAATTTGCTATCCACTTGATAATTTATAAGTACTAAACCAAGCACTAAACTCTTGCTTAATCAAATTTAAGGGTGTTAAGTCTTCCCAATAAAACAAAACTACATTGAGTTAATTTAGAGCCAATAGCTGAGTTATTCCATCAACAAATGGCTTGAGTCATTGAGAGATTAACTCTAATGAGTGGCTAAATTGATCCCATCGACACACTGTGTAGTATCAACTTTGTATATTTAAAAGGATTAAATCGAAAATTTGGTAAGGTTTATTCAACCCCCTTCTAAACCTTACACTTACACCCCTTGGGACCTACAAGTGGTATCGGAGCGGTTGGTTCATTGAACCCTCCGCACCGGTTCTTGAACTAGATCTCCAAACTTTTCAAAGTCTGCTTTAGTACTTAAACTTTCAAAACTCTTTTTATCATTAAAAGTTATCATCATGGAAACAAATTTGACACGCATCCCTATGTTCACAATTGAAGAATTTGATGATTGGAAAATTCGTATGCATGCTCATCTATCAAAGATTACATGATGAGATGTGGATAGTAATAGAAGATGGGCCACTGCAAATCTTAAAAGTGAACACATGTACTGTAAGAAGAGGTGCGGTGAAGGAAGAAGAGGATGTTGCTCCCGGACCAGTCATGGTTGAAAAACCAAGAACCGAGTGGACAAATGATGACAGAAAAAGATACAACCTGGACAACGTAGCGAAGGACATCCTTTACAAAATCTTGGACAAAGCCATGTTCAATAAAGTTAAATCATGCAAAACGGCTAAAGAAATGCAGGACAAGTGACATTGATTTGTGAAGGCTCGAGCAAATCAAAGAAAACAAATTATCGGTGGTTGTACGAAATTTGAGAACTTCAAAATGATCTCGGGAGAAAACCTGGATCAACTGGATGCTCGGTTCACAGAAATCACAAATGAGCTCGTCATGCTTTGGAAAGGAATATACACGAGAAGAAATGTGTATGAAAATCCTAAAAAGTCTTCCAAATTGAATGGGAAATGAAGGTCATGGCACTCGAGACATTCCATGGACCTATCAAAGACATCCAACCATGAATTATTCTCGGACCTCAAAGCCTACGAGTTTGAGCTGAGAAGAAAAGACCAGGAAGAGACAGTTGTACCCAAAACAAATTTTGCTCTAATTGTTAAAGATGGGAAGAGAGTGAGGTCAAAGAAGTCATTGATCCGAAGAAATAACCCGATGGTTAAGAGGTTCAACAAGTTCTTCAATAAGAACTACAAGAGAGGAAATGGTGAATCTTCGAGAAGACACTCGGCTCCCTCCAAATCAAGGGAAGATATGCCAACCAAGAGAACATATCATCAAAAAGTTGAGTATCAAAGGGTGACAATCCAAGAATGGAAAGAGAGTCGATCAAAAGGTGAATATCTATGTTGGAATCAGAGACAACCATGTCACTATGCCATTGATCGCTCATATCCTGTAGTCAACAAATACGGAATGAAGAAGAAAGAAAGGTCTTGAGAGAAAGAAGACAAGAAAAGAAAAAGCAATGATGGCTCAGAGATCGAGAGACAAATAAGTCAAGAGAGACAATGACTCGCAGAGCAAGCGAAACTGACTACTCAAGTGACTCACGAAGAAGAAGCCCCGATCCGCTGATGGCAAAGGAACAAGATCAATCGACCAAGAAGATGAGGTACAATCTAACTCATCAAACTCGGACTCGATGATAGTGACCGTGACACACACACTTCTTCACCCACTGATCTTTATGATTCATTAGGCAAAATGATGAAAGATTTTGAACACATTAAATCCTCACACACACTATTAAATGAGGAAAACAGCCTACTCAAGAGTCAAAACTCAAAGTCGACTAAGGAGCCGAGTACTCTAAGTCAAATAGGTGATGAGAATGATAGTTTAAAGGCCGAAAATGCTAAGTTAATAGCGAGAAATTGCTGCTATAGAAAAGAGGAGAATGACCTCAAAAATGTTATTGCCTCATTCACTAAGGCATCTAAATCATTGGATGATCTTATTACGAGTCAAAGAGAATGTGGAGACAAGACAGGGCTTAGGATTTAACTCCTCTGTGCTATGTCAAACCTCAAAAGTAATTTTGGAAAAAGGATCTTCAAGTCATGAAGAGTCCGAAAAATCCAAAACTCTAAATGTTGCACACACATTCAATCCAAAGCACCATAACAAGCAAACTGGCCTTGGTTATAAAGGAAAAGAAAAAATGATTGAGTGCGGCTGAAAGGACATCCGAGAAAAGATTCACCGAGTTCCTCAAAGAAACTCCAAACGAAAAATACTCTGTAAAGAAGAAACAGAGCTACCAAAAACCCTTAAAATCCATAGAAGAAATACATATGATGGAAATGGTAGAAAACATCCAAGCCAAGTGATTGGAATAATGTAAACTATCGACGGACTTATGGAATATAAGCCCAAATGGCAAAGGCCTAGAACTCAAAGAAAGGTCATTCCAAAAGTATAAGAGCTATCATCAAAGACACATATGCACCTAGGCACTACACTCAAAGACACCACAATTACCCAAGAAAGGCAATTGCTAAAACACATATGCAGGCATACTGACAAAAGAGACAAATTGTATGAACCTAGAATCCCCAAGCAATTTGCCAGGATTAATTATGATTATGGCACGATAGATGGCAACCCCTTAGAGTCAAATCATTTGGCTATAGGTTCGTTGGATCATCTTACAATTCTAACCCCTCGGGACCCGGACAAGTATGGGTACCTAAAACTTAATTTCCTTGATTGCGTTTCAAGGAGCAGTGAGTGCCAAGGAACCTGGTACATGGATAGTGGTCGTTTCCGGACACATGACAAAACAAGAAAAATCTGTCAAAATTCAAGGAAGTTAAGGAGCAAAAGTCATATTTGGAGGAAATGAAGCTCCTGGTGAAATAAGAGGCATTGGAACCATCAAGAGGAATGGATTAGAAATCACAGACGTTGCATATGTTGAAGGACTCAACTTCAACTCTGCTAAGCATCGATCCAACTCGTGACAAGGGTTACAATGTTGGATTCAACATGGGTGTATGCCAAATCAAGGATATTGAATCAAATGAAGTTGTCTTTGCAAGGATGTAGACGAGAAGAATATGTATGTCGTGGATTGGTCAATCGCAACACCAAAGACTGTCTACTAGCAAAGAGCACAAATTTGAATCAAGTTGTTGTGGCACAAAAAAAGTCGAGTCACCTAAATTTCAAAACGATTAACAAGCTTGCAAGAAGTAATCTTGTGGAAGGACTTCCGGACTCGATGATACAAGAAGGAAAGTATATGTGACGCATGTCGAAAGGAAAACAAATCAAATCTTCATTCAAAGAAAAGACATGTTCATCTTCAACAAGAATATTACATCTTTTCATATGGATCTATTTGGCCCATGGAACCAACTAGCATAAGTGGAAAGAAATACACCTTGGTGGCGGTAGATGACTACTCAAGATATACATGGACAATATTCATGTGTAAGAAGAAAGAAACTCTACAAAAACTACCACAAATGATGAAGAGGATTCAAAACGAGAAGAGTCAAACCATTATCAAAATAAGATCGAGACAGAGGAACCGAGTTTGTCAATGGAATAATAACTCGATATTGTATTGAGAATGGTATTGGTCATGAACTATCAACACAAGGACTCCACAAATGAATGGAGTTGCGGAAAGAAGAATGAGAACCCTCAAAGAAGCAAGGACCATGTTAGGTCAAGCGGGGTTACCAAAAGATTTTGAAATGAAGCAATCAACACAACTTGCTACACTCAAAACAGATGTATGATAAAATGACATGATGACAAAGACATCCTATGAGATTTGACCGGAAGAAAACCAAATGTTGCATATTTGTAATATTTGGATGTAAATGCTTCATCCACAACAATGGCAAAGACAATCTAAAGGCTTTTGATGCTAAAGGCGATGAAGATATCTTCTTAGGATACTCAAAAAAGCAAAGCCTACCGAGTACTCAACAAAAAAACTATGTTTGCGAAGAATCCATTCATGTGGTATTCGATGAGCCAAATGTAAATGGAGAAGACATTGAAGAGTCACCGATAAGTGAATCATCCAACCATACGAGAAGAGTCCCTATCTTTGAAGTCAAGTGAATTATCAATTCGTAAGAAGATGAGATAGTCAATCTCAAAAAACAATGGAAAATTTGCGGTAAGTGATTACGAGAGTGACCCGGCAAAACCACACAAAATGCAAGTCGATCAATCCAGCTAACTCACTCCAACCTGATGTAAGATGGTGAGAGATCATCCACGAACTTGTCATTGGAGATATAAGAGAAGGTGTCAAAACAAGATCCGAGAACTCAACAAGAAGCCATGTTCACATGCTTCATTTCGCAAATAGAACCCAAAGATGTGTCACAAGCTTTGACGACACACATTGGATTCAAGCTATGCAAGAAGAGTCAATCGCTTTGAAAGAAATAAAGTATGGGAATTAGTGCAAAGACCCATACATCAAAATGTTATTGGCACCAAATGGGTGTTCGAAATAAGATGAACGAGAAAGGTTCTGTGGTAAGAAACAAAGCAAGACTAGTAGCCAAAGGATATTGCCAAGAAGAAGGGATAGATTTTGATGAAACATTTGCCCTGTAGCAAGATTGGAAGCTATAAGGATGTTTCTTGCCTATCTTTGCTCACAAGGATTTCATTGTATATCGATGGATGTAAAAAGTGCATTCCTAAATGGTTTATTGGAAGAAGAAGTGTATGTTGAACAACCTCTAGGATTTGAGCAGAAGACTCTTGGAGATAAGGTATACAAACTTAAGAAAGCTCTATATGGATTGAAACAGGCACCCAGCATGGTATGATACTTTATCACAATTCCTAACCGAAAATGGATTCACAAAAGGAAAAGTAGATAGAACACTCTTCTTAATTCAAGACAAAAAGAGTATATCTTGCTTGTTCAAATATATGTGGATGACATCATTTTGGATCCACAAACAAAGAGTCTGTGTGAAAAGTTTTCAAACCTCATGCAAAGTAAATTTCAAATGAGCATGATGGGAGAGTCGACATTCTTCCTTGGACTCCAAGTGAAACAATTGAAGGATGGAACCTTCATAAGTCAAACAAAATACACCAGAGATTTAATGAAGAAGTTTGGTATGGAGGAGAAGTCCTCTGTAAAATACCAATGAATACATCACCAAAATGGACATGGATGCGGATGGCAAGCTCAGATCAAACAAGATACAGAGCACTTATTGGATCATTGCTCTATCTCACAAAGAAAAGCGGGCCGATATCACCTTTGTTGTAGGTGTATGTGCAAGATTTCAATCTGCTCCAAAAGAGAGCCATATGACAACAAAATGCTAAGAGAATATTGAGATACTTGAAAGGAAGCCAAGAAGTTGGCTTATGGTATCCAAAGGAAGGTGGATTCAAGCTAATTGGCTATTCGAGAATCGACTATCTTTGGATGCAGAGTGGGCGGAAGAAGA
Organism: Rehmannia glutinosa; assembly: GCA_016081115.2. NCBI lineage: Eukaryota > Viridiplantae > Streptophyta > Magnoliopsida > Lamiales > Orobanchaceae > Rehmannia > Rehmannia glutinosa. The sequence goes on from CM071935.1 coordinate 50,282,999, forward strand.
GCACTTCGGCACATGTCAAATGCTAGGAAACAAAGCTAATTTCTGGTTTAGCAAGAAGCAAAATTCAATAGCCACCTCTACAAAATTTCAAGCGAGAATACATAGGCTGCGGGCAAAACAAGTTGTGCCCAAGTCCTATGGATGAGACAACAAAACGAGAGACTATGAAGTTGAGGAAAAAGAAATTCCAATCATGTGTGATAACACAAGTGCAATTGCCATTACTCAAAATCCTGTCCGCACTCAAGAACAAAGCATATCGATGTCGATATCACTTCATAAGAGATCATGTTGAAAAGAAGGATATCATCTTGGGATATATCTCAATCGATAAACAATTGGTGACATCTTCACAAAACCATTATGTGAGTCAAGATTTGAAGAACTCAAACACGAGTTAGGGTTAATTGAGTGGTGACACTCGGAAAAATCAAAGAAAAGAAATGGAACACAAAAAGGGAAAAAGAGTTGAACTCACAAATCAGCTAAGTAAATCGGTTGTATCGGAAAGACAACTGACACCGAGTCACCGATAGCCGAGTCACCAAGAGAATCGTGAGAAGTAGAGTTAAAACAAATAAAAGAAGAAGCCGAGTCACTTATGAGCAAAGTGACAAAAACGCATCGTTTGACTGAGCGGGAATGTTTTAAGGAATACGTCAAAGATAATGATGATGTGTACTGGACATAAAGCTGCACACCAAGCTTATGATTGGATATAAATGTCACCGCATTAAATACGAGACATTAAATGCTAAATAGGCGTGCAAGATCTAAGCCGTTGATTTCGATCACATTTCAAAACCACCCGCACGCCCTTTCATAAACCATATTTAAACCATTTCCGTCCGTTTCTCTCTCACACTACTAAAATCGTTCATTTTTCTTCTCTCAAAAGCAAAGGCAAAAATTCTCTCGAAACCTTATCTATCTAAATCAATCTCCAAGTTTTTCTTTGATAAAATCCCAAAAATGGCACCAACCTACGACTTTGTCAAATTAGGGAAGCAAATCCACACCGGGTCTCTGTGGATTTCGACGGAATGGTGAAACAGGTCCGACGACACCCTAGTAAAGAAAATCGCTGAAAAATTGGAAATGTCCGGTAAACCGCTTCGACGTTAGAATATCCGATGACCTATGTGGAGGAGGTCGCATGCGATTCTACGTGAATCTTGAGATTCACGATGAAGGAATAAAGTCATCTTCACTAAAGCGGCTAGGGTGATCACGGTGCGGTTTGGGGTTTTTTCAATATTTTCAAACCGAATTGCTAAGTGCGGTTCGGCCACAAGTTTGATTTCAAGTCGCGGTTTTTTAGAATAAAACAAACATGCGGTTTTCAACGGTTTTGGGCGGTTTCGGTCGGTTTTGCGGTTTTAACGTACAATAAGTGAATATTATATAGAACAATCAAAATGAGTAAAACAACTTATCAATTCGATAATTAAAAAGTTAAGAATATGTTGTAATTGCCTAAATCAATATTATAACAACTTCAATAACATATAATAGTTGAATCTAATAGAAATATGGAGTTTTTGCAATCACTAAAAAAAAGTATTTCTTATATTTTGGCCTTAAAAACCATTTTTTAGTATTTTCAAGTATCAACTTTTGCTTCTGGTTCTGCTTCATTTAGTCATAATCTAAAAGTTTAATCTAAAAGTATGGAGAGGGGTGCTTTAAATTTCCGTTTATGCTCCTAGTTTAATTTTTACAAATAAATAAGCACCTCTAGAAATGAAGGCTTTGATGTTTAAACTATTGAGTAAATTGACTAATATACCTATAATACACAAGTGAAAATAATTAAATATCACAATACATAATTATACACAAATATACTATAGATTTAGAGAAATGTAATGACATATATAGAAAATATAATATATATATATATGTAGTATTCTACTTGCGGTGCAGTCGGTGCGGTTTGAGACTTCAAATTGTAATTGCACCATCTTATGCGGGCGGTTTAGACTAAAAATATTAATCGCGGTTTTTCCAATAATTAAGCAATTGCGGTGTGGTGCGGTTTGGTTCGGTCGGTTTTTTTGCGGTTTTCGGTTTTTGTTGATCAACCCTAAAAGCAAAATGACTATCTCTCGCCAAGGATTTGGCAACATTGCTCACTACCAGCCAGAAGGAGCATCGAGATTCACGAAGTGATGTAAACTTGGTGATGCTTGGAAAGAAATAGCCAAGCCCGACTTTGTCGATAAAATAGTATACACAAAAAAACAAGAGATCAGCTGGCGAAGGAGGATTACCACAAGTCGTTGGACATAGTTGCCAAATGTATTGACATCAAATTTGGCGGCTTTGACCAATCACAAAAGCAAAGTGATTGTAATGGCCGCAATCATTGCGAAAAAGAAGATAAATCAAATGAGTTTGTCTCACGGATCTCTGCGAACGTAGGAACAAATCCTTCAAGGAAGATGGCTCATTTGGAGGATCCTAGGATATGGCCTAGTAATTGGCCGGTGATGGAGGTGAAAGGAGTCCCTCTTAGACATGGGAAGGCATTCCATGTTAACAAGAGGATGTTTAGAGCAAACCTCTCTCTGGCGCACGAAGAGAGCCTACGCCAAGAGAGCCGACACGAGTGAGGGGAATCACTGACCAAGATACAAATTGTTTCCTCTCCACCCAAGAAGAAAAGTCCCTGCAACTAAGAAGAAGATGCCCATACAAAGAAAGAAAGTCAAACATGCTCCCCGCCCAGCCGAGAGTCACCCCCCTGCAGCCGTGTCTCCTACCCCCGCAGCAGCCGGTCGAGAAGGACTCACAAATACCTTCTCCGATTGTCAAAAATAGGAGAACCGAGAAGCCAAGATGGCCCGCTCCTCGAAAAAGACACCAAAGACGGCCCCGCGCCAAGACTCGAGAGAAACCATCTCCTCGAACCAAAATCCCTCCGGTACAAACTAGAGACGAAGAAGAATTGTCAAGCATTCCGAGCTTGAGAAACCGGAGTCACCACTCAGCTAGAGCAGATATCTGGAGACTGCTTTGGAGAAGTAGAGTCTCCGGATGTATTTGATGAAACGACCAAGTCTGCATGAAGCGTCATCAGAGGCAACCCGTAGACACAGTTGTAGTCCACACACACAAACACAAGAGAAGCTAATAGGCGGATAGTGATGTGATGATCCTATCCCCACCTTACCTGGACATCCAAAATCGTCATGAGAGTGGAGGAAATGGAAATTGAGTCGATCCAGGGAACAATTCCAACGGCTGAGTTCATAGAAGAAGAAGAGGAACTGTTGAGCTTCCTTGGATCGACCATTGTACTCCCAAAGATCGGATGAAGACAAGCGCACGGACATCCTGCAGATCTACAAGGACAAGGAGAAAGAAAAGCAAGCGGAGGAAGCGAGGCACGTGAGAAGGCAAGCATCTCATCCCTATCTCCTACCCGCGAACACACACATCCTCTCCTTGATGTCTTCTCGGATGATGATGAGGATCCGGAAAATCTGCTGCGCCCACGAGAAGAGTTGCAAATGCAAATGCAAGCATTGCACGAATCAAGAATCCTTCACGAGCAAAAAGACGATGGAGGGACCAGGAGAGTCCTCCGAACACACAAATGAAATTGATCCAATGGGAGTGGTTCAAAGAAATCGCCATCGTTGTTGCTGCCACCACTTCCCCACTCACTCGGAAGAAGGCAATAAGGGACACAGCGATGAAATGGATAGTCGGGACCCCATCGAGCCAACCCCTATTGAAGGTGTTTTACCACCGCCCAACGGGAACATGCAATCGAAACACCCCAGCCTGGATACGAGTGACCCCATTCAAGTCACTCACCGGTGCACCACCACGAGGGGGAAACTCACTCCACCGCAGCAAGGTTGGAGGATCTTTGCGGATGACTCCACAAACGAATCAAGGAGGCGAAGTAGAGAAAATACAAACACAAGAAGAACAACAAGTTGCCATCAACGAAGCTCGGGCGATTGAGATCTCACTGAGGTGCCAACCGCTACTGAAGTCTGACACCGCTTTGGCGATCGAGGCACTGAGATGGAACGCCACAGGAGTTAACACTCAGGCGATGAAAGTGCAATCCATGGGGTTGAGACTCCAATGGATGCCACCGCAGAAGACCCTAAGACAGTGACACCTTCCGAAAGGAAGGACCAAGCCTCGCCGCAGAGAGACCGCTGGAGGTAATGAAGGCCACGGGAGGTTGAGACTTCCCGGGGTAAAGAAGTCAAGTAGAGAACATCCCTCCTGCTATCATCGACCCATCCGAGAAGGAGATAAGCGCACTTCATGATTCCCAGGATAATCTCGATGTAACCTTTCTCGGGATCGGAAGGCGAAGAAGAAGGTTCGAGTCATCCCCGTGATGCATCCAAAAGACTCACCATGCGGATGTTCCAAGCACGAGCAAGTCGATCCCAAGACTACTCGTCAAACCTTTAATTTTGATGATGAGCCACCAATGGAAATCTCATCATCGTCCGATGACGCGATAAGGCCGAGGACCCGATCTACTCAATTGGAAAAATCACCGAGACCAACGGGCTGTTGAGACAACGAGGCTCGAAAACCGGACCACTTCACAACAAAACCCAGGTGAACCGAGTCCACCGCAAAGCTCCTCAAGTCGCAGCAGGATCGATTTCAAAAGAACTTCACGCGCACCGCTCATCATCGAATGTATCCTTGGCGGTGATGAATCCTTTGTAGAATCTTTTCCTTTTTCCCTGGAGATACCGGAACTCCATGAAGAGTCGAAAAACGAACAAGCACGCTACCACAGACCATCTCCCATTTTTCAATCGTGCACCATTGTTCCAGATTGATTATGATTTTGGCGCCGCATGGCCATCACCGCAACGGAAGAATCACCAAGTCCGCGAAGTGTTCAAGGCATTATTCGTTGAGATTGAACGGATGGAGAGGCATCAAGCCTCTATGGATATGCGATCGACAACGAGAGATGCCAATCTCACTGCCGATTTAAGAGGCATAACATCGGATCGGGAATGGTGGCAACAACAAAGAAACAATGCGTGTGGAACAAGTTAGATACTTCAGACATTGTTCAACAAGTCTTGTATGGAGAGTCGAAAATGCGATGCAAAAACGGTTTAGAGAACATATTGAGCACATGCATGAAGCTCACATTGCCGAGGTTAAGGCTGCTGCGTGAGCAAAACAAGAGTGATCTACGACGTTTGGAAGAGACCATGAATACAAAATTCAGCCTTCTCATGGCCGAGATAAAGTGATTTCAACAGTCCAACGCTACTCGATGCAATTTCGTCTTTGCATACTCTGCAGCAGACTAGAGAGACAAAACTCAACTATCGGCGAGGCTCGACTTCCCGCTTGCAAGTCTATTTCCGGCGTTCCTCTCTCCTTTGATGATGCCAAAAAGGGGAAGAGGAATACCTAAAGCGCAAGGGGATCCGAAGTTGAGAAGGAAGGAAATAAACGAAGGGAAAATCAAAGGAAGTGTTAAAACAGAAAGGAAAATCACGAGGGGAAGGATCAAAAGATATGACCTTGATGATTGCACAAACCCCTCAACAGGGGTCCTGTCACAAAATGACATTATCGGCCAGACAAACTCCCTGTGACTCGCCACTCCAACACTCTGCATCTATGGTCAAAAGAGAAAAACAATTGAAGCGGGGATGAAGGAAGTGGAAGGAAGAATGGATGCCCGAGTTATGAACATCTTGAAAGAACATGGAGGCATTCCAAAGAGACAGAGACACTTATGCCATTTCGGATGTCGGGACGAGCCACGATCGCTTGATGAATTTAAAACGCTCGAATCAAGGATACTTTGCAAAAATGTCTATGGCTCAAGCTTGGGACTTGTCTTGGAAAAAGGTCTCACGTTATGTGAAGAAGCGTGACGCAACAGACTACCTAATCACTCTGCTGGTCACTCCGCCGTCACTCACCGAGTGGAAAGAAAGACCCCAAAGACAATACACGCCCGAGGTAGAGGAAGAAGCGTGGTGGAGGAAGAAGCTTGAGACTGGGCCTCTCGCCCAAGAATATTGAATACATAGATCCAGGAAAGAAAGGAGGGATGTCTTGGTGGGCTTGACCAAGTAGCAAATTTGCAAGTGGCTAAAAAACGCCGAGTATGCAAAAAGATTAGAAGAAGAAAACAAGAGACAAACTCAACTATGGGAGGAAAGACAGGAAAGGATAAGAAGAGATGAAGGCTGCCCGAGGAAGGCATATGAAAAGAAAAAGAAGGGTGACGACGAGAAAAAGAGAAGAAGAGAAGAAGATCTTTGAACAAGATGAAAGAAGGAGACAAACAAGGAGATGAAGTGTTCTTTGTCAACCCTTCGTGTATTTTATTATGTAAATACATACAATGTAAGTCTTACGTAATAAAGCTATAAACTCTTTATTTTTGTAGACAAATACGTGCTCACGATACACCTTGTAAAATTGTGTAAAAGAATAAGAATGTTATGATCAACAAAAAGATTGATTCTGCGCATACATTCTATGTCAATACACTATCTGTATGTATCTTTGCTATTTGCATTTTTGAATGGTTTAAGTTTTGGCATCATCAAAAAGGGGGAATTGTTAGGAAATTTATTGTCTAAGATTTTGATGAATGCCATGTAAAACTTAGAATAGAAAGTTGGCACCCCAATTCTTGTTGTAAAATGCATTGTAATAAATAGAGTTGGCTAAAGTTTGAGTTAAGTCGACTAAGACCTAACATGCAAGAAGACAATCAAGACTAGAAGGAAGACTCACTTGCAAGACAAATGAGTATGGCAAAAGAAGAGTAGATGGGAACTCTACTAAAGAAGCAAATGAGATGCAATGAGTGGAGTATCGATCAAGTCAACTCGAGAAAAGCCAAGTCTCAAGTTGACGTGATGAAGAGTCATTCAATGATTGGAAGCTCACTCTAAGTCACCTGGGAAAGCAAAGAAATGCAAATCAAGTCGAGATAATCGAAAAGATCCGTTGCACGGAAATCAAGAGAATTACTTAAACAAGTAATATCTCCATACCACCTTTCTTGGAGTGCTCGGTCCCGAGCGTGCAAATGAAATGAACCAATGGGAAGCACTACACCGTGTCGAACTCTAAAAAGGTGAAAGAACAATTCATACGAGGAAATGGCAATTCCAAGGATCGCAACAAGACAAGCTAACGCATTGCGAGTGACTTTCAAAAATAAGTCTATCTCTTCAACGGGCAAATTTTTGAAAGTTCACTATAAAAGGCCGAGGATTTTTATTTGAGGAGAAGATATATGACACAAGACATATATGAGAGTGACACAAGTTATAGACAACAAACAAACAACGTTCAAGCAATTATTAGAAAATCAAACATTCTCAATCCTCAAGCTACACTACGAAGAACATCAATCCAACACTCACCGTGAAGGAGAGATAACTTCAATCGATTGAAGAGGAAAATACGAAAATCAAGGGGTCTACATTCCACGAAGGATTGTAGGAAGGTTCAAGGTCGAACCAAGTCTTAAGCTTTTGAGGGCTTCGTGATCAAATCCAAAGAGCTTGAGCAAGTGAGTCAGTAGCAAAGCAAACGCCTGTGAAGAAGGCTTCGAGTCGTCACGAGAAGCCAAAGAGTGATCAAGGCGTCTCTCGGTGAGTCCCAAAGGATCAAGTCACCAGTGTGATCAAGACTTGTATCCGGACTTTATTACCACTTTGTAAACTCGATCATTACCTAGTGGATTCCTCCAGAGTTGGAGAAGAGAGGAGTAGAAGAATTACCCCATCTTCGAACCTCTATAAAATTTTATTGTGTCATTTACATTTCAAAGACTTTAATTCTCGTGCATTTTTAATCGCTTATATCTGGCGATAAATTTGCTATCCACTTGATAATTTATAAGTACTAAACCAAGCACTAAACTCTTGCTTAATCAAATTTAAGGGTGTTAAGTCTTCCAAAAACAAAACTACATTGAGTTAATTTAGAGCCAATAGCTGAGTTATTCCATCAACAACTCGGTTGAGTGCTGAGAGATTAACTCTACCGAGTGGCCAAATTGATTTGTCCATCGGGACACACTTGTATGTGTAGTATCAACTCAGTATATTTAAAAGGATTAAATCGAAAATTTGGTAAGGTTTATTCAACCCCCTTCTAAACCTTACACTTACACCCCTTGGGACCTACAACTCCTTTGTTCTTGACAATAATTTTTTCACTTCAACTAATGAAGTTATCTTTCTTTCACTAAGTGTGTTGGATCGATTTCCTTGAGTTTAGGCTTGAGGATTTCTTTGAAAGCTTGATAGATGTTTGCGGGTTATTGCTTGAATGCTTGTGCTTGTTTGTAGATTGGGGTTTGTTTCTCTCAAATGACTCTCCCGACCTTTTATAGTACACATTTGAAAATATGTCCGTTGAAGAGATATACATAATTTTCAAACAACACTTCGTGAGTGTAATACCCGGTATTAGAATTTGAATCTCAAAATTTAGGGTAAATTTTTCGCAATTTGAAGGTATTAGATTAGTAATTAATTGGGATTTATAGCTAATTAACAAACTTCCGATTATGGGGCCATCGACGTGGAAATTAACAAACCATACATTATTCGATACCTTTCGTCGCCCTCATTCCAAATCCAAAGTCGTATTTTTGATTTGAATTCCCGTTCGCCAATAAATCGCCGGTAAAGTTCAAAATTCGAAATCTTTGACTCCGGATCTACGGAGATCCGACCGTTGGATTTTCACATACCTTACACTGTTTGAAAGCTCATTCAATAAGGTTTCCAACGCCACCTCTCACGAAAAAAATCCAAGCTCTAGATCTCCGGCAAATTCTTGATGAAAGTTACGAAAACTCCGCGATTTCGCGCGGACGCCGTCACTTTTCGGCCAATTTCCTGCGATCCACTGATCCAAAATTGATGATCCTTATATCGTTTTGTTGGTATCTTCAAGGGGTTTAAATCCCACTAATCAATTTCATGATTGGAGTTCATTTACGTCGTTAATCGAAGTCGCAAGTTGACGAAAATTCTCTTAATTTTCTTCCATTTCCAACCTTCTCTCCCTCTTTCTCTTTCTTTCGTCCCTCCCTCTCTTGCTCTCGATCACCGTTTAGGTATTCATGTGGTGGTGACGACAACGGAAGAGGTGGAAGGGTGATTGGGATTGGTTGTTGGAATTTAGGGGATGCGAGACAAATTAGATATTCTTTTGGACTTTCTTGCGTTTTGAAAACTTGGTTTGACCCCCTCCAAGTTTCACTTTAGTCCTCCCAAGTCAGCTTATCTAAAAATTCCACACTCGAACCCCAATATTTTGAACTAATTTTCATATTTTACTAAACTACCCCAAACCTTTTAATTAAAATTCCTTAAGTCCTAACTTTCTCATTTTCGACTGAAAGGGGCCAAACGAACTCGATTGAGCTCAAATTTGAACAATAGTCTCATTATACCCTTTTCGTATGCGGGGTCTATTCATAACTACAATATTACCCCTTAATAATCCAATTCCAAGAAAACGAGCCCCAACATCCTTATTTATTCCGTTCCCTTTCTAATTTCTTCAGTTCACATCCAAATGCTCCCAAATTTTAAGGATAGATTTTTCTAGTATATTTAAATTATTATGTATTATTATATCTCCATTCCAAGTTTCTAAAACATATTATGCTATTTTATGCGGAGACGAGATTGAGCCCGGAACTAGGATTTCCATCCTTCACAATCATTTTGCACATCAAAAAGGTGGGGTTACCTTTACACTTAACCGTACACTATTACTATTCAATGCAAGTTGACTATTTAATTAATTATGATTAGTATGTTTTGTATGAATCCTATGTTGCGGTTGTACCGTACATGTTACATATTTATGCGTTGTGGTGACAATCACTTCACATTATGAGCTCGTACATATTACAAAGTTACAAATCATCAATAAATGCCACGTATGATGCATTTACGCTGGTTGTAATTAATTACGCAGATCGCTTAAGTGTACCATATTGAGTGTATTTTCATAGCACTCACCCCATATTACATCTTTCAGATTGAGGCGAGGTACGACACGAAGACTTGGGCATGATGAAATGCTTCGGAGTCCCAAAGTCCCTATTCCCCTCTTTCTTGAACTTTGAACGATAAACCAAGTCAGTAAATAAACTTTCTTTTGCTTCTTTGTTGAGATGAGTTGTGACTTATCTACTTATATAAGCTTCCGCTGTATTTTGTGAATTGAGCTATCCCGCCTGTGAGCGTGGTTATTGATGTTGATAATTGTTTGAAATGCTCAGTCCATATCGAAAGTTACCGAAAGTTAGGTACACACTAATGTAGCGTTCCTTAAGCCCAAAACTACATTTTTCAAAACTGGGACGCTACAGAGGTGGTATCAGAGCAAGATTTTCGGACTATACTTTATAAAATGATTTCATAGGTGTCGAGTTGGATTCTAGAGTTGAAGTTTAATCTTAGGGACAATTGTTTTTGGAAAACCTTCATGCCCAAAGTTGAAGTGAAATGCTAAGCCTAAAGACATATGCATGATTTCTTCATGATGATTTCTATGATTCATGAATACAAGACATGTCACATGATCAATGCTATGTTGAGACGTGTCTCCCATATCATACATGATATGAATGTTTTGTCGCATGAACAGTTTCCAACGCTGCATGATTACCATATTTTCGCAAATTACTGTTCAGGAAATAATTTATGCCAAGTGCATGTTACAACTTATTTCATGAAATGAATTTTCAAATTGTCATGCACATCATGATTTTGTCAAGTCACTGCACTTCATACACGATACTAGAGAACTAGCTCATAGGCTTAGATCACCTGAACTTTGAGTTGGATTGGACTTTTTAGGCATACTGTTATTGTGTACATATACTTATGTGACTTAAATAGTTCGATGTAAGTTCATGATTATCAGGAACAATGAATAGTATTATTTTAATCTATGATTGGTGATTCTAGATATATTTAGTTTTTGGAATTTTAGAATGGCCCGACGTCATCGTCAGTAATCAAGAGCAACCGCCACCGAGGCTCCACCCTCCCCACATGCTCCATAGATGGCTAATCCTGGCGAAGATTTGATTATCATGTTGCGTGGGTTGGCACACAATTTCACCACTGCTCAAAATCAACAACCACAACCCCCAAATCCACGTGATACTTTGACTTAAGTGGTTAAGCAATTCCGTCGATTCAACCTACCAGTTTTAATGGAAGAGAACAACTGCGATTCTTGCGAGTGGCTCCATGCTTTAGAGCGTATATTCACTCACATTGCCTACACCGATGCTCGAGAAGGTGTCTTGTGCAATCTTCAAATGGTCAAGACGCCGACCATTGGTGGAAATCGTATTGTAGGTCTCATACTCAACAACAACATATTGGGGCTCTGTCTTGGCAAGAATTTAAGGATGTGGTTATGCAAAAATACTTGCCATTTATCTTACCATGAAAAGAAAATATGGGAATTCATACACTTGAAACAAGGATCAATGACAGTCACTGAGTATGAGAGGAAGTTTAACCAGTTATCTAGGTATTCTACTAGTTTGGTGAGCACCGAATATGATAAGGCTAGATGCTTTGAACAAGGGTTACACATCGAGAACAACAAAGATATCTTGGCGAAGAACGAAGACTACCACATATGCAGACACTGTTGAAAGGTCTTTGGAGATTGTAGCTTGACTGAATTTAGATTTTGGAAATAGAAAGGCTCAAGTCGTAATTGAGAAAAGAAAATAGGACAATACTAATTGTGGAAAAGTGTAGGTTCCAAGGGGTGAGTTGTAAGGTTTAGAAGGGGTTGAATAAACCTTGCAAATTTTTGATTTTAATCCTTTTAAAATAATTTTAGAGTTTACACAAATCAGCTAGGTCCTTGAAGGACAACTAGGTTAGCTTACTTTAGCAAAGTTACCCACTCAACAATGACTCAACCGATCTATTGATAGTATAACTAATTTGTGATCGGCTAACACTTAGATTAACAGTTGATTTGTTTTTGTTCAACAAAGACTTTTCACCCTGGTTGTTTTAAACTTGTTTTTAACACCGGTTTTTAGAAACGTTATTATAAGCTAGGTTTAGTAATATTAACTTAATAGCGGATATCAAAAATATGTAGGAAAGTAAAGTGTTGTAAAATGACACAAGCAAATTTTATAGTGGTTCAAGATAGGGTAATTCCTCTACTACACTCTTCTCCAACTCCTGGAGGAATCCACTAAGTAATAGATCAGGTTACAAAGCGATTATCGATCCGAGACAATCTTGATCACACAACTCAAGCTCTTGGGACTCGACTTCTTCACAAGAAGAAGCGCTTGCTACTTCACTCCTTTGAACCCTTGGAATTGATCACACAGCCTTCCAATGAGCTCAAAATTTCGGTTCGACCTTGAACCTTATAACGCTCCTTCAACCTTGGAGATTAGACCTCTTTTGCTCTTTGAATGTTTTCTCTTTAACTTGATGAAGTATTCTTTCCTTCATCAATGTGTTGGATCGAGTTCCTTCAATTTTAGGCTTGAGGAATGTCTTAGAAAGCTTGAGAGAATATTTGCGAGTTTACTTGATTAAATTGCTTGTCCGAACGGTAACCCTTTCTCATTTGCTTCCTCAGCCTTTTATAGTGCTTATTTGAAAATTTGCCCGTAGAAGAGATATACAACTTTCAAATAACACTTCTTGGTCGTTGGCTTATCTTTTCTTGATTTGTAGCTTGTGATGATGATATATCCTCGTATTAAATGATGTCGTAGCGTTTGGTCCTAAAACAAGCTCAATGCTTCCCATTAGTTTATTCTATTTGCACGCTTCCTGATGAGCACTTTTAGACATGGCAGCTTGGATGTATTAATATATTGAGTAAAGTCCTTAACTTCCATGTAACGGATTAATATCAGTCAACTTGACTTGATAGTTGCCTTTACCCCTTTAACTTGAGTCTGCTCTAACCTTTTTAATGACTCAACTGTCTGTTCAACAGACTTGGCTTTCAACTGACTTTACTGTCACTTCATCATCCTTTACTAAGCTTGTCCCATAGCTGGTTCTCTTCTTCAGTCGAGTCTGTGCCTTCCATCTAGACCACACACAACTGACACACAACTGGGTTTTCTTTTCAATTTTCAGTTGACTCTTGTATTCTTCAACATAGCTGACTTCACTAAGCTCATGCAGTCCTATCTATTACAAATAGAAATACAAGGAAAATGGGGTGCCAATTTCCTATTCTAAGTTTTACATGGTATCATCAAAATCTAATAATAAATTTCCTAACAATTTTCCCCTTTTTGATGATGCCAAAACATAAATAATTACAGCAAAATAAACAGTGCAGTAACAAGGAATGTATGTTTTGAATATGTCAATTTTATTGAACATATCATTCTTGTACTTTACAAATTGCACTTTACAAAGTTGTTACATAGTATACTCTATACACTATATCTGATCTATACTATTTATTACATTGCATCAGAGCTTCTAATTTGTACTAAAGTACAACAGGTATCAGAGCAAAATAGGAAGGGGTTATAGCCATCTTCAACGCCTCGGCTGCTTCTTTCTTCTCTCTTCATCTTCAGCTCTCCTTCTATCTTCTTCAGCTCTTTCCCTCTTCTTTCTTTCATAAGCTCTCTTAGCAGCAGGGTCTTCCCTTCGCTGCCTTTCTTCCCACTCTCTCATTCTTACGCTCCACTTCAAGGTTAGCAAGATGATCGTACCTAGCCTAGTAATTGATCCCTTTCTTCTGTGGATCAATAAATCTTGTATCCTTAAGTCTTGGATGTGGTGGAGTGCTTCTTCCTCTTCCACCACTTCCAAACCTTACCCTCCCTCTAAATGACTCAGCTCCTCCTCTGAGAGTGTCTTTGTCTCGGTGCCTTTCGGTGAGTGACTATCGAACTCTTTGCTTCTCACCGACTTGCATAATTCAAGACCTTTTTCCCAGTACAAGTCCCACACCTGCGGTAGGGTCATATTCTTGAAACAACCTTCAGCTTCTAGAGTTTGAAACTCCTCTAGTGATCTTGGTTCAGATCCAACATCGGGCATCGTGATTTCTCTAGGGGGTTTTATTGCTGGGGAATCTTTCAGTAATCCTGCTGGGGGGCCTTCAAACCTTGTTTTATATCTTTGATGCGCTCGGAGTGCTTCTTAGCTACCTTTTAAAATTCAACTTCCATGGCCTTTCTCAATTCCTTGACTGCCATTTCAGCTTTCTCTTCAACTGTCAGCTCTTTCGGTAGTTTGCTGAGGATTGAGGCTGTTACTTCTCCTTGTTGTGAGGTCCTGGCAAACATTATTTTCTATGGGGGTTTCTTCACATAACTTCATTCCTCCTTGCTTGCTTCCCCTTTGCTTCCCTCCTTATCACTCCCTTGCCCTTCCTTTAGTTCCTTCATGGCTTCATCTTCCCCCTTTTTGGCATCATCACCAAGGGGTAGGGCTAAGCCTGTCAACATACCACTCAGGATAAATTCTAGCTTATTGTTCGTAGAGTCATGTTTATCATGGGTCTTGGAGTAAGCTATTCGAATTCTAACCTCGTAACCTTAGACTCAACCGCCATCAACTTCATTTTAAATGCGGGACCTTAATCTGTTGTTCGCCGTTGGCCTCCATTCTTGCAATTTCATTCTTATCTTTGCGGCTTGAGCAACTCCATATCGGACTTGTGTGATTCATCCATCCCGAATATGTGGTCCCTTTGCCTCTGCTGGAACTTGAGGTTGTCGGAGCTCCAAATCACCATCTTTGCAAATAAAGACTTGAAGTAGGTGACTTGCTCATGCCTCAAAGCGTTCACTTGTCTAACCCATTCACGAATGTGCGATTGTCCCTCACATATCTCTAGTGATTGTGGCATCTCTGTTATCAAGCCTCCGGTCTAATGATGCAAAGCCATGCTCCATCTTCTCTATCTCGGACATATAACTTTAAAGGCTTTCTGAAGTCTCTTTGTCTCAACAAACGATCCTGTGGCCAAAGCGCATCAAAGTCGAAACCAATATGCACTATAGTTGTTTCACCGGAGCTCAAGTACTTGTAGGGGTACTTGGATGTTGTATACGGCTTGTTCATTGGTGATTCGTCTTTAAAAGGAATTTGGGCTTGACGGAAAATATTTCGTGAAAAGATCTTTAGGGAAGATAGGTATCTCCATATCTTCGATTTGTGGAGTCTTTCCCTTCTCTTTTAAAATTTACTCGGCTCTCTATATGCCTCAATTTGTTTTTGAAAGATCGTCGGCATCTTGAGCGACTTTGTTAACTGTTAGGCGGTGATCCTCGGCTATCTTAACGACTTCTCTGTTCCTCGGTGACTTATCGGTTTCATCGGAGTGTGATGGTGCCATTGGATGTGGCCCACCAACCAAGATAAATCCCATCGGACGGCTTTGTCAGCGACTTGCTCTGTGGTGCCCGAGCATCCTCATCGATTCATCCTTGTTGGATATATCAATGGGAGTGGACTCGGCTTTGTTGTTTGATTATAGGAATTCGGTGTCTATGTTCTCCGGGAATCATGAAGGGCGCGGTTTGTTCGTCTTCTTGAGAAACTCCATATGAGGAGCATGCTTATTCTCAACAACTTTCTTACCTAGGGAAGTCTCAACCTCCTCTAGGCCTTCAATACCCCGGCGGTCTCAGCTGGCGATGGGCCTCTGCAATTTTCCTTTCAAAGGTGAGGCAGTGTTTTGGGGTCCTCAATGGCATCCGTTGGAGTCTCAAATCCTAGGATTGCACTTTCGAGGGCCAGGAGTCTCAACTCCCATGGCCTCGCTTCCATCCTTTGCCTTAGCTTCATCAGCACCGTCATCGGCCTACAGTGCAGTTGAAGTCTCAACTGAGACAGTCTGAACCATCTGAGCATCGTTAACGTCACTCTGCTGAACATTTAGACTTTTTCCTTCACCTCCTAACTCCATAGATGGTTGGTCTCCCACAACATCCTCCGACCTAGCTGTGCTGGTGTGAGTTTCCCCCTTAGCTGGTGCACCAACTGAGTTTGAGTTGAGGGGTTACTCAACACCGAGACTCGACACCTTCTCGCGGAATTGGCTTGGCTAAGGTGCCTACTTTTTCACCATCCTTAGCTTTATCGCCAATCTTCCTGGTGCCATTTTCTGAGTGCACTGGAGATCTGGTGGCAGCAATGGTTCGCACCACATCCATAACATTAGGGACATAAGAGATTTGAGAGGACTATCTTGGACCTTCTTGCATTCGCTGCTCGTGCATCTCTTTTGATTCTGTTATTGCTTGCTGGAACTCAGCTTTCTCTGCTGCACAGCAGAGTCGATCTCCTCTATGTCACTATCGCTGCTGTCAGCTGATTCCAAGGCATGCTCAGGTGCATCAGTAAAGGCACATGAATGAGGCCTTTTTGATTCTTCAATGGCTTTGGCCTTCTCTAAGGCCCATTGTTTCTCTTCATCCTTCATTTGATAAAGGATGGTCATGCAGAAATCGTGATCAAGGGCAGAGCTAATAGCTATGTCACCCCAGAAACTCAAGAGCACCTCTTCTTCTTCAATAAATTATGGGCTCAGAAACTGATACCTTGAGTAACTCAGCTTTCATCTTCTCCATACCCTCAATCTCTCATAGATATCTGGATAGACTGGAGATAACATCAACATCATCATCCTCCAGTTCCTGAATCATGGCGAGTGGAGCATGTTCCTCCTAAGGTTATCTAGCATCCGTTTGAGGGGACTGAACAATTGTTTCTTCAGTTTGCTCAGCTGTTTCAGCTCTATGTTCCTCTTCAGCTGTCTCTCGAACATCTGGGTCTCCAACAGTCTGCTGATCTGCATCAGCAGTCTTCTCGACTTCCATGGTGACCACATCACCACCAGTAATTTCCTTTGATTGCTCTTCTTGAGTTTCAGCAGTCTTCTCCTGTGCAGGCTGGGTGTCAGACTTAGCTGTCTTCTCCAGCTCGGACTTTTTGAACAACCTTCTTCTTTTGGTTGGAACCAGAGGAATTTTTGGCTCCACATTTTCAGGCTCATCGAAGGTGAAAGCCTTTTCCACGGTTGTATGCTTCTTGGATGTAGCTGCCTTCCTAGGCACAACAGTGCATCACTTTTTCATGACTGGAGAAGTTACTAAGGGTTCCTTCTCAGTCTCGGCTGCATGGGCAGGTGCAACTTCAAGCTCGGCTGCAGGGGCATGAGCTTGGGTGGACTTGGCAGCTGGGGCAGGTGCTTTCTTGGGACTGGCTGCAGGGGCAGGAGCTTTTTAGTTGCAGCAACTCTCTTCTTCTGAGTCGGCTTAGGAGAAGGAGTTGGGGCAGTTGCAGCTGTGTCTTCCAGAATAGGATCAGTTGATTCACCTTCGCTGGTGTCAGCTCTTCGTGCATGCATTTGCCTCTATGCGCCCGAAAAGATTAGCTGGAACATCTTCTTGTTGACATGGAAATGCTTTCCGTGTCTCAAGGCAATCCCCTTAACCTCCATAAGATGGCCAATCATTAGGCCATATGCCAACGAGCCTCCAAAAAGACCATCATCCTTAATAGTCTTGTTGATCTCATTCTGGCATATGCGGCTGAAAACAAACACAGCCCAATTAAGTTTTTCTCCTCCATGATCGCCGCCATCACGATCAGCTTAGTTCGAGACAACTGATTAAAGCTGCCGAACTTCATATCAATGCATTTGGACACGATGTCCATCAATTTATGGTAATCTTCTTTGATTAGGGACTTCATAGTTATGTAAACAACCTTCGTAGCTGACTTAGGCTTGGCAATATCCTTCCAAGCAGCAACTATATTAACATCTTTCTCAGATATTTCCTTCAATCCCTCTGAAGGCATGTTGCAGTGCTCAGCTAGGTCCGCAGCAGTGATTTTGATGCCCTTGCTGTGGACAGATGACATGATATCCCCATCGTGAACCTCCGCCTTCACGTAAAACATAGGTACCTCCTCGGAGTAAGTATGAGAGAACTCCATCGTAAAAAAGCCCTTCAGATTGGACTTCTCTATCTTATTAGCGATCTTCTTAAACAGGGCCTTATCAGTTCCCTGTTTCAGCATACCATCGAAATCCACAATCAACACAGAGTGGATTTGTTTGGACATTTTGACGAAGTCAAATGAGGCATCCATTTTCACGACAAATGAAAGATGAAATGATCGCAGAACCTTGCTTGAAGAACTAGGGTTTTTGAACTTTGCAGAGAGAAATCTTAGACTTGCTTGCTGTAGACGAGAATGTTGTGAGGAGAGAGAAAATAGGGTTTTGGTTTTTATAGGATGTGAAAGGACGGTTTTGGAATTTGAAAAACTTGATCAAAATCAACGGTTAGGATTCAACCTTTGAAACCACACTAATTTCCCGCATTAAATGCTTGACATTTATATCCATTTATAGGCTAAATGTGTGCATGTTATGTTTCGATACCATAATTACGCTGTCATAATGTCCAAAACATTACCGCTCACGAAAAACGATGCGTTTTGTCACTTAGATCATAAACAGCTCAACTATCATCCAAAAGTGACTCAACTTTGCTTCTCTCTTCACATAAGATGATGTGAACCGCAGCAACAACTGTGCATACGACCCAACAACAATATGTTGTTACCCAGAATCTTCACTAGTTTGGTTAATTTGGTGGAAAACCTCGACCCGTTGCTTAGCGAAGCAAGAACCTCGGTATGCAAAGACGCCACAAGCAATTATGGATTATTGCCTGATAAGTCGATAATTGCCACAAAAAACGTAAATCTTGAAGCACTTGGAGAAACACTCAATTTGAGAGTAAAAGATTAATTGTATTGATAACTGACTGAAAGATAACAAGTGTTCACCCTTATAAAGGGTCCAAACCCTAACCTACCAAGAAAACAACTTTAAAACTAAAAATGAAACAAAAACATAAAAATCTCGAAAATCCGGTAAAAAGCACGCACGTGCCCGAGGAACATGGCGAGGCCGTGTTTCGTGCGTCGTCCGAATCTCGGCTCCCACACGCGTGTGCCGGGAAGCACGGCCAGGCCGTGTTCGCGAAGAATTTTCGAACACGGCCATGTTCCCCAGAAACACGGCCAGGTGTGCTCTCCACGAACAACGATGCACCTCTTCCCACATGGCCGTGCCCAAAGGCACGGCGCCAGCCGTGTTCGCGACAAAAGATCCAAACACGGCCGTGCTTTCCCGACTTTTGCCTCCTTCGATTTCTTGATCTTTGATGCCCCGCTTTCGTCTAAACTCGAAATAACAACTCAAAACGCGCCTTAAAGGTTTATTTGTCCTCCAAAGTACTAACATGACTCAAAATAAAAACTAAACTACAACTAACTATGATAAATGAATACAACACCATCGAGCACTTGATTATGTGGTCTTCAAGAAGCTAGGTGGCTTGTATTCTTGGCATCCTTTAGTTGCTCGATCCGAGGTGGACTACGGACCGTTGATTTACGCTAATCAAATGGACCACCCGATCATCTTTCTCCTTCGGTAATGCACTCTCGGCCTCGTTAAGACGAATGACTTGAATCAGCCCATTTAGTGCATCCCGAACTTCCTTGCCCTCGCCCTTGTCATTTGGACCAATTAGTCTCATTCTTGGGTCTTTTGTCCATGGATTCTCATCATTCCCCTCCTCTTGAGAAGGATTTGCCCTCAAATCCGAATTGACATCAAATGGACTAAGATCCGCAACATTGAAAGAAGCACCCACCCCATAGTCGCCCGGTAAAATCAATTTTGTAAGCATTGTCATTGATCCGCTCGAGCACTTGGAATGGACCATCTCCCCGCGACTACAACTTCGACTTTTGACTGAAATCGTTAGTGTGACGCCCGAACCCGCTAGGCCCCGGAGCGGCACTAAAACTTACTTTCAAGTTCTTAATTAAAATAATTTATAATGGCGGAAGCTTAAACGGAAAACTTAATGTTAACATTGAAAGTCAAGTTAAATATCGCTTTTTAAAAGAATCCAATATATATGATATTACAAACCACACTTTAACAAAAAGGGAGGATACACGTTGCTCGTTGTCGTCAGTCCAGCTGCCATATTCCTTGGCCTATAAGAAAAATAGAATATACGAGGCATGAGTATAAAAACTCAGTGGGGAACACCGCAAGCAGTTATAACCAATTGTCACATGCGTACAGTTCATAAGAACCATTCATTCATTGTTGACCAGACCCACTCTGTGAGACGGTCCATTAGCTAGCATTAATCCCGAAGGATTCATTTCATTTGGATTACCCGAAGGTGAATCCCATTTATTCATTATTTGACTTCCCGAAGGAAAGTCCATTCATTTGTCCATATAAACGACACACGGAACAACAATGATTATAACAGTACGACATACTTACGGATCAAGAGTTACCCCACCTTTACGCAATATGCTTGGAAATATAAATAATGATGATGTAGTGGTCTTTCGATTCAACTATGTCGCTACCCTTCTTCGCTGCCTCTATCGCTTTCTTTCTTTTCCTAGGCTCCCTATTTCTCCCTCTGTTTTCTATATTATGTCGAATGTGTGTTCTTTTATTTCTGATTCATTAGCTAAAGCCTAAAGTGTGATTATATATACATAATATATAATATATATGGTGAGTCATGCCGTAAATGAGTATGTTTCTTACATGTGTCTATATATAGTTACATTACTTACATATTAAGTTATACATGTGTTTAGCTTATAAATATTTATATATTTAGTTATGCTTATAATCAATCTGGAATTACTTAAGAGGGGTTAACTTACACATGCAAACTATTAAGTTCCAAGTGGAGATATTCTAGTAGTTACACGTATATGTGTGTGTCATGTGTGTGTTTTTCATGTAATAGATATCTATATGTATTTATATGTTTGAATTTCATATAAATCACTTGAATGGCCACGTAAGGTACTGAAAGTTATCAAATGATTTACCCTATTTTCCATTATTCAATCATTTTGTCATATATAAAAATATATATAATTATATTTATTATCCAACTCTCTTGTAGGGATGAATAAAATAAATCACACATAGTTTTTAAATATTTAGGTCCAGCACATAATTCGAGATTGGGGTATTACATTCTTCCCTTCTTTCAGAAATTTCGTCCTCGAAATTTTTTTTTTTTTACTTACCTAATGAGCTCTAGATACTTATTCCTTATTTGATCCTAATATTACCAAAAGAAACAATATCCTTCAAACATTGTAACCCTATGGCTAACTTGCGGTGTACTATATATGGACTCCACCTATATACTTTCTGATACTATCTGACCCAAAGCTTTCGAGTATCATTCTTATGAAATCATAATAACCTATCACTCAAATTTGCAGAACTTTAGTGATAACTATCCTAGCTGGTAACTGGTTCATTATTTTTATTCTATGAAAATCCACCCAAATGTAAATATCCTTCTATTACCTTAAATAATATAAAACCACGAATACAATTATTGTGTTGAGATCATTCTTTCACTTGCTCATGGATTCAAGATGATATACACTAGTATAAAATAACCATGTTCCCCATATTTATTGCAAACTCTTTTAGACAAGTGATAAAATCATCGAGTCTCCAAATTATAGCACAAAATAAATCCATTCTGCTTATAAAAATATACATATGCCTAAAAATACATCAGTATGACTAACAACCAAATTCATCAATATCCTTATAACCTTATTTGTCCAAATATAGCCTCCTTTGATACAAAATACTTACAATTTTCATTGAGAGTTACATCTTCAAACCATTAGATACACCCGAATAAAAAGAGACAGTATGATCACCACCTAAAATGTAGTCTTGTAATTTCTTGTAACCCATGTTCATATTCAATATTTTAAAAGTTTATCAAAAATCAATAAGTATCCTTGAAAGATTTTTGCATTGATCCTAATGTTTTTTTTTTTTTAATTCTTGCCCCATATACTCATTATTTAATTGGATAAAATCTAATTCATCCAACAAAAAAAATCAATAATAAACAACTTATCATTTTCTTAAGTTTAACCTCAATAACCCCCAGTCCGACAATATTTCGTCCCATAAAGCTGATATAAATCCCGGTCTTATAAAATATTCTATTCTAATGACACTAATTGTTCTCCGTTTAGTATATATTCACTTCTCAACAATATCTTAAGTTCAACTCCTTTGGACATATATATCATTTATTTAGATCCATGCACTACAAGAAAACAATCAAATTCAACGAAATAATTCCAATGGGATAAAAAAGCGTTGGAATTTTTAAAATTCCAATGAAAATTCCAATGCTACAACATACCGTTGGAAAATTCCAACATGAAAGTCCAACGATAAGCAAAACCATTTGGTATTGTTGGAATATTATTTCCATAGGAATTTTCGTTGGAATTTTGTCATTCCAACGGCCATTATACCAATGATGCTTTTCCATTGGAATTTCGTTGGAATCGATAATTCCAATGGAAATTGACCAAATACCAATTTTTTTCTTTGGAATTCCATTATTTTCTTGTAGTGATGTAGTTTTAAAGAAATAATCTAGTTGGAATGTACTGCCCGAGTTACTCTATCGTTTATATCAACATGGACTCAATCTTAATGATAACCTCTATAGGCAATAAATAATTATAATTAAGGCGTAGTCACCTAAAGTTCAAACCAAATTTATCGATGACTAATTAACCAATGCATAAGAAGAAAATAAAACTTAGAAATTCAAACCCAAAATCAATCACCAAGATCATAGTAACTCTTCTTAATTTATCAAAGAAACCTCAACATTGAGGACCTATGTGTATTGTAGATGGATTCTCGCTCAATTGCAACAATCGATTTACTTAATAAAATTCACTAGACCAAAGTTGCTCATCCGAAATTATAACGGTCTCATCTTAAAGTCATCAATATTCGATATAAACACATGGTTACTAGCCATATGTATCGATGTAACGTAACATAGAGTACATAAAATCATAGAGATCAAGTTTCCAACAAAAATAACTAATATCCTTTCAACCAAAGTAGTGGTTACTTCAAGGCTTGTACCTACATCGGTACCTTTCTCGTGCTTAAACATCAATTATATGCATCTCTGTTTCAACATCATTTTTTTAACCCAAAACACATCTCATCTAGAAGTCATCTTAGATCATGTCCTAGATTTATGATTTGATCTCTACCTTTATAATAAAAAACCTCATAGTTGATGAATATCCCATGTAATCGTGCAATTTCACCGGAAGGATCCACGGGTTATGGGCTCAATATTCTCTCAAACTTATGGTATTCGCACTTCATAACCCAAGCACTACTTCGACTCTAAACGTGTCATCTTAAGAATATGGGTAATAGGGTTCTTACCCGAAAGATGCATATATTTCATATCACTTCCACACCACCATGTAGCACTCATGATATCAAGTCATCCTACCTATGGTACGCATAATAAGGAATCTAATCATAGAGGAAATCAAATTCTATAAGGCTTCTAAGTCTAGTCATAATTCAATTATAGGGTTATGAAATGCTATGTTCATGAAATTTCGTGAAATTTTTAAAGCGTCAACAAATATTTTCTATGTCCTCACGAAAGTATTTTGTAAATCATGTCGAATGCATAAATCATATTTGAATCGCATCAAATCTTTATATATTTTTAATCATAATTCATTCATGGAAACTTGTCATGTTGATGTGATCGAACATTTTAAATCTCGTCATAATACAACTCATGCTTCATAAGTAGAAAAACCTTTAAGTCATACATTACCTTCGAATAGGCGTGGGGATCGCGACATGAGTACGAGTCTCCTTTAACAATTTTTATATAAAAGCCGACTCAAAACAACATTAGTTTTGAAACACTTTTTTTTTTCCCGCAAGTCTACAAGATGGTAGACCTGCTCTGATACCACCTGTGGCGCCCCGAACCCGCTAGGCCCAGAACGGCACTAAAACTTACTTTCAAGTTCTTAATTAAAATAATTTATAATGGCGGAAGCTTAAACGGAAAACTTAATGTTAACATTGAAAGTCAAGTTTAAATATCGCTTTTTAAAAGAATCCAATATATATGATATTACAAACCACACTTTAACAAAAAGGGGGATACACGTTGCTCGTTGTCGTCATCCAATTTGCCATATTCCTTGCCTATAAGAAAAATAGAATATACGAGGCATGAGTATAAAAACTTCGATGGGAACACCGCGCGTTATAACCAATTGTCACATGCGTGCGATTCATAAGAACCATTCATTCATTGTTGACCGGACCACTCTGGGAGACGGTCCATTAGCTAAAGCATTAATCCCGAAGGATTCATTTCATTTGGATTACCCGGCGGTGAATCCCATTTATTCATTATTTGACTTCCCGAAGGAAAGTCCATTCATTTGTCCATATAAGCGACACACGGAACAACAATGATTATAACGATCACGACATACTTACGGATCAAGAGTTACCCCACCTTTACGCAATATGCTTGGAAATATAAATAATGATGATGTAGTGGTCTTTCGATTCAACTATGTCGCTACCCTTCTTCGCTGCCTCTATCGCTTTCTTTCTTTTCCTAGGCTCCCTATTTCTCCCTCTCTTTTTCTATATTATGTCGTGTGTGTGTTCTTTTATTTCTCATTCATTAGCTAAAGCCGAAAGTGTGATTATATATACATAATATATAATATATATGGTGAGTCATGCCGTAAATGAGTATGTTTCTTACATGTGTCTATATATAGTTACATTACTTACATATTAAGTTATACATGTGTTTAGCTTATAAATATTTATATATTTAGTTATGCTTATAATCAATCTGAATTACTTAAGAGGGGTTAACTTACACATGCAAACTATTAAGTTCCAAGTGGAGATATTCTAGTAGTTACACGTATATGTGTGTGTCATGTGTGTGTTTTCATGTAATAGATATCTATATGTATTTATATGTTTGAATTTCATATAAATCACTTGAATGGCCACGTAAGGTATCTGAAAGTTATCAAATGATTTACCCTATTTTCCATTATTCAATCATTTTGTCATATATAAATATATATAATTATATTTATTATCCAACTCTCTTGTAGGGATGAATACAATAAATCACACATAGTTTTTAAATATTTAGGTCCAAAGACGTAATTCGAGATCGGGTATTACGATTCCGCCGCATGTGTACCCAAACCCATTAAGCCCGATTCGAACCATCTTCTTGCGATGTTTGTTAGCTTGCGCTGTATATTGCTATTGCTCTATCCGCCGTTCGATGTTGAGTCTCGCTTTCTCATGTAATCGTTTAACAAAATCAGCTTTCTTCCCCATCTAAGTTAACATGCTCGAAAGCAGTAAAGGTGACAAATCCAATGGGGTTAGTGGATTAAAACCATAAACAAGTTCAAATGGTGAAAACTTTGATGCGAGAATGCACATCACGATTATAAGCAAACTCAACATGTGGTAAACAATCTTCCCAAGTTTTAATATTCTTTTTAATGATAGCCCTTAACAACATAGACAATGTTATATTCACTACTTCATTTGACCGTCGAGTTTGGGGATGACAAGTAGTAGAAAATAACAATTTAATTCCCAAATTCCCCACAAGGTCTTCCAAAAGTAACCTAAGAACTTAGAGTCTCTATCCGACACAATGGTTCTAGGCATACCATGCAACCTCACAACTTCTTTAAAGAATAAATCGGCAATCAAAGATGCATTATCGCTTTATGACATGGAATGAAATGTGCCATCTTTGAAAAACGATCTACGACAACAAATATAGAATCGGACCCATGTTTAGTTCTTGGAAGTCCTAAAACAAAGTCCATAGAAATATCAACCCACGGTGTCGTTGGAATGGGTTGGGATGTGTAAAGTCCCTGGTTTTGAACCCGGATTTAGCTTGCCTACAAGTAATGCACCTACTACAAATGCGCTCAACATCTCGCTTCATATGTGGCCCATAAAAGTGCTCTTGCAAGACGGCTAAAGTTTTAGCTACTCCAAAATGTTCCATAAGACCCCCACCATGCGATTCTCTCACTAGTAAGTCTCTCAAAGCACATTCAGAATGCACAATTTATCCTCCCGAAATAGAAAACCATCATGCCTATAAAACTTACCCTCGGCCCCCTTTTCGCATGCACCAAATGGCTCATAAAAATCAAGATCATGCAAGTACAACTCTTTAATATGTTCAAACCCAAGGATTTTAGCATCTAAAGTAGAGAGAAGAGTGTACCTACGAGACAAAGGCGTCTGCCCCACAATATTAGTTTTACCTTGCTTGTACCGGATGATGTATAGAAACGTCTCGATTAATTCGAGCCAACGTGCATGTCGCTTGTTCAACTTTTGCTGCCCCTTGAGATACTTTAGGGACTCGTGATCGGTGTGGATTATGAACTCCTTTCGCCATAAATAGTGCTTCCACGTTTTTAAGGCCCGGACCAAAGCATACAACTCCTTGTCGTACGTCGGGTAGTTCAAGGCCGCACCACTCGGTTTTTTTTGAAGAATGCGATCGGCTGCCCTTCTTGCATTAGCACGGCGCCGATCCCAACCCCGATGCATCACACTCGATCTCAAAGACTTTGGTAAAATCCGGCAACAGAGTGCTAGCAAAGGCGCATGTGTTAGCCTTTCCTTCAACAACTCAAATGCCTTGTCTTGGGCCTCGCCCCACCAAACGCAACACTCTTTTTAATAGTTTCCGTCAATGGTGTTGGGATAGTACTTGAAATCCCGCACAAACCTCCGATAAAAGCTCGCAAGGCCATGAAAGCTATGCACTTGATCGGCCATGTGGGCTTAGGCCCCCTGGATAGCTTTAATCTTCTCCTCATCTACTTGTAATTCCCTTCGAACTTACTACAAACCCCAAGAATATCAACTGCTCCGAACAAAAGGTGCACTTCTTGACGTTTGCATACAACTTTTCCTTCCTCAACACCTCCAAAACGGCCCTCAAGTGATCCAGTGTTCGTCAATGATTTACTATAAATGAGAATATCATCAAAGTAAACCACAACAAACTTACCAATGAAAGCTCTCAAAACATGGTTAATAAGTCTCATGAATGTGATAGGCGCGTTGGTTAGCCCAAATGGCATGACTAACCACTCATACAAACCATGCTTCGTCTTAAAAGCCGCTTTCCACTCATCCCCTTCCCCGCATCCGAATACGATGGTACCCGCTCCTCAAATCGCTCTTGGAAAAGATGCTAGAACAATGGAGTTCGTCTAACATATCATCCAAGCGAGGTATGGGGTGCGGTATTGATGGTGATGTTATTAATAGCCCGACAATCCACACACATCCTCCAAGACCCATCATTCTTTGGAACTAGTAACACCGTAACCGCACAAGGACTCATGCTTTCCTGGATGAGTTTCTTACTTAGCAACTCATCAACTTGCCGTTGCAACTCTTTTGTCTCTTCCAGATTAGTTAAGACGCCCCGGATAGGATAGCGATGATGCACCGGAATGAAATTAATCGATGCTCAATCCTCGAATAGGTGGTAGTCCGTCCGACATCATCTCCTGGGAAATACATCCTCGAACTCCTGCAACAAAGACAAGACATAACTAGGCAAATCGGGTTAAGATCGCACATGTAGATAAATAAGTGCCCTTCTACACCAAGAGT